>OX421971.1:68394997-69642497 GCA_949128135.1 Parasteatoda lunata
TATGGTTCATAGTAATACATATAAAAAATATTACATGCATTTCTAAGAAACTATTTGCATGGATCCCGAAAAAATTTGCCAGAAATCAGTTGATTAATTCTCGGTATATAATTATTTTAAACCAATCGAATAAAAAAATGGTAGTAATCCCTGATCAATGCCTCGAAATTGTATTGGGTAAACACCATAGAAGACTTGTCAATTATTAAAAAAAACTTAATATCAAAGTTTTAGTAAAAACATTCTCCGGATTTCATACGATAGCCTTTATTTTCATTTTATTTATTGGAAAAGAGTATACTGTAACAATTACGTTTTTCAAACGTTACACAGAGTTAATAGAGTGCATAAAAAGTCTCTTCTAAAAATAATAAATTTCAACCTCAGAGTAAAAAAGATTTATATAAATTATATCACTATTTTTTACTCGTAATCTTTTTTTAGTTCTTTTTATTTCCATATTAAATGTTCCTTTCAAAGCACATCACATTGCGAGAGAAAACAAAACTGTTTATGTTCCATGGATCTTATAAACATAATTCTTTTGCAGAGTAACCACGTTGCTAATAAAATGTGTAAAAATTTGCATAATTTCTTATTAGTTGTTTTTTTTTTAAAAAAAACATTCTGCATGCTAAAAAAATAATTTTTAATATTTCAGCGAAAAAATTCATTTATATGAATTATATCATTACTTTTTAGTTGTTCATTTTAAATATCTCTTTTATTTCCATCCCATATAATCTTAAATGCAGAGGAAATCATACAGAGGAAAAGGAAGTCTGTTTATGTTGCATGCATCTCATAAACATAATTCTTGTATCGGATTGAGAAAATTGTTATGCAATTAAAATCTATAAAATTTGAAATTTATTGTTAGTCCTTAATTTAAAAAAATTCTGAATGTTAAAAAAAAAATAATTTTAAATATCTCTATAAATTATTTCCTCGTTGTTCATTTTTTGTATACCCCTTTTTATTTCCATCTCTTAGGAACTTGAATGCACTTCGCATATCGAGGAAAAGCCTGATTGTTTATGTTGCATGCATCTTATAAACATAATTTTTATAACTTTAATTGGGGTCTCTTCTTTTAAGCATTCGCTTCCCTTTTGGTATAAGTGGACTCGCCTTCGCCTAGCGTCGTAGGCGCACATCGACTGAATTCCGTTTTGACTACCCCCCTCTTTTTTCTGCAATCAATAAACCCATTCACTACCACAACGTCATTCACGCTATAGAAAGGGCAAATATAGCGTACGAGAATGCGATTTTTTTTTTTATTTGTTGAGATATATAAAAATGCACTGTCTTCACATTATTAGTTTTTCCTTTTGAGTCATAAAAAAGGATTTGATATTAAAAAAACTTTGACCCTCTTTATTTGAAACTGAGATTGGTACAGAAAAAAAAAACATCTCACTGGTAGTCAAATAATGTAATGTATTCAGGCAGTCTGTTTCATTTGTTAACGCTAATATATGAATGAAACATGTTTTAATACTTCACATGTGTTTAAAATTAAAAAAAAAAAAAAGTTCGATTTTTTTCTTCAAAAGACTCGGGGAACACTTTTTAAGGATAAAAGAATATGAAAGTATGTGTGGAATAATTCCTAAATTAGACTATTAATAAATGTATTTGTGTGAAATTTTTTAATATTTTCAATTTAAATCTGAAAATTAGATAAGTTGAACTTCTGGTTCATGCGATCAGGTTTCAATTTAAAACTTCGCATTAAGTATATTTTTTTTTTCAATTTCGCGAAATGTAATGAATTGGTATGATTAGAAAAATATTTTAACGGATGAAATTAAAACAAAGCAAGTAAGGCAAATGTAAAATGAATGATGCAAGTATCTCTCGTAAAAACATCACTGTTAAAAATTTGGAACTGGTTAAACTTTAATATTGTTCAAATTCGCTGCAACTTAATAATGGCGATAAGGTGAACTATATTATCATACTCTCATACAATATTATGAATCAAGATACCGACATTATGGTTCGATTCGACAACTTATCGCTATTGCAAACAAATTTATGTTTGAAGATTAAAGGTATACATTTGATAAGGGTACTTTAATAAAAAAAAATAATGTTAAAAACGTTTTTTGGTGAAAAATCATAAATGATATTAAATTGAATTATTTAAAATCATGTAATTATCATTCTTACCTACTTATCTTTTAAATGAATGACTGGTGTAATTTAAAATTTTTTTAACTTTGAACAGAAAATGTAAAAATATGTTTATTAAAATAAATAAAGTACAATGCAATTAATTGAGCCATAGTAGTTTAGGGGATGAAGCACTTGCCTTCCAATGAGGTGAACCGGGTTCGTATCCCAGTGATAGATGATTTATTCGAATTTCACACCCGGTTCGCACTGGCCACAGTGCTGACATAAAATATCCTCAGTGGTAGACGGATCACGGGTAAGAGTTCCCTAGCAGTCAAGCTAACCATGGGAGGTTTTCGTGGTTTTCTTTACCATGCAACGCAAATGCGAGTTAGTAATTGCATCAAAAATTCCCCCACCAAATCAAAAATTTCTCCCAAAACTTAATCCAAGAGTTCCCTTGTCTTCTGGATCAGGTTCAAAATTACAAGGCTACGGAGTTGAACATTGGTAGTCGTAAACCCTAAATTGGGTCTGCTGTTCAACGACGGTTATAAAATAAAATGTAATTAATTACTTTCTTATTTTAAGTTATCTAATGAGAATTTGTAGATTGGGACACAGATATAAAAAAAATTGCTTTTTTGTCCGAAACGGGATTCAAACCTTCACTTAGAATCACATCATCTTAGTGATCATAACTTGATATGTGACTTAACAGACACACCTGAATCACTCAGGTCATAGTTATTAAATTTTCTTTTATATACGAAAATTTTTTTAATTTGTTTCTAAAAGTAATGTGAGTTTTATATTAATGGTCATTCGAACATCAACTTACAAGTAAATGATATTAAATGTTTGTAAAACATTATTTATTTATTTTTTACTAAAATGTAACATCTAAAATTCAATTATTTTTTTTACTCTAATTACTTTTGGTCATTAATAACAGATATTTTTCCCCGGCTACTTAAAAGTTTTTTTTAGAAGTAAGATAAAAAATAATTGAATGAAAGTTCCCAATACATTTAACAGTTGTGGAACCCCAACTACAGACAAGTTCAATGATATTTAGAAGGTTGAGATCACACAAATATAAAAAGAAAACTAAGTTTATGTCTATAACGGGATTTAAATAGCTCTTAAAGAATAACGCCAGTGACTGAACATATAATATAATATTATAATATATACTCATCCAAGTAATAATAGTAGATGCGGTCATAATTTGACACGTCACTTAGCAGGCATTTCAGAATCCCTTGCTCCATGATAATCATCAAATTTTCATCCATATACGAAAAATGGTAATTAATTCATATAGCAATCGGATATTAGTGTTAATGATAATTAGAGTACCAACCTTGCCACTAAACCATAGTAAATATTTGTAAAACAATATTTATTGCTTTACATAAATATAAAATTCTAGTATTTTCCATTTCTTTGCTCTAAGTAGTTTTGGTCATTGTTGTTGTTGTTGCAGTCGGCCTTTAAGGCCGAAAGGGTGAGATTATTTTTGTCTTCCAGTGGCACCATCTATGGCCAAGAATTTTACTTCTGCCCCATACGTCACACCCGTTTATAGGGCGGACCCATTCATACATCCATTCATTCATCCAAAGATCGTAATTTTGACCTGAACCAGAGAACGATCAATCTTCAATTCAGTACCCCTAGAGGTATTTAATTGTTATGGGAACATGGGGGACTTTATGACCAGACATATTTAACGTGCCCCAGTCACTATTTAATACACAGGGTGTCTTTGTCCAGCTGGATTCGAACTCCAGTTCTTACAAACGTGGGTCCAGCACTCTGCCAGCCAGGCTGTCCCGGTCTAGTTTTGGTCATTAAATAACAGATATATGTTTCCCAGCTACTAATTTTTTTTTTTAGAATTACTATTAAAAATATTTTTAGGAATGTTCATTGAATTTTACAGTCTTGAAACCCATATATAGAGGAATCCAATCTTCAAATTCAAACAATGGTCATATTCAAACAGAACAAATGAAATCAAACATAATTGAGTGAATTGTGAGTTAATTGTTTTTAAGAGCTCCTAGCTACAATCAATAATACCATGAGATATAGTACAGAAAAAAAAATATTTTTCCTTCAGCCGAAAACCTGCAAGACTTCGCATGTTGTCTCTTAATTATTATTAAAATTTGAATGATCGTAGAAAAAATTTGATGGCTTCTGTTTCGATTTAAAATTATTATTTATGTAATAATATATGGAAAACATTTTATAACTCAGCTTTAAAATAGCTGTAGTTTAAAGAATTTAATGATTTCCCATATTATGTAAATTGATATGGGGGTTTGAGAATTTTCGCAGAGGCATGGAATGATTTTAATGACTAAACATAACGGGGTATTTTATTTTATGAATGCCTTTTAATATGACAAAATTTCTTGCTTACGCTATATATATATATATATATATATATATATATATATATATATATATATATATTTAAAATACATGAAACTGAATTTTTCCATACGTTTTCAAATAAGATTGTTTTTTAACTCAATAATTTTATTGTGTAAGTTACTCAGATAATAAATAACTTCAGATTATGTTTAATGAAAATTCCATGTTATTTAATGTAATTCAATAATAAATTACTTGTTAATTCTCTGATAGACTTCTAATATTTTTTGCATACTTATATTTTTATCGTTTTGTTGCAAAATAAGACGAGATTTCTTTCTTAACTTTTAGAGAGATTAGAGTAAATATAATAATTGTTTTTATCCGTCGTCGAAAGCAAACTTGTATTGAACCACTTTGCTTATTTAATACCTTTTTAAAGCATGTTTATTCAGTAAATTGTTAAATAAATGATGTTATTAAACTGAAGCGTTAAGATGTTACTTTATGAAAAAACTTCATTTGTTTCAAAAATATGCTGTATGGATATAAATAAATAATAAAAAGTTTATTTTCCATTTTAGTCAGCGACTTTTCGCTTTATATTTTCAATCTCTTTTTTTTAAAATTCAAGTCTTGATAATGGGCGTCTATTTTTGAGTGCTTGAAACATGTCGACTGTTACATACAGTAAACTCTTAATTATAGCGATAATGCCGTTTAATCAGGATAACTGTTTAAGCAGTTAACAGATAAGGAACAGTTAACTGTTAAATCAGGCTAATTTTTAATAACACTGATGTGATAGTAACTTAATGATTAGAAACTTTTCCTGATGTGACGTTAAAATAGAGTACGTACAATCAAAATATTATATACTGTAATAATTAGTTATATCAAAAAATATATAATAATGATAATAATAAATATAATAATAATAATTAAAATTTAAACATTTTGCATTGGCATTTGGTACGTGCGAAAAAGAGAACTTGGTAAAAAAAACAAAAACATTTTAATCAACTCATTTGAGTCATAAAAAGTAGAGAAGTAGCTTGTAGTGGATATCCTTAATTTAAAATCATTGTAAATTTTATTTCAACTAATAGAATTTTAAAATTGAACTATGTAAACATGAGTAAAATTTAACCTCTTTAAAATCAAGTTTAATATTAGAAATTTGAGAAAAAAAACTTCAGTGAAATTTTTTGTTAAGATTTTTGTAAAATGAGAAATTGTAATAATACTATAGGAATACAATAAAAGAGAATAAGGGGATAGTGTGGATATCGCTTTTATTATATTATATAATATTATTAATTTCTACTCGTGATGCATTCAACATTTTCAAATATTAATTTGAATGTTTTACTGCATTCTGGTTTGTATCTAAAAGTAGATTCTTTTTTAATAGTCATTTTATTTAAAAGTTGTTTTTGTCCACACTAATCTCACTAATCTGGGCTGGAGTGGACGAACCATGAGGCTATAATGGACAATCTTAATTGCATGTTAAGTAGTCACTTATTACAAAACAGAAAGGTATATATAAAGCCAAAATGAAATTCAATTCAATTCATCATTGGAGAATAAATATTGACTCATATGAATTAAAATACTAATTTGTAATAGAGCATTTCGCTATACTCAAAAAGACATTTTAAACGCAAATCAATGCATTTGAAAAATATTATTCAATTTGGTTCATTTATTAAATATGTTGAATTTTTTTTCTGATACAAAATTGAAATGACAACTTTTAATGTATATTGAGGTGCTGTTCTGGTAGTTCTACCAATCGCTGACAATGAAAACTAGATAACTATTTCTTCTCTTTTGATTTGAAAAAAATTTCTTTCTGGAAAAATGAAAGATTAATGCAGAAGAGCTACATCTTTTTTTAAAATTTGTTATTTTTTTTAATAAGGAATTGAATATCATAATCCCCAAATCTATAAACAACTTCCGCTCCACCAACATAATGCACAATATTATCTTTCGTTTTTTCTAAAAAAAAAATGACTTGCACCAGGTCCAAATATTTCACCAAGTCTAAAAAAATGATTTGCACCAAGTCTTGCACTAAGTCTTTAGTATAGAAGCAATGTTGTCTAGAAGTTTAAGTTTATTTATATCGATCTGGTGGAAGTTTTAAGATGAAAGAAAACTAAAGTTGCTCACTTATACATGAAAAAAATCCACTTTAAGCCTGTCCACACTTTTCCCAAAACCGTGTGTCTATACTAGTCCCACAAAGATATATGTTTGTTTATGCCCAATGCTGATTAATTTTAACCATACAAAGCAAAAGTTAATATTAAAATAGGTGAAACACGGTGTCACTTTTAACATATCTTCCGTTGAAATTCTGGAAATGAAATATGTCAGTAAAAGAATAAAGAACAGATTTGAAAGTTACTTTTTTACCTTAAAATTCTTCTTTTGCAAATTTCTATTGAAGTATTCCAAGAAGTACTTGACCAAAAAAAGAAAAAAATGATTATTTAAGATATCCACAATTAAGATATCCACATAAAAATTATTTAAGATATCCACAATAGTCCTTCACTTCCCTATTATTCATCTTATAATAATAAAAGTATTCTATGAAGTATAACGCATCCTGTTGTTCATTTTTATGATAGGATAACGTTTTTTGAGTCCCAACTAAAAAATATAATTCAAAAACTAACGTAATAATTTAAAAAATTAAAATTTCATCTACAAAGTTTTTAACGCCCTGCAAAAGCACATACGACACTTTTTCAATGCAATTTGCCTTATTATGCAATGATATTTTTTTAAAATAAATATTTGATGTACTAACATGAGTTTTTTTTTTCTAGTTTGCAATTTCGTTGTTCATGAACGTTGTGTGAAAACAGTAGTGTCTCCGTGTTCAACAATTACTCCATATATAATTAAAGTAAGTATCTTTTTTTTCATTTCATTACATTTTTATATGTTAACAAAGTAATTGCATGCCACTGTAATATCAGAGGGATTTTTATTATAAGAATATGTAATCATTGTCATTACCTGGATCCTTTCTCCCAAACAATTAGAATAAATAAATTAAAAAAAATCTATTAAATGTATTTTGTATATTTTCTGCTTCAAGCTTTTAAAAACATGCATTTCTCGAAACTCACAATAGAAAAAAGTTTCATTTGTAACGATTCTTATTTTGCACATTAGCATTATATCATTTTCAAGAATATGAAAAGTTTTTCTTTTCCATAAATTATTTTTCAGTGTTAAGATAAATTCAGATTTGTCATAACAAACCCAAAATTGAATTTTTTTATGTCTAATAGATTTTTCGTAGTACAATAAATAATTGCAATGAATATTATATAAACTAAATAGAAGGACATATTTATACAGCAATAAAAATAGTAATATAATTTTAAAATGTAATTAAGATTTAAGGTACTTGATTTTAAATAGCGTAATTTAAAATTAAAATTTAAGGGACCCAGTTTAAAACGTGGCAATAACTAAATATTGAATAATTATTCAAAAAAAAAAAAAAAAACAGCAAGAAATTATTTTCGGTAATTTGAAGAAAAAAAATAGATTTTCAATAAAATACTATATGATTCTGCATACAATACTGATCTTTAATTAAAATGCACTACTTTTTTTGCCAATGTTTCACTTAAAACAAATAAATCCCATTTCTTTATACAAATCAAAACACTTTTAGAAATTTTATCATTAGATAACGGTTAGTGACCGGTAAAAAACTGTCCAGTCTCTGTAAAGATAAAACTATGCCCAGTCATCGTAAAAATAAATTTATGCAGATTATGCTACTTATCCATAAAATTACAAGTCTATTTGCAATTTTTTTTGTAAAATATATGGTTACTGATTGTTAATTAACATTACTTTCGTTAAAGTTATCGATTTGACATCGTTAAAGATTCGGGCAATTTGTCAAAGAGAACTACGGAACGAGTTAAGGTATTACAGTGACGTCATTTGTCAAGAAGTGCGTGAGTTGCATCGATATGATCAACGTAGAGAGCGTGCGTGTTCTTTGATGATGTTTGGGATCGAACCCGGGATCTTTGTACTCCCATAACAATACGATATACGAAACAATTTATAGTTGTCTATGAGACATTAAATTATTTGAAATTTTACTGATGAGTAATTTATTTAGATTAATCAAAATCGTCAGTTTTGGTTACGTAGGGTTATGTTTGGTTAATATGAATTCAAATTATCAATATAGTTTGAAAAGAATTTGAATTTAGTAGAAACTGAAATTTACTTATTTTATCAATTTATATTTATTCTGATATTTTTCCTTCATCACAACTTTATGTTAAAGTAATTACTGTTAAGGCAAAGGGGAAAAAAGTTTTAATTTGAAAATTACAGAAAAACATAATTGTTAATAACATAACTTAATTTCAAGCATAATGTGAAATAATTAAAATATTTACATAATGTAAAGTGATGCTATTATGTAAATAATGAATTTGAAATTTACTAGGAATAATTTTTAGCGGTTGATATAGTGAAAGGTTTAAATTTTGACATTTGATTTGCTTGACATATCATTTAGGAATAAACGTAATTTCATTACTGAAAATAAAAATAAAATGAAAACAATTAAAAAGCAACTAAAATTAATATGCTTTGGAACTACAATATAATCTTATCAAAATTAATTGACAGTTTCGCTCACACAGGTTTTTCAAAACAACTTGTCCTTGAACGATTAATGAAACAAACAATTTAATTGCTAATAATATATTTTTAATCCGCTCAAAAATATTAGAAACGTTAAATCATTTTAATATCCGTCTGAAATAGAACACATTTTTTTACTCTTACATTTTATGTTTAAAGATTATTAAAAATAATCTGCAAATAACTGATCCATTAAAAATTATACAGATTTTAAAAGTTTACTACAATGTTCCTAATTGTGTAAACAAAAGTTCTATTACTTAGTCATTAAGTTATCTTAATCAAAATTGAAAAAAAATATTTTAAAAATAATAAAAACGAATAAATTGTATAATATTCTTTAACAATTATAAGAGAAGATTATTTTTATGTAGTCACAAACTCAATTAGTAACACCTTGAACTTTTTGAGGTTTTTTTTAAAAATTTTATTTTAAGTTATTATTTTAAATTATAAGACAACGCCCTTTTTTAAACAAAAGATTATATAAAAGACTCAATTGAAAAACGATTTATCGATTATTTCCAACTATTTAATAATGACTATTGCTAAACGATAAATATACAAAATTTATCATTCGGTTTTTAAGTAGAAAGAAAAATTTTGGTTCACAATTAGTAGTATCACAATTCTTTCTTAGTTTCGCAAAATTAAGTAATAAATTTTAATGTATATTATTTAAAAGATAATGTGAATTCAGAAATTTTCCATAATTTAACGTTATTGGACAAAACGTTTGTCAGCGATTTTGTACAAATCTCCACCCTGTTTCTTTAAGTTCTATCATTTAACTAGAAGAATACTGGGTAGTTTCCCTGTTCTTGAATTCAGTTAAGAAGGTCATTTCACATTTTTTCTTTAAAACTTGCATTATTCAATTTCTACTTCATAACAAAGAAGAAAAAGCAGTTTTTTTAGAAATTCTAAAGCAGGTTTAGATTTTAGTTTAGCTGCCAAATAAGTATTTCATGTTTGTTTTTAAAAATCCTTCGGCCATTAACATTGCCACCTACTCATTTTGACAGCATTTTCTCGAAACTTTTCGTAACATTTTTGAAACATTTTCTCAAAAACTACGGCTTTAAAAAATTTGTATTATTTTATAACTAATCATTATACTATTTATATTAATTTAATAAGACTTTTTGTCAAAACGTTTGTTTAAAAAAATTTTATTAATACAAACGTGGTGCACTTTTGGCGTTTTCTTCAAACATTTTCGTACTATAACAAACAATTATTTTAAAAGAAACTTAACTAAAATTAAAAAGTACTCTCATTAAACTAATAAAAAGTGTATTGTTAGAAAAATAACTTAAAATCTATGTCTATTAATGACTTTTAATTATTTAAAACTATTCTTTAAAATTATTAAGAAGCGAGATATAAAACGACACTTTTTAACATTACGGTTACGGTCAGCGTGAAACTAACCCCTTAATGAGTTGGTGGACAAACGGAGATGAAAGCAAAAACTAGAAGGCTTTGGCGCCATTTTCGATCTGCTGAATTACATCCTCACTGCGAAATATCCAAATGACCAGTTATTATTTCGTGCATGCCCTATGTATATCTAGTAAAATGAAAGAAGTTAACTTAAAGCTACCAAATATTCTCAAATTCTTGAGAATGTCCTCTTGCCTTGTCCTCGAATTTTAACAGATGTCTTTAAAAGCTTTCATACTTTTTTAGAACAGAAATTTTCTGCATATTTTATCATATGTTCTCAAGTACAAGACATTATTTTGTTTTCCGTGTACTCATTCATTTCACCTGTGTTGAATAAATGCAGAATATTATGTGATATAACAAAACTGCAGAGAAAAGAAATCAAATTTGATGAAGAGGGTTCTGCAAGTGATATTAGATATCAATATTAAAAACAGATATATTTGTTGCACATATAAATAACTATTTCCCCTTAATATATCGGTGCTCTCGAATTTGTAAAATATTTTGAATACGCTCCCCTGATTTGTTCTCAAGTTATGGTTTACAAATCTGGTCAGCTTGTTAACCACTTTGAGAGAAAATACATGTAATATTTAACACCTATTTAATGGCAACACTGTTTGAGGGATTCACATATAAATGTTTTTTAAATGCAGAATCCTGTTCCTCACTGTTGGAGTGAACCGGGACATCTTAAAAGGAGGTTTTGTAATGTATGCAGAAAGAGAATTGAAGATAGCTGTGCAGTTAGATGTGAAGGTGAGTGATTATTTATTCAAAATTAACATTTTACATTTATTTACTTAATGTATCTTTTTCTAAAAGTGATGGCCAACGCTTCCTAAAAGAGAGAAAGCTTTCGCAGGAGTTACCGTAAACGAGAAATCCGATTCTTAGTAGCTGAACATCTTTCTTAAATCACACCACTGCGCAGTTTACGTTCGCTCCTTCGAGCTACTAATATAACCCATGCAAAGGACTCTCTTCTAGGAAGTATTAGTTAAAAACGTTTGATATCTATTGAAAGAGTGTGAAGTTTTTCGCTTGATATTGACATTTGCTTTACTGGATATACCTAAATAATAATGTTTATGTTATTAAAAATGTGTAATAATTATAAAAAATATAAGCATCGCAATGTGATTATGCTTATTAGCAAATTATTTGTATTGATTTCAATACGTAAGAAATTAAGGAAAATTGTAAGGCAAAAACGAATAAAAAGTAAAATTGAACAAAAATTCATTTGTCATTCATTGACAACGATATTGCGTAGTTGATGTCACAGGTGTGGGGGGGATTTAAAATTACGCAAAAAGTAACGAATATATCTATGGGCAACCAATAAATACGCCAAGAAATTAATCTAAAAATCATGAGTTTATTAATCGTTATTTCCCTTTAATATTTCAAAAATGTTTTTATCATGCCTTTCAAGTTCCAAATTTTAACTAGAAGAAATGAACTAAGTTCATAAAATTGTTTGCCTATAAAGAAATGAACCCTACAGTTTAGTATGCGTTTTACTTCTTTTTATGACTTGTTTGAACTATAGGTATGTAAGAATATTTATACATGTTTTTTAGTTTTTATACTACGCAAATTTTCGAATGTTTTGTAATAATTTGTATCTACAATGAGAATAAAAGTATGGTCAAATCTTCCAAAATAAGGTTAAATTTACCGTGATTCTGTCTCTATGGGAACACCCAAAAGCAATTTTTATTGAAGCGCTTTGGTAATGATTTTGGTAAAATTAACAATATAATATGGTTTTATAATATGTGATAAAATTTACTGAATGTGGTGAAATTCGTTAATTTTATCAAGATGCCTTAAAGAGGGGTATAATTATTTATTCAGTTAAATGTACTTCTCAATTTTGCCTTTTTTTTTTACTAAATGTGTGGTGATAAGAACTATTTTGAAAATCCAAATTTTCCCGTAAACCGTTATCGTATGTGCCGAAAAATGACCAAATTATTGGTTTAAATAACGTATATTTTGGTTTTATTAACCAATATTGTTTTTTTTTTAAACCGGAAATGTCAATATAGAATACGGTAATTTTACCAATTATTTACACTAAGGATGCACCCCCCTCCCAAAAAAAAATAGTTTTCAGAATCTTAAAGTTTTTGCTAAATACAAATTAATTAAAAAATGATTAATTAAACGGGATTAATATTGATCCGTAATTTAAATCACGATATCGTTCAAATGCATTCCTACCGTAATACGATTTTGTAAGTATGGTGATGTTTCAGTCCAATTTGAAGCATGGTATTGAGAAATCTAGTTAAGATGGTTTATTTGACATTATAATGCGATCCAATTTGGCCCAATATTCTGATTTCAAGAAATATGGTTCAAAGTACAAATTTTTGCACACTGTATTATAAAATCATTCCTTTTTTGAAAGAAAAAAAATTACTAGTTTATCGCTATTATAAAGCTTTAGTTTGCCATCAGAATTCTTATTTATGCCATATAAGCAATTCTACAAATAAACGCCAATTAGGCGGCAAAAAAAAAATATTTTTTTGGGGGGGGAGGGGGGCACACTATTTCTACATGAATTTTCTTCTTTTTTACACCCTAAAAAGGCAAGAAAAAATCGTGAACATGAAATTTTTTCTTTGTGACATACTTTAAATGTGACATACTCTTTCTGACATACTCAGATAAATCTGAGCCATTTATTCAGATAAAATGATTTTTACATAAATATAATATTATTATAATGTCTCTCTGAAATGTATTTATAGAGATTTCAGACTATAAGATTATATTTTAGTATAAAAAACAAAAATAAAAAAATTTAATCAAAGTTCGTAAATTGAAAAAATCGGGAAAAATTTAAAATTGGTATTTTGTCATTTAAAGTATGTCACAAAGAAAATATTTCATGTTCAATAGTTTTTCTTGCTTTTTAGGGTGTAAAAAAGAAGAAATAGCGTGCATGTAGAAATAGCATGCCCCCCCCCCCAAAAAAAAAAAAAAAAATAATTACTTTTGTTATTTTTGTTTGTCCGCCTAATTTGCGTTTATTTGTAGAATTGCTTATATGAGCAATTCTATAAATAAACGCCAATTTTTATACTAAAATATAATCTTATAGTATGAAATCTCTATAAATACATTTTAGAGAGACATTATAATAATATTATATTTATGTAAAAATCATTTTATCTAAATAAATGGCTCAGATTTATTTGAGTATGTCAGAAAGAGTATGTCACATTTAAAGTATGTGACAAAGAAAAAATTTCATGTTCACGATTTTTTCTTGCCTTTTTAGGGTGTAAAAAAGAAGAAAATTCATGTAGAAATAGTGTGCCCCCACCCAATTTTTTTTTTTTTTGGTCTCCTAATTGGCGTTTATTTGTAGAATTGCTCATATTCTTCATGGCTTATTAAATAATTATTGAAGAAATACTGGAAACTACTGAATTTACTAAGTGCGAAATGGTCATTCGATAAAGTTTTTGTCTTTAAAACTGCAGTTCGTCGCAAGTAGAGTTTGCCGTTCGTAAAGTATTTCGTTTTATCCAGGTTTAACAATTTTCATTTAATTTAGCTTAGTTAATGCTTGTTATTTTCAAACACCGTTTAAAATAGGATTACAGCATAGAAAAATTATTGTCATATAAAATCTATAAAATCAATTATAAAAAGAAAACTCTCAGTAAAGTCATAATATTGTGGTACATAAATTAAACATTTTTTATATATTTAAAGTATTTCCACGAACCATATACAGAATGTACGGTAAAATTTAATGTTAAAAAGTTATTTTTTAAATAAAGGTTGGACACATAAGTTTTTGAATGATGAGAAAATTGAACTCGGAAGATTCCTATTTCGTAGCCTAGTGGCTTATTGAGAAAAAAAAGCGTAGTCGAAACTACCAGAATATGCCGTGTTTCTGGCTTTAGGGGAACATCAAAAATCTCGGTGATATTTACCGAAGCGCTTTGGTAAAGATTTTGGTGAAATTAACATTAAAATATGGTTTGAGAGTATGTGATAAAATTTGGTGAATGTAGTAAATTTATAATGATACCTTAGAGCATGGCATAAAAAGCACTATTTCGGTTAAATTAATTTTTCAGTTTAGTATTTTTTACTAAATGTGTGGTAATAAGAACTATAATTTTTGAACTAAAAATTTCTGGTAAATCTGAAAAATTACCAAATGAATGGGTTAATTCGGTGATAGCGGATTGCGCTAATGGTTTTCTAAAGTCTGGTGGACTGCGCTGCTAATATCTTATCCCCCTTTGAGAAGGGTTGGTTTACTGATCTCAAAGCAACCCCTGTGACCATCCGTCCTACATTAATCATGCCAATAATAATCGCCATAAGCAAGTGTGCAGTGTTAATTAGTTAAATTAATTAGTGCTTCTCCACTTTTTTTGGTCAATTATGCAATTTTCATTCAATAGTAATTTTTATGTGTTATAAAAGTTTTGCTTTTGTAATTTTAAAAATACAACTATATTTAAACAATGAAAAAAACTTTTTTTGTTGTTGTTAATTTTAAGGTGACAAGGGGTTTTTGAAGTTTTGAAAATCAGTCTAAATTTTAATTAGAACTATGCGATTTTTTCGAGAATATTGGTTAAAAAACAACAAAAAAAAAACATTTGGATCGCCTTAAGTTGGTTAAAAAGTATAAGTTTTAATTAAATTACATTTTAGTGGTTGCATTTTTTGTGAATTTTAACCCATTTTAATCAATTTATATTAACCAAACTTCTGCATATTGTTTAAAAAAATATGCACAGAAAATGTTTGAACTTTTAACGTTCATCTACTGAAAAGTTAATAACTACAACACTGACCAGATGGCGCGGTTGGCAAAAATTATGATTTTTTTTTTAATCAACAAATCGTATTTGATTTAAATTGGATTCTTTTTTTCCTAAAAAAATTTTTTTTGGATTTTTTTAAAATTTACCATCTAAAGCATCTGATAAAAGATTTTAATAATACTTGATATTGTTAAAAAATAATATAAATAAAATAGTTATTACTTCTTACTAAACTGGAGGAAAATATTATTATATTATTACGCACTAATCACTGTGTTAGGAAAAATCATAGTTGTATTTTTCAAGATCAACTTGCGAATGATTGCTAAAAATTGGGAGACAATTCGTCAACTAGATACGTAATAAAGAGTAAATTAATTTAAATAAGAAAACATAACTGAAAAAAAATTATGCCACTCTGGATTGAGAAAGTCTTGATACACGTTAACTTCATATTTAATAAGATTTAAAAGCATTGCGTTTTAATTAGCAAAAAACTAAATGGGTATAATTGAAATATGTTTTTAGCCAGAAAATTATTTTAAATGTATTTAATGAAAAATTACAATTTAGAAATTTCATACCATTCTTATTCACATGTACTCTATTTTGAAACATAATAATTTACATGAATATCCCCTTCGATATTTCTTGGTAAAAAATCCTTATTATCATTAAAATCAGACTTAAAAAAATAGCCGTTTTAGAATGTATTTATTAATTTTATTGAAGAAAAACATTTTATGTTTGAATTACATTTTTTTCAATCAAAAATTTTTAAAATTTTTTTAAACTATAGATTTATTTGTTTTAAAAAAATCACTTTTGATTCAAATCAATTCATTTTTTAATGAAATAATGAAAGAGTTAATATAGTAATTTCATTGCATATGCCTTTTATTATTTCGCAATATAAAAATAGCTCCCTTAAAAAACATTCATTATCAATGAAATCAGACATTTTAAAAAAATCACACCTTTAACAATGTATTTATTAATTATGTGAAAAAAATTTAAAATTAATAATTTTTTTACTAAGTATGTTCATATCAAATGTTATGAAAATTATGTTTGTTTAATTTAATGTTTTTTAAGAGAACTCACAGCTGATTTAAATCAGTAATTTCCTTAAAAAAATCAAATGATTTAAATCACGGTTATATTTGAAATGCATTATTTTATAGTAGTAAATCTAATCCTGACTGCTACATCTCAAATTTAATTTCCAGCATAACTTGGTATATTATATTTCGATGTATTTCTCGGCCAGGTAGATGTTTATCGACAAGATAACATATGATTTTTATAAATTGCACCACTCACATGTCAATGAGAGGAGAGACCTACTTAGCTATAAGCACAATCCGCATACTGTGAGGAGTGGGGTTTATAATTGAGGCAATTACTCAGCGCAGTCCGCCACTGCCCGTTTAAATACCGTATATTTTGGTTTTATTAACTAGAATTATGCTTTTTTTTAAGCTAGAAAGGCTATTACCATTACCATTAAATGCATTTACCAGAATTTTTTTCCCGTGTGATTCGGAAAGACAGTTTACTATACTATTTATAAAGTTTACTATAATTATTATCTTTAGCTCATGATGGCAATATAATTGGCAATTTTCGCTAATAAGCTATAATTCATCAAAAAAATTGGAATTACAAAAATAAAAAATAAAGTTAATTAAAGGGCTTGATCTTAACAATAAAAATATTTTACATAACAAACAAGAAATCATTGCGAATAATTAATTGCACAAACTAAGTAGTTAATTGTATGCAAATTGCTTGATTAAAATTACTACCCTGATTTAATTTTACTATTTTATATCATACAATAAGATTTTTAAAGTCTGTGATTAAAATAAAGAACTATTTGTTAATAAAGAACAAAATGCAAATAAAGAAAAGAACGCAAATAATAAAATAAGAATGCAAATAATTAAATAAGAACAAAATGAAGAACTAACTGTTTTGAATCATAGTACTAATGACTGTTTAGAAAATACTTTAAAATATAAAGATAAACGCATTATTTGGTACTTAATAAAATGAATAGATGAATTGATTTTATTTACAAATACTTTTTAATATATGAGAGATAAAATTCTGTCAATATTTCCTAGTATTTAAGCAAAAAGTTGTTTAGATATAGAATGACCCTAGGTTAACTCTATTTACTTTTGTCAGAGTTGTAAAAATATTATGATCTTGTGTTACAATGTACTTAAAGAGACTCATCTCCAGTAAATTGCTGATTTCGTCTTGTGAAGGCAAGGTTTAATGCTACCTGCATACTGTCAAAACATTTCCCCCGCTATGATGAGAAGAACATAAACCATTGATTGCCTAAAATAGATCGCGCATACTGCAAACGTTGTAAAACATTTTTTTTTTTACAGTCTTAAATAGAAGTAAGATGTGGTAGTTGTCTTGGAGGTTTATTTCTCAAAATAAAAACAATTCATTTTGAAAATAACTCATTATGTTTGTTAAATGAATTAAACAACATTATGTAGGATTCAAAATTTCAGATTCTTTTTTTTATGATCAAATTATTTAAAAAAAATATATGTTTGTATTTTAGACTGTGTATATGTTACAAGATAAAACTATTTTTGGTAACTATGAACAATCATGGTCGGGTTAATAATAATAATGATAATACAAATGAACATAATAATTTCGAGAAATAATCCCATTAAATAGTCTTTTTTATTATTATTAATGATGTTTGGGAATTATTAATGAAAACAATAATTTTTAATAACGTTAGTAATTATTAATAATATTAATAGATATTAATAACATACCTAATGATTAATAGCATCGGTAATCATTAATTACATCTGTAACTATTACTACGCTTTTATTGTACTTGGAATCAGAAACTTGATGTTTCAAGTACTCACCCGATTTTAACCAAAATTAAGATTAAATAGTTTTGTTATTAAAGCTTGCTGGAGCAGGAAAATAGTGCTGTAAGTTAGTCTATGTTAAAACTCCATTAAAACACTTTGAAAAATAAAAATTAAAAAAAAAAAAAGCAGAAAAAACCGATACCTTTTTAACAATTGTCTTAACAAGTAAAGACGGGAAATTCCCCCAAAATCTTCGTCATTGTCACAACTGTTCATGTTTTCCTGTTTCACTTTTCCTTCTTCGTCATGAAATGTTTGATGGTAAAAACAATCGCTTTTCCTCCTTTCAATTTAAATTCTTGGTCAAAAATATTAATGAAAACTGATAAATATAATTAAGGAATGTTTTTGAAAATACGGAGAGAGGGAAGAAACGGAGGTCATATTCGGTTTCAGGAGGTTATCCTATGTAGGAATCAAAAGAAATGATGTCAAATTTCGAAAAGAAAAAAAAACATTCTTAGCACAGTGTAACCGATTCTTTACTTGAACCGTAACATATGTACTAAAAGATTTTAGATATAACTATAAGTTCTTTGAATTTGTTACAAAATGTAATAAAAAGAAGTTGAATTTTACTTATATGATATTTTTTTATTATTTTTAAAATAAAAAAAAAGGATTATAGCTGGTATATATGAACTTCTAAAGCGCAGTAAGGATATGCAATTGTCAAAAACTTACACAGGTAGTACTTTTTATTGCATAATCAGTTGCTTACCCGTATAAATAGAACCGTTAAAGTAATTTCTGAAGTTATTACTTAAATTTATTTTAATTCAAATCCTATTTTGAAGTTAATGCTTGCAACTGTGAGAGAACTTAAATAAGAAATATAGTTAACTATTATATTTATCAGAATTATGTCGACTGTTTTAAACAAAAATACATAAACACTTTATTAATAATAAAAGGAGAATGACGTCATTATTGATTTTGGGACACATGAAAGCGTCTCTACATATTCATAGTTTATTTATATATTTACATACTTTTAATTCCTTTAAAAGACACGTATGTAATTATTATGTAAAAAAATT
Organism: Parasteatoda lunata; assembly: GCA_949128135.1. Lineage (NCBI taxonomy): Eukaryota > Metazoa > Arthropoda > Arachnida > Araneae > Theridiidae > Parasteatoda > Parasteatoda lunata. The sequence continues at coordinate 68,414,450 of OX421971.1, forward strand.
TGTTTCAATATTTATTTACCGCTTCAAAAGCATTTCTCCTCCGTAAGAAGTATTTGTTTGCTTCATTCTCTTGCAAGTGAATAGTTTTGACGGAAATGTTGATACTTTAATCGTATATTAATAATTGTTTATATGAATAATGGTATTACTTGCCATTTCATAAAAAAAGAAATATAGGTTAAAATAGGGAATAAATGATTAAGTAAGTAAATATTTTAATTTTTTATAATATTGAACCGTTTTTCTAAGTTTTGTGACTCCCTCTTGAATTGGACTCCTGCAACTGACGTCATCGTAGGTAAATCGTTGTATTTGTCAATTTAGAACCCAATCAGATTCGACACACGCGTGACATCACTTACAGTTATCCAATTAAATCTAGTTTAAATCACATGGTTATACATAATCACTTCACTTCTTCTAAAGTTGCAAGTATCCTATTATATCTATCTCAACTCATAATACATTTTTGGATTAAAAAAAATTCGAAAAAAAATTATGTGAGCAATTAATTATTTTTTTTTTTTGCACTGATACACGAATTTACTTCTAAAACTCAATCATAAACTAAAATTATTTTAATGATTGCTATTTTTGGTAATCATTAAAATGATATCAGAATTGTCTAGGCTCAAATTAAGTCAGTTGAATTATATTGCACTGAAATTCCTTTTTATTTTTTAATAGTATGTTCAAATGAATTTCCAGTATGATCTGTCTATCTATGGTCACTTAGTTGATATATTTTTCCTACTTAGAATACTATTACTTAACGTAGAAATAAATCTCAAAAGAAATACAATTTCTTAAATGTAAGAAAAATTAGTTCTGAAGACTTAGTTCTGAAATAACTTACCACTTATTTTAACAGTTTCTCATCGTAAACTTAAACTTAACTCCTTAGTTAGCTTACTATAATTATTATTCATTAGCATATGCTGCAGAAAAATAAAGAAGAAAAAGCTTAATGTTTACTAATCAATCTTATGGGTAAGAGTGATTTGTAAGTATAGAACCTATAATTTCTATGTTTAACAGTTATCACGCTGCCTTCTAATTCCAATGCTTGGCTTGAAATATTAAAAAAAATATGAAATAAGCATTAAAATTAGAATTTATTAAATTAGAATTTATTAAATTAGAATTTTTTTAAATTAGAATTTATTGAATTAGAATTTATTGAATTAGAATTTATTAAATTATAATTTATTAAGTTATAATTTATTGAATTAGAATTTATTGAATTATAATTTATTAAATTAGAATTTGTTAAATTAGAATTTATTAAATTAGAATTTATTAAATTAGAATTTATTAAATTAGAATTAATTAAATTATAATTTATTAAATTAGAATTTATTATAGCAGAAATTCTAATATAGATGCATTTAAATATATGCTTATTTTCCCCAACCACTTAGTGTGATTTTAGCTTAGTTTCCCCCCCCCCCACTAATTTCAAAATTAGGAAATTTCTTTTACTAAAATTTACTACTTTTTTACTACTTTTTTTTCTAAAATGTTAAATGAATAAATAATTGGCACGTTTAAAAACATATTGGTAGATGTTAGTAGTTTTATTTTGATATAAGCTTTATTTGTTTAAATAAATTAAAATGCTTATTTTTTATTCAAATGAATATTTTTAATCAATATATTTGATAAATCGATTTTTCATTTGATAAATTTTTAAAAAAAAATATTTTTAATCAATAAAAAAATATTTGTTTTTTAATCATAAAGCTTGTTTTACATTTAAATAGTAAATACGACAATTACCGACACCTATAAAGATTCGATAAATTTCCCAGCTAATTTTACTAATCATTGAAAGTCAACAGTAAATTACACAGAGACTACAAGCATTTAGTAAAGAAAATGAATTAAAATCATACTTATATTTTAAAATATTTGTGCATAAAATATCTCTTCTTTGATGATGTTGTAATTTTTTTATCGTTCTTATGTCAATATCAGCCAATTTGGAATTTTTTATTTTTCTGATTAAAAGAAAAATGGGTTACTTAGAAAAACAGATTTATTTTCTAACATTTAATTAAATTTTTAATGAAAATATAAAAATATCGCCTTAATTCAAAAAAGGGTTTTGAATAAAATACACATATTTGTAGAATAAAAAAAAATCTGCAGAAAACTATATGTATTTTTTTTTTTTGTTGATAAAAAGTAGTTTTTAAAATTACAAATTTTTAAATAATTTACGTTTTTATGATCAAAATACACACGAATCACAATAGATCATTTTATAAGCATAATTAAAGATTAATTTTGTGTAGTTTCAGTGTTATTATCATTGCTACTTACTCTTTTCTAAAATTACTATAATTCTTTAATAATTCTTTTGCTTATTTTTTGTATAAAAGTTATCATATCTATGAAATTTACTACAGTTTTATTTAATATTATTCTTGTATCAAATATTTATAAAATAATTAATAATTCTTAGCTGTATTTTGTACATTGTAATTTTTTTCCGAATTAAAAAACATACTATTTTTAATTAAAAAATATGCAAAATTAGCAGCTAAAGTTTATTTCGATCGCGTGAATATATCTACTATTTCTGAAATTCGTTTCATTCCATTAAAAAAATTAGAATATTAGTTTTAACTTTAAACAATAATTTCTATTAAACTTACTAACAAATATAAAAAAGTTACTTAACCTTTAAGTATAAAAAATTAACCTATTTAAAATGATATAAAGTAAGTTTAACTACAAGCAATTGTATTTCTAAAAAGTAGTAAACAGAAATATAAACTGTTAAGAGAGTGTAGAAAATATTTATTATTATTTCGGGTCAAATAATTAATTATTTTTCCATCTATAATCACTATGACCGTCTATTGCTTTGTCATATTGGAGGAAAATAGATTTTTTTTTTTTAAAAAACACATTTAAGACAAGTTAGTTTCTTTTATGTTATATGAATTTTTTTTAACAGAATAAAAGTAACACAATTATAGGTGTTAGATTGCGTTCCCCGATTGTATTATGTTGTTTCAGGAAATAATTACAATTTTTAATGCATAGTAGTCATATTTGGGACGAGCGATATTTAATACGCTTGTTTTCCCTATTTTATTATTGATTTCTTTATGTAAAATGTCATTTTTATTTGCAAAGCAATTCTTATTATATTATTGGACTTTCTTTGAGTTTGCAATTTTTAGTTGTAGGTATAACAAGTATGCAACAAAAATGACCTATTAATAATTGCTCTTAATTTTGTTTAATATGATATATGTGCTTGATTATAAAAAAATTTCTAATTTAATATTTTTTATGTCAGTTGCATAACTTGTTAACTTTAGAATGTAACTGTTTAATTTCTCTTTTTTTATTTCAGTTTGTGAATATTCTGTCCACGTAGAATGCCAAGATTTTGGAGTTGCTGATTGTAAAGAATGTGCAACCTATGTTCCAAGCCGTGATGTGGTAATATATTTTTTACCTCTTATAATTTTTAATTCCTGGCAGCTTTGATACTATTTATGTGTACTAGTTATAACTGTAATGAAATATATTATGTAAAATAAGGTTGCTTTCTGCTGGAATGTTTATGCATGTTACTTTATTTCTAGTAAAATTAAGCCTTTCGGAGATTATAAATTCCAACTAAAAATTTATTATCATGATTTATAAAACATATCATGATTTATAAAACATTATTATTAATTTGATCACTTTAATAATTTAATAATTTATAAAAATTTTTCGAATACTTTGAATCAAAATCGTATGTAATTAAAACAGTTTTATTTGCAACGATAAATTTCTTTACAAGTTTTAGGTATAGCGCAGAAATAACATTAAAAAATATTTTTGCAATGTTAAACCATGATTTTCTGAAAACGGTATTCAATTTTTTAAATTACAGATATGGATAGATTCTTCAAGGCTCTCACTGCTGATTTTTAGGAGTAAATCAAATATTTTTAATTACATTTATTTTTATGTGAATTCAGGATGCAAAGCTATGGGACTTTAGGATGCAATTTTCTAACATTTGATATAAAAATCACGGTTTTAATATATTTAGTTTAATAGTGTTTGAAATGTGCATTTTGTAGACGTACTGCGTAAATTTTTTCCATTAAAAATATTTGTATTAAAAAAGAAAATTTTAAGAAAATAGCCTCTACTTTAAAATATTATAATGAAATATTTAAAAAAGATTGTTATTCTAATTTTTTCAATTCATTCGATAATTAATCGCAACTTTTAATCACAGTAATCTGGTTATTTACTAAAAGAAAGCTCTATAAAACGATTTTTTTTCGAAATTCTTGTTTCTTTTTAATTTTCACATTAATGATGAATATGTCAAAGTTAAAAAAATTGCTTTAAAATAAATTTTATTTATTTTAAAGCAGTTTAAGATAAATAAAATTAATTTGAGCATACAGGGATTTGGATTCCATAAACAAATATCATCATTAAAGCCAAATGTATGCATGTTTTCATCTTTAATTAATCATCGAAGTCTCTGTTTCGCCAGCAGAAGTAATAATATTTTTTAATTGCATCAAAATAGGTGCTTACTTCAGCTATTTCTGCTTATTGTGTATCTTTCCAACTCGAAGATGCAACTCTATCTTATGTATTGTTTAATAAATTGCAATGTCGCTTTATCACATTATAAAATTTTTAAATATTTTAATACTTAAAAAAATATTTTTATATTCAGAGATACCAATGCTTTTTCATAATTTATATAATCAAAAATATTGAGTTATAATTTTAATTGTGTTTTAAGTCGCCGTATGTGGTATTGATGTATAAATTAATATTATATATTTGGGATTTGTTTCAAGTATTTTTTTTCAAATGTTACATGAATAGTTTTCCTCTTAATATTATCTTTTCGTTTAGTCTACAATGACACAAACCCATCATTGGAGAGAAGGTAATTTACCCGCTAACTCGAAGTGCCAATTATGCAAGAAAACGTGCTGGTCAGCTGAATGCCTGGCCGGTATGAGGTGTGAATGGTGTAATATCACAGTGAGTTTTATTTATTTATTTTTCATTTTATTATTGTAAAATTGGGTTACTTTGTGACATGTTGGGTTACATTTAGACACTCGCGTTTTCTAGAGTTAATTAGCCCCCATGAATAGCAAAAATAAAGATAATTTTTTAAAGGGTATACGGAGGAAAATAAATACTAGTAAAATTATCGGACTGCATGGTAATGGCAATTCTAGTGAAAAAAAGAACAATATAAATACAAATAAAAATAAAATATACGGTATTCAAACCATTCATTTCATAATTTTTTCGTTCAGGTGTTATTGCTTTGCTGAAAATTGTAATTTTCAAAATTACAGTTCCCCTTTAATTCTTTACTTTTAAAAATTATAATTTTGGAATATAGTAAGTCGGTAAAATATTTTGAATAGAACAAGTATAGCTTTGAAATTTTTAAATAGTATATTGTTTTAGTTTTTAAATACCAAGTTTCAATTTTGTAAAAACTTTTATAACTGATATAAACTTGACAGATAAATTAATTTTTAAATGTACTATTGAGTTTAATCTGTAAAATTACAATGTTCAGCACACTAATTTCTTATGATAAGTTTTCTAATTTGAATTTGAAACTCACAAATTGAGTAAAAATTATAATTTTTATTAATAAATTCAAGTTAAAAAAAACAGTATGATTAGTCTAAAGCGATCGTAATGGAAATGCGAAGAAAATGTTTTACAATCTAAAACCTAAACCTAATTCACAGTTTGATAACATCATAAATGTCTTTTTGTAAATATATTTCGTTCTTCACGAATGCAGTTTCAAATAAAGAGATGTAGTTTTGATTGCTAGGGAAATGTGCATATTAACTAGGATAATCTGTTAAAAGAACAAAAAAATTTTTTTTTCATTTCTCTACCTAGGTAATCTGAAAATTTCTTAGATTATCTGCACATTACCTATTGGGAAATCGTTAAAGTGTATATAATATCTTTTCTGGAACAAAAACTACGTTTTAGCCCGTTGAAGTTAACATATTGTTATTTACCCAATCACAATTAAAAACTTATTTCAAAATTATAATACTAGAGGTAGGAAAAACACAAAACAATTATTAATCCAATTCAAACTTGGACAGCGCACAATGCAGCTAAAAACCAAATTTGTATTTTAAAACTAATAACAATGTAAAATAACATATAAAAAAATTAAAAAAATCTTAAAAATATTATTTATTTCTCGCTATCCAAAAAACATTTTATCAAACAATCAAAACATTAGCAGATAGATCAATCAATTGCCAATAATCAATCGCTTTAAAAAATATGACCCAAAGAATTAAATGGTTTAAAAGCTAAGTCAATTGAAGAGCTTAGAGGAAGAACCGGCTAAGTGACATTTAAAAACAATTAAGATTTCTCGGGGAAAGTTTTTACTTTAGCTTTATTTAAATATACAACATTTATTTATATTGCTAAATGTGTTCATTCCGACGATGCTCAGTGAAAGATAAGGCCAAGTTACATTATTTGAGTATTCATTGTATGGAAGGACCGACTATGTGACTAAGGAAGGACTATGTGACTTGGCGATAAATAATCCATAAACAACCCTGGAAAAACTCTAGCTTGGCATCGAACGCTAAGGCACGATGAGAAAAAAAAAATTGGCGAAAATGACAAACTTGTTACAGCAGTTTCCATACATTAAGGAGTAATTTATGTATTTTTACAAATGAATATTTAAAAAAGGCAAGAAAAAAAAACCTTTAACGGCTTTAATACGCATTCTTTTTCGCTTCTACTTCGCATTAGTATATGTTTCAAATATATATTTTTTTTTCATTTTTTTTTTTTTTTTTTGAAAGTCGAGTTGAAAATAATATTATTTTGTGCTTAAGCTGCTTTTTTTTTGGTTTAATATTATATTGTGACCAGCTGAATATTCGTTTTTCTTGTGGGTTGAAATAAAACTAAATGGTGAATAAATTGATAAGGAACAACATTGCAGAATCATGCACAAAATTAGAAAGTGATAGGCGGACATAATCAATCGGCATAATTCTATTGCTCGAGACCAATTCTTGTAGGTCAAAAAGTACCATAATCAACGATTTTCTCCGGTACTTATCATATTAGGTAGGCTGAAAAAAAACTATTTCTCCAGTACTCATAGTAGGTATCGTGATACGTATATATGCATATATAGTCCATGTAAAAACAGCACCAATTAACTAATATCAATAACACCTATTACCAAAAAATTTACTGTTTATCGGATTATTATTTTTAAAATGTACATAATAAGAGGCTCATCAACAATCTTTAAAATGCGTGCGTTCGCTTAAAATATTAAATTTTAAATCCGAAATGATAAGCGTACTTTATATCTTTGACAAAACTAATGACAACTTTTCATAAGAATTGGCATAGCTCAGCGGAGACAGATTAAGTCCATATGTGAACAAAACACAGAGATAGATTGTTAAACTATTTTTTGCTTCCCTGTTAGCAGAGATTGTCTTGCTGATACAAATTATACTTTGGTAGAAACATATCAGAGTTCCATTGTCATCGGGCTAACTACGAGAGGTTTCGTAGTTCTCATCTCCATTTTGCGCAAATGATTATTAGCCTAACTTAAAAAAAATATTTTTTGAAGGTGAATGGGACTTCGTTCTTTAAACAATAGTTCTCTCGTCTTTTAGATTTAAGGTTGAGAAGTTGAGAAGGAAACAAAGCTGCATATTCACATAGTAGATGGCTGTTCAACAGGGGAAATTCGGAAAGTGATAAACTAAATTATGAAAAATGCAAATCACGTAACTAATCAAGAAGACGTAGTTCACCAAGATGGAAAAAGACCAAAGCTGTTTTATAAACATTTTTATGAATTAAAATGCGTGAATGCTATTAAATGCTTTTTGCATGAAACAGCATTATTTTAAATGAAAAATTGAAAAAAAATTGGTATTTCAACAATTATAAATAGATATTTTTCTTATTAAAAATAATAAAAATACTTTTATTTAATTTCAGAAATACCTTTAGAAGTAACGAAATGAAACAATAGTTTGACTAGCACTATTTAAAAGAATACATTTTTAAAATCAAAAATTACCGAATTCTCGCCAATTAAAGCGATCTATACTGGTGAAACATTTACTCATCGAAAGTTGAGATGACGCTGCCTCTGAATCATTTTTGATCAGTTTTCACAAAATTTTATACCAGTTTGTTCCATTTTAAGATAGCTAAAATTTTATTCTATACATGTAAGCTTAATTTCATTAATGTAACATTATAAATCATCCGTGAAGATGGGCAAACGCTACTCACAAAAATCATTAAAATCTACCTTTATAAAAGGGTGAGAATCAAATGAATAGGCTCCAAATATTTTATGAAATATATCTTCCCAAGCAAGGAAGGCACTGGCCCACCCTGGGCTGTCTAGCCAGATATGATGATGATATTCCCAAGCAGATAAAAACATAAAGAGTGAATGAAAAAACAGAAAGAGGAATGTATAAACTTTAGGGCTCACTTACTGAAATTCATTAAAGTGTCATTTAGCCGGATCATCTACTAAGCTCTTGTTGTTGTTGTCTTCGGCCAATAAGGCAAAGTAGGTGCGATTGTTCCTTTTTTTCCAGTGGCGCCGTCTATGGCCAATAATTCGACTTCTGCCACACCCATACATCATACCCGTTTTATAGGGCGGACCCATTCACAAATCCATTCATTCATCCACAGAACGTAATATTGACCTGAACCAGAGAACGATCAATCTCCAATTCAGTATCCCCAGAGGTTTAATTTGTTATGGGAACCTGGAGGACTTTGGACCTGCCAAATTTAACGTGCACCAGTCACCATTTACTACATGGGGAGTCTTCGGCCCGCTAAGTCCCATTCTCATGAACGTGAGTCCAGCGCCTTGCCAACCAGGCTATCCCGGCTCTACTAAACTCTTCATATAAGGATATTGACATAAAGTCGTTTATTTTTTTCAGTAACTAAGGAATCAAGTTAATACAATTAATAAACAAATCAGCTGATAGAGTGAGAGAAATGTACTTTAGAACTTTAAAGATACGGAGACTGTTAATGCGCATACATTAAGTGGAAAATCATAATTCCGCACTTAAACGAGACAACTAAGTTAAACTGCAGGTTGGTTAGGTAATGTACATATTACGGGTGTCAAGTTTTACATATCATCTAAGGTAATATATACACATTATCTAGTTGAAAAGAATTAATTTAATTTTAAAGCAGACAAATATCTTAAATATTAAAAAAAATATGATTAAAATTTTTCAAAAATATGCCAATTAGGCTATATTTTAATTCCTGGAAAAACATTATTGAATACAGTTATGGAGCTTCTCAAAAAGTCTTATTTATTGTCTCTAATGCTTTATAAAATACACTGGTGTAAGAAATTAAGAGAATTTGCAGACCTGGTCGATTATATAGTATGAATTGTATTGTATCAATGTATGTAACATACATCTCTAGAAAGCACATACATTGATACAATACAAAACAAATAACCATTCAACAATTTTAATATACACGCATGATCATGCGTAACACTCGTTGGAGTTGGAAGGTATGAAATTGCCACAGGACAATTCAAGCCAATTGCCATAGAAAATGATAAACTGCCTTATTTCAAGTATGAAATCACGCTGCAAGGTCTGTCGTCATATGAAATAATACTCTTTTGCGAATAACATTCTATTTTTATAACTGCTGTGAGTTTGTTAAGTTACTCATGACTGTTTGGTCAAGCCTAACTTATCTAAAACCAGCGTACTCTATGTTTATTCGGAAAATGGCGCAAAACGCTTGTAAGGATTAAAGCTACAGTTTTGTGAAAAGGAAATGGGTTTATGATATAATTTTTTGATATTTAAAAATTTACTCCAACTCTGCATTATTTGGGTTCATAAAAATTTTAAAAATTTGCAGTGGTTTTGATAATTTTCATCCAGGTAGAAAAATTCCGCCAAATTGGTAATTTTTTTAAAAAAAATTAATAACTTCTAAAATATTTAAGTTATTTGCCATTTCCAAAATCTAAATAGTTCTTTACAGCACGATGGTATAGTTAGTTTAAAATTATGGCTTTGCTTCAAGTGCCAGGCACTTAAACTGTTTTCTGTATACATATTTCTGACCAGTTTTCTACCGAAACTGTCATCTAGTCGTGGTGGTTCAGGGGATAGAGCATTCGCCTTCCAATGAGGTGAATCGGGTTCGAATTCCAGCGATGTCTGGTCTATACATATTCCTCACCCGCCTTGCACCGACCACAGTGATGACATAAAAAATCCTCAGGGGTAGACGAATCATGGGTTAGAGTCCTCTTGCCGTCAGGGTAACCATGGGAGGTTTTCGTGGTTTTCCTCTCCATGCAACGTAAATGCTAGTGAATTCCGTTAAAAAAAGTCCTCCACGATGGCAAATTTCTTCCAATATTTGATCCAGGAGCTCCTTTGAATTCAAAATTACAACGCTACGGAGTTGAACATTAGTAGTCGGAAACCCAAAATTGAGTCAGCTGTTCAACGACGGTTATAAAATAAAATAAAAACTGTCATCAAAGCATGCTTTGAACTTAATTTCTTTTCATATTTTCGTGATTAAATTTGTCCCTTACAGGCTCATCCGTCTTGCTATAAAAGCCTCCCATCCGAATGCACTTTCGGATGTCTGGAAAGCATTATGCTGCCTCCAGCTTGCGTCAGTATTCCCAGGACAGATGTCCCCCTTGAAACAATTATAGGGGGTCAGATGAAACGAAGAGATACAATTTCACGTGAGTCTCCGCTCTATTATCATCACTGTAAGACATTCTTTTATTAGCTTCTTTTTCTTCCCCTTCTTCCCTTAAGATGCTCTGCATCAGTTTTTTTATTAACCTCAGCATGATAATCAGTTTTATTTTGCATATATATATATGTATGTATATTGCTTTCTAGAATATTAGTTATACATGTGGTGTTAAATGCTTAGGTTGGTACAGCAGGAAAAACTATTTTATATCTAAGGATGATTGTAAACGCTGAATTTGTTATTGCACGCCCTTAAGCAAAACAGTGTTGTTTTGTTAGACATTTATCACAAAATGTTTCTGTGTAGAAAATAGCACAGGGTAAAAAAAATTATTAACTGGTACCTGCTTTAATATTTTGCAAAAAATAATTCTGCCTACATGTTGCTTCTTAGATTATTAGTTTCCTTTTAAATGGTAACTTTGCCTTGATAGAAAGTTTTAATTTTAGTTCAGATTTAATCTGAATATATAAGTGTTGCCCAAACAAAAAAATGGACACGTGTCAAATTTATAGTAACGATAGCGGCGCCACCATTCAGAATTGTGAAAGGTAGGAGGCTGCATGTAATTGAAAACATGATAGCATTTGAACAGAATGCAAAGTCGTTTTAAAGACGGATGCATCAGGAACAAAACAAAGAGCAACTATATGAGTTTTTGGAGCCAAAAGATGAGAGTAAACCAGCATTTATTGTCAAAATATTGACTGTTTACATTGAACATAGCTTGGGACGAATGATTGTAAGAAAATTCATGACGGGCGGATATCAATTTTAAACTCTTCAAAAAGGAGGGGTCAGTGATCACCAATGAACCCATTGCTGCCCTTGATTGAATGCTTATAAGTAATCCTAGAATTTCTACTTCAAGTAAAATGAATGAGTAAAGGAACGAGGAAATCAACTTCTGCCATAAAGAATCGGACTACTGCGTAAGTAGCATAGCTTTACATTCAATATAAATGCTCTCATGCGTACTAATTAATTAGCTATTCGCGAAGTTAATTAGTTATATTCTTAACCTTCTCTATTACCTAAATGATGGTATTTTTGCCTCAACAATATTTCTGCAACTATCACGCATGTTCTGTCTTATTTACTCAAAAACCCATCTATTATTGTATATAACAGTGAAAAAACAAATATTGTGTTAAAAGAGTCAATTTTTTTAGAGAATTTTCTATTTTCTGCAAAAGTAATGTATATCGCAGATAATCTTTATACTTAGTATAAAAAATTACATACTCCAACGCAAAACATTAGTTTCATCGCAAATTCTAAACGTTTGCCGAGTCAGAAAAAATATTCTACAAATTTAAGATTAATAAAGTTTTAACTATGTGTATACAAGAAAGTTTTGAGTAGAACATAACACAGAATACCGATAAAATTACTGCAGACTCACATTTTCATACTTAAAATATTATTGCCCACCTATCGCTTCCCTGGTTGCCAGTTTGATCTCAAATGATAAGTTTGCTTTGAAAAAAAAATTAGGTATTGATATTAAGTTGATGAAATATGATTATAGAATATTGTATATTCGTTAAAAAATCGAATATTGTGCTAAAAAAGAACGAATTCATTAGGATTTCATTGTAAGGAAATTTACTGCTAGAATACGGTGAAGTGTATTGATAAATTACTACGCCGCTGTACATATATCTTAAAATATTATTGTAAACATATTCCTACACAAAGCATTAAGTTTATCTTAAGTGTTTCCCATGGCAAAGTAATGAATAAGATCACTATTATCTGAACTATACTTTTTTTTAAATGATTAAGCAGAATATAATAAGAATTTTAATATTATAGTTTGGCAAAATAATCGTTATAACGTTATTCGTATTTTTACAGTTTTTAGAGAATTCATTTTACTTATAAATAATTAATCGTATTTAAGTAAATAGCTCTAATATTTTTCCACGCTCTTTTACTAGCTAAATATGAATAGCTGAACAAAAATCATTTCATGGAAAAGAATTGAACTTTTTATGATCTAATTTGAGATAGAGCAATAGTATAAATTAGGACAGAAACCAAAACCATGTTTTTATGAGGAAATGAATGGAGAGTGAATTATAGCGCTGCAAATATTTCAGTTAAACCAGTTATTACCAGTTAAATATATAATTTGAAATAATTTTTAACCATTTTTTTTAATTGAAAGATATTGGTTTTGTTTATAAAATAATTATATAATTAAGTAAATAGTATAAACCCATTTAACTTAATTTTGATTACCAAAATTAAAACTTAAATTTGACCAAAAATAAAATTCAAATTTGATTATAAAAATATTTCGATACGATACATTTGATTATAAAAATATTCGATATTATAGAAATATAATTATAAAATTATAAAAATATTGTGTTAACGTATTTCTTAATTAATTTATCGCAATTAATAACTTAAGTAATTGTAAAGAATTTTCAACAATCAAAAGTACTGATTACAATAACTGCAAATTATTTGTAAGTATAATTTTTAAATTGTTGTATATTTTATCTAAATACAGATATCAAATAAATACTAAAGTATTTTTGAATATGTGTAGGAAACATTAAATAATAAAAAAATTTCTTCGATGGCAAAAAATTAATTTTAAGTTGGAACCAAAATTAAATTTTCGCACTGGTTTTATTCTTAAACCTTATATTTAGTCATTATAAACAAGAACTACAAAATAAATAAATAAATAAATAAAAGTGAGAATGCATGTTATTTTGTGTATGTGTGGCTAAACAATGTTCAGCTTGAAAAATATGTTAAATAATCAAATCTTTCCTTGCCTGTTCCATAAGTGGAAGTTTTTAACAAATACTTTAAATTGGCAAAATGAAATTATGACACTTCCTCAGGTATAAATAAAAACAAATTACAAGGTGACCCAGGATTATTAACGAAACTTTAAATTTCTCTCAAGAATTCAGATACGCATAGTAACCTGTGGTCAGAAACGTCTTCGTTCGCCGCTAGTGAGTGTTGATCACAAAAGCATCAGAGGAAAAAGACCTGTATTGCGGTAATCATTTGAGCAGTCATCTGCTGCAGAGGACGTTCACAACATTCCGTTCGCGGTTCGGAGGATTCATGAACATTTGAATTAGGTATTTGGTCATCGATGTATTAGCTGTGGTGGACCGTAGCCACCACGCTCTCCTGATTTAAACAACATGGATTTGTTTCTTTAGGGTGCACTGAAAAGTGCTGCGTAAGCAACACCTGTGAATTCTGAAAGAATCGTCTGTGCTGCAATATCCAACAAAATCCAGGTGTATTTGAGCGAATCCGCCAATCCACGAGCCACGATGGCTCAGGGGATAGAGCATTCGCCTTCCGATGAGATGAACCGAGTTCGACTCCCTGCGATGGCTGGTCGATATGAATCCGCATCCGGCTTGCACCGACCACAGTGCTGACGTGGTAGACGGGTCATGGGTTAGAGTCTCTTTACCGTCAGGATAACCGTGGGAGGTTCTCGTGGTCTTCCTTTCCATGTAACGCAAATGAGGGTTAGTTCTATCAAAACTTCCTCCACGAAGGTAAATTTCTCCCAATATTTGATCCCTTGTCTTCTGGATTATGTTCAAAATTACAAGGTTACTGAGTTGAGCACCAGCTGTCGTAAACCTAAACATTTTGTCAGCTGTTCAACAACTGTATTTCAATATAAAATAAAATCCATGGCCAGACGGTGTAACGCATGTATCACTAGCAATGGTAGAAACTTTGAACATTTTTTGTGACATTTTCCCATACTATCTATCCCAGCAGATGCAGTATCTTTGCCCAATAAATATTTCAGATTATCTAAATCTTTCTCATACTACTTTTCCATGATGTTTCTGAGCCATGGGTTGCTGCGCAATTCTAAGTCCTTGTGATGTTCCCTACATCCCCTTAAAGTTTGTCCGAATAATTCTGGGACACCCTATATTCACACACTTCGTCGTTAAATTTACTTTTTACTATTTAAAGCATCATATAACATTTCTGTTATAAATATATGTGCTCATGGTATTTAAAAGGATCCTTTTCCTATACTTTTTAAACAATTAAAATACTAAAATGTACCATTTTATACAATTTAACTGTAGCTTTTATAATAAGTTGATATATTGATAACAAATAAGCTATTTTGACATCATTTTCTATATCACTGAGAATAACAGTAGTGAGTTGTTTTATAAAAAAAAACTTCATATTTTCTGTCCAGTGTATATTTCTGTGTTAACTTACGTGTAAACTCTTTGTTTTAAAATTTATTTATTTAGTAGTATACAATACAGCGCAATGTTTGCGTAAGTGTGCTTTATTGTTATTTTGTGCATTTGTTATTTATATTGTTATTTAAAAGAAAATATGTGTTTTATTTTTGTACTAAATGCTATCAATACATATTTTTTTTAATCGGTGTAATGAAGTTGATTTATAAAAGGTTAAAAATCAGTGCTCGCAAAAAGTTATTTTTAACTTAAATAGCATTCATAAAATCAAGCTATTAGAAACAACTCATTTAATAATCTTAAAGCATTAAGATCGGGTCATTAAACATCTTTATTGTTTTATAAAATTAACTAATTTATGGCGGAAGAATTAATGCTTTTTATAACACCTTTTAGTGCAATAAAATATTTTTGCTACAAACTGCAGTTAATGTCCTGTTGTCAAAATCTTCGGTTTTATTTGCTTATCTAATTTGGTTCTTATTTTTACATAATTTTTTCCTTAGATTCTATTATATAAGAATAATTATGATAAAATTTTTTTTTTTTTCAAAATAAAAAAAAATTTAGTAAACAAAATTTGAAGAAAATATCGCAAACTACATACGCAGGTTTCTTAAAAAAGCATATAAAATGTACATTTTGAAATATTTAAAACCATAATAATTTAATAGGGATTCAGATCGAAAAGGTATTTAACACAATGCTTCAATTCAAAGAGTCAAATTTCTTAAATATTATAAATGTTGCATCAAAAATCTAATGAAACCTCTTTTTTTTTGTTGGAAGAATTAAGTTGAAACTGACATATTATAGTTTTTATACATCTATATATCATTGAACTAAAATTCTCTTGTAAAAGTTATGGAAATTAAATAAAAACCACACTTAAATTTAAAAAAATAAATTTTTTTTTAAAAAAAGTAAATAATAATTGTTAGTTTTAGAAAGAGTAAATCTAGAATTTTTTTTAAATAAAGATATAAAAAAGGTTTTAAATGATATTTGAGTATATTTTTAATTTTAAATATCAAGTAATTATTATTGAAAATGTCATATACTGTAAAAACTGCCGGATTAAAGTACGGTATAAAGTACTGTCACTTTGAGTGCATCATCCGTTAAAAATATTTGCTCGTAAAATTCATATTTAACGTAAAATATTATATCAAATATTTAGAGTAATATTTATTTTATTAGAGTGATTCAGTGATTTTAATTCGTAATTAATACAGTAAAAATTACGGTATATTGAATTATTATCACTATCCTCTACATTATCATCTAATTGATTAATACATTGTGTCATTTATAAAAACTAAGAGAAAAATAATGAATTTATAATTTTGTGTCTAAAAATTATTCTTGTGATAATGTTGTCTTTTCAGAATCGGCTTCCACAAAGGGTCGCTAGGCTTCAGTGGGTTTAGCACTCATTTAAAATTATGTTTCTGTTTTACAGCTAGAAGCATTTCTGAAGAATTTTCTTCATCCAGTGATCTTAAAAGTAAAGATTATGAAGAATGTTGCCTGAAAGACAAAGAAGAAGGTAGATATATACGCTCTTTTTAACTTAGAATAACCTTTTTTTTTTTTTTTTTAAATAACGGCAGGCACTGAACTTTCGTTCTGCGCCATAGAACATGCCGAAAGTGTTGCTCATTTATCGTTACCCAGTGGGCACCTATGAACCAAACTCACGGAGGCGAGCAACGTTACCCACGCCACAAACCCGTTCATAGGGTGGGCCACATTCACTCATTCACACATCAGAAGACTACACAGGGAGAGAAACATCCATGCGCAGAGCGGGATTCGAACCCGCGGCCATTGGCTTCGCAGTCAGACACGCTAACCACTCGGCCACCTGGCCGGCAAAAAGTATAACCTTTTTATCTAATAATCGAATTTTTACGAACAAAGACAATCTTTAAAAATGTAACTTTTGCGACTAATTAATACAGATGTTATTTTAAATTATGAAAACAGACAAAAACAATGTGTTTAGTGCTTCTTTTATTGCTTGTTTATGTTAAAGCAAAATGGATATTTTATTGATATTTAAAAAAGAAAGATTTGCATTTAACAGGGGTGATTACGACACAAAACGAGTGGAAAAAAATTGAAAATTTTAAGTGTAAACACTTCATTTATATTATTATATACTTATATATTAATTTATATACTATTCATATTTAAATATAATTTTTTGAACAAAGATTTATAGTTAAATAACCTACCAATGAGAAATATCACACCTTCATAGTAACTTATTTAAGAAAAAACTTAGTTCTTACAAGAACCGCGATGTTACATTTTAAAATCACGCTAATATGAATCGCGATATTGGATTTCAAGAACGCGATAATACATATCGCGATATTGGGTTTTCAAATCGTGTAAATACGAATCGTGACATTGGATTTTAAATTCGCGTGAATACGAAAAACCGTATTGATTTCAAAAACGTGTAAATACAAATTACTATGTTATATTTTTAAATCACGTGAATACGATGCACAATATTTAACTTTTAAATCAGGTAAAAATTAAAAAACGATGCTTGATATTAAAATCGCGTGAATACGAATCCCGATATTAGTGGATTCCGGCGCAGTTTCGATAATTAAAAACGGTGAAAACCCGACAAATTAAATTGGTGTATCACGTGTATAAAAAGGTTTCGATAACGTGATTTAGCGAAGGTTTCAAGATTTAAATTTTAGGTGAAATTTTTGTTGGATTATTAGTTTTGATTCGCAAAAGTCCGCAAATTAATAATCTTGAGATATGCGGAGATACGCGAAAAAATGACACGCACTTGCTCTTAGTTTCTAGACCCCTGGAGGGATGATATGAAAAACCCGGAATTCCGGGGTACACCGAAATACAATCACCCCTGATGCGAAAAATATATGCTTTAATGTATAATAAAAAGAAAATTAATAGCTTTTAGCATTTTTATTGGTCTGAAAAATACTAGATCCAAAATTTAAAAAATTGAAACAGAATTTACATATAAATAATTTACGTATTTCTTGTTTAATGGTATTTATCAGTAATATTTGTTCTTCACCTCTTATATCGGGATTATATCATTAAAGATAAAAGTTTAGTTCCTTTTCTCATATTATAAAGTAATTGCATGATATTAACTTATTATACTACTTTTTATCATAAACATAACAGTGTACCGGTGGCGCAGTCCATATTGGAGAGATGGGAGCAGTGAGCTCGATCCCGGCAGCAGACAAAATAATACGCAGCATACGTTGCGTACAGATGGAAGATTCCACATTCCCAATATCAAGAAAAACGGGCCAATTTGTAGATTCCATATTCAAAAGGAATAATGTGCAGGATATTGTAATTATTCGAAGAGACGGCCTATGAGTTTTAATTGCACCATCCTTAGTTTTAATTACCCAGCCGTCTTAGAGGAGGAGGGTGGAAAAAAGAAAGGGTTCCGTTAAACGAAGAAGTAACAATCTCAAAAAATACAAAAATCGAAAGTATCCTGCCAAGCGCAGGCAGCCCTTAAATGACAAAATGTTATAAGCAAGTTACAGTTAGAAAACATTAGAAGTTACGGTTAAATAAGCAGCAAAAAGGTAAAAGTAAAAGTTTTTAATATTTTAGATAGTTACTGTTAAGAAACAGCAAAAAGATGTAGAAGTAAAAGGTCTCATGTGCATAGATCACAAGAGCCTAAAAATAGTGAGTGACCCAATGTCACACCCTTATTATTTTGCAGTACGTGTAGAAATTATCAAATATAGTGTTTCATCGTAAACTGATATTATTTTTTACTGTGGAATAGAACCTACTTTGATAAAGACTAATGTAAATGTTTTTTTTTTCTAACAGAAACTTTTAAAGTTTATGATGGAAATGGAGGCGTTAAAAATAGAATGTTTAGGACAATCACAATGGCGAGAAATTCAACGAAAGAAGATGTAATTGTAAGTATTAATTTTCTAAAAGTTTTTTTTTGACAAATTAACAGGTTTAGTTGTAAGAAATTAGTTTCATATTCAGAAAAACAAAAAAGTATTTCGATTTTGTCAGAGTTTAAAAAAACTGCAGAATTCTCGTCAGATGCAAATATGCAAACAATAATTATAATACATGGAAGGGCTAGGCTTAAGTCTGCTGCAGGGGGCACGCACCCAATAATTTTGAAAATGGGATTGCTCCTTCAATAATTTTATTCTTTTTATACACTTCTCTCAAAAACATCAGTATTGGTTTTATTTCAATCTTATAGTGCCTACGAGTTATAATTTGAATTCAGTACACGGAAATGAAATTCTGATAAGATTACGGTACTTTATGATAATGAAATTTATGGTAAAAACTTCATAATTCTGGACAAAAGAACCAAAACAAAATATAATATATTAAATCATTCATTTAGTAATTTTACCGTTTATTACGGTTTGCCAGACATTTTGGTTTTCAAAATTATAGTTCTTATTACCACACATTTAGTAAAAAATACAAAACTGAAAAGTAAATTTAACTGAATTAATGGTTTTATGTCATATTTTGAAGTATCATGCTAAAATTAGCAAATTTTATCACACATTATAAAATTATAATTTATTGTTAATTTCACCAAAATAGCTACCAAAATGCTTTGGTAAAAATGACCAAGCTTTTTGGTGTTCTAGATACACGATAAATTGAATCATATTCGGGCAGTTTTGACCATACTGTTTTTCTCATTATAAAATTTTCACTCTCAGAAAAAATTAATCAAAGCTTAACGATAATGCAAATGTTCTCCACCCTAATAAAATGTAAACGTAATGATGCTTCTGTTGAAGTTGAACCATAGTATAGTTTATCAATGTTTCAGAACTTCGATATGTTGTTTAACGTAGTACCGAAAGATGGTTTAACCTGCTCCGAAATTTCAGACAGTATAATCTTGATTTTCAATAGGATAGGTTTTATATAGATGGCCAACCGAGAAAAAAATAGCTGCAATTGAAATCATAGTTTAAATTTTTCATCGAGAATTTCAATTTAATATGTAATGCTATTAGATTTTATGTATGTAGTTCATAGCATCAAAGAATTCGCTTTGTATACATTAAGGTGAAAATGTGCATAACGTTTACGCAAAACACAGATTAATATCAAGTTATAGATCTTCAAACATAAAATGAGGTTTTGCGCTTAAAACATACATCGTATGTTTTAAGTCATCGACTTTCCTTAATATTTCATTTTAATATTTTTAAAGTTAATTTATTTTATATTTGCTAGGTTAGAAGAGTCTTCATTTTTGTTTTAATGTTTTCTTTCAGATGGCAGCTCTAAGAGCGTTTCATGTCTATGATGATGCCAGGTTATATTATTTAACGGATGCATATGGTAAGTAAAGAAATATCTTACCTTAATATTATAAGTAGGAGACATTTTTAACAATAAATATTTGTTCCATATTGAATTTATCATCACGAATAAGTTCATTCGATTCAAAAATGGATTACTGCAGTGTCTTGATGACATAAATAAAAAAAATGTATTTCAGATTAATTTTTAATAGTAATACAAAATATTTGTGGGATATACTATGGGATATACAAAACATAGGTTATACTATAATAAGCCATATTTTAAAAATTCTCCGGATTGCGTTTAGGAAATATTTTTGTGACACATATGCTAATTTCAAAAACAATATTTTTGTGCATTGATTTGTCATCTAGCATAAATTCCAAAAACTTATCTAATACCTATCAGGGAACAATTCTAAGAAACAGGAACCTATGGAAAAAGTGTTACCCATGGAAAAAGTGTGATTTATCATTATTTACTAGTTCATTTATAATTTGGTAGCCGTAAAAAATTTTTTGATGAAGGACTTGGAATGAAATCTCACTACTGACTGTCTTAATATTGCTCTTAAATCCATTAATATTTATGCCTAGATGCTAATGAAAAAGAACTAGAATCAGCTGCTCCTCTTCAAAATCTAACGCGGAGAGATGGGCGGTCAGCAATATTTCTCAGGTTTCGTCCACCAGATCCACAATCCGGTTACATCAAAGTCTATCCTGGAAAACTGGGGTAAGTAATTAATCAGTTATTGACTTAAGTCAAAATGTTATTAGTGTACTGCATTCGATTTTTTCCCCTTAAATAAAATTTCAGGTGTGTGAATAAAATAAATGTATAAATATTTGTGCATCAAAAAATTCCAAATGTTTTACCTTAAAATAAAGTTTTATTATATTTGAATGTGTTTTTAACAAAAAATTTCTTTTCAAATAAATATGTGTTTGTTCTTTCAAAATTGAAATTTTGAGGAAAAAAATTAATTAGCTTATTTATTATTTTTTTAAAGAAAAATGCATAAAAATCATTTAATCATTTTTGTTGAGATGATTTCAGCAATAAACCGAAAAAATCCTTTCTGCTTTATTATATTAAAAAAAATATGTTTTTTTAATTTCCTTTTATTTAAAAAAGTCACGAATATTTTTCGAATTTACAACTTATTAAAAGTGTTTAAACGTGAGCCATTTTTTACAGTTAACTGTTCTCACATCTCGCTTATTACAGCGATCTTTCTTTTTTTTTTTTCCAGAAATTTTCGACAGGCATAGTTTAAAACGAGTTTCTTTTAAAAAAACTTCAAGTACG
This sequence comes from Parasteatoda lunata, assembly GCA_949128135.1. Taxonomy (NCBI): domain Eukaryota; kingdom Metazoa; phylum Arthropoda; class Arachnida; order Araneae; family Theridiidae; genus Parasteatoda; species Parasteatoda lunata. Next base: position 68,436,187 of record OX421971.1, read on the forward strand.
TAAAAACTATTAAGTTTCTCTCTGTGGTATTTAAACCCAATTCTTATGCCATCTAACTCTACACTTACTATTTCTATAAAGCTAGGATTATTTACCGATCGCTGTAGGTTTTTTTTTTCCAAACTAAATTAGTTAATAATACCGAGCCAAAATTCATGACATTAATTTTTAATGAAATGACAAAGCAAAGATTTAGTTCTTTTCTCTCCCATAAAACAGGAATATTGATGAACACCAAGTGATACCTGTAACTAGTGATGATGAAGTAAACGATGTTATGGAACGGGCTTTAGAAAAATTTGGACTAGATCCCTCTGATGTTACAAAGTATAGACTAAGTGAAGTATCATTAGATAAGGGATGTAAGTATTCACTGATTTTATATAAAGTGGATCATCTATTTAAATATTGATGCTAAATATATTATTTAGTAACCTGCGCTCAAAACCTGATCCAATTCTGAGTTTACGATCATCAGTTTTTAGCTCCGTAGCTTTGTAGTTTTGAATCCAACCCAGAAGTCAAGGGAGCTCTTGAATCAAACAGTAGCATAAATTAGCGTTCGTGGAGTACGTTTTGATAGAGCCAATTCTCATTTGATATACATCGAAAAGAAAGAGAAGAAAACGACGAAAACCTTTCATGATTAGACAGATGACAAGGGGATTCTAAACCATATATCGTCTACCACTGAAGATATTTTTCGTCAGCACTGTGGTCGGTGTGAGTGGGAGCAGAATTCGTATCAACCAAACATCTTTTGTATTCAAACCTGGGATAGAATCCCCTCATTATTATCTTGATCATTAGATCAAAAGTTATTCAAGATGTTCCGTTTTTTTTTTTTGCGTATTTACATATTATTGTATTTTTCATAGCTGAAAATTCATTACTGTTAAAAAATAGATTTAAAGATAATTCATTTTTGAGAATTTATTATTGAAAGATTACCTATTTCGGAGGGAGTATTACAGCACTATTGCCGTTTTACTATAACCCGTAAATTTAATAATTTTTACCTTTAATATGAGCTATTTTATTAGAGTGATGAATGTACACCAGCAGATTAATTTCATTTTTTCAGTTAAATTTTATTTTTTTAGCATAACAATGAGGATTAATATTCGAAGTTTTTCCTCAAGTATGGAACATAAATGTTGATAAATCCTTTTATCGGGGACTCTCCACAACAATTTCAAATTTTATGTACTTGACGTGTCAAGTGCAATGAATCACAAGCAATTAATTTTAAAAATAACTTCAGTTAGACATCTTCGTTTTTCTTTTGTTGAAAACTATTTGATTGATATTTGTAGCGAGACAAACTCATTTCTTTTTTTGCACTTGATGCACTTAACGTGTCAAGTGGAATGAATCACAAGCAATTAATTTTAAAAATAACTGAGTTAGACATCTTAGTTTATCTTTTGTTGAAAACTATTTGATTGATATTTGTAGCGAGACAAACTCATTTTTTTTTGCACTTGATGCACTTAACATGTCAAGTGGAATGAATCACAAGCAATTAATTTTAAAAATAATATGAGCTAGATATCTTAAGAAAAATAAAAAAATAAAAAAGTGCGTGGTGTCCCTCCGCGCGGAAGAAGTTAAACTTCGTAACCTGCGACGTTAATTGTAGAAGAATCAGCAGTCGTAGAAGGATCACTAGTTCTATTCAACAACTCTTTTTCCTGCTCCCTATTAAATTATATGTGTATCAAAACAAACTAAAAAAATATTTATAGAAAAACAAAATTTTTATGACTTTTATTATTTTTATGCTAGTGAGAACCAAAACAATATGGAAATGAATGAGGGAAAACTGGATCCTATAACGTGATTTCCCGGCCAATAAAAATGTAGCGTTAAACGTTTAACGCTTCCTTGTTGGAAGTCGCATAAGAAGTATAACTTCAAAAAATACTTTTAAGTACTATTGTTAAATTATTAAAAAGCGTCAAAACATTGCTTAAATTTTTATTCAATTAAAAAAATATTTGTTTTTGCTAATAGCCAAATTTTTTTTAAATTAAAAATGACCGAAGATTTATTTGTTTAAAAATAATCAAATTCTATCAAATTATTATACTTACGTGCATTAAATAAATTTTAAAAAAATAATAATAACTTTTTAAAGCAAAGTTAAATACAAAATACCCCTATTAAATTGTATCGCTTAAAATGAAAAGCAATAATTGAAAAAAAAAAAAAAAAAAACCAAAAAAAAAAAAAACAAAAAAAAAACAATGAGGAATCTTTTTTTTTTATTCATGTTTTATTTTCATTAATAGAGTGAGTTCAGAACGAAGAACGAAAATTCAAGATAATAGCGATTGCGCAACGATCGCCAATAACAGTAGATCTACTAAAAATAATTTACAAGAATCGTTAAATCCCGACAGACAAAAAAGAAAAGAAGAAAAAAAAAAAAAAGAAGAAAAAGTGACGAAATAATGCACAATGAAACGATCGCTAAGTAGTAAAGTGCACAGCGATCACAAAATAACGTAAGTCCAGGTGAAAATAATCTTATCCAAAGACATCCAAAGACAAAAATGGCGCATAAAGAAACTATGCATAGCGTTGCATATGCTATTTCAACGCCGATCCTCGCACGAAACCGGGAGTTCTGATTCAATTCGCTTTTCGTTATTCGACATCATGAAACTAACATCGTCTTCGTAGCTAGACACTATCAACAGCTCCACAGTTAGACGAAATCAAAATTGTCATCGTCAGCGCGGTGACAGCGTTAGCGTAGGCAAGTATTCTCACATATTAAATCGTTATATCGTTAAACCGCGAGCGCTGTCTTACATGACGGCTTAAATCAGATTTCTGATGCATCGTCTAAAACGAGAGTCACTCTCGCCAGCTTAAATCAGATTTCTGATGCATTGCCTAAAACGAAAGTCACTATCAACAGCTTAAATCAGATTTCTGATGCATCGTCTAAAACGAGAGTCACTCTCGGCAGCTTAAATCAGATTTCTGATGCATCGCCTAAAACGAAAGTCACTATCAACAGCTTAAATCAGATTTCTGATGCATCGCCTAAAACCAAAGTCATTATATCGGCTTGCCAATATATGCATTAAATCGATATTTCGCGATGCTTCGATTCATAGCCCAGTCCTAGTGCTCGGTAATCACCACCTTAATATATATCTATAGAATCCTTATTGAAATGAAAGACAAAAAAGTATATACACTAGTACATACAAACCCTTATTTAAGCAAGAAAACGAAAGAAAGTAGGCTATTGAAATCAGCTGAATAAACAGACGAGATGAAAAACATCAAAATCAGAATAAATTGCTTGATAATACTTGGAGATGTTTCTTTCAACTCCTTTCTGCTTCCTTCGGACCTAAAAAAGGAGAAAATAAGGAAAGCTCCTCTTTCTTTTTTGACTATATTTTCGACATGGATTCTAAAAACATATAATGGTATTAATTTGTTTGTATTTTTTTTCCCTTTCAAAAACAATTTAGTTGAATTTAGTTGTTGGGTGTGTTTCAAAATAATTGATTGCTTAATTTATTTACTTATTTGGGTACCAAATCTAATTTTTGCTGTGTGATTGAATCTCGCTGACAAAAATACAAAAGAAAACAAATATATGACTTCTGATATAGTTGTGAATAAAAATGTTGAAATCTGTCCGTTTTAAATTTTATTTTGGCAAGATTTTAAAATTTATTGTAGTAAGACAGATAGCGTCAAGGGATACGCTGCAAAAAACTCTAGTGGTTGCAGAACGAATCTGTTCTAATTTAATTTTTGCTTTTCGTAAATTTGTTATTACTGTTCAACATAAGATTGTGTCATCGTGCTGTTTATAAATTCATAAACAAGAATATGTATAATGCTATTGCATTTTGTTACAAAAATTCTTTTTATAATTGGATGTATGCAATTTTTTGTTAAATTTCAGCTGTTCACGAAAGGCCAATGGATAATCAAGAAAGCCCTTGGGAATTAATCAAAAATATAGCAAGAGTAAGTTTTAAATTTTTTTTGATTTTATACTTATTTATCAGATAAATCAGTAATCACATTTTAAACTTCATATTTTACCTCAAATAGTTTCATTGTTTTGAGGGTTATAAATAATCTGATGTTAAAATAAGATTTTTTTTTAAAAAAAAAAATCAATTTTTTCTTTATAATTACTTTCCAATTTAAATAGTATTATTTTATTTTTAATTTTATTTTCACAGTAAATGAAATTTATATATATTTTTTAATCTTATTGTTACAAAATGGAAGATATGTAATGAGAGATATTTTGTCACTAATTTTTAAGATTAAGAATTTCTTATCAACTGACATTTTATTAGGAAACTGTTTTACATGATTTCAGAAAAAATAAGAAAAATTCAATATGTTAATGAAAAGAGTTTGAAAAAAAGTAAAGCAAGAAAAAGGGAGAATAAAGCTAAAAAATTATAATTTTGCAGATGTGGCTGCCCGGCTGGTATAGTGTGGAAAACATAATTTTCGATAATTATATTTGGAAATTGTACCAAACCCGCTTAAAGGAATAAGTGGGTTTGGTTAATTTTCCCGACACTTGATTGCCCGACAGCTCAATTTCTCGACAGGTACGTTTGCCAGGCAGGTCCATTTGTCCGTTAACTCATTTTTTCGACAGTGCGCTTGCCCGACTGAAAAAATTACGAAAACTCTACTTAATTGATAGGTATAACTGATCAAATTTATCATTAATTTATGAAAAATACAAATTATGCAATCAACGCTCTTTAGTACAACCTCCATTACAACCACTTTCCCTCTGCAACGACCAATACATTAAGAGTAGTTTTTTGTTCTCCAGAAGCAATGTTATTTAACCTTTATATTTTCCAGTTTTATTTTATTATTATTATTATTATTGCTATTCTTTTTTCTGGATTTAGATAAATTTTAAGAGAAATGAAAGCTTGCATTATAACTGCGAACAACTACAACTAAGAGAAAATCACAAAAAAAAAAGAAACAAAAAGCGAGTAATTATAGGCCACTGTATTGTAAATTAGCTGTCGGTCAAACATACTCGTCGGGAAAATAATTTGTCGGGAAAATGTACATGTCGAAAAAATGAGTTGTTAGGAAAACGAGCTTTCGGAAAGCGGAGTCGGGGCTTTGAGTTCAACCGAGTGTTGGGCAAATGAGCAGACCTGGAATAAGTGTATCGAGATTCATAATGACATACATTATACTCTGTAGAAGGTTAAAAAAAACAAACCATTTTTCTATGGAGAGAGCCTTTTTGCAACCAAGTGCAAACCAAATGGATGCCAAGTTCCGCGCGCGAACGAATAATATCAATCACCAACTATTGAAACGACGTTGCACTGCCTTTTTTTTTTTTTTTTTTTTTTTTTTTTTTTTTTTTTTTCGGCCAGCTTTTTTAAATCGTGTGAAATGAGGAAAAAAATTTATTGAATAATAAATTAACAAGTAATAAGAATTGATAAAAATGATATCTAAAATCGTAACAAATCTAAGCTTTACAGTTTGCATTTAAAGAAAGAATAATAAATATTGTTTCTTGTGGACGATCTTCTTCTACAGCGAAACTAAAGTAAAAATTCTTTATCTTGAGTTCGATTTGCTAAGGGTAATTTGATTTGTCAGCTTAAGACGGGCCATATTTAGAGGTCCAATCAAATCCAATGTTCTTGCAACGTCATATAGTTGTTGCTTTTACAAGAACGAATGTTCTCTTTATTTATCGAAATATGTCGCCAAGTCTAGGATTTCAGTAAGACTAAAAAACTATAACCTTTTTTTAACAATTCTATGAGATATATTGTACAAAATAGAACGAATAAAATTTCGATCTGACGTGTTTAACTTTTAAAAGCTTTTGTATAATTTTGAATATTTTCATATTTGTATAATTTGATAACTAAATAAAACGGAACTATATGCAGTTGCTGATGATTACTTAAATCCTATACCGCAATGGTTTTTTCTTAACTTGCAATGGAATATAAATGTCTGATTCGAACTGCAAGTTTACTGAACATGTCATTTTATTTAGTGGTTCTGTTTTGAATATAATACAATTGTTCTTATTGGTTTCAGAGCTAAAAAGTCCGTGCATTGATCTAGTGCGACATTAATAGTAGTAACAATAAAAAATATCACATGAAAACAAGATGAAGCAACTATTTCACATTAGATTTGAAAAGTGTTTTTACAATTTAAAAGAAAAAAAAAAACTTGAAGCGTATTTCGTTCGAATCAAATGTTTAGTTGGTATGAACAAATTGTGGGCCATTAAAAAATAAACGCTGTTTAAAAAATATTTTTGTGACATCCTGTCTTCAGTTTATGGAATAAATATTTGATTATCCATATTAGATCGTCCAAAGATTTAATCAAATGAGCATTTTGCTCGTAAAAAGAAAACATCGCCTTCGTTGATGAAAAGAAAACTTAATACACTTTTCTTTACTTGCACGCAGTCACAATGCATGAGACGTTCTGCAGTTTATACTGCTAGAGTTGCATTATTTTTTATGTCGGCGTGGCGATGATATTATTCGCCACAAGTTTATGTATGTTCATCTATAATAAACCCATACATTCGGCTTAGAGTTTTGTTTAATAGAATGATTCGTACTATAAATTTTAAGATAACCAAATTTAATACGAGTACACGTTATTTTTTATATTTTTTACACTGTAACATTTGAAATTCTATGGTTAATAGTATATATATATAGTTAGTTAGAGCATTTGTGCTTCACATTACTATTTATATAATAATGAATATTTCATTTGCTTTTAAACAGGAATCAATTAGGCAAAAAGAATTGACTAGGTTTTGCTTACGGCAAAAAGAAGATTTACAAAGTTCATCTGTTGCTCTTTTTGTAGGAAACCTGCCACCTAATTTGTCTCAGAGACAATATGAAATGATTCTTCTTGAAATGTTAGGAAAACGTAAGTATGAGCTAATTCAAGCAGGAATATTTCATCACTGCTCCGATAGAGCTATCTAAAGGTTAAATACTAAAAGTTTTAACAAAATATAAGTGAAAAGTAATATTATATTATCTAAATTTTTATACATTTTCTTAAAGATTTCAGTAGATGAAAGTTTTAAGATATATTTGTGTGAATTTGAGTAAATTATCTAAGTTTATTACTTGGCAATTAGATCTCAAAAAAAGATTAGATCTTACTTTTGTTTCTTGTATATAAGCTTCTGAATGGCGAGATCTCTAAATTCGAAACCTTAAACTTTGTTTGTCGCAGCATTCAAAATTCTTGGCATATTAAACTGTTGCCAAAAACATGTTTTTAAGCGTGACAAAAAACATGTTCATGCTCCTTGTTAACTGTTTATTGACAAATGCACTTAAAATCTTGTTCCGCACTGAAAGCGAATGAAGATTGTCATTTAGTACAGTCATTCACTGATATGAGTGAATAAAAAAATAAAATAAAGAAAAAGAAAATCGTCAGTTTTCTAACACATTGCTTATAATATTTATTTCCATAAGAAACTATTACCTGTATTAATTAAGCATGATTGGCATCAATAAGAGTATGGGTATGTTTCAGTACAACTTTTTCCTTAAGTTTGCCTTTAAATAAATAAATTTTTTTATTTTAAATTTAAATTACCGTTGATTTTAAATTATTTACCTTTTAGAAACATGTTATAAAAGAATTACTATAAACAAAGTAAGCACGTGGTTTCTGATAACCTTCGAAATACTTATTTGGTGACGTAATCCTCCCATGGTACCACATTAACGAATTTATCCAACTTAGCGAATAAAAAATAGTTAGATATTAAAGTACGTGAAATAACTTTTTTTTTTATCAAATAGAGCTATAAGCTCTCAAATATCACTGATGTTATTTTTAAAAGATTGTAAAAAAATAGAATTATCTATAGTTTAATTTCAAACAATTCCTAATGCTTAACCAATCAAAAAATTCTAATTCGTTTTTCCTCATCCTGGTCGAAAGGTTTATAGTAGAATGTTCTAATGACAAAAATGACCTTTCTCGTGCTTTGAACTATCAGTATGCCAAATTTCATCGCATATATATATAGATATAGATAGATAGAACGAAAGTAGGGTATTTCCTTCAAAATTCGTTTACTTTTTCAGGAAAATCACTTAACCCTTTTTTTTTCAATATGTTTTTCCCAATTACACTTATCACTTAACCCGGACAAAACAGGGATCCTTAAATTTTCTCTTTTTTCCAAAAAAACTGCATGAATAAAAATACTTGCATTTTCATTTGAATGACTCCAAATAATGAAGATGGTAATACTAATAATAATTTAATATAAAAGAAAATTAAATTATTTTTTTGAAGTATGATAAAATTGGTGGAATAAAACCGGGTTTTAGTGAACGTCCTACTAGTTGGATGAAAACACATAAGTATAAAAATATAAATTAAGACAAAATAATGTATATTTCCAATTGAAATATTTGTTTAAAGTATTAATATTTGGTCAAATGATTCAATTGGTTAACTGTAACTCGAGAAGAAAAAGACTGCTGAAATCAGCTGGTTGTGTAGAATTAAGACAGTGTGTTAACGTTACAGCTATTAGGCTTGGTTTATTATCATAATTTTCAATCATCGGATCAGGTTTCATTGGGTACTTGTAAATGACATCACATGTGGGTGTCAAACCTGATTGGCTGCTAAATCGTGGCATAAACAAACGCCATGATGCAGCAGCTACTAAGCTTCGATATGTTACGTCGCTTGAGGGTTCCGAATTGCATACGTTGCAGTATGCTATTCTACTTTTGCAATTTGTTAATGTAAAATTTGTTTATATAGATGCCTCTTTGTTTTCAAATTTCTTTTATTTATTATTAAAAAGTTATGAGTAAAAATTTTAAAACTATTTTTTTAAAGCGTCATCTACAAAATCGTTTATATAAAAATTGCTTCACTTATAGTATTATATTTTTTCTTTATTAGAGTGTTCTATAATAATTCTATTATAATTTTTCTAATATAATTCCAATATATTTTCTAATATAATTTCTAATATAATTCCAAGGAAGGAACTAATTACAAACGTTATTATTCAATATTTCATTGAAGATAAAATAAAGTAAGGAATTTTTATAGATAAAATAATCATATAAAAATATAGATAATCAAATATATTTGTATACTGTTAAAAAAATTATGAAAGATGGTAATTTTTGTAAGTTTTTAACATATTTTAAAAATGTATTTCAGCATATAAATTCAGGGATCTTGGTCCTATTTACTATGAATATGGATCTCTAATTATTAGCTATGACAACGCAGATATTGCTGTCAAATGTTTTTACATGCTTAGAGAAACAGTTTATGACGATAAAAACCTTCTAGTCCTTCTCCTGCCAAATCTCCTGCCAGACATGGTGCCCCATGGAATAAGGGTAAGTGGTTTGTCTTTTTATATTATACGTATTATAAAAAAAGCACTTTCATTGAAATGTATAATCTTTTTTGATTGTACATTTTATAAAAAGAAGCATTTTCATTGAAATGTATAATCTTTTTATATTATACATATTATAAAAAGAAGCATTTTTATTAAAAATTTATGTATTCTATAATTAGCTTACTTTTAAAAGTAATTCTTTTCAATTTAGAATTTTTAAATTTAAAAAAAATAGGTTTTACAATTTTTAAGACAATATTTCATTAAATTTTACAAAAGAATTGATCATGAACTTAAGGAAATAATGTTCTATACTGTGATTTCATAATTTATGTTATAATATTTTTTATAAAATTTTTTAAAAAACTGTTTCATTTTAAAAAAAAAGCTAAATTTAATTTTTAAAGTTATAGGATTAGATAAAGTTTTCTTATTTGATTGTATCAAACTAATAGTTTTGTAACAATTTATTACTACAAATATATATGAAGTAGAATAATTATGCTACTTTAAAAAATAAGTAAACTTTCCCCTCGTTGTTATGAAATTGAGTAACTTTCATTACTATATTTATAAGTATTTTAAACAGTTATTACGTACAGATAACATTCTGTGATTATCTCAGAGCTAATCTTTACTTAAAGAAATTAACATGAACATAGACAGAATCTGAAAGTTGTTATAGATATATACTATCGTATAGTTTTAAAAATTAATCTTAACTATTCAAAGTATTTGGTAAAACAAAATTAACTCACATGCAAAAATCAATATATTTTTTGCAAAATAATTAGATTTTAAAAAATTATAAAAGATATATTTGTCACTTTTATCAAATTATTTATGTTCTTATATATCAATATTTTTTTTGTTGCTAGGAAGTTATTTCTGGAAGAAAAGATTGCGAACGAAATAAAATTTTACTTTAATTTTTATATTTAAAGAACTGTTAATTACTAATTTATATGCCTTGTTACGAGTCTCTTGGCTGGTAAAAAAAGATTCCGAAGTGAAATATGAAGGAGATATTCAAGAGAAACTTCGCCAAAGGTAGTAGCTGATTCCACAACAATTCTCTCACAAAACCATAGTTTTGACTAATTTGAAACTACTTGTCATAACCTTCTATAGCCGTTAGAAATATGGATCAATTATAGACGGAAAGAGTGTTCAGAGAGAGAATTTCAGAGAGAGTGTAGAGCTGTAAAAAGTTAATTTTTAGATTGTTCGGGCTGTTTGAGAGGAGGTAAAAACAATTGGATACCTGCGAGTGACGTCATCGTAGGTAAATTGTGGCATTTGTCGATTATAACACAACGCGTGACGTCGCTTACAGATACCCAATCAAATCTGATTTTACTAACATGGCTATATATTAAGTTAGATACTCTGACTTTACATCTTCTCGAGTTGCATGTAATTAATTCCTATCTCCTTGTATTGTAAGTACGTAGGACGCCAATCACGGGGGAAAATTTACTTCGGAATTTTCTAAGTTTTACTAAGTTTAAATACTAAGTTTTTTGCGAAACTATATATATTTTTCAGCAATTTAAAGGGATATATCTTTACAGCAATTTAAAGATTAGTGCGGAAGGAACATTATCTTAAAACTGAAAAGCACAAAGAACTTCTTGATGGTGACAGAAAAGTCAAGACTTTCTTTGATCCCTAACTAGCAGCCAAGTGCCAGTGGATCCAAAGAAAATATAGTGATAATCGATTAGGAAGACAAATTTCACCAATTTAAGTTTATTCATTTGTCTAGTGAAACCACAAGTTCTTAAGATATTGTTTCTCTTGTACAGAGACTTTTATCATACAGTTTCGATGAATTTACCTCCACATTCTTTAATCACCTTGTTATTTTCGTTATGAAAATTATTCTTTTTCTAGTTCGTGATACAAATTAGTGGTTGGCAATGTTTTTTTCCTCATTCCTGAAATATGTTTAAAAATAAGTTTAATTTACATTTATCTGCCCTAATGTACAATATCTTGTCGAGCACTCCAAGTCAAATCCACGAGGAAATTTTCTTTCGTTTCTATTCGGTAAATTTTTGCTCTCTATCAATCATAGATTGTTACCCGTACGTCGTTACTCTTTTACTACTCTAGATGCGTTAGATACTCTAACTGATTCTAAAAATTTTTTTCCTTTCCCATTTGCTTTTTCTCGATATTTTCAAAAAAAAAAAAAAAAAAAATACTCAATAAGTTTAAAATATTTTTAACTTTAACTTCTCAAAGTCTCAAACACTAATAACTATATTTTTTACAGCCTCTTCTAGTCTTTGTTAACGTAAAAAGTGGTGGATGCCAAGGAATGGAATTGATTTCATCTTTTAGGCGGCTACTCAATCCATACCAAGTTTATGATCTTGAAAATGGTGGACCCTTACCGGGGTAACTTTTCCTCTCCCCTTTCATGCTATTGCATCATTCCATTTTTTTTAAAAATTACGTCTTATTTGAAAAAATAAACAATAAAACTTCAAATCTTTTTCAATGCTGTTAATTTCTTAATTTTTCTAATTAGAAATGTTTCTTGCTATACTAGAGTTTAATAAACTTAACAAAATCATTTTTTTCATTTAATTTAAAATTAATTAAAACTCAAAATTTGTCTCTTAATAAAAATATGTTTTTTTTTTGGGGGGGGGGAATCAATAGAAATTTATCTCGATAAAATATTTTAGATATTTATTTGACACTACGAAAAATACGTTTCAGGATATAATAAGTGTTACAATTCTTTGAAGAATAAAAACTATAAAAATTAAGCAAAAATGAAAAAGAAATAGATAGTGTTTTAAAATTTTTTAATAGATTAGATGCAATGAAAAAAATTACAAAAATAATACTAATTTAACTTTTTTTAGACTTAATTTATCAACTTATTTTTTGCGAAAAGTGCAATGACTGGAATCTAACGGATTTGAACACAAAATTTGCGCAAAGTTAAAAATTTAGAGCATATTTAGCCGTAATATCTTGAAAACTATCAAAAACCGTAATAAGATATTAGGTTAAATAACACTTTCATTGAAATTAATTTGCAGTACACACAGTGACACGATAGTTTGTTCAATCTGAGAAGGAATATGAATGTATTTAAATTTAACATTAATTGAAGCCGTGGCGGATTTTTTTAAGTACCAATTTTGCGGTTCAACTTTAAGCCAATTTTTCTTAGAATGTTTAAGGATGTTTTCTGAAGCTCTTTTTCTTAGAAAAAGAAGTCAGTGCTAAGTTCTTAACTTAAATAAAAGCTAAAAATAAGCTTTAATAAAGCTATAATTTTAAATAATGCATATCATCTTGTGCTATAAAATCATATGCACCTTAAAACTGAGAAATAGCTTATATTTTTGAAACGAGGAAATTTTCCCACCTATGTTGGAGAAAAATGAGCGCTACACCCCACTTTTAGGATTGATGATCTCTCTTTCTATAGTGTTATGGGAAGGGCGCATCATTCCACTTCGGATCGATGACCTCTCGTCTACAGGATAAGCGCTGCACCCCACTTCCTCAGTATTGATAAGAGTTCAACCCCCATTAATAAGCTCTTAGTAGGAATATGTAGCAAGGCCCTTTACATGGTATTTTTTGAACTGCATAAATAAACTAAACAAATAAAGGAGAACATTTCACTAATTTTTTCTAATTTTGGGGCTACGAGAATATTTTTGAAACTTGTTTCGGACTATAAAGTAATCGTCAAATTTTTCCAAAATATTCATAGATGTAAAAAAATAAATAACCAACATTTTTAAGCTACCCAAACCATGCTACGTTAAGAGCATTAATGTAGTTAACGTAATGAAGGATATATTGCGAATTTTTTAATAATTTTTTGCTATGAGGAAATCATTTGAAACTTGTTCCACATTACAAAGTGAGTGACAGTTTTTCCAAAAATGCCCATATGTGTCAGGAAATAAGTAATCAAAAGTTAAAAAAGATTTGTTTACTCCAAACAATGATGTGCTAAGAACACACGTATAATTGACAAAAAGGAGGACAATTTGCGAATTTTTAAAAATATTTTACAAAGAGGAACTCATTTGAAACTTGATTAAGATTAAAAATTGAGCGTTATTTCTTAAAAAAAAAAAAATCCGTATTTGTTAAAAATAAGAACTCATATATTTTAAGAATTAATATTCAGTCTAAACGTTAGAGACGTGCTACGTTAGAGAATGTATATAAAAGTAAAGGAGGATGCTTTGCGAATTTTTTATAACTTTTTCAAATGAGAAAATTTGAAACTTATTTCAGATTACAAAGTACGCGTCAAATTTTTCAAAAATACAAATAGATGTGAAGAAGAATAGAAGTACTAAAAATTTTTTTAGCAGGATTTGTTGAGTGTAAGCCATACAACGTTAAAAGCATATATATGGTTAATCTAATGGAGGAAACTTAGTGAATGTTTTATAATTATTTGCAATGACGAATTCATTTGAATCTTTATTAAAATGTTAGCCTCAAAATTTTCAAATATACCCATAGTTGTGAAGAAGTAATACCCAAAATTTTTAAGAAACATTTGCTTAGTCCAAACCATATTACGTAAAGAGCTTTGCTACTTCATCCCTACTAAGAGCTTATTATCAGGGTTGAACACTCATCCATACTGAAGAAGCGGGTTGCAGTTCTTCTCCTATAGACGAGAGGTTCTCGATCCGAAGTGGAGTGAAGTGCCCATTCCACAGCACAATAGTAAGAGAGGTCTTCAATCCTAAAAATGAGGTGTAGTGCTCATTTCCTCCCTACTTACCTAGTTCAAAATTTTTCAAATTAATTAAAAATATTTTCAATTTTTGCAAAATTTCATGAGCTTAGACAATACAGTGTAGTAACCTTTGAAATATTAAAAAATTAGATTACAAATGCTTCTTTGGGCAATATCGTGTCTTTTTTTCATATTGCTAATTTGCTCCATTTTTAAAATCAGCATAGATGGCGCTGGCTAAAAATAAGCAAAACTTAACAGTCACGATTAACTGTTATAGACTTAGAACAAATATAAAAATAGCATAATATTCGCTAAAAAGTGTTGTTATTGCAACAGATTCTCAAAAAATGCTTTGACCAAGTTTAATGTGTCTTTAAAAAATAGATACTATCTAAGTATTATGTGTGTCACCTTTGAGTGTTGCGTAACCTCTATGTACATTTTGAAAAAATTTCCGGGTCAAATTATGATAAAGTATTCCGGAACTAATTTTTTACAGGAAAATCCATTTTTACCAAAACATGTCACAGAACAAAATAAATCTGATGTTCCGTAATTTTTTCATTAATTATCGTAGAGCCGTGGTGGCTATGGGGATAGAGCGTTCGCCTCCCAATGAGTTGAACCGGGTTCGAATAATAGTGATGGCTGGTCGATACGAATTCCGCACGCGGCTTGCACCGATCACAGTGATGATGTAAAATATTCTCAGAGGTAGGCAGATCATGTATTACAGCTCCCTTGCTGTCAGGTTATCCGAGGGAGGATTTTGTGTTTTTCCTCTCCATGTAACGTAAAGGCTGGTTAGTCGCGTCAAAAAGTCCTCCACGAAGGAAAATTTCTCCCTATACTTGATTCAGGAGTTTCCTTGTCTTCTGGATTGGGTTCAAAATTAAACATTTGTAGTCGTAGACCCAAAATTAGGTCGGCTGTTCAACGACGGCTATAAAATAACGTAATTGCCTCAAAATCTCTGAATCATTAACTGAATTATATAAATCACTGAATTAAATAAATATTACTGTAAAAATTATGGTATAATATTTTACTGTAAAAATATATTTTACGATTAAATTAATTTTATGGATGATGCACTTAAAGTGGCGGTACTTTGTATCGTAATTTGATCCGGTATTTCTTACAGTGAATGTAACCTTTATGTACCTCCTGCACTAACTCCATTATGATTTGTTTCGTTTCTGTTTGCAGACTGTATGTATTTCGTCACATCCGAGACTACAAAATTCTCGTCTGTGGCGGAGATGGAACTGTTGGTTGGGTTTTGCAATGCCTGGACAATGTTGGACAAGATTCCGAGTGTCAATCACCACCATGCGCGATTCTGCCTTTAGGGACTGGAAATGATTTAGCTCGAGTCCTTAGGTGGGGACCTGGCTACACAGGAGGTGAAGAGCCACTATCCATTCTCAAAGATGTCATCGAAGCCGAAGAAATTAGATTAGATAGGTAAATTTGAATCTTTCATAGATAATTAACTATGGTTAATTTTAGAGCATATCGTTTAAGTAATTTATGCTAATAACCTATTCTCGAAAATTTAGAAAGTTTTGCTACAAAAAGAAGCAAAGAGTTATCACTAATAATGAAATAACTTAAATATTATTAATTTTTCAGATATTTTTTAAAGGACCGTTTAACGCATTTAATGTTACGTCTAAAGAACAAAAATATATAATAAAGGTGTAAGAAATGCTTTATGTTTTTTTAATTTTTTTTTAATAAAGTTAATTTTTTGTTTTAATACGCGTTTAAATTAAAAGGCTTGAAACAATACAATAATAAATCAAATTTTCAAATTGTCTAGGAGAGGATCTTTGTAGGAAACTAACAATATATCAAAGTAGGAAATACGATATTAATTGATTAAAAACTTCATTCGCTTCGAAAAAATACAAACTGGAACTTGAAAATGGGCGCCTGTTTTTGAGTGCTTTAAACTGTTGACTGTTATTTTCAATTTTGTATATTTTTGAAGCGATCGAAGTTTTTAATCAAGTAACATCTTTCCGCTTTAGTTTCCTCGGATTATTTATTTTTAATAAGAAAATAGATGTTACCTACATTGAACTCGTAAGAATTTCATGTATGGCGTTATGCGTATATTGTTCTGTTATGTTGTGGAAATTTCGACCACTTGTGAAATACCTATCATTAAAATCTATTTTTATTGCTCATTTTTTTAAATTTTTTTATTTTATAAAAAAAAAGTTTTAAAAATATCAAGGATCATAAGTATGAAATAACTATATAAAAAAATACTGGCTATTTGAAGCATGCTTATAAGCTTTTCTTATGCTTCTGCAACATCCAATGTTTCGTATTTCTTTTAAACATTAGAATCAACATATCGCTCATGGACTGCAATAGCGGCACAACTCAAAAAATCATGTTTTGAGATAAGTGGGTTTAAAGAGTCATTGCTAAGGAAAATGCATAAGAAATGCTTTTGTTTGCTTAAACGAAGATTACCTTCAAGTTGAATTATGAGTTGTACTAGTATTGCTGCTGAAAAGAATGTGTATTTTTATATTTACACCTGCTCTTAGTTCAAAACGCGTGTTTTTTGAGTTGTGCCACTATTACAGGACAAGAGCGATATATAGAATGATGTTTTTTTTTTTTTTTATTTTTTATTTTTAAATTTGCAAAAGCACTGCTGAATTCGTTCAAACCCCATTCAAACTCCAATTAGGATTGAAACAAATCATTTAAATTTTTAAGAAAACAGATCTTAATTTCGAAACCTATGAAATAAATGTGAATTTAAATGTGTTGTTTCAGATGGACTGTTGTATTTCACGTTGACGAGAAAGGTGATGATAAGTCAGGACTTAATGCTGGGAGTTCTGAAGACAACACCGCCATTTTCGTTATGAATAATTATTTTGGTATTGGAATCGATGCCTCTTTATGTTTAGATTTTCACAACGCCAGAGAAGAAAATCCAAACAAATTTAACAGCAGGTAATTTAAAATCCAAACATTAATAACATATTTCATAATATTTAATTCCACAGCAAGTAAAAAAAAAAAGAAGAAATTTAAAGATAATAATTTGAAGGGAAAGATTTTTGCGAATTTGTGAGGAGAATCATCATCAGAAAATATAGAAATATAAATCAGAAATATGAAAACATCAAAAAGACGCTTATAAAACACGTTTTCATGTCGAAAACTGCACCTTCTTTAATTAAGGCTTTACAAAGTAAATCAATGTGTATCAACCCTTTATTCTTGTATCTGTTAAAACGATTGGGTGAAGTTTCGTCCTCTATTTCCCATACCCGTCATATTTCCGGGGTTAACAAAAAAGTTACGAGCCAAAAAGATAAAAACAATCTAAATGTTATGTCCGGAATCGTATTTATTTCTAAATCTATACACCGGGTGGCCGTTACAGACTATTTGTAATGTGCTTAAGAGAGAGCTTATTTTTAACAAAATACCAAACATGCAAGTTATATAAGAATTCACTTAAAAATTAACCCAAATATTGTGCATACATTTAGTTTTACATAATATTTTTAAATAGGCACTTTTACAACCGTTTTCTTCAAAATTATGTAGTTATTAAGAGGTTATTTATACAGTCGAATATAATAAGTCCCCGTAGTACGGAAATTTAAATTTTTTTAACTTTTGAAACAAAGTTTAAGTATGTTCATAAGGACACAACATGTTCTTCACTGATTAATATGTTCTTCAAAGCTTAGCATGTTTTCTTTACTTGCTAACATATTTTCACTTGCTAATATGTTTCATTATTCTAACATGTCATTTAATGTTCAAAACGTTTTTCATTACTCAAAATGGTCTACAAAAGAATCAGCATTATAAATTGTAGAAATATCAAAAGGATGTTAACAAAAAAAAAACAAAAACAAAATTCCCATTGAAAATTTCTTTATAAAAGGCATTCGCTGAACTAATCTTTTAATCATAGTATTGATTTGTTATTCCTGAAATTTTAAGTATCTTCAAAATAACACTCAACATATTCTTCACTGTTTAACACGTTAACTGCTTAACACGTGCGTCAAAAAATTGGCATTAAAAATTATAGAAATATCAAAAGGATGTCAGCAAAACATATGTTAATAATGAAAATCGTTTTTTTTAAAAATATTGCTCCAATTATTGTAAAATAGACTCGACTATAACGAGTTTTAAACCCTGAAAATGTAAGCGTTTTTAAAATGACAACGAACATGTTCTTCGCCGTGTAACATATTTTTCAATGTTTGACATGTTCTTGCCTGATTAACTCATTCTTCAATGCTTTACTTCTACTTCACTGCACAGTTATTCTCTTTTCCTAAACTTATTTTATTATCCTTATTTATAAAAAAATTTTGTTAGAATGAATTTTATAAAGTTTACGTGCTATAATTATTTTAAGTATATATAATTATTGTAGGTCAAAAAGAAAACGTGCACGTTTACCAAAAAAAAGAACATTTTAAGAAGAAAATTTTTAGTTCATCATCAAAAGCATTTAAAAAACTAAACCCATTCATATAAAAAAAAGTTATAAAAAGAAAATGCATATCTAACAATGTGTAAAAATAATTATCATGTTTTAAATACAAGCTTTTCATTTCCACGCAAGAGTTTAGATGTAAAAAATATATCAACATAATTTTAATTAAAATTATTTTTGTAATAAAAATAAATTCATATTCGCTTAAGGTTTTATTTTTAATAATATTTTATCATATTTTTCAAAATTTAAGTTGTACAATTTTTTTTTCTTTTCATTTTCCAAAGACTTGAAAATCTGTGTAATAATAGAAAGATTGGATGAAATAAGATTTACTGATAATAATTTTTCCTTAAAAACCTGTCAAATATATAATTAATTTATATTTAATAGATTCGAAATTCACGTATTTGTTTATATTTATAGTTTTTTCGATACTTATAAATCTAATTTAAGATGTAGATGGTAGTAGTATGTATGGTAGTTACTTATATATTTAACTTTTACAGATAAATTTAAATTAATCAAGATACAGTAATGTTCTCGATATACTAAACAAATAAGAACTTTTTTTTTATCTATACTCGTTTATAAAAGAACGAAACTGTCTTCATTGCTAATAAGAGTTTTGAAAGCATACATTAACAACGGTCTTTACAAAAGCCTCGATGTTAAATAGAACTTTCTTTTATAATAAGTTATTGCCACTTAAGTTAGTAAAACGCCGATTTATTTCAATTACTTTATTTCTTAAACTAATAAGTCACAGCAGTAAATTGTGTTTTTCTGACCTAGGTTGCAATAACAAACCATTATGTTAAGATAAGATCTTTTATTTTAAGATCTTTTAAGATAAATTTTTTTTTTTTTGAATTCTTTGACAATATATAGAGAACATAAGTAAAATTTTTTCCTTAATTCATAGCTAAACAGTTTTGAAACTTTAGTTGTGTAGTTTTTTAAATAATTCAAAAAGCATCATAATAGACACACATAAAAATGTTTTAAAACGAGCAAAGTTGCAAAATTCCATCTAGAGTAGATCGGGCAAAATTCAAATAAAAAAGTGGGGAATAAATTAAGAAACGAAAATCTAATTTTGATGTGCAACAGAAAAACTAACCTAAACAACAAAAGATTAAAAATTGGGATTTTTATATATTTGGTATTTTTGTATAATAAACTGCTCATTGCATTATAGTGTTCTTTTTTTCTTTTTTTTTTTTCAAAAACAAAATTTGTTTTATCAGGTTTTTGAAATTCCGTTTTAGCGTGCATTGCATGACTAATGAAAAAAAAAATAGTTAAAACCCACTTTCTACATCCCACTTTTGTTAAATGTTTAGAAAATGCTTTAAATTTCGGTCTCTAAATAAAATCAATCTGTTTTAAATTTCGGTCTCTAAATAAAATCAATCTTTATTGTCACACATTTAATAAATATTTTTTTCTAAAATGTGGTTCTAATTTTAAATGTTTTGGAAATGTTTCTTTTCTATATTTAAAGGTTCCATAACAAGGGTGTTTACGTCAAAATGGGTTTGCGGAAAATGGTAAGCCGTCGAACATGGCGGGATTTTCATAAGGAAGTTCGCCTTGAAGTAGACAACAAAGTCATCGATCTACCTCCTGTGGAGGGCATTATCATTCTCAACATTCTCAGGTACATTTATAATTTTCTTATTAAAAAAAATAAAATAAAGAGGATTTAAAATTAAAATAATAAAAGGCAGAACATATTATATAGAACTATAAATTGAGGTATATCGGTAGAATTTTTATTTTTAATATACAGTATTAATTTTTATTATTTTTTAATATAACTCCAAAACCATTGGTGCTAGGATTATAAAATTTGGAAATCATCTACAAGGAAATTTTTAACTCCCGCTTCTAAGATCGTTTAATAATTTTAATTAGTCCATTTAGGAGAAATATTTTTTTTCTTTTTTTGCTTTATCTGAAAATTATTCATTGTTATAAATAAACAATAAGATATATTGCACATTTTTTAATGTTTAAAAACTTTTTACAAGTTCAGTGATCAACGTGGATAGCGTAACTACGTCTTCAAATTAGTATTCCTAAAGTTATCTGAAACCACACATTTATTTTGTTTATAGTTGTGGTTTTCAAATGTGTTTCTATAAAATTAAATAATTTAAAAGCAATCGTAATTGAAATAAAGAAAATGTTATGCATTAAGAAGTAAAGTTAAATTGAGAATAGATACTGATTCGTTTAAAGGAGCCGTAAAAAAGTACAGTATTATTGACGTCATTGTTACTCAATTAATTTTGGTAATTATTTTTGCTGGTATTACAGTAATACAGGCTGTTTTTGTTTACAAATGCATCTGACCTTAAATCGAGGTTTACTATCAGTGAAAAATTTATAAATATGAGAAAATATTGAAAAAAAGTAAAGAGAAATTTTTTAAACATGTAATGAATCCTAACACAAAAAAGTATAAATTAAAATAGTTTACAAATTTTTCAAAAATTGACTTTTTTATGGGGCTACACAAAAAAGAAGTAAAAAATAAAATTTTGCGTGTAACTTGAGTTGCGTGTTAGAGTTGATATAGTCTCCAGGAATTATGTTCATTTTATATGAAGTTTATCATAAAATGTGCTATAAGACTTTCTAATAAATTTTTTAAAGAAAGCAGATGAAAAGTCGGCGGTTTTGAAAAACAGTAAGGATATCAAATAATCCACTAACTTTTTACCTGCTTTCTTTAAGAATTTTATTGCATTACATTTTATGATATACTTCATATAAAATGAATATAATATTTGGAGATTCAACTGAGATTATATCAAACTCGATTCTTATAAGTTACACGAAAAATTTATTTTTTTAATTTTTCATACAGAATGTTACTTTTTGAAATTACTCTATTCTCAGTCTGATAGAACGCTTGATTTTTGTTAATTTAAGTACATATTAGTATAAGTGACGCAGAATGTACTGTTGTTCAAATTGAACTCTACATTCCATTAATCAAATTTACAGATCTTAAACTTTTAGAAGCTTTAATGTTTGAGAAAGTATGAAACTAAGTAAGTTTGAATCTAGTTGGCGGACTGTAAAGTCGAAAAATAATTAACAAATTGTAAATTGGATTTGGAGAGGAAACTGAATCTAATTTTATTTGTGTAGTTGGGGCTCTGGAGCGAACCCTTGGGGACCCGAAAAAGAAGACCAATTTGCCAAACCTACCCATTACGACGGGATGCTTGAAGTTGTGGGTGTTACTGGAGTTGTTCACATGGGGCAGATTCAGAGCGGACTGAGAAGTGCCATCCGCATAGCACAAGGAGGACACGTGAGTACTCAGTTTTTGGTTTTTCAATTCTTCATAAAAAGTAAAGCATTCACTCAACAGCCCCTAGTGGGCCAGGGGGTCAAGGACTCCACAACTCCAAACAGACAGCCAAATACAAACAAAGACTCCACATTTTCGTGATCAACAAGACTGTTGTGACAATGTGTTCTGCACCTCACACAAGTCGCTTTTACTCCCCAGTCAAGCTGGTACCCATCGATCTGAAGCTGGGTGGGGTTCAAACCGCTAGTAAGGATCGAACACCAGTTCTTCACAATGACAGTTCAGTGCCTTAACTAATGAGTCATCGCGGCACCTTTAATTCCTTACTGGGATAATTTTCTCTGGTAATGTTATGTTAAAATATATTTAGGATTGAGTTCAGTTTATAAAAAAAAAAAAAAAATTCATTTTGCTTATTGCTTAAAACAATTTTATTATTAAGACCAATTTTTTGGTGAAAAGATGGATGAAATTTTCAAATTTTTATCTACTGTAATGAATTGGTGATAAATTCCTTAACTATAAATAACCGAATCTATAAATTCTGTGTGTTTGTTGATAACTGCAAATAAACTAGACGAGATATGAGCGAATGAACGAAAGCATAAATAGCACATAACGTCACTTTGAAACTAAACCGTAGTAACTCAAAAAAAAATCGAAAAATGAGATATTTGGATCATTTTGTGTAAAAAAAGTCACCCTTTTAGAGAAACAACCTGTTATCTTCATAGTTCCATAAAGTTAATTTAGAGAGCAGATAAATCGTTATCGCATTGGCGCGATTAGCACTAGCGCGGAAAGTTAAAAATCGCTCTCCTGAAAAACTTGCTTTTTTGAGTTACCACGGTTTAGTTTCAAAGCGACGATAAGAGATAATAGCTCCCCAGTATTGGCCACTTTTTAGACTTTACGTTAACCTTTAATGTTTATGTAATCAAAACCCTTCATTGAAATTCTTTTTTTGTATTTTCTGAAATTTTAGAAGATGGCCACACAAACCATACGTGAAAAAAATTGCTTCAATCGACGTTTACAAATTAATAAAGTTGGTGGGAAATGTATTTCCTACAATTTAATAAAGGGCTAACTCATCTTCTTTTAGGATAGCAGCCTGTCAAATTTCTATATAATTGGTTAAAAGAAAATATTTGGTTTAATGGCTACCGCTATTGAAACTGGTTTAATACGCCTCAAAAATACGCTCTTTTTCACCAAAATATTATAAAGATAAAAGAATAATTTCAAAATTGTATTGTTGGCGGAACCAATAACGTGACTTTAAATGTTTACACAAAAGCAATTGCATTTACCTCTCACTTTCAAAGTCTGAGTAAATAGGTTTTTTTTTTTTGAATAATAGCAAAATTAGGTTTTCTTCCTCTTATAATTCGGTCTTCAAATGTCCATTTTTCCTTATTTCACTGAAATTATTTTTACTTCCAGGTAGAAAATAAAAATACTTACTGTTCCAAACTAATTTTGCGTTAAAAAAAATATTTTAGTTATTAATTATAAAATAAAGAAAATATTTACAAAATACAAAACAAAAATGGGTATTAAATACAGAATGGATAAAATTTCGGAATTAGATACAAAGAAATTATATTATTCGAAATTATGTTATATTTAAAACTCTTGAGACAAAATATGCATTAACGAAATAATTTATATTTATATTTAAAGAGAAATATGTTTAAATTAATTTTCAAAGACAGTGCAGCGTATAATTCATTGCTTCTAATGATTTCTAATCATGTCAGGCTCAAAAAGATTAAAAGCGAAAAAAAAGTCATTTTTTTTATGCAAATGATTTGATAAATGGCAGATTTTTAAAGCAGTTTTATAATTTTCAAATAAAACATTTAATAAAAAAAATCATATTCACACTTTTTCTTAAATAGTAAATTATACTGAGTAATTTAAATATAATTAGTGAAGTGAAAAAAAATCTAAAAGTTTTAAAAAAAATCGAAAGTTTTGAGTTAAACTAAAAAAACTGTAGTTTTGAGAAAAAAAAAAAAAAAACTAAAGATTTGGCAATAAGTGGATTTTGGAATTTTTTTCTAAATTTCAGATTTAAACTATTTTTTGAATAGAATAAAGCATTTCCCGTAACTTTTGTAATAGAAAATTATTTTATAAGAATACTTTTTGACACACTGAGAAAAAAAGCATGGTCAAAATTAACAGAATATGGTACAGTTTATCGTGTTTCTGGTAAAATTAATAATGTAATATAGTTTTCAATATGTGATAAAATTTGGTAATTTTATCATGATTCTTTAGAACATGGAATAAAAGCTATTGCCATGCATTCGGTTAAATTTACTTTTCAGATTTGTATTCTTAACTAAAACTGTGCTAATAAGAACTACATTTTGAACATCAGGATTTCACAATGCTAAACCATTACTATATCAAAGGAAAAATTACCGCATGAATGGTTTAAATAGAGTGTAGTTTGGCTCTACTTGCCAGAGGTATGGTCTTTTATTTTTATTTTGCCCGAAATGCCACTAACATAACATAATGCGGTAATTTTACCAGAATTTTTTCCCGTGTTTATTTGTATGAAATCTAAAAGGTAAATTTAATATATATGAATTCAGACGTTGCACTTTGACATTAGGAGAAAACAGGTTTTTTTTTCT
Source organism: Parasteatoda lunata (assembly GCA_949128135.1). Lineage (NCBI taxonomy): Eukaryota > Metazoa > Arthropoda > Arachnida > Araneae > Theridiidae > Parasteatoda > Parasteatoda lunata. The sequence continues at coordinate 68,460,862 of OX421971.1, forward strand.
TTTGATTGTGGAGTCTAAAGTGTTTTTCCTAACAAAAGTTTATATTTTTTTGAAAAAAATATATATTATGATTTGTTTTATTCAGAGCAATTTGACACTAAGTAAAAGATAATACTCAAAACACTTCCAAAGTTACACCAAAAATCTGAAACACCTCACTGAAAACGGAAAATAACTCACCTATATTTTCTTAACTGCAATCACTTGCAAGCTCAAGTATTTTGTTGAAAACTATTAATTCCAAAGTTTAGTCTTTAAACCTGTTTTTCTTAATTCAAGTCTTTTTCACTGGCCTGCAAAAAAACTCGACTCTTGATAAACCTGTTAGGTAAAACTTGGTAATTTGCTTGAGTATAGCATGCTGTTGCATGTTTTTTGGATGACAAATTTTTTTTATCTCCCTCCCTCCAAAAAGTAAATTGTTTTTTTTTTTTTTTTTTAAATTTAAAAAATGCTTTTTATTTTCTAATTTTTTAAAGCTAGTATGATTTTAAAAAAGTATTTTACTACTTGTTAACAGTTGTTTCAGGTCATTAACAAAAATTTTAACATGCGCGCAAGTCGTCACAGTGTCCCTTCTTTATATATTTCAGCCGTAAAGAAAATAAAATTATGAAAGTTTTTTCCATTGTTTCACGAAAGTGTTTACATGTAAATAATATGTTTACTTTTGTTAAACTCTTGTAAAAAATTCAGAGTCCTGAATTAAATATTAGATAAGTTATAACAAGAAGAAAAAAATCCTGGTAACATAACAGTACTGTATAGTAATAGCATTTCTGGTAAAAAGTATATGGTAGTGAAACTGGTTAATAATTCTGTTTAATAAAACCAAAATATAAAGTACTTAAATAAATGGTAATACAGAATAAATGGTTTTTACGTCATGATCTAAGCTATCATGATGAAATTACCAAATTGTACATTTAACAAAATTTATCACGCATTCTAAAACCATAGTTTATTGTTAATTTTGACAAAATCATCACCAAAGCGCTTTGGTAAAAATTACCGAGTTTTTTGGTGTTCCCATAGAGCCAGTAAATTTTATCATATTGTAGTAGTTTTGACCATACTTTTTTTATCAGTGAAAAGAGTCGGAAAAAGTTCGACATTGATGCTGTCTTTATGAAACTAAAACCACCTAAACCCCTTTATGCTTACGAAATCTATAATTCTTATATTTACGTTCATCGTGGAAAAATTCACAAGAGATTCCTCAGTGATTCTAGAGCTACTTTGTTGGCTATCGCTTCTGACAATAATCCCATAACACAGGACATATTGGATTGCAGTTATCATCTTAAAACCCTGGCATCACTAGAGAAATCTATAGTACTCCAGTAGGTACCTGCCCACTGTGAAGTTCCCGGTTACAAGAAAGCCGACTTCCTGGCTAAAAATGGTGCTTTAATTATGCAAAAAATTTCTCTGCCTATGCCCTTCCATACTGTTAAAAATCATATTAAAATATCTATTAAAGTCCGTGTTCAGGAAAACCTTTATAACCGTCTTTCCCAAAAGCCATGGAAAAATGCCGTCCCAAATTTGTGAAATGGCCCAAAGCGTAGAGCAGTCGCTGAATACCGCCTAGTTACTGGACATGACTGCCTAGGAAACCATCTTTATAGACTCAAATTTGTTACTTCCCTGATATGCACTCTGTGCAGTTTTGGAGGGGCAATGGACTCTGTATATCCAGTCCACTGTCCTGCTCTTTGCAAGACTTTTCTCGCCGAGCGTTATTGGGTGGCTAGAGATATGTTAGATATATGAACTCTGTTTCAGCATTTTTTGTTGTACTCTGTGTTCTTTTTTTCATACTAGTTTTCTGCTGTAACTGTTCATAATCTGCCATTAGACATGAAAAAAAATATATTCAAGTTCATTTCTTCTTGTAGTTACGTATAAAGTTGCACACAGAAATGCCTGTTCAAGTAGATGGTGAACCATGGATTCAAAGCTCGGGTGAAGTAGTTGTTCTCAGATCCGCGCTTAAAGTAAGTAACTATTCTACATTTTTTATTATTTTATTTGAACTGTGCTAATACTGTTTCCTGAATACTAATAACTATGTTGTGTGTTAGTGGTGTGGCACATATGCATGAATGTTTGTTTTGAATGTTATAAGTCACTCACAACTATTTGCATATAATTGATTCTCTCACTTACCAAACTATTTGTATTGACTAATGCTTGCATTCTAAAAATCATATGAAACTAATGCGCATTTCTTTATAATGAAACGTACCTCAGCACTTTCATTAAAAATTCCTTGACATTTTCTTTGCATGTTCTCAATATTTTACTAAAACTAATAAATTAGCAAAATAGTTCAAAAATGTGAAGTTATTACTTTTTTAAAAATAAAAATAGGCAAAAAATTAAGCGGTCTGTTTTAACAATTTATTTTGAGTTTTTATTTTTCATGAATTTTCAATAATAATTTTAAAAAATTCGTTTGTAAATCTTTTTGTGAGATAATAAATAAACTGTAAATAAATTGTTAATGATAATTATACAAATAAATTAGTTTAACAAATTCTCATATTTTCAAAAGAAAGTTTGAATGTTTTAAAAATATCTTAAAATTTTGCTTCATTTTAAAGAAATAAAATGAATATGATTTCCTTTTTAAATTGCAATAAAGTATAATCCATCAACGTGTATCTAAATTTTTTTTAACCAATAATGTTTAATAATAGGAACTAATAATAAATAATAACTAATAATGAGTAATAAATAATGAATAATAACTAATTAATAGCAAAAATCACTTAACAATAAGAATATTTTTATAAGAGGAAAATGTTATTATTTTACAGAAAATAACTAATATTAGAATTCTACTTTAATTCTAGATGAAAAGTTTTCCTATTTGGTTAAAAACATATTTTAATTCTTTTATAGAATTTACACATATCCGTATACTAATAAAGTAAATTGAATAATTATTTTAAAGAGAAAAAGTAAACTAAATCAGAATGATAAATTAGGTCTCTATAAATAGATATGGCAATTATTGGGTACAAACTATTAAAATTTTTGCCAAACGTAAAAACGATATCTCTAATAACTCTCAGAAAAAATACTATATATCATAACTATAAAACATAAGAGCATTCAACTCGAACAACAAAAAATTCATGGTAATTATATTTTAATGTAGTAAATAATATATTTATAGCTTGAAAATACTTTTGCATGATTTTTAGGGGTTTGGTATTATGTATTTTAATATGTTTATTATGTTTTTTTTTTTTATCAAAACAGTTTTTTTTTATTGAAAAACTACATTCCTTAAGTTAAAAAAGCTTTTGGAAAAATACACAATTGTTGAAATTGGTAAAAACACTAGTTTTGGTTGATATTATTTCCAGAAAGAATAAAAATTGTGTTTTCTATTTAATTCAAACCTCGCGTTAATTTTGGGATTGTATATTTAAATATAATAACAGAAGATTGACACTCATTGATTTTGATTTCTAAAACAGAAATTTTATATTGACTTTGATTTATTACCATCCATAATGGAACTCATAGATGATGTTACTCTCACTTTAGAAGAAATTTTTCAGAAGAAAATTATTATACATACGGGTTATGATAGAAAAAAATTATTGTGAAGAACTGATACAGTTAGCTAAAAGGCAATGGAAAAACTTTAACAACATGTTCTAATTAATGCATCTAAAAATTGCTAAACAACTTTTAAACTTACCTCCGTTATTAAATGTTCATCATAATAATCACTGTTTGTACTTTAACAAATATGCGCTATCTTTGACGAATATATGAGCATACAGGTGATGATAGAAACCCCTTTTTTTATTTTTTTTATTTTACTTTTTAAATAAATATTAGCGCATAACAATTAATATCCAGTTCATAACTATTATATCGAATAAATATATCATCAAAGTAAACCAATAGACATATTCCAAGAAACTTTCAAAATTCCACAGTACTACTAATAGAAAGTAGATCCAAAAAATAGAAATGCTAAGGAATTTGAAAAATCTAGAAAAGATATTTTAATAAAGAATAGTATCAAGATAGTACTAAAAATTATTAAATACTTAAACTGAAATTGTTATAATTTTAGTTATTTATAGACTACAGCATTTGAATAAAAATAATATATTGCAGTGAGGAATTTAAGAACTAACAGGAAATCTTTTCAAATATCATTCATGCTCACATTGTAATCAATAGAAGACTTTTGTTTCTTAACTGTCGTCATCACACAACCTTCGCGCTTATTTTAGATCGCTTTTTTTGCCATTAAAAAAATTAAAACTTTTACTTTTTTTTTCCTCATTATTCCTTGTTTATTTTACCCTACATATTGGGTAAAATAAAAATTAATTAAACATAATTTGTATAAATTACAAAAGCACTGAGGATAGCAGGGTGTAATGTTGCTTAAAAAATAAAATTTTAAAACATTTTTCTGATGATTCATGATTCTGAATTGCGTAAAACATCTTTCTTTTTTAGAAAATTTTAACCCGCTACATATTATTTTATTAAGAAATATCAGTTATAATTTTAAATTAACAATTAAAAATTAGAAAACGATACAAAAATGTCACCTTTATGAAATCGTCTGCTTACAAATATAATTTTTTCTTGATTTACAGTATTCTTTTTTTTAAGAAGATTATTATTTGTTTTAGTAATTAATATTTTCTTTATTTCTTTTATCCCTGAATTACGCTGAATTTGAAAGTTAACTTTAACAAAAGTTCTTTGAAAAATATTCAAGATTCCTTATATTTCATTATCAGCAAAGAATACGGGATATCATTGTTTCAAACATAAAAAGTATACCAAAAGTTTAATTTTCAATTGATGTGAACAAATAGAAAAATTTAGCATTTAGTCATAAGATCTACGGATCGATCTTGCCTTAGAGTGTTAAAATTGATGATCAGAAATTTATTTTGAAAAGCTTTTACCAAGTTGTCTGTGATCACTTAATACGTAAAACTAGACACTTATTTTTTTTTTTTTAAAGAAAGTTAACTATTGTATAAATATATGATTATGAACGATACTGAAAAGGTTTAGAAATGATTAAAAAATTCTTTCTTGCATGTTTTGGATGTAGTGTAACAGCATGAAGCTTCGCTATTTCTTTGCACTACGCACTCAAAAATATTTTATATTTATTTTAATAATATCTTCAGGTAAAACAGATTGCTAATAATAAAAAAAATTTCAATTCGAGTTTTAGCTTAGCAAACAACAATGTTTATAACTTTCAAATACGTTTCTTTGTGAAATAAAAAGCTATTTAGTTCAGTTAAACGGTTTATTAAACTCAATTTTTCTGAAGCAAAATGCATGTACCTGATGTTTATTTTATTTGTTTTATGGGTTTAATTATAACTATTTCTTAAATGTTTATTAAAAATATACCTCAGTTCAAAAAACCTTGTTTTTATTAAGAATGAATACTATTAATAAAGCAGCTATCCCTAAATCACGGATTGTATAAAAAACTTAAGATTAGTACACCAATACAAAATTATCTACTCTAAAAAACAAACCAAAATATTTTTTTTTATTTCATCTCATCGTTCCTTAGATTATGAAGCATAGATATGGTGTTTACCGCTGAGAACAAGTACGCCAATTGTAAAATTTTTCTGGTTATTGTCTTTACCACGGTTTTTAAATTAGACCACTAGACTAATAAGAAAGTGTGGTAAAATCGCCAGCAAAACAATACTAAATTCTACATTTTTTAATTATAATTTTCGCGATTTTCTTTCCTAGTTAACGAGCTTACATTTCAATCGTTTACGTCAAAAAGTTAAATATGTCAATATGTTAATTACGTCAATATGTAAAGTAATTACGTCAACTGCATTCATTATATAGCATACTAGAACTGCATAGCATAGTAGAATATTAGTTTGAGCCTCATCAAGAACACACTTACATTTTACTTCATGATCAAACAATTATGCCAGTTAAAAGATTTTTCTCGATTGTAATTTTTACCATTGTTTTCAAATTAGGCTACTAAACATATAGAAAATCCTAAATCTAATCATTTAAGCAAAAAATACGTGTTCTGTTTCTTATATATGTTATATTTTATAAGAAAGTTTCCTTCTAATTATAGGAAGAAAAATGGTTGAAATTGAAAGAATTTATTTCCTAATATCCATAATAATAAGTAAAAGAAAGCATTTTTTTTCAACAATTCAAGTGTTATATAAAAACACTCGTTTTATTAACGATTCAAACGATAAGTAAAGGCTGACATCTACGCAATTTTTTTTAGACCTATCGGAAACAGAATAATTAAATTACACTTTGCGACATACAAGAAAAGTATTAATCATTCATTTGAGAAAAAAAAAAAAAAAGTCATTATTTCAGAAAGTTTTTTTTTTAACAAACTTCCTCTCTGATAAGGAAAAGTTAAAGTGGTGTTTATTTGTTTTTTCCCCTTCTTTTATTTGCTCACAAGGTATCCCATATAGATGCAATGGTTATAAAAGCGCAACAGAGCTACTAAACAGCTTGATTAAACTCTCATTGCTTGACAGAGTATAAAAGTACTGAAAATAAAGAAAATACAAAATATATAAAATGTAACATAAGAAATAAAATATAAGATACTGAATATCGATTAAATACTATTTCTCTGAGGAAATCAAACACGAATAGTTTAAAAACAAAACAAAATTAGTATAGAATATTACAGCAAAATCGCTTTAATTTTAAGCTAGTTCTTTTTGGTTTTTTTTGTGACCAGTACAGTAAGCTACAGCTTCAAAAGAGCCTGTCCTATAAATAACAACGGTAGTAATACCAGGACCTTCTTTCTTACTTTCATTTAGTTATTTTTCTTATCTTTTTAAACGATAAATACAAGAACTTTTTTTTTAACGATTCAAGCAATAGTTTTTATCAGTTCATGCAAACTTTAATTATTACGAAAATGTGATTGAATAAAAAAAAATAATCCCAAACTTAAAATCTGCCAAAAAGCGATAGTTTTGTGTTTATTTTGAAATTTTTACTGAAAAAAAAAATTGTATATATTTAGTCGTTCTTTGGAATGCTGCATGAGAGAAATCAGATTTTAATCAGTAATTCCTTTCATAACTTAAAACCGAACCAAATCTTTACAGGCTACCATGCTTCGCAAAATTAAAATGAAACGAAGAAACACTGAGCCAGTCTTGGGTCCGGGAAGCAGCGATAAACCCACCGATGAGTGAGGAGAGAACTTCTTCAAGCTCTTGATGAAAACTAAGCTAGACCACCCTTTTCAGGCAGGGACATCTCAACCCTATGTTATATGCAACATCAATGCTAAGTAAAAGAAAAGCGCTGACCTAAAATCTCTAGCCGGTGTCGACAAGAGTCAGTCGATATATACATATATATATACTCTTATTTGAGTAAATATTCTTTCAATTACTTTCATTTTCTTGTAAAGTCTTTGGGAGATGTGAGTAGAAGGTTATATGCACTTCAGTTGTTGAGTACACATGAATATGCTTATTTAAAAATGACTTTTGTACAAAGTTATGTCACATTACTCTTATTCTAGTCAAACTTCATCCATTACAATTTTCACTTCCGTATTTGTAGCACATTACTTTTTAGCGCTCTATTTTACCAATGAAATGTTCATATTTCTGTGATCAGTACTTTTACTGCAATAAGATTCTTGTACTTTCACATTGTAATATATTTCCTTTATATATTTTGTTCATACATATTCAGTACAAAATATGGGTCGTATTTTAGAGAGAGTAATAAATTATTCTAACAATGATAAATGTATTTGAATAATAATGGGGAGGATTTCCGTATCGTTACCTGTGACAAAACGGTCGCCAAGTTTTGACGGTATGACAGAAGCACATGAGAAGACATCTCGAAGGGTAGCTGTTCCGAATAAGCTACTTTGCCTCCTTTTTAAAAATTTATTACAAGTATATGTGAACGTCAGTTGCACTTTAAATAGAACAGGTACCGATATGGGAATATCCCCTAATAAATAATGTATTTGTATACAATTTAAACCAAAAGTTGAAATTTTGTGTAACTCCTTTGGAGAATAATTAGTATCCAGTTTGGATCAGCTCTTTTCTCGGCTTTTAAAAGTCAAAAATAATTATAGAAATAAAAAAGAAAAAGGAATCCATCTATGCAAAATACATTGAAATAATAGGTGTCAAACATAATTATCTGAAAATCTCCTTAAGATTCATATTGTTAATAATTCTAGTTTAAATTGCCAATGAGAACTCGAAAACTTTTAATCTTAAGTAAAAATTATTTCTGTAATATTTTGTTAAAAAATTCTCATATCAGGTTTTCGGAAATTTTTTTGACAATATTCATTAGAAGTTCTACACTTCGGAAGAAATTATTTTTCTTCCAATACATAGGAAGAATACGCACCTGTTTTAAAATGTGTATTTTATAAACATACAAGTTTAAATTCTCAAATGTGCTTAATTGCGCCATTTGGCCTACACGGAGCATATTAGGCACATATAAGATAGTTTTGATCGATAATAAGAATTCAAAAACTTTTACTCTCCAGTAAAAATGAATCCGATTTGCTGAAAAATCATACCAGTGTTTTGAATAAATGTTTGGCAACATTATTTTTTTGGAAGTTCTACACTTCAGAAGAAAAGATGTATCTTCCAATACATAGGAAGAACACGCACCTATTTTAAAATGTGTATTGTATAAACATACGAGGGTAAATTCTTATATGCGTTTAATTGCGCCATTTGGCGCAAACGGAGGTACATTTAAGATAGTAAATAAAATAGTGATGACTTAAAATCAGTTGCCTCTTTAGTTGTTTATGAAACTTAAATATATGTTTTTTTCGCAAGGCTACTATGTTAAAGAAGAGCAAAGGAAAAATGAAGAGACGAAATACAGAGCCCAGTATGGTGGTATCTCCAATGGAAATAAATCAAGATGTGCCAAGTAGCTCAGGACCATTTTAAGAATATATAATATATATTAAACGCCGGAGTAGTATATCTTACACAAAACACACAAAAAGTTTTTGTGCGTTAGGCCAGAAATGAGTAATTCAATGGCTACTTGTTGAAAGGTTATAAATAATTTCATGCTTATATGAAGTTCAACTAACTGTATTGAAATATATTTCAAGATAAAAAACGAAATAGATACAGTTTTAAATTGTCATCGAAAATGAATTAAAACGCCTAGATATTTTCTACGATCTTTATTACATGAAATATCAGGAATGATTTCGATTATTTGCACCATATCATGGCAGGAGGAAACATTGATAAGTGATATGAACCACCTTATTTATATTGTATGTGCATCAAAATACTTGTAATAACTATTGATAAAATCTTTAAAAGAAAAAAAAAAGGTGTTTAAAAGATAATCGCCTGACATTCAGATTTCGAAGAGTGTTATCAATTTTTTGCAGCTATAACTAGCTGTTATTTTTGAATCAAGCAATTATCTTTCAAACAACCAGAAAAAAAACTATAGTTTGTTTGAGCTTGTTATTGTTACGCTAACTATGAAATAGTTTATGAAATTGAACTAATATACGGAACAAATAATGCATTTTTTTTAAAGATGTAAGTTTGTTTCTGTATGTTTGACTACATTGACATTCTTATTCAAAAATTTAAAAAGTATTTATGTCTGTTATATGATAAATATGCAGTTTAAAATATTTTTGAGGGGTGCATACTATTAAACGATTTTTTTTTTAAATTCAAACTAAATGCACCTTACATGAATATTGAATGAAAATAATTGTTGAAATGGTGGTTGGTGTGGAGTTTTTTTCATCTTATAAAATATTGATAAGAAAAGAATATATTTAACGTGTTCAAAGATTTTTTTTGTCTTAAAATTATGTAACTGCGTTACTTAAATTTGTATATATTTACAAACTTAGCACATTAACTAATGCACAGTTTCTAAAGGGCACATTTAATACTAAGAAATTATATTCAAATCAAAATATTTTTGTGAACAATCTCATGTTGAAAATGGAGATAATATTCAGAGCCAGATAACAAAAAGCACAAGAAGAAAAATTACTTAGTAGAAGTTCAAACTGCACATTTTGCACATATTCTGAAAACATAATATATGGCGTGATTAAAAACATTGAATAATAAAAATTATTAAGAATTAACTAATTTAAACAGCCTACAGATTTGGTATAAATTTTTTAATTATTTCTTTTTTTGTAAGCTAAATAAGAATTTCATTGATGTGCATCATTTTCAATATTGATAAATAAAAACAGAGAGATCATTAAAATAGAATTAAAAACGTTCAGATAACTATTTATCTTTATAATCGCATTTAAGTTTTAAATAGCATATAAACTTTTAAAAAAAATAAAGCGAATAAGAAGAAAAAATGCTAAAAAAATCAAGCATTGTCGAAAAACAGATTAATTTTATGAGAAAGAATTAAAAGTTTCATTCAAAGAAATATATATATATATATATATATATATATATATATATATATATATATATATATATATATATATATATATATATATATATATATATATATATATATATATATATATATATATATATATATATATATATATATATATATATATATATATATATATATATATATATATATATATATATATATATATATATATATATATATATATATATATATATATTAAAGAAATACTTTTTATCAATAAAATAATTTTTTTTTAAATTTAGAAATAGGCGTTGACTTAAAATTTCGTCAAACAATTTTAAAACCAAAGCATCTTAATATTATACGTTATCGAAATATTTTTGTCAATAAAAAAATATGAGTTGACTTTAAACTTCGCAAGCATTTAAAAACTATAGTGTTTAAAATATTATTTTTATTTAAATTTTAAGTTAAAACACTAATAAAGATAAAAATAATAAATTTGATAAGTATATTTAAGAAGAAAAAGAAGTTGTAAATTTTATAACTTAATACAAGTAAAGAAGACAGTAAGTTAAACAGTTTTCATGTTTTCTTTTCTAAGTTCTTACCCATTGAAATAATTTGTGAAACATTTTTCTTCTTAAATTTTCAATTTATTATGCCAAGCAAGCTATGTTGTTTCTATGGATGAAGACAGCTAATATTTGGTCGGTCTTTTTAAAATCTATAAAACTCAATTTTTAAATAAATGACTAATTTTAAAATATAATTTAAATATCACTTAAGCATTTTTGTGTCATTAAAAATTTGAAATAGCAAACAAAATATTAGCTATTTGCTATGAGTAGCATAGTCTTCATCTCAATTGAAAATTAGTATTTTATTTTCATTATTGTTTTAACAAATAATATCAGCTTTGAATTTTCAAAAACTGGTATTGAATACAGAGTTGAGTAAAAATAATATTCAGCTTGTATTGAAGAAAAAGTTTCCAAAAGTAAACTGAATTTCTTAGAAATTTACTCATTTCTTTTTTAAAAAAAATTGGTGTGAAACTCTGCGATTCTACCAATATAATGTTATTGGATGTTTATTAACAGTAAATTTAATTTAACCCTTTTACCCTTTAAGTTGTTTTAAAGTAACATTACTATGGGGTTTATTTCTAAATTATCTTTTTTGATTTGAAAGTTTTATTTACATATTTTTTTAAATTATCGTGACAAAGTTGCCTTGACAAATACTACTTTAAAATTTTAATGCGATTTTCGCAAACATTTTTGTTAATAAATTAATGTTTTTGAGAAAATTATGTTAAAGATAGGGTAATGATATGTAGAAGCTGGACATTGTTTTTTTTTTTTTTTTTTTTAAATATTTTTTAGCTGAAGCTTAGTTTTTTTTAGTTTCTAAAAAAATTAAATAATAATTAATTTTATATGAAAATTGGTAAAAATGATTTCTGTTATTTTTATACCTAATAAAATTTTAAAAAAAAACTTATTTTATCTAAAATATTTAGGTGTAAAAGGGTTAATTTTTTTACCAGTACAGTCATAGATAAAATATTTTCGCCAAACTTTCAATGTATTCCTTAAACATAATAATTTCAAATCATTATAAAAGATTGAAGAAGAAAGGAAAAAAAAATTTAGGATAAAAATAAATATATTTTCGTATTTATTGATGAAGCAATAATTAAAATAAATTATGACGACAAAAATATAAGCAGATTTACTTCAAATTAATCTTGCATAACATCAGTATTGCTGGAGATACATATATGTGTCCACATAGAGCCAGTTATGTGGGGACTGTTTAGAAAATATTGAAAGCCCAATTGTTAATGTTAAAAACGTTTTCATGACGAGTTCATCCATGTTTTAGTCCTTGATAAATGTCATCACTACAGCTAACTAGAACTAATCTTCTCTCTTAACCTACGAACTGAGCTACAAATAACATTTAACAAATACTATGTGGAGTATAGGATATTTGCCTCGGTTTAATAAATTGTGTTACTCCTTTAAAAAGTATTGATAACATTCTATACAAAGATGGTATGATATGAGCATGTTTGCAAATGCCGGCATGACAATGATTGCAAACGGTTGCCCTGTTTGAAACTAAAAGTTATACACTACATATTTTAATACGAAGAAAATTGATTCATCAATTATGTATTTTCAATCAATTTTTTTCTATGTTTAAAACATTTTTATACAGAAATTGCATACTTCTTCATGAAAGGAAACCTTAGAAATAGTTTTGATTTCATGAGCCTTTTCTTACTATTAAAATTATTTTTAGGAGAGCACAATATATAAAAATCTGTATTGACAAGGTTTAAATGAATTCGAACGAGTTTTCTTTAAATATTCTATTTTGTTTCTCTTTACAAATAAAAATTATTTTTTGGAGAACAGGATAAATAAAATTCTGAGTAGACAATGTTAAGTGATTTCGGACAAGTTTTTCTTTTAAACATTCGATTTCTTTTCTTTTGGTCAACTAATAAAATAATTATTCTGAGAACAGAATATATAAACATCTGAATCGACAAGGTTAAGGGAATTCAGATGAGTTTTTCTTTAAGCATTCTATTTGTTTTCTTTTGGCCATTAAATAAAATAATTTTTCTGAGAACTGAATATATAAATATCTAAATCGACTATGTTAAGTGAATTTGGGGCGAGTTTTTCTTTAAACATTCTATTCTTTTTTTGCGATTAAATTATGTTTCTGCAAAAAGAATACATAAAAATCTGATTAGACAAGGTTAACTGAATTCGGAGGATTTTTTCTTCCAACATTATATTTCTTTTCTTTTTGCCATTAAAATTATCTTTTTATAGAATAGAATATATAAAATTCGTCATCGGAAAGTTTAAGTTAATTTGGAGGTACATTTTCCTAACGTCCATTTTATACCGCAGTGTCTATTGATTAATTGGTGAAATGATATTTTTCTCATTGATCAAATGTGGACGTTTTTCTTGGGTATCAGCATTAAGTGCTCGAAGTACTTCTCCGTAATTATTTGCTGATTATATTGATCCACAATTTCACCGACACTCATAACAAACTTTTATTTATTTATTGTAATTCAGTTGAGGTATGAACTTACGCGATCACCTCATGCAGTATTTTAAAATTCCCTGTAATTTTTATTTAAATTCAAAGCAGGGAAATGTTGTTCATTCTGCTCTTTTCTGTGAATGCCATTTGTGTAGAGACTGCAACACAAACGTCGATTTTGATGCCCTTTTATTTGTTCCAGCTAATTTAAATTTTCATTTGCTCGATTTTGTTCTTATTAAAAATGTTTTTTGATTTGTTCAAAAATTTAAAAACTTATTTATGAAAAATTATTGAATTATTATAGAAAAATAATCAAACCACTCAAACCACAAGTTAAAACTCTATATTAGAATAACAGGAGTTCACATCTCATAGCTCTCTTCTCCATGTGTTTAGTAAATAAATTGGTCGCGTGACGTGATAGATATCCACAAAACGTCGCAGCAGAAGAATTTGCTCACGTTTTTCAAAAAATTCTTTGTTTGCGGCGTTATTTTAACTATTCTAATCACTGAAAGTTTTTTTTTTTTTTTTTATCATTTAATTAGAGAATTTGTCGAGTGCAAACAAAATCTGTATAACTTTGTTATAGAGATTTTCTATAGAATAGGTCGATATCTTTTGAGAAATTTTGTTTACTTAAAACTTTGGACCGTAGCCTTGTTAACTAAGAGCTGGCTCTTGACTAATAAAAGTAATGGCTGGTGTTGGGTGTTGGTCTAAAAAATATTCCATATTTTAAATAAGCGCAATAATTGACTTCTTAAAGCTAAACGTAATAAGAGAAATTATTTATGGAGAGAGAGAAAAAACTGGTTGAGTTAATATTAAAATAGCGAAAATTTAAAAAAAAAGAAAGAAAGAATTTGAAAGGCTTTCCGTAAACATATATAAGACTACAGAGATGATAATAAATTTGGTAATTTCCAGTTCTATTCTCTAATTTTTTTTATGTTAACCAATAATTTTTGCTTTATTGTTTTATGTTTCGAACTTTGTGTTTACAAACTCATAAATTAAAAAAAATTATTATAACTAATTTAATATACAAGTATTACAATAGATATAATATAAAAATGTATCTAATAAAAATTAAAATCTTAAGTTCTTATGGTTGGCTTCGTTTTATCTATCCAATAAAAATTATTAAACAAAAAATGGAAATTCAACCTACTAGAAATTGAATCATCAAAATACCTTTATACTTAAAACAATTTAAAATAAATTATAAAAAATTAGGCTAACAAAATTTCAGCAACCGTGCGAATTTATTGGAATCATTGTGTAAAAAGATACAACGGTTTAAAAACACAATTTTTTTATTCGTGCTGCTTTATCTAGTTTAAAACAAAGTATTAATTTAAAAAAGAAACTAAAAGTTGCACTTTAAAATAATAGTAAAGGCAACTTCCAGAACTAATTATAATAAAAATTCAGTAGATACTTATGAAGAATGAAAGACAATGAACCAAAGAAAAATTAAAATGCAAAACTTATATTTTATCCAAATAAAAAAAATGATTTTTATTCTTTAAATTCAAAAAAATAAGTTTGAAATGAGCTACAATCCATTAAAAAGAACTCTTTTAAAAAAAAAAAAAAAAAAAAAACATTTCGCGAATTATTTTTAAAAAAAAAAAGACAAGCATTTTTGAAATCACTATACAAACTATAAAAAAAGCTCATATTATTAATAGCTATAGCATGAATAAAGTAATACTAGTTTCGGTGAAACTTTTAATTGTATGAACATTTCGTTAAAATTTTTATGGTTTACTATAAAAATATAGCATTTAGCCCTTGCAACTAATCGAATAAAACGAATTGCTTTGCACGCTATACATTGAATTTACTTTCAAAAATTTAATATCGACGTTATATTATACGCTTGTGAATTTCAAACGTATATCAAGATAATATATTAAGTAATTTGCATTATTTTTTAATAACTAAATTGCTTATAATTTAAGTTAAATTTTGGATTGAAAAAATATGTTACACTAAATTATACCTTCACATTTTTTTAAATCTTTAGTTAATTAATTACCTATACTCTCACAAAAACTTGAAATAGCATTGAGACGCAACATTGAGAAATATTGATGTAGCCTTAATAAAGTGTAAGGTTGAACCATGTCTCATTAAAGTTGAACAGAAATATTGCTTAATCAAAATGAAAGATTACGATACTATGGTTCAACATGTCACCATATTAAAGTTGTTGCATAGTTGGGCGATACTATAGTTCAACACGCTTGGATATTTCTAACAGCGTGTGTCAAGAGAATGTATCAAGTAATTTGCATTAATTTTTTTAAAAAATTAAATCGTCCACAGTTTAGAAAAATTTCGGATTGAAAATACGTATGAACGTGTGTTTGTGAAACCTAGAATGATATGCTTTCTCAAAATAAATAATAAAATTTAAATACTTTTGCAATTTTTTTCAAAAACTTTTTGTCTCTAAATTAAAAGAAAAATTCAGATCAAAGTATTAAAGTTTGGCAGTATCCTATAGCTGTTTAAATCAATAGTTCAAAACTTTAGTGCACAATATGGAAATATTTTTTTGATTTTTCAGTATAAACAATAATATATGTTATATTTAGCTCAGTTTGTAACAATTTTGTGGTGGGTTGCAGGTACGGACTCACAGAACAAATTAATCTTTGAATCTCAGATAGAAAAATAAAATACAGCAACTGTAGTTAAATGTTTGTATATTGATGGTTACCTGTAAATGTATCTGATGTAATATTGTATATTTCTTGTAAATATATTAGATTAGTAGCACATATTTGTAAAATAGAATTATTATAATGGTACATTGAATATAAACCATGGCTTGTAACTAGAATTATTTCTAAATCATCCAGCGAATTGTGAACTATTAAAATCAAATAAAGAAGAAAAATTGTAGATATTTGTAACTTCATAGAGTTTTACTGTTTAGACAATTCAGACAGTAGAAATGAAACAAGGCTATATTTTTGTGTAAGAGATCGAGATTGGATTGATTTTTATTTTTTAAATTCTGAAAAAAATTGAGTAAATATTTCGTACGAAGATTAAAAAAAGTGATGGAATGGATTTGCAATTAATTATTGATACATAAAGGTACCTAAAATGTAACCCATCAATTGAGTTAAATTTTTATTTGCAAATAAAAATTTAATAAACCTTAATAAAAATTTAATAAACCAAATAAACCTTAAGAACCTCAGGGCCCTACTCTTATGCTTGAAAAGGATAGGACGTAAATTTAAACATTCTATGTATAAAAAACAGCTTCAGTTTAGCATCGATAAACTTAAGATATAAAAAAAATAATCCAAATATAGCAAAAGTAAATCCAAACAGATAAAAATAACTTACCGCAGTCACGTGAAAAAACTTTGGAACAAAAAATAGTTGTAAAGTTGTAACGAAGAAAAGAAACTAAGGAGTTGGGAGACAATAATATATATCCGTTTCATATCGTCCTTTAAGTTTTGAAAAAAGCACGCAATATTTTTTTAAAAATGCGTTTGTCAAAAGCTTAAAAGTTAAACTTTATATCATGAAAAACATGTTCTTCTCAAATCTCTTTTCAAATGTGCTTTAAGTTTAAAGATTATACTCACAGTATAGTAAAAAGAAAATTCTAAATTACGATTTTCTAGAATTGAAATACACGAATTAATAGAACAGAAAAGAAGTATCCGATTAATCAAAATTATTTATTTTAAAAACTTGATTATCCCTCTTAATCCTTCATAAGCTAAATTTTCGAAATAGTTGTGTAAAAAAACGATTCTAAATATCAAAAAAAAAAAAAAGAAGCTTAGAATCCTTTGCTATTATTTTTTATTTTATTTATGACATTAGATTTGGGGATTAAGAATTGTTTATAGTAATGATTGTGAAAAATAAAGAGTTTTAATAGACTTTTCCCCGGGACGTAAGAAAAAAAAATAGATGTTTAAAAGCAATCGTTACCGGTATTAGTGCACTATTCCAAATTGGCGACAAATAGCTATTGACGTGCTTTATAAGAGTATTATATTAAATTAAATATTTTGTATAATTGTTTTAAATGTCCCATACCAGTATTACAGATACTTTTACACATTATTTTTTTTAACCTATTTGTCTGTAAGAAATTAGCTCGATTGGACACGGGAACATGTTATTGAAATATTTTGGAAATCAACTACAAAAATATTTTCAATGAACAAAACAACTTATGAAACTTAGGAAAAAGAAATTTTTAATAAAATCAAGCACCCTGTTTACATTTTAGAAAATAACTTATGACATGAATTTTAATGTGCATATCTATATGGGAATTTTCAAGTTTCAAATAATACCTAATCTTTGAATGCAAAAATTGTGCTTTTCTAAAAAAATGAGCACAATTTTTGTATAAGGAAAAGGAAATGATTGTGTATTAAAAAAACGATAACTTGACAAAACATAAAAAATTTAGAATTTATTAAAATAAAAGCAAAATTAAATTCATTTTATAAATTTTTCAAACCATTAAATACACAATCCATTTTTGAATAAAAAAGGAAAATTAAATAAATATTGGAAAACGTTGTTTAGGGACACCTAACGAATTGAAAAATCTTTTTAATTTGATCTTGTAAAACAAAATACTTGTGCGAAAAATAAGGATTAATATCATTCTTAATTTTCTTAAAATAAAATTGAGTTTTTACATGTTATGCTAAGCACTTTAAATAATTTATTCCTTACAAAATTTATTTCTTAAATTTTTTTTCTTACAGTAATTGATCAACATTGTATTAACATTAAAAATGGCTTTTTCCTCAACAAACAGGAGTTTTCTATGAAACCATAAATATCTGAATTTGTTTCAAAACTTATTAAATCAAGAAAAACAAAAACTAAAAATTGCTATTAAAATTCGTGCATATTTTTAAATTTTAAAACAAAAATTAAAAAACAAAATATACATCGGTTAAAATGCGGAATAGTATTGTATACTAAAATAAAGTATTTGATAGAGGTTATCTTTCATGATTATGAATAGATAAATTTTTTCTTTTTGAATTGATAAATAATCAGTCAGGTTTCTCCTGCACTTATGTGGTACTAAAATTAAAAAATGAACTTGGAAAAAAAATTCTTTTTAACACATTTTAAGAAACAGCCATTGCCATCGTTTTCTTTTTTAAGTTTGAAACATCTGCAGTTATTCATATATATTTTTGCTTCCTTAAAATTTAAGCTTTCTCAAAAAAATTAACTCTTATAAAGTTTAGCTTTTTAAAAATGTTAAGCCTTTTAAAAAATACTAGTTTTCTAAAAAAGTTAGCATTTTTAAAAAGACAAGCTTTTTTGAAAGATAAAAATGTGTATAAATAATGCAACTTCAAAACGTACATGGAGTTAGTAGTAATATTACCAGATTAAATTACTTCTATTGTCAACTTCATAATTAATAATTTCGGTAAGGTTTTTGTACACTGGACATTTAACTATTAATCGTTTTAGAATTCATGGTATGCTATGAAATTTATTTAGTTGTTATGGCGTATCTTAATAACTACATATTACACTGATTAACTTATTAATGATTAAAAATGAATAGTTCATAATTTCATTTTTAAGTTTGAAAAATTTATGAAAAAGTTCGAAAGACATTTCTGTTTTTATTTTCGCTTTATGCTCAATGTATAATGTTTTGTTTCATTATTTTTATTTACTTTAGTGAGCTCAAATTTTTTAATGGAAAGACTTTAAACATCGATATAAATTTTAAAAGCGTTCTGAATTATTAATAAATAGCACTTATTATTTTGAATTTTTTATTACAAATAACTTTTAGATATTAAAATTATCAAGAATAATCTAAGATATAATAATTAAAACGGAACAGATTTATAAAGTTTTAAATATTTATTTAATTTTTTAGTACGTTCCATTTGTTTTAGATGTAACAGAGAGTTTTTAAAGTGTAAAGTAAAATTAAAAAAATTACATGAATTATCAATAAAGGATTTAGAATTATAATTTGCAGCAATAACAGATTATGAAGTATACACTTCTAAAAATCTTTATTTTTCCAATCAAAATGAGATTCTTGCTTCAATTGTAATTTACTTATTGAATTGTTTCATGTGGATTTATCAGGTAATAGTTTATAAGTTTTATAAAGTCAAATTTGAAAACTTTTTTTAAAAAAAATAATGCTTTAAAAAATCATTTCAGGATTCCTTCTTTGAAATCTGCGATAAAATTTAAGAAATTTCCCTGGTGTCTTTTTGCGTTGAAATATTTCAATTGCCATATATTTTTTCAATGAAGTCCACTTTAAAATATTGTGTTAAAAGTTAACACGCATGGCTATAATTATAAATTTTAGTCATAAGTATTATAGATATTCGTATTTATATTAGTACAAATTTTGGTCACATGAATAGTATAGAAGTTTTACCATTTTAAATTACATGAAAGGATTTTAAGAGTTTAAACTAGAAAAACAATTTTTTTTTTTATTGAGAAGAGTAAAAAAAAAAAATTTACTTTTTCATACTTATTTTTGAAAATGTCAATCATATTGATTTTAAGTTTGAAAAACTCATTATTAACAATATCACCACTAATCATAATTATTTATTTATTTGAAAAAGAATTTAAATTTATCGCACCACACCTAATGACAAGCTATTTTTTAAATGTTTTTTAAATTTTTTTTTTCATTTTGAAAATAATCACAAGTTATTCATTTTTTTTTAAAATATAAATAAATCGAAAAAACATATGAATAAAGAGATTTTTCTTTTTGAAAAATACTCCAAAAATGTTTCTTTTAAGAAACCTGTAATAAATTAAAATTTAGACATGCATTGCATTTTTTGGACACAGATACTCAGGAGTATGCAACTTAAACTTAAAACAAAGTGGTCGCTTAGTTAATAAAACTGCATTAAAATATTTGAACAAAACTTTTAAGACGCTTTAGAACTAAGAACGTACGATAAAAGTAAAAAGAAATTTTCTAATATGAAGTTATTATATAATAATTATAACTTTAACGGGAATAAAAAAGTTTAAATCTTATATTTAAAAAAAAAAAAAAAAAAAAAATAGAATAATTTAAAAATTGTCTAGAAATTTTTTTATGAACCTAATAAATAACAATAAGTAATAACGTCACTCTTTTTTAAATCCAAATTAAGAGGAAAGGGGTTTACGAAAAGATATTTTCTTAAAATTCGTTTATGCAGTTAACAAAATGATTGCACTTAGCAGTTTTTTAATAGGCACAAAAAATATTATGACTATATTTTACTTTTGATCTAAAACCTTTACCTGTATTGAATATCATTCTAAACGATCTATCAAAAAATCGTGATTAATAAAACCAAGTTTTTTTCATCTTAAGGTTTTTTAAATTTGTATCCTATAAAAAAATTTATTTTAACACTAACGCAGCTTTTAAGCTGATTAATTAAATAAAACTATTATAGTTAACATTATCGATATTTTTTTCGTACTTCCCTATTTACTTTTTCTTACATTTTAATATACCTTTTATAACGAACGTTTAATTTAACCCGATGTATTATTAATTAATGAAAAAAATAAATTTCACCTAACATATAAAATCATTGTTTTCATTTTTTTTTTAAAAAATGTAAGCGCATATTTCTATAACTTCAGTTCATTGAACGCCACAGTATTGTTTAGAATAATTAATTAAATTAATTTCAATTAACATAATCAGATATTTTTCATTTCCCCCTCTTTATTTTTCCTAACATTTTAACACGCCTTTTATAACTACGATTTAATCTAAACCCAATGTAATGTTTACATTGATTAATGAAGTAAATAAAATTCACTTTATATAATCAAACATTTGCTTTTAATCTACTTTAAATTTGAATGCGCAGAGTATAACATCAGTTTCATTAAACACCAATGTAATGTTAAATAGTAATAAATAATTTTTTTTTTATTTTTAAATTTTCAACAATCAAATTTAAACATCCATATTCTTTAACACAATGTGATGTTTACCTGCAATCCTGCCACAGTCACAGGCAGCTGCAACTATTGTGTGTCTTAAGATTTCGAAACTATATTCACCTCATTTAATGTGCTGCTCACTTTTCATAAAAAATGTAAAAACAAATAAAACTAGTAATGAAATAGAGTAATGTATAAACAATCAATTATTTATGGTTTACATAGGAGATAAAATGGCTTCTTGTGTTTAAATAATCTCTATAAATGTGGTGTTCCATTTCAATCTCATTTCTTCAACTTTGAAGCATGCATTCTTCAGCTAATATATATATATATATACATATATATTTTAACTGTTATTCATTTAGAAGTAATCTCAATGAGAGTTTGCATGCAAGAACATAGAAAGTTCCTGAGGCAATTTATACGATGGGTTGAAAGTTTGTGTCTGACAGTATGTATTGGATACAAAATGCATGATTATATCATAGTAATAATGAAACTTGTTTGAAAACAAAATGATTTTATTATTAATAAAACGTGTAAAAAAGCGTTGCATTCTCTTGATTTTCAAATTAATATATTTGTTTTTTTTGCACCAGGAATTGCCCCTACCCCCAAATGACCAACGATTTTGAAGATTAATTGAAGAAAAATCAGAGGAGATAGAAATGTACGGTTTGCTACATTCTGCAAAAAAAACTTACTTTTTCCAGAGTTTCAAAATTGGTAACAAAAATTGCCAACAGATGGCGGTGAATAAATTGCGGAAAAGCAACAGTGTTTTAAAATGGTGCAGCAGATGCATGTGTAAAATGGCTTAAATTTAAAAAAAAAAAAAATTTCAAAATTTATTCAGTTGATTGCACTATCTGTTACGACTTTTGAAACAAATTTTTCTGGTTGCCGAAGCTGAACGTAGCGAATCGTCAAATTTCTATCTACTTCCGTTTTTTATTTCTAGGTCACCCATTACATTATTTTTAGTTCATTTACTTTTTAAGCGAGCGCAAAAATAAAATAACACGTCTATAGTACGAGTTGCCCTTAAGAACGTTTTGATCGACATTGAGAGTACTATCATATCATAATTCAACATAGTGGTCTCTGTCACTATAAATTGAATGGACTTAAAATTTTTCATAAAATTTACCGATTTAGAAGGAAATAAAGGCGGTTTTTAATGGTAATCTGAATGATAATTTAAGTAATATTGACTAATATTACTTGATTAAAAACTTTACTCGTTTCAAATATATAACTGTTTACTTGCAATGAGAAGAAACAAAAGGGATTTGAAATATAAAACGCAAAGTTGTTAAAAGGAAAAATAAAGTCTAGAAATAAAAAAAAAAAAACACAATGGCTTATGGGGGCAAATCAGGGTGAAATGTAATTCCACGTGCTATCGAGAGGTAGCGAGTAGTTAATATTATTAACAAGCGAATCTGCATTCAATATTAATAAAACAAGATTCCAGGGCATCAAGTTAAACGACAATTAAGTAATATTTTTCCGCTTCAACTTGAGATAATTTATTTAACATTGCCTGATTTTCAGAAAAATAAAAGTGTTTTTGTTTAATACAAGTAAAAACTTACGTTACATAAAGAAACATTATCTTATAGCTATAAAAATGGCAATGAGAAAACGTATCACCTTGCTTTTAAACTGCTTCAAATTAAAAGAAAATGATTTTCTTTTTTGTTTCAAAATTTTTCTGTCAATTAATCTTAAAAAAAGTATTTCTTTTTTAAACTAAGGCTTAGATAGCTTAACATGTGAGAAATATATGGCTAAGATTAAATTTGTTAGTAAAAATAAATTATTATTTTTTAAAATGTAACATCAATATTTGTAGAAAGATAATAGATTCTGCATTACAAAAGAATGTATCAACATATAAAATAAAAAAATGCATGGAATAGTCAACTTAAAAAAATGTAGTTCAACATTTAATGAGCATAAAAAATTATAAATATTGTAAAAAGTATCGCTGCATTTTTGTAGCTTGAATTAATTTGTTGCAATAGGACATAGGAGAAAAATCAATTATTTAGAACAATGCATGTTTTGTTTTCTTCTTACAGTCAAGCGTAACTTTTCTTGAAGTCTAAATACCAACCAATCTAATAAATAAATAGCTATATATTATAAGGAAAATTAATAAGTTTTTTTGGAGGACTTGGTTCCTTTTTAGGCACCTATTTCATGAGATAAGACATAAAAACAAAGGGATAACGAAGCAATATTTCCCCCCCATAAAAACATGAAGTTTCCTCTTTTGCCCAGAAAATATAAAATTTCTTAAATTAAAAATATGCTTACATTATATACACGAGCAGTCTAAGTTTTTAACTTAAAGTTTTATTTAAATATTTTATGTTACTGAAAAGTAAAGACCATCCCTAAAGACAAGAAGTGTTAAATAGGCAAATTAAACAAGAGAGTTAATTGCAGTAATATTTTGCTTTGTTAATGAATTCGTCCTGTGTCTTTAAAATACTTTTGAAGGCAAATGTTTTATTAAAATCAATATTTAAATGAGAAAAACGTTATTAAAATGTGATGAAACGTTATCAAAGTCACAAAAAGGTGGAACTGAAATCAATAAAACCCAGCTAACTCGTCGGAAAAAAACTAAAAAGCGTTCTGATAATTATTGTAGCAAATAGTTTTAATAATTATCAATTTAATGTGTCAGGTGAATACAAATGGTGTTCTCAAAATTTCTATTGGGTAAAACAAGTATTAGAATGTCTTTAAGAATAATTCAACAAATTAAATGGTGTTTATTATTTTCAATTTAACCTTTGAGATTAATCTTGATAATGCTCTTCAAATTCTGATATTTTTTTTTGCAATAAATATAATGTGTATGTTCAATAATTCTATAATTTTGACAAAAACACTAAAAAAAATGTGGCACTGAATATTATGGGGGAACACACAGTATGTAAGAATAGGTAAATAAATAAAATAATAAAGAAAAACAATATAGTGAATATAAGTAAAGCGGATTTCCTGGAGACTGAGAATATAGCTGCTTAGAAGAAGGAAAAGCTAACTGAAAAATCTAGAGGTGTAAAATGTTTATACTAAACTCAGATGATTGTTAATTAAATAAATAATTAGAGAAAAGAAATTACATATTTAATTTAAATGCAATAAAAAGAATTAAAAATTCAAAGAAAACTGCGTAAAAATACAGTATATGAACTGGATGAGTAGCCTAACTGACACATTTAAGACTGGGTTTTAATATGCTAGAATGCACTGCCAAAAAAGCAATGTTTCTTAAGTATGGTAAGTAATGTCGTCTATGCAAACTACGGTTGAAGCTGTCTGATACAATAACTTTTCTTTGGGTCGGCAGGGCGCTGGGCCCATGTCCAAGAGTTCGTGGGTTCGATCGCCACCGGCCGAAGACTCCCAGGTAGTAAATGGTGACTGATGCACGTTAAATCTGTGGAGTCTCAAAGTCCTCCATGTTCCCATAACAAATCAATACCTCTGGGGGCACTGATCCAAGAGTTTCCTTGTCTTCTGGATTGGTTAAAAATTACAAGGCTACTGAGTTGAACATTAGTAATCATAAACCCGAAAATTGGGTCGGCTGTTCAACGACGGATATAAAATAACTCTTCTTTAGGCCAGGATAGCCTGGCTGGTAGGGCACTGGGCCCATGTACAAGAGTTCATGGGATCGATCCCTGCCAGCCGAAGACGCCCCGTGTAGTAAATGATGACTGATGCACGTTAAATTTGTCGAGTTGCTAAGTCCTCCATGTTCCCATAAAAAAACAATACCGCTGGGGGTACTGATCCAGGAGTTTCCTTGTCTTCTGAATTGGTTCAAAATTACATGGCTACGGAGTTGAACATTAATAGTCGTAAACCCAAAAATGGGGTTGGCTGTTCGATGGCGGATATAAAATATAAAAAAATAACTTTTCTTTAGTTTTGATTCTTTCCTGTCTTAGTGAAAGCGAATTTATGCAATGAGATATTTGCTTTAAAATATGAATTATTATTTATCAAGTTCATAATTTTTAAGCGTCACACAATTTGGCTTTTAAAAACAACAGATAATTAAAAAATGATTAAAATTTAGAAACTTTAATACATTAGAGATATTCTTAGCATTCACTTATACATCTTTTCTTTTTTAACATTATAATCAAACCAATGAAAACATTTTAACGTAATAAAAAGAGTCTGAAACAAATGTGGTTTTATTTAAAAATAATTATTGTATCGTAATAAATAATTTTGAAGGCACACAACTGTTTTCTATAACAACAAAATCCAATTTGCCATTGGAAGGCCGATACCAAATATCTTAGTAAATGATCCAAACAATAGACTTTTTTCTAAAAAAAGTTAATCTAAACATACATTGCATGCAGGTCGTTCCAATCCAAAGACTTGCCATCACAATTTGTTTCGTATGTTAATATTATTTTTATCTTAACAAAACAAAAATTAATACTCAACAGTCCCTTTATGATAAATAATTCCACATACAACTTTCATTGGTTATTTAAATAAAACTGAGACAGCAAAAGGACAGTTAAATTTAAATGATTTGACAGAGGATAAAATTTAATCAATAATTCTTAAGGCCAATATTTCGTAGTAAACTAGATCTTCTAAGTATTTCCTCATTATTTAATACTTATTAGTCCATTGCAACATATCTAAAGAAAATTTCGGTTTAAAGTGTTTCTCTGCAAAAAATGTAATGAAAACATTTATCAAGAAGAAGAATTAGAGGTTATAATTTAGGTTTAATAATTAAATGATATTAAAAGTCTGACAATTAGCTCAAAATAAAATTATCAATGGCGTATAGAGTATTTTTTTTATTTTATTAATTTGAAATAAGACTGCTCAAATTTATTCCAAATTTTATTATGCAAAATATATTAATATCAAATATATATAATGTGTATATGCAAGTTTAACAATGTAAAATAACATACTATATCAATTTAACAATTATATTAAAGTTTCAAATTTATATAACCAAGAATGCTCTCTTCACCTTCTTGTCATACATTTTATTCATGTTGCCATTTAGGAGGCTTCTTAGAAAAAAATGCATTAATTCCATCTTCTGCTTCTCTGTGGGCTAAATTCCTTACCATTATTTCATTTCCATGCCTAAAAAGAATAATTTAGTCATTTAATTATGATATTTTTCCCTTTAAAAAATGTTTAATTCAAATAATTACAACTGAAAAAAGTAAAAAAAAATCTTTTTCATAATTCTTCACCTAGTATGCTTTTTTTTTGTGCACATACAATAATTTTCAATAAATATGTATATAATTAAGTAATGGCAAAAAATTATACTTTACAAAAATTAATTTAAAATAAATTAATTTATGCCTTACTCTTAATGGAAAGCATACAATTATATTCAGTAGTACTTTAGGTAATTAAATAAGTAGTTTACAGATGTAATAATTTACATGGAAATCATTTCCTTATTAATGAAGTTGAATTTATTTTTTAAAATCTCACATGAGCATATTTAATAATAACATATATAATTTAATAATAACAACATATTTAATAATAATTTAATTAACATATTTAATAATAATAAGAATTTAAAAAAGCAATATGACAAACGTTTTAAAAAAACACATTGGTTTATAAAAGCTGCAACATTTCATTGTTTCTTTAATTAAGTTATAAAAGTGTCACTGTGCTAGAATCAGTGAATTTATAAAATAGAAGCTTAGTAGTTTTAAAAAAATAATTGCTCTTTTGATTTGCGCATTTTGATTAAATAAAGATCATAGTATTAAGATTGTGATCAATTAAATAACAAACAGAAGCAAATTAGTGGACATCGCTTTGAGCAAAATTTTGCCAATAACATACAGTAATATAATTAAAAAAATAAACAAAAATAATGGTGCGAATTCAAGAGTCCACAGTAATTGTACAACTTAACCATTATACATTTAGAAAAGTACTCAATAGCTTGTTTAAATTTCTTCACATGACTAAGTCAAGACATAGGCGTTGATTGGGTGCCAAATTTGGAAAATCAAATTCATGAAAATCAAATTCCACTATAACTCAAAACAGTTCAACAGAAAAAGATATCACTATAATGTATTTGCATGGTAAATCATAAACATTCTAAAGTGACAATATGTTTTAAAAAATTTATCTTTATCTATTAGACTTGCTGTCATAAGATTTAATAAAAGTATAACTGTTTAATTCCGTAAGTAAACATATGCTAGAATAGACTCTTGAATTGCAAATTAATTTACATAATATCTCACATTTTTCTTTAATTCAACAAAACAAATGTTATTAACTAACAATACATAGTATTTTTTAACGTTTATATAAAGAAAATGGTTTAAAAAATGTGTGAAACACCTAGTTTGATTATGTACGTGGGGATGAATGTGAATTAAAATTTTGAAATAAAAAAAAAATTCTAAGTTCTATTCATAAATTGTTGAAAGAGTACAACGATTTTTAGAAATAAAAGTGCTTAACCTAACCATATTTTACCTAATTAATCGACAATTATCAGAATTTATGATAAATTATTGAAACCTCTAATAAATCTTTAAAATTTTAATTTCCTAATTTTATATATATTTAAAATCTTGGTGTTAAATGAAGCAAAATGCTAAAATTAAAATTTTTACAATACAATTTTAATTGTGAAAGATTAATTTGAAAAAAGAATAGACTCAACTAAAGTGCTAATTGTTTATTTTTGCAATACTTAATTGCAATACTTTTGATGTTAAAAAAATGTTAAATTAAAAAATTTGATGTTAATGTGTGTATTTATTCAGAATACTTTGAAATTAATATGATCTACCCATCAATACTTGAAAAAATTATATATTAGAAAAACTTCATTTAGAAGAATATAATCTACATACCCTAGTGTAACACCTTAATAAAATGGTCCTTTACAGTCAGAAATTCTGAAATTTTCCCATCTAAAATGACCCATATCATAACAAATAAACTAGTGAACGAATTTAGATTTAAAAAAGTCTAAAAAACAATAAATGGTTATTAAAAGTCTTTTAAATAAAATTAATATCTATAAATTATGTCGTTTAAATGAAATTAACCCACTGGCGGTTAAGGAAATGGGCGAAATTGGGAGAATGTTTCTCCCCTACACACAGTTCCCCTATCCATTAACATGGGAAAACCGGTTTTGCTATGCAGAGAAGACTGCAGGTTAAAATACGACTTTTTACGTGCATAACCGTCAGTGGGTTAATATCTATAAATTATATCTAAGATAATTAAGTGCTCACCACTAAACTGGTACTGAAAGAAATTTTTATATAAGTAGCTCATTGAAATAAGAAATTAGCAAAGAAGTTTATGAAGAAGAAAAACAGAATCACTTTGCTTTTGGGTGAACTGTATTTGGCTAACTATACTAGTTTTAATTGCTGGAAAACTTAGAGCAAAAAGGAACAGCTGAACATGCTTAAAACAAATAATAAATGAAATAGTTTAGTATAGCTGAAATATCATCCTTTAATATCCCATAGAGTACTTTGAGTGTCACCAATTTTTTAAAGCCGAAAAAAAGAAACAAAATTCCCAATATTTTCCCAGCTTCTAAAGAAAAATTCAAAATTCCCTGCATTTTCTGTTATTTTAGATGATTTTTGAATTCTATGTATTTTCCAGGTTTTCCCTATTCTTCCAGTGGAGTGGCAACCCTATCTGTAGGAAAATATTAATGTTTCAAAAGGATTATTTATAAAAATCAAATTTTGCAACTATTTTAACTTTAAGCTCAAAAATATAAATTACTAACTTATCTAGAGAAATTGAATAATATTTAAAATAAAATTAGTATAAAGGTAATTAAAAAAGGTAAAAGAACTTTGCAAGATGATATGCATTTTTTGTCCCAAGACAGAAGTAAAATTACTCAATTCATATGATTCTGAACAACTTGCTAAGTTGCTGATTTGCGATATTTTTTGTTGGAAAAGTACGAAAGTGTAATTCTTATTCACCTTCTATTTAAAATAAGTGAAAGAACATAAAGCAATAAATTATTTGTTGTTGCCCTTGAACAGGGTTCCCACTAAATTTCAGAAAAAAAATTCCCTGACTTTTCCAGGTATTCCAGGGAAATTTCAATGAAAATCCATACCATATTTTATCTTACTACGACATTTTTCATCAAAAAATTTGGATTTTTTTTATTTGTTATGCCAAGTATTAGATTTTTTTGTGTAAAATAAATATTATATTAGGAAGGAAGCATTTTAGTATGTCTATATGTAAAATTTTTACAATAAATAATTGTAATAGATGTTTGCATTATTTAACTTGAATCTCAATAACTGAGTATTGTTACTGACAATTTTAAGACTGATATTTTTCCAGGAATAATGAAGGAATTTTCCAGGTTTTTGTAAGAAAATTGCAACTTTCCCTGACTATTCCCCGATTTTTGGAGTTGAAATAAAATTCCCTGACAATTCCAGGTTTTCCCTGACCCGTGGGAACCCTGTTGAATTACTGTCATGACTCTTCTTATCATAGACTGCTAAAATTACAGGAACTGTTTCTAGGTTAAGTTCCATTCAAACATTTATTTTGGAACTTTTTTAGTATGTTATGAAAAACCTTTGTTACATTTGTTTTAATTTCAAAACTCACATATCACGTCTTTACAAGTAATATATTTAAAAAATCGCTAAAATGTGGCAAATTGTGGAGGAGTCCCCTCAACAATCACCCATCTCCAAAAGTTCAGAGGTACTTGTTCCCCCATCCTTCTGGTATCTACATCCGTGATTCAAGAATAAATGAGCAGAAAAGAAATTTTAAACAAAATATATAAAGAGCATTACTGAAATTTAAATGCAGAAGCTTTGGTTTTCACTTTTTCTTTAATGGTATTTGAATGACAGAAGATTTTAATTAACAACCCAATAGGAATTAAAAAAATCTCCTGAACAGAATATAGAAAGCATTTAATAAAAAAACTTATTAAATACTTGCTTGTTAGTTTGCTTGAGATAAGTTCACTTGCATATGACTTTTTATCTAATATCTAGATTTAACGAAAACAAAAAAAAGTGTCATAAGTATTAGAAGTGAGTGTACGAGTAATTAAGCGTACACATATTAAATAAGGTAAATACTTGTTGCCAACGTGTCTTCAATAGTTCAAACACCTTTCCCCCCCAAATCGTTAAAGAATTGTTCAAGTATTAATTAAAATATGGCATTAAAACAAAATATGATATTCTTTTATAATGAGAATATTAAGAACTAACTAAATAAACTATTCAATAAACTAAAATAGTTAATATTAAGAATGAAAGAAATTTAACAAAATAATAGTATAGATACATGTAAAATATTTTCAAATGATGCTTTTAATGATACCAAACTTGACACCCAACCTGAACCAGGAGGAAGGGTAACTTCAAATACCCATATTGAATTCTCAAGGAAAAAAATACCACAATTTGACTAAGGGAATTATAGAATTTACAACAAGAACACAGAATTTTCCTTTTGCCTTATAGATTATGCTGCAATTGCAAAATGAAAATAAGGCACTATGCTCATAATTGAGATATCATAAAAAATATGTAAAAACGTTTAACATTTTTAATCTATTTAGTGACACCAAACCTGAGTTCCACTCCACGGGGTCATCCTAGCCAAAGAGCGTGGGAGGGATATCGAGCTTTTAGTCCTTAGATAGGATTTTCAAAATATCAGACAGGTCCATTTCTGTTTTTTTTATCTGACATGTATTTCTTGAAATATCTTCGTTTAAAAAAGAAAAGAAAAAAGTGGATTTCATTTTATACAGTGCCTTCAGTAACCAAAATGTAAAAACTTGTAGGTTAGAGAGCTATACTTTTTTTTGGAAAATATAAATCTGCATGTTGGATATTAAGAAATTTCCCCTGTCCCTAGGAAGGAGGATAGGGGTTGAGGTTGATATCATTGAATGCATCTTTCAAAAACATTTTACAAGTGTACTTTTAGAATTTTGATCTGACTTGTAACTCTTAAGATATTTGACTGTTTTGATGTTTTTCTGACATCTTGAAGAATAACAGATATTGGTGTATCCATTGGTAGTAGGATATCAACAGTTCAACTTTGGATCAGATTAAGGTAGGATAATATTTGCAAAATAGTAAAAATAAACAATATTTTTAAATAATAAATAATGTTAAGCATTATTAAGAACAATAGGGGCACAACTAATGACAATTGTTTCAAATTCAAATATCATTCATATAGGTCTAAGATAAAAAAGAAAAAGAATATAGAAGAGATTAACATGCAAAATTAATTAAAAAAACAGCTTATTTAAAAATAATATATAAGACAATGCTTAATAAATGTGCTAATAAAATAAACACATGCAAAATGCACCCAAACAAAATTGAGCAATATAAAACTTCAAAATACGATTTCAAATCCTGTAAAATTTTTCAATCTATCATATACAATTTATAACAGAGGATCTTTTAAAATTTTTTATATCGAAAATTTCCCTGTTTATGATTAGCAAATATTTTGATTACTAGAGAAAACAGGAAACAGATCTCCCTGTTTATGACCACAGAAACAGACCTCCCAGGATTCCCTTTTCATGATTATTAGAGAAAAACAGTGAAAAATATATTTTTTTAAAAATGCTTAAGTTACAATAATAGATAGTATGACTTCTTAGGTAATTACCTATAAGCAGACGGAAGAGATTGAGTTAATTGTTCGTAGAAAAACTTTTTCCCTATTGCTAAAACACACCGACTCTTTAATAAAATACTTTGCAAGACACTTTCAACCTATAAAATAAGATAAAATACATTTAAACAAAATTTCACAAGATCAAATATCTTAAGCAAAAGTTCAATGAATCAATACGTACAAGACTTTCAAGATTTTCTTCATCTGAAATTTTGCTGACGAGACCAATTTGCAAAGCTTCTAAAATTCCAAAAAATTTAATTTTCATAAAGGAATCAAATTTAAACATGGTGCATACTTCAGATAAAATGACACATCTTTTAACTTCACTTTTTTTAAAAAATACACCTCAACTATATATAAACTATAATAATTAGTAACATTCAATTAAAAAAACAAATAATTTTTATTTCAGAATAAAGATATTTTAAATATATAAATTTGAAAAACGTAAATTTTTGAAAATATAAACATTACGGAAAGAAAACTACACAAAATTATTATACACAACTTTATTTTATACACAACTTTATTTTATAATTAATCTAAAATGCTTATTTTCAATGCGCTACATACTTTCTTTTACACAAGAATAAAATTAGTTAACAACCATGAAAGTCATAAAAATTATCTCCATAGCAGAGCTGACTGACCTGTATAGGGGTCAAGAAACTGGCCTTGCATCAGTAAGGTTCTGGGTTCGAATCCCGGGCAAGGCATGGAAGTTCTTTCATTCTCTGCAGTATCTGTCCTTACTGTGGGGGCAACATTGGTCCACCTAATATAGTGCCCCTGAAAAAGTGGTCAACAAATCTGCCCTTCAGATGTCTGCATGATGAAAATTCATTCCCCATTCGGGCATTGAAAAAAAAATCTCCATAGCAGATTATTTATTTATACTAACCCATTACATTTACTTGCAAAAATTTCAGATTTCTAACTTTAGAAGAGGGAAATTACAATATACATGGCTGTAAACTGATTGGCATGATTGTCAGATACGATTGACAAAATTCAAAATATATAAAACTATGATTGGCTTTGGTACATGCACATTTTTTTTCAATTTAACACTATAACATTATGCAATTGAAAGAAAATTCTGTTATTGGATGGTTTCGAAAGCTATATTATGAGTCTCAATCATGTGATAAATAAATATACTCATAACACTCATACAATTCTTACTGTTCATAATACTTTATCCACATGAACTATTATTTTCATATTTGAATGATAACAGTTTTGACATTACAGTGGCAGACTCTAATAAAATCACTGGATTATAAAAAAAAGCAGTGGATTTTTAAAATCAAATCCTCAAAAACAGACACAGTATAATATAAAACATGATAAAATCATCATTAATAAAACGGTTATTATCGTTTTATAACATAAAGATTTTGAAAGGCATATGCTTTTATTAACTAAATCCGATTTACAACCCATTAACAAAGGAAAAAAAGCTACAAGTGAGGAATATATTTTCTGTGGAAATCGAGGATTCAGAGTTATGAAAATAGTTAGTTAATTGAGGAAAGTTATTGAATACCCACAATCAATTAATGTCAATGATCATTACTCAGTCATAAATCTCTTACAGTTAAGAGAGAATGAAGTCAGATTTGAAAAGGAATTCAAACATAAATAAACTAAAAAGAGACTAAAAGTCTTAGGCATTGAACAAGAAAATTCTATAACTTAAGGAAATTCATTCTGTTAAACATTTTACGGAACATAAAAGGGGGCTAAGATATTATTGAAAAGTTTAAAATTAATTCTTGCCTGTGTTCTATTGTGTGTTAGAGATGAATAATGTCTAAAGGTACTGATTTAAATTTATTTTGAATAAAATTTATTAGTTGAACAATGGCATATTGTTCAATATGCCATAGTGGCAAGATTTGGGACTCAACAATAAGTTTGAAATGTACCTGAATTAAACCTTGACACTATATAAGTAGCAAAAACTTTTTAAAACCTTCAAACAATGTGGGCTCTATAACTTTATATTCTGTCAACTAAATAGCAACATGCCAATATTTTAACATATTTCTGCTAATTAAAAAATAAAGCTCATGAATAATCATCAAAATCTAGGTTATAAATAAACACAATTATAATGAAATTAAAGTGTAGTAATTATTTTAGCTTTTAATTTTGGAATATTTCTAAAGCTTAATATCCCATTTTTTTTTATATCATGTCTAGATATGAAGAATTTTTGAAACAGCAGCTAATAAAATCAAATGCCCCCAAATGCAATAAGCTGTATATCAATTACAGTGTTGTACAAATATGTGTCATTTTCCTACATAAGCTCTGTACATATTTTTCATATGCTTAATTTACTCCCGCTTTTAAAGATAATGTAAATTTGTTTTACAATGAGATTTTGTATGTTCCTCACCTTAATTAAAATCCATATTATGTTTTTCCGCAGTATAATGAAAGGTTTTTTTGTAGTAATTTAACAAACATATTTGTACAAAGATCATTATCATTTCAATTTGTATAACTTAATATTATTCCATATCATTGAGAATTTCAAGTTATAGAGTTTCGAATTTGTGGGGCTCTCTAGCATTTAACTTTTTTTTTTGTTGGTATTTTACTGGATTAGGGTTTGTTGAAGATGTAATCTGATGATAGATTTTTCATTAATTATAAGATCTGAAATACTACACAGGTTTCAGTTCCAAGTGGCAATAGAGTATTTTAATATTTAAAATTAATAAATTAAACCATTAAATTATACAACCTATGGAAAGTTTAAAAATGGGTCAAACATAATTCAGATTAAATATCAGCATGATGCAAAATACATATATATTTTAATCAATAAAAAGAATATACCATTGGCATCTATTGTATTTCCAGTCAATAACATGTATGATGCTGCTTTAAGTGGTATATTTCTAGAAATTGCGATTCCTGGAGTTGAACAAAATAATCCAACAGAGGCTCTAAAAACAAAAATTAATCATTTTATATAGATCCAAAAATAATTTCTTCTTCAAAATTATTTGATATAGAAGAGGGTTACTAACAATCTTCAATTGAAAGTAGTTTTAAACAAATGCAGCAAAAAAAAATTTTTTAAAAGTAATTTTATAGATATGAATACATATAATTTTTAAATACCTTACTTTATTCTATAACAAATATGATCAAGAGCCGCGATGGCTCAGGGGATATTACGTCCACCTGCCAATGAGGAGAACCAGGTTCAAATCCCAACGATGGCTTGCACTGACCTCAGTGCTGACGTAAATTATCCTCAGTGGTAGATGGATCATGGGTTAGTCTTCTTGCCGTTAGGCTAACCACGGGAGGTTCTCGTGTTCTTTCTCTCCATGTAACGCAAATTTGGGTTAATTTCATCAAAAAAGTCCTCCGTGAAGGTAAATTTCTCCCAATACTTGATCCAGGAGTTCCCTTATCTCCTGGATTGGGTTCAAAATTACAAGGCTACGGAGTTGAACATTAGTAGTCGTAAACCCAAAATATTAGGTCGACTGTTCAACAACAGTTATAAAATATTAAATTATAAAACATGAAACAAATACCATTTTAGTGATTACGAAATATTATAAAAAGGATATATAATCATAAAAAGATACTTTTCTTCTGTCAGGAATAAGAATTATTGCACATTCATCATAAATAAAAAGAAATAGTTCATTCAAATAATTGTCATACCTTTAAACATCAGTGATTAATTATGTAAAAAGTAATTGATCATTATATTTGAACATAATTAAAAATAGTGAAGCACTGCCACAATAGCTAGTTGTTGGTTAAAGAATTCATGGTTTTGCAATTTCAAGTCAACATTGATGATGGCAATTTCAGCTTTATGTACAAGTTGCCTTTACTTCTCCAACAAGCTCTTGATAATTGTTCCAAAGCTGAATAGGCTCCAAGCATTAGAAATAGAAACCATGTCACTTAGAGCCTTAAACACTATGCCTAAGTAGTTATACTTTTGATTAAATATATAAAAATATATTAAGTTCAACAGCAATTGATTATGAGGTTACATTATATACCTGCTTGCTAGTTTTATTCTCTAATGTTTCAAGATATATAAAAAATTCACCAATAAGATGCCTTTGAAAGGAAAATTAAAATTGGTTGATGACGTTTTGACCATTTTAGAAATAATAGTATGCAACAAATATGCAAATCACACACTTAAAAAAAAGAAACTGTAAATACAATTACAGCTCGACTACCCATAATGCACAGAAATAGGTACATTCTGGATGCTTGAAACAGAAAACCTGGATTTATTTTATTACATTATATTATTAAAAAAAAATGTTATTAAAAACAAAAATTTTCTCAATTGACAATTATTAAAAAACAATAACGGAAAATGAAATAAAGTTGTTATAGTTGACAATAAAAGTTATTAAAGATAAATAAATAAACTGAAATTGAAGAGTGGAAAAAAAGCAAGTCATGAGCATAAAATAATAATAGTTTTTTATTATTTGTTTTTATTTACTTAAAGCCAAAAATCTAAGTTTTATAGATTACATTAGAAAATGGAAAAATGCAGCACCAATGAACACATGATGTTTTTTTCAAAAAGTTTAAATTAAAATACAAAAGAGAAATAGTAAAACAATCAATCTTAATATGTGAAATAAAAATTTAAAGCTGAAAATCACCTTTTTTATTTTACCATATTTTCAGGAAAAAGCATTAAAAAAATTATTAAAGAAAAAAGTCTATCAGAAATGCTCCTAAAATATATCAAAACATAATAAAAATAAGGATAAAAATATGAAAAAATATTAAGAAAAAAAATGGTTTTTAGTGAAAAGTAATGAAAAAATGACTAAAATTTTTTTTAATTTTTTTTTTTACAGAATCGCTTTTAAATAGATGCTTCGCCATAATAAGAAAAGTTTATAAAAGGAAGCAAAAAAAAAAAATAAATAAATAAATAAAATATATATATATATATTATTCTAATTTTTCAGCACAAAACTTTTTCAAGAAAAAACAAAGAGGATCAAAAACGTCTATCAGATAAGTTATTCTAAGGCATAGTAAAAATGCTGATAAAATAAATTTAAACTTTATATAAAAAAAAAGGATATATTTTTATTTTCAATGGTAAGGTAGAAAAAATATAAAAATAAATATATAAACAAATAATGAATATAGGAGTGAAATACAATCATTAGAAATGACTAAAGTCATTGCCTAAAAAGTTCTCAGGCATGCTACTAAAGTGTTATCTTTGGTACTTCATAGCGGAGGAAAAAAAAAAACAGCATCTAGAAAAATATTCTGCATTTGATACAAATCTCTTTAACATTCATTATTCCTGTTCTCCTTTTATTTTTCTGCAAGATACAAATGATTGTCTAGTAATGAATTTAATACAAAGAAACTTCAAGTAAACCCAAATCAAAACACAATTTAAATTTCTCTCTTTTTATTTTCTATTATTATCAATTTAACATTATCCTCTGCCTCATACTTGCTCCTTTTTTTCCCTATACATTTCTCACCCATCTCTGAGACATGATCTTGATATAGATGTGACGAGTGCTAAATACAATGAGGTTCATACTAAATGCTTGTATAAATTTAAGGAGGCATTTATTGGCAATTATTGGAAAGACTGTATTTGAAAAAACATAGTTAAAGTACAAAGAAGAAATTTGTGCAATTAATGTATCTATCCATTAGCTATTAAACTATTAATAAAATTCAAAATCCAATAAAGCACAAAAAAACTTAAAGCAAAACAAATTTTGAATATGATAAAAATAAGGAAATAAGACAATAGATATCTTGAATAAGACAAATGAATATGTTTTGAATAGGACATTTATAGAATTTAGAAAGAAAAAAATTGTTTGTCATTATAATTGCCATTTCTTCAAAATACTTGAATTAATTATGCTTTTTGAGCATAAAAATAAGTTGAACACAATAAAAAATAGGAGAAAAAAAGATAGAGAACATAGCAAAAAATAAATAAGAAATAAATTTAGCATGAATAATTTTACCCTGGAGTAGAAAAATGTGATTTAGTACTAGCAAGAGTAATATCACATGATGCTATCAACTGACAACCAGCAGCTGCAGCTAAACCTGATAAAGAAATAATAATATAGAATCAAAATTTAACAGAGCATATGTAACACAGGTTGAAATGCACAATAACACATGTAAGACTAAGTTTCCCTTGCAGGCATATTTGCATAGTTTAAATACAATAAAAGTTTTTCTTCAACCGGAACTTTAAACCAATTACATTACATTCATATTATCTCCAAAATATCAAACAATGGACCCAATTTACTGATTTATATAAATTTATTCAAAATTTTAATTTTAATAAATAAAATGCTTTAATTTACCCCGCTTTATAGAAAATTTCTTTCTTCTATACTAGCAAAGCTGGGTTTTAAAAAAAATCTAGTCATTAAGGTGTTCATATAAATCAAGCATTTATTCAGAATCATGACAAATGACCGATTCTGAATATAACAACTCCAAAGGGCCTGGGGTCTGACAGGTCGGTATTGCTCCATTCTTTACTTCAATGCATCAAAGGAGGTTTACTTATTAAGCAATGGGGAGATGCTAATGGTGTAAATTTATGGATTAGAACAGGCTGAATCAAAAATGAAAACATTATGCGATGTTCAAACTTATATTAAGGTACTAAAATATTTTTATCAATCCAAAATCGATAAAATTAGTGTAAAAATATAAATGATTTAAAAATGTTCCATAAATCATCAAACAAACTTCTATCTCACATTTTCTTAACTGGACAAATGTAAAATAAAGACATGTATATAAAAAAATTCTTCATCTATTCTTTTTGTATGATGAATTTTATAATTTTTTCAAGTTTAAATAAATATCAATGTAAATAGTTATTATAAACTATTTATTTAAATATCATTTAAATTATTCTAAAACAATGGTGTTAGCCTTTATCTTTACTGCATCCTTCTCATCATAAAAAGACAATCTTTTTCGTTATTAGAGCGTCCACTTCACCGATGATTAATGGTAGTAAAATACAGAACTGGCATTTTTCATAACTACAACCAAAATCTGTGTAATCATATAATTTCTGTCAGTGTTAAGCTTCATTGTCAATATATGTTATAAAACTTTTCTACAAATCTGATCATTCAAACAGAACTGAATTTGAGTCCAGTAGAAATTGGCATAGAAGAATAAAGAGGCATAGATATGCATGCCCTTAAATGACTCAAAGGTAGTATACGTAACACCTGCATTACTTTTTGATCTGTCAGGTTAAATAAACACATTAGTGCGTAAGATATTAATGAATCATTACATACTCAAATTAACAGATTATGGTGCATAACACATGCATTACTTTTTGATCTGTCAGGTTAAATAAACACATTAGTGCGTAAGATATTAATGAATCATTACATACTCAAATTAACAGATTATGGTGCATAATAAAGTAACACATCGCATATAAGTAAAAGTTCACAAAAATGAGAAACGTGAGATTGAATCAGTCTTATAACAGGATTGTTATTTTCTTTTTATATTAACTTTTGTATTCTTGTTACTGATGAGAGATTTGCAGAGGCACTCAACTAGAAACATTTTGAATTTTACATTTCAAAATGCTTCTTGTAA
This sequence comes from Parasteatoda lunata, assembly GCA_949128135.1. Classification (NCBI taxonomy): domain Eukaryota; kingdom Metazoa; phylum Arthropoda; class Arachnida; order Araneae; family Theridiidae; genus Parasteatoda; species Parasteatoda lunata. Next base: position 68,500,801 of record OX421971.1, read on the forward strand.
CTTAACTTCTGGAAAGGAATGAATGCCTCTCAATTATCTAAAAACTTCCATGGAATCTGTCTAACCCTAAAAAGTGTGAAAAGTCTTGTGCTTTTCAAATAATTCTAGTTTTTTTCTAAATTTAAACATAAGAACAATTTAAGGGATACGGGAATTAATGATTTTGAAATTTGATTTTACATTTACAATTTAAATAAAAAAAAATCAACAAATGATAAAAGAAGAAGTATGTATGTTCCAATCAAATATGTTATGAAAAAACATCAATAAACATTTTAACTGATTTATAACCACACATTGTTAAAAAAAGGTTCAGTATGCAATATATTTCACTATTGCACACACATACATAAAAAAACTTTTTTCTTTCAAACAAATAGTGCATACATATTTTATTCAAATTTTTTGTCTGGCATGATTTAAGACTTTTAACCATTATTCATTGGCTGTTCTGCCTCCTGGTAAATTGCACATATTAGTTTGGAAAAAATTTAATTCCAATTAAGATTGGAAAAATTAACATTTAATTAAATACAAAAAAAAGAAGCTGATATTCTTAATCCTCTAAGTGTTAAATCTAACTTTTTTGAACTTTAAACTTCTGGCTTTCATGCATAAAACAGTTTTTCCCATGTGCTTAAAAGAAAAGTAGCGTGTTGCAAGAGGAATGTTAAACATATATGAAAATTTATGGAACTGATATATGTTAAAAAAATTATTTTAATTTAATTTGATGAAGCAACTTATTCAACTGTATTTTCTAAATTAAGTTATCACAATGCTCGAAAAGATGAATTGAATTAAATGATGAGATTATAAAAGTTATACTCAGGTTGTATTATGGCTAACAAATAAGACTAAAGAAAAACTTTAATTTAAATTTTTATTATCAATAGGTGGTAGCAGAAGTATGTGTTGTACATACAATGTAAGGGGAAAAACAAAAATCATATTTTTTGTACATTACATATGCCTTATTCTAAGTGAAATGGACCGAAATAAAAAAACAATATCGTTCTCATCTTGACACAGATTTGCTAATTTTTTATAATAAATTTCTTGAAGAAAATGGCTAAAATAATATTTTTTGACTAAAACTATAATTAGAGGCCATTTTGTTCTTTGACCTAATTTTTTTTTTTCGTAATGTTAAATGTCATATTTTTCAATAAAAAAAAATCAAGAGGGTATTGTTTTTGGCCAATAAAAATTAAAAAGTTTTTTTTAGCCTAAATACTTCAAGATTTTTTTTTACATTCAAAACAAAGTTTCTAGACCTAAATTTTTTTGTTGTTAAATGTTATATTTTTCAATATTAAAAAAAATTAAGAGCGTGTTTTTTGGTTTATTGTATTTAAAAAAAATAATAAAGATTGGTTTTTTTTACCAAAATTAATCAAGATTCTTCATAACACGCAAACATCATATTTATTTGCACATTATTATATTTTTTAATGAAACATTGTGCAAAAAAATTATTATTTATGTTGTATTTTTTTAATATTAAAAGAAATTAAGAGGGTAGTTTTTGTTTTTTAAATAATAAAAAGTGGTTTTCAGCCAAAATACTTCAAGATTTTTCATGATACAAAAATAGTTTATCGACCTCAAATTTTTTCACATAAGTTTATATGGTATACTTTTCAGCATAAAAGAGCTCAAAAATGTTTTATTATAAATTTTTTTGATTTTTTTTAAAGTCATCAAAAAATAAAAGTTTTTTTTTAGATGAAAGTTGCCCAATCTCAATAATAATAAAAAAAAGACATCCTCTTGATTCCTCTTTGATTGCAAAATATAACATTACAAGGAAAAAAAACTGAGGTCAAGAAAGTTTGTCTTTGTGCTATAATAAATCTTGAATTATTTTTGGACGTAAACCACTAATTTATTAACAAAAAAACACCCTCTTCATTTTTCTTACATTTAAAATTATGACATTGAAGCATTTTAGCAAAAAAAACAAATTTTATTTTTTAAAGACAAAAAACACTCTCTAGCTCTTTTTTTATGTTTTAAAGTCAGATATTTAACATTATCAACAAAAAACAATTCAGGTGGCAAAAGTTATTTCCCCTTAAAAATTCCTAAAATAATTTCCCAAAAAATTATTTCACTCTTATGACACCAAAATTAAAAAAAAAAAAAAACCCTCATAAATAAAAAAAGATAGTAGATATTTTTAGCATATTTGTAACCCCATCAATAGTTATGTCTTGGGCATAGGGTGTATTGGTAGTTATGACTTGTAGTTATAAGGCACCATCTGTAGTTATGCCTTCTTAAATTAAGTCACATTTCAAAATGCCCCCAAATCATAGTTTTGGTTAAAAAAAATTCCACCAAAATTAATTTAACTGTCTTTTATCAAACTCTGCTACAAAAAATTTTCATGAAAATCTATGATATGGCAGCAATGGCCATAGATTGATTTCAATTGGAACAAGCCATATATCTAAACAAAGTTAGAATTAACAAAAAAAAAATTAATAAATAGTACCATTAACCACAGCAACAACTGGTACAGGAATGTTCTGTAGTCCCATCATCAGATTTGAGCAAAGTTGAAATATTTCTTCCCGTTTTTTCTGGTCAGATTGATGCTGGAAGGGAACACAAAACATACATGTAAAAAAAAAAAGATATTTCCTATTATAATTAAAATCTGAATAAAGAGAAATATGACAAAGTTTTATAATCTGATCTCTTAATTTTTAAATTCTATGTTAAAAAAGATGTTTGTTGTAACCTGGCACAAGAGTGGCTAAATGTTCTGTCTTGCACAAACAGTTGAAAAAGTTAGATTGGTTTAAGTGCTGAAGAGTTTGAGATTATCTCTACTATCCCACTTTTCATCAAGACTATTTTGCACAGCTCATTTACCACCACCAAAACTATTTAATTTTGAAAAGATTATAACCCATAATCATAAATTTAATTTTTAATTATTTCTGGTTAAAATCAAGCTTACCCCTAGCTAAACAAATGATTTAGTGTTAAATAAAATGATTTACTGAAATTTTTTTTTCAGATCATATTTTTAATTGTTCTTTTACACTGGCTAAATTCTACAACATAGACCTAAGCCCCACAGATTATCAACTGCAGCAGTCTCAGTGATTTCACTACAGCGCGAGAATCTCGCATATTTTATTATTTTCTCGCATTAAAAAATTATTAGCGTGAGAATTTCGCGCATTCCATAAATCAATTTCAAAATTCGCGAATTTCTCACATTTTGGAAAAAGCTTCGCATTATGCCATTTAGAATAAAATCCGTTTCACTTTTCATCCTGGATCTTTCATTATTTTCAACATTTTCCCCAATTTCTAGTTTCCCTATTTACCAGTATTGTTCAGAACGTTTTCGAACAACAGAACACTACCCCTCCGAACCACGGAACCCTTTCCAGAACACATTTCTCTGCAACCACCTGTTTACCGTAGGTAAGGTTTCTTCATTTAAGATGCTCAAGTTTTTTCGGCACTAATGAATGTAAGATGGACAAATACTTTGTAAAGGCAAAATTTTCTATGATCATGCAGCAAAAATATTCAATGCTTTAATAAATAGAAGATGTTAAAAATGTATTATAATTAAAGAAATAATTTTTTTTCAAGACTATTTGTGTTTTTTAATTTTAAGAAATCTCACTTAACTTTTTGAAATCTCCCCCTGTTTTTAAGAAAGGGTGAGAAATTCTCACCCATTTTTTTTCTATGATGAAAACACTGATTCTCTAAAGGTTTTTGACATTCCTAGAACTGTTTTGGACACTTTCGGTGCTTTTTGATTCCTTTACACTATTTGGAAAAGACAACAACTAATAAAAAAAAAATTCTAATGGAAAATGAGGAATAACAGTACACAGACACCTATTCCGAAAGTGATAAATCAGATTAATATTTGGTATTTTTTGGAATTGCTGTAGTTTGTTCTTTCATAGAAATTATTTTAAACATTGAAAAAAAAAAATTACAACCAAATAAGGAATTATGAGGTCACAAAAAATCTACAAAATGGATTTTAAATAGATAATACAAAGAAACTGAAGCAGTAAGATATAACTTGATTAGAACAGACCAAATGAAGTTCTTTAATCTGGTAATACAAACTAGATTGTTCCGAAAGTCAATTATTGAATGCATATTTATACGTTTATTTAAAAAAAAATGAAGAGATTTGAAGCAATATCACTAAGTCTGAAGTAACAAAAATCACCAATTCTCATTTACTTAAAGTTTACTTCTTTGAACTCAATTATTTTATTTATGGAAATAACTTTAGAAACAAAACTTTATGTTTTAATAAAATGGGCAATTTGTTTATTTATTATTATTTTTTTTTACCTTTATCTGCAGCTCCTGGATAATATTTCACAGTTTTGCAATTCCTGCATAATATTTACAAAGTATTTGTGTGTCAGAAAATAGACACCTGAGGGAAATGAAAAAAATTTTTTTCTTTGTTTTTTTTGCATCATCACTAGAATGCATTGCACTAGAATTTTTAAATATATCAGTAAGTTATTATATACATGCATTTAAGTTTAGATAATATTGTTAAATTCCACAAGTTTCATAAATACATTTATATTTGTGCACAAGTAAAAAGTGATGATAAATCTACCATTCTTAAAAACGTAATCCGCTTATTCCTACATTAAATAATTGTCTTAAAAAAGTATGTAAGAATATGATAAACATTGCAAATTAATTTTGAACTAATTTGTAATGTTTATCATATATTTACAAACTAAAATTTTAAAAAAATTGCTTGTGCTATGTATTGAATAGTATTACTGTACATTTACTTTATATTATTTGATAATTTATAGAATTTTTTTTCGAATTTCCACTCTCTAACTAAGCATATTTTAAAAAATGCAATATTTTAAGTATCAAAAGTATAATTTTGTATCAAAGTATTAATTAAGTATAAGCTTCATTTTAAATATCAAATGGAATCTATCTTCAAAAAACAAAGGGAGTCCTAAAAAATCTTATCCAATAATTTAAAATTTTCTTTATTGAGATAATGCAGGAAAATTTTAAATCAGAGGTAGAATAAAAGAATTAACCAAAATAATTTTTTAAACATTTACTCAAGTAAAAATAAAATTATATAAGAACACCAGACTTAGTAAAAGCAGCAAAATGAAAGAAAGAACAAAATAATTTAAAATTATACTAACAAGTTCTTTCAAATCATGCCCAGAAGAGAAAACAAGACCTTGGCTTTGTAAAACAATGCATCGTAAATTTATGTCCTCAATATTTTCAAATATATTTTTCTTTAATGACTGTAGCATAGCAAAGGATAAAGCATTTCTGAAAATAAATTAAGTAATTAAATATAAAATTGCATTGAATATACAATATAATCTGAAGGCTTAACAATGAAAAGTCAAGTTAATTGATTGAGAAAAATGACATTTAACTTCTAAGAGATTCATTTACCTCTTGATTAATAATTAATCTTAAGCAGTTGACATCTCTGCATCATCACTCTCATTTATCGGTCTGATATTTACAGTAATGAGACAAAAACCTAAAAATTGCTTCTTAAGTCTAGTAGACCAGATGAAAGTAGATTAAGTAGCAATGATTACTTTATTTATTATTTTCTTGGAAAGGTCAGCCACTTTCATTGATTATTAGAGCATAAATAAGTGTTACACATTTGAAAAGTTGAATTTCTCATAGGTTTTTAGGTAATTTTCTAAAATATACTAACTTTCTAAAATATAATATCAGTAACTTTCACACGCATACGTATGGTAACTATTAAAGTTTCTGAAGTACGAGTGTCATCCAGAAAGTAAGTTTCCCTATTTTTTTTAAAAAAAGAACTCACTTTTTGAGGAACATATTTATTGGCAACAAGTAAAGCAATGTTTCAGCTATTTTTCAACATAGTCACCACCAGAATTGAGACACTTGTCGTATCGTGGGATCAACTTTTGTATCCGTTGTTGTAGAACTCTGCCGCCTGAGAATGGAACCAGCGTGTGACGAAAAACCTGACACCCGAACACAAAATTCAACGCTTAGGACGCTGTCGGTACGGAAAGTGATGTGCACGGTGTTCTGGAACAGGAAAGGCATTCTGCTCATTGACTTCCATCCACGTGATGAAACAGTAAACGCTGACCGTTACTGTGAAACACTGCGGAAATTGCGACGCGCCAATCAAAACAAGAGGCGTGAAATGCTTTCTGCAGGTGTTGTGCTCCTCTATGACAATGATCTTGCTCCCAGCGATTTTCACGTTTTCTTACACCTCAAGAAATTCCTGTCCTCCAGTAGAGTTTTGGCAACAACGAAAAGCTGAAGACGTCTGTCACACGCTGGTTCCATTCACAGGCGGCAGAGCTCTATGACAGAGGGATACAAAAGTTGATCCCACGATACAACAAATGCCTCAATTCAGGTGGTGGATATGTTAAAAAATAGCTGAAACATTGCTGTACTTGTTTCCAATAAATAGGTTCCTGAAAGTGTGAGTTCTTTTCTTAAAAAAAATAGGGAAACTTACTTTCTGGATGCGCCTCGTACATTAGCTACATGTTCAAAAGTTTATGATTATTAATTTATTGCATTCAATAGCAATTTTCAAAGACCATTTGATGGTACTGTTACCGTGACTTCATAGAAATAAAAGCTTGCCTTGATGTGATTTAATTTCTGTTGGACCTCCTGTATTATAAACAAGGACACCTTGGCTATAGAATTCCTATTGTAGCTTCAGTCACAGTTAAAAATTCAATTATGAAATTTAAAATAAATATGTCAGTTTGAAGGGGGAAAAACCAACATTCAAATACTAAAAGAATTGCAATGATTTTTAGTAAGCAATTCAATTTATAATTTTGAAATTATTCATTTTATCTTTAAAATATTGTTTGTGGTTTATTAAGGACAACAAAAATAACTTTTAAAAGCTGTATTTGAAAATATACTGTACCTCTATTTCTTAGAAGAAAATTACAGAAATATGATAAATGTTTAGGTAAAAGTTTATTTTTTCCAATACAAGAAAGGTTAATTAAATGCCTTGATTTTCTTTAATTATTTATTGCACTTAACCTTTCCTATTATAATTGATTCAGAAATAATGGAGAGTATCTTAGAAATGCATAATTTAATAGAGGTGGATGGGAATTTTACACTTTGAATTGATTTACAATCTTGCTTGCCATTGCTAGAATGTATAGGGAATTTTCAGATGAATAAACTTGATTATTTTGTGGTTTACAAAGGAGTGCAAAATGAAATGGAACACAGTTGCTGAAAATCTTAATATTTTTCCCTCATTAAAATATTTAAAGAATTAAAATATAATTTGAACTATCTGGATTGAACCTTAACAGTCATAAATTTTAATTACATAACTCTCAAAATATATATATAAAATATAAGTATTTAAAAAAAAAAACAACAAATGAAAAATTAAATATATTTTTAAACTTCATTAAAAAGTTTTCTTCTTAATTAGAGTTGCTTATAATAATCTCAGGGTTAACATTTTATACGACTAGTATTCTGGACTACAAATAATACAATGGAAATAAAATAAAATTCAATGTCCTATTATAAATTTACCTTTTTTTAGGATTGTTCAGAGTGATTCGTCTTATACCATTTTGTTCAAGTACAGTAGTTAAATTAACTTCACTTGAAAAAGATCTTGAAAGATATCTGAAACCAATCTACAAATTAAAAAAAAAAGAAAATTATTATTTTTTTAAAAATGTATGAATATTATTAAAACAAGAGTTGGTAAAATAAACACATTATAGATTTTATTTCTTCAAAAATATAAAAATTAAATTTTCCTTTCACAAGATTTTATATTTATTTTCTAACATTAATATTCATTTAAAAAAAGGATAACAAATCACATTTAATAAAAAAAAAAAAAAAAAAAAAAAAAAAAAAACTAATATCATTCTAACATAGCTGTAAGAAAATACAAAACAATAAATAAACAAATATTAACTTCACTAACACTATATTTACACACATTGTAGACAACTATACTAAGATTAAGAAGTTATCTGAGCAGAAACTAATAAACAATTAATTTAAGTCATTAACTATCTCATTTTTATAAACATCTTTTTATTCATAATATTAGTAAATCACACAGAATAACTTAAATATAAATAATTGCTTATAACTATTTGAAAACTGTTGTTAGCAACAATGTAAATCATGTGTATTAACATCTGAAAAACTACAAAATGAATTTTTACAATATTTTAATCATATTAATAAAAAAAATTAGGATCGTTTTATTCGGGGAATCTATTCAATCAAATTTGAATAGCATATACTGCAATCAATAATTTAAAGGGAGGAAAAGGAGAGTGAATTAACGCAGATTTAAAATAATTTACAATACTCTTTTTCGAACTTTATTTTACTTATCATGTAGGTAAACATAGGTAATATATTATTATATATAGAAAATATATCATCAAAAATATAATATATAGATAAATTTCAGGACTAATTCTATTAAATTTTCATAGAAACCTTATGCATCCGTAAGAAAGACATTTTAATAATATTAAATATGATGGAACAAAAAAAGTGGGGAAAGAAAATCTAATTAACACATATTTTTGATCGGCATGTTTTTTGTTTGTGTTTTTGTTTGATTGCTTCTGGCTGCTTATTTCTGCTTAATTTAAATCCAGCTTAACCCACCAACGTATTTCTTTTAAATAATAAATTAAAAGAAAAAAAACCAACTTTAACTTTTTAAAAAAATCTTACTGGAAATAATAAACTATGTTACTGATAATTCAATGTAAGAAGATCATGCCGAAGTAAATAAATACTCTTTTTCATAGCATTTAGCAAAATCAAATTAATTTATCCAAAATCTATGAAACAAGTCATACATAATAAAAACATAAATAATAAAATTAACTTAACAAAGCATTACGGTCTCCTCTACTCAGAAGTCAATAGGAATGTGCACTGAAATTTCCCCTTTCTTAATATTTTCGTATTTAATTGTCAAAAATATTTTTTAAAATTTCCACAACACTTACTTATAAGTAAGTGTTGTGGAAATTATATGTGGAATTCCATATATGGAATTATGATAAATGTATTTTTCTGTTCCATATAGTTTCCTAACTCAAAACTTTTTAATCAATCTATGCATCAAGACAGAAACTAACGTAGCGCCTTTCTATGACTCTCTTCACGGTAATGGTCAAAGCATGCGAAGTGTTGCCATAGGTAGGGAGTTCTGCTAATTAAATTTGACACTCTCAACAAATACGCAACTGGAATGGAGTGGAGTCTAGCTGTTTCGCTTCAATGTAAATATTTGCCTCAACTTGAGGTGATCTCTAAAATCAAAAATGAGGTTCAACCGGTTTTATTAAGCAACGAGCTATGTTTTTTGTGCATTTGAAGATAGGGAAAATCTCTTCATTTGCTTCAGAGTCAGTTTTTGCTTATTTCGCTTTTTATGTTACCGGTTTAGGCTATAAGATCACAGTTAACTTAGCTCACAAAATGAAAAGTTAACTAGTTGACAATTAAGTAATGAATTTTAAAGTAATAAATTTAGTTTCAATCGAATATTTTCACTGCATATAGTTTACATATACTATCGTACATCAATGCGATTCCCCCATATAGCTTCTAAACATTCGCACACGCGTCTAAGGCTATCGCTTGCTGTGTGAATGATAACTGTATTTGCTTCTCGTCAATGTTTCCAATTTTTTTTCACAAGCGGTATTATGCTTTGGGAGACGTTCTCTTGGGCGTCTCTGGGACCCGTGGTTGCGTTAGAGCAGACCATGAATGCTACAGGGTATCTGAACATCATTGCGGACCAGTTGCACCCTTACATGGCCTCTGTTTTTCCAGCTGGAAATGGAATTTTCCAACAGGACAACGCCCCATGTCACAAGGCTCAAATTGTATTGGAGTGATTCTAGGAAGTTGATGCTGAATTCCAGTTAATTCTTGGCCGCCTAACTCACCGGATTTCAATCCGATAGAACACATTTGGGATGTCATGGAACAGCAGCTCAGAGTTCAAAGACCACTAAGTCGCAATATCGCGGATTTGCGTGACCGTTGCTTAAACATCTGGTACAATCTGTCTCCGACCATCTACCAAGGACTTGTGGTTTCCAAGCCAAGGCGGGTTGCAGCTGTGTTGCGGGCTAAAGGTGGGCAAATTCGTTATTAAGTGGTGGTCATGGCTCTTGAGTGTATATATATATATATTTCAATGGAACATATTTTGATTCGTCAGATATTGAAAATTCATGATTCGTCAGATATTGATAACGCTTAGGTTCATTCCCTTTCTTTAGTTCTTCCTTTATTCCTTTCTTTTTTCTTAGTTGTGATTTGACTTCATTTTAAAAGAACTTTAAAATTAGGGTTTTTGGGGTGCTTCTCAATACAATTAAAATTATATTAAGAAACACCATAATTCATTGAAAGTATGTTGACAATTTTATAACTCAAAATTTCAAATGGTAAAATTATGTATTTTAATTTTGTGTATTTCTTTACTATAAAAAGCGTTAACAACTTAAAATCATGTTTGAAAGCTTAAACTAGTTTCAACTGGCATTTTTATAAATTGTTGTGGAAAGGATTAATATGGAAAGTATATAGAAAAATATGAGCATTTCTAAGCATTAAAAATACTTTACAGATCTAACGCTCATATTTTCATTGAGCGCCATTATGTTCATTCGCTGTGTTACATTAAAATAAATAGAAAAGTAAAGTAAAAAGGTGAGAAACTCATAATACACTTAAGAAAAATACAACATTTGTAAAAACTTCATGAGTGAAAGGCATATAGTCATAGTATATCATTTTTACAAAACCAAAATATATACATTATTTTTCTTCTTTACTTCTTTATTTGTCAGTAATATTTTATGGCTTATCAATACATATTTAATGAATATAAATGCATTTATTCAAGAAATCAATGCATTTATTCAGGAAATCAATGCAGTAAATGATAGATTATCACTTAAGTGAAATGTTAAAAAAATGTTAAGTAACTTTATTTTTACTATATTTTACAACACTTTATCAATTTTTTTGGAAGTTAATAAAATTTTTTTCATAAGAAAACATTATTTTATTCATATTTTCTGATTTCTTAACTTCATATCCGCTGATTTCTTAACTTTGTAGGGGAAAAAATGCAAATTTTAGGTGTATATTTAAAAGAATTTCGATTTAGGAAAGATTTTTACTTGATATAGCTAACCGAAATCGTATATGGTGAGATTTAATCATTTTTTTTAGTATTATAATTTAACCGCCTTTTACCAAGTCTCAAAAATTTTAATGCAACTGTGGAATAGTTGAATGACCTTAAAATTTTCTTTGATTTCTTAATCTTTCTTTTCTTTGATCTTCTTAAAATTTTAGGTGTATATTTAAAAGAATTTAGATTTAGGAAAGATTTTTACTTGATATAGCTAACCGAAATCGTATATGGTGAGATTTAATCATTTTGTTTTTAGTATTATAATTTAACCGCCTTTTACCAAGTCTCAAAAATTTTAATGCAACTGTGGAATAGTTGAGTGACCTTAAAATTTTCTTGAATTTTTATAATTCAACACTTTTAATAAACAAGTAATCCTTTTCTAATCAATATTAATCTGGTAATGTCAACATAATGAATGATAAAAAGCTATAATGGCCATTTATTTGTCCGAAACTTTTTGCGTATAATTTACTGCAGAAGTAAAATGTTAAAATTAGTCGAAAAATGAAATGTAACTAAAAAGTTTCCAGAATTTTTCTCGGGGCATAAATTTTATAAAATACTAATCTTTTTAGATGAATCTTGCGCGTGTTTTTTATTTTATCATTTACTTAAATTCAAACAGACGGAAACCTTTTTAAAAAGTAAATTTTGCGTTGTGTTAATGTTTGTCTTTTTATATAAAGTATCAGTAATAAAGACCATTTTCTTCAAAATACATAAAAGTTTGAAAACACGGGGGAACGACTGTTTAATATCGCCAGATATTTACACTATTTCTTGATATTTTTATACTTTATAAAGGATATGTTCAACTGAGTTTAAAAAAGTCAAGATTTTATGTTACTATTTCTTAAGATGGATGATAAAATATAATACTTTTTTTTGTAGATTTAATATATAAGAACATGTATTAAATATAATAAATGACAATGACTGATGCTGAAGCAACTACGTAAGAAGTATTTGTAAATAACGTAATGAAAACTTAAAAAAATAATGAATAAATAAAGAAATTTTGAGAGGGTGGATGGTGAACCCAAATTGAAAGGAAAAATAAAAGAAATGACACTGACTAGCGCTAAAGCAACTGCGAATGTAGTTTTTTTTTTATTGACGTAATGAAAAATAAATAAATAATGAATAAATAAATAAAATAATGAATAAATAAATAAAATAATGAATAAATAAATAATAATGAATAAATAAATAAATTTTAAAGGAATGGACGTTGGATCAATATTGCTTTTGACAGTCAAAAAGCAAAACAAAATACAATAGCAAAATTTATTAAAAACTGGGGAAGCGATAACAAGTTGTTTGAAATTAGGGTGATAGTAATATTAACTATAACAGTAGTAATAACTATAGGGTAGTTTTCGAATGCAGCGTTTACAAACTTGTGGAGGAAGACAGAGTATAAAGATTTAAAATTGCTGAGCAATCCATGATCGGTAATGTGTCGTAGTACGCCATTAGGGACATTCCCCATTTATAAACTTCGAGCTTGTGCGTTTTTGAATCAATACATTTAGGTGTCTAAATTATTCTAATTTAATATTTACTTATAATTATTGTTGGAATTTTTTTTATATAGCTCAGAACTAGTTGTTTTATCATAGTTTAATGATTTGGTGACTCACAGGCTTACTACTTCATGATGAAACAGCTATTTATCCGTCTATTTGAACGTGATTTCCTGCAAAAATTTCTAATAATTTTTCATTTTACACAAAATTAAGATAAGATTAGAATAATGAAATATTCAAATGCGCACAAACAAACGGTTCATAATAGAGAAGCGTCCTTTGCGGCGTATGATGATCATGGAGTGGGGACGGTAATGCACAGTTTAAAAATTGAAGCCATACCCTGACCGCCATGTTACGCAGTTCAAGGTCAGGGACAAACGATTTCCCGTTAGCGATTTTCCAATCCAGCGGCTTTAAACGACCCGCTCTTCGGATTGGCATTTAGTTAAGTAAAAAAACTAGATTCTTGACTTTCTTTCTGGTTTAGGTAACAAAATTTAGTTTAGGGAACAAAAAACGGAAAAAAAAGCTTGCATTACAATAGGCTGTCTGCCAGTGATAGAGAGTAGATATTTCGATTCTGATTAATTGTTGAAAAGTGACATTTATTTACGTTATCAACTGTTATTTTCATTATATTTCGAATACGCCAAGCGCATCAAGTATCAATAAATTCTCTTAAGAGACATATTCTATTTTTTTCACAAGGATTTCAGTTCTTTCGTTATACATATCTTACTTAACACAAAGATAGTCACGAAGCCACGTAAAACATAAACGAACTAATTATGCATCGAAGTTACTAGGTACACAAAGCAAAATATACCACGGTTACAATAAAATATATAAACAAAAAGTAATAAATCTAAGTTAAGTAAGAGACGTAGAAGAGATATAATTATATTTTAACAAATTCGATGTGCAATACGGCGTTGTATTTAATTAACTTCACGTTAATTAGAATTCGAAAGTATGTGGAGAGACTCAGCTCGACGTTAACACGTCATCTTGTTTACAAGCAATCGTTTGGCGCTGGCGTCATTAGTCACGTGTCTGCGTATCAGTGATCATCTATTTCTCGAGTTGCAAAGTACCCGATTGGAAGCTACTTCAGACAAGAGGAAAGTCTCCAAAAATGAGAGCGAGTCTTTAAAGGCCACTAGATTGTAAATTAGCTTCCAGTAATCATAATTGAAAGAGCTATTTTTTATCGTAATTATATAATTCTATAATCTTAACATGACGTAAAATATCCTTAATGGTTGACGGATCATAGGTCTGAGCCCCCTTGCTATCAGGCTAACTGTGGAAGGTTTTCATGGTTTTCCTCTCCCTCTAACGCAAATTACTGGTTAGTTTTATAATTAAGTCCTCCATGAAGGCAAATTTTTCCAAATACCTGATCCAGGAGTTCCATTGTCTTCTGGATAAGGTTCAAAACTACAAAGCTACGGAGTTGAACATTAGTAGTCGTTAATTTAACAATTAATGTCCGATGGCCTATTGACTTGAAAAAATATTCTATACATATGAAATTGACAGTGGGCGGGGGTACCCGACACTCCCCTATATATGTTTCTTTTTGAAAGAAAAAAAAGTTCCTGGAATTTGCTACCATTAGTTCTGTTGTGCCAGCTGTAATTATATTCTGAGTTACAAACATCCTTTATTTAACCATGTGAAATTATTTCCTTTTTTTAACTTTGCATGCCTACTGAAGATGCAACATCAATATCTCTTCTGATTGTTACTGATTTTTCTTTGTAATGTTTGTTTGCATTTGGTCTATTTCTAAGTAGCACTGTTTTCTGGATTTCATATTTAATATTCTACCTATTTGTTAAAACTTTAATTTGAAAATTTTGAATATGTTTGCTATTGTAATTGAACTGTTGCGCGCACTTCGAACTTTCGGAGTGTCCCCGGATGCCCCCTTACGGGGACGGGACGGGATAAAACTTGTTATTAGTAGTCGTTAAACCTAAAATTGGGTTGGCTGTTCAATGACGGTTATTTATATTCTTAAGAATAATCTTGCACCTAAACGTTTTAAATATGTGCGCTCAAGAAATAATTTTTCTTCTTTAGTCCAACATCAATTTAATGATATAGTTGATAATCATCTACTACATTTAATCAGAACATATAAAAGTATTGTTATAACAAATTTAGGTGAGTTCGTAACCGTAATTTAATATTTTTCACTAACTTAACAGACTGATATATTAAATATAAATTGTGCATGCATCACATTGTACCTGAAGATGATCGTTAAGTTCTAAAACATTTAACGGTTCTCTTTATCGATAATTTATTATAGCATATTGTAATTTACACCAAAAAATAATAATTGCAAACGGACAATATGGGGAATTGCGACTCCAACATTAGATTTTTATCTGTAGTTAGAAAAATTTTCTAACAACATTTAGTTTAATTTAATTATTCGACGAAAAATGAATGGTTTCTTAAAGGAGCATCATATCTTGATAATAAAAATTTCATGTGATACTGAAATAGTCTCGATAGCTTCAATAAAAAATCTTCATTAAATAATACTCTCAAAATTTTTTGTATTCAATAATAAACTTTAAAGTTAAATAAATTATTATTATTATTTTTTAATTGTAGGGGAAGTGAGCATTGTTTTTTATTTATTTTTGTGCCGTTTTTCGGTATTTTTTCGTTGCGCAATACTCATGACTCTAAATACCTTATCATTCATAACTCGATGGCAAAAATAACTCCACTTTCAGCACGAAATCATTTCATTACAGTTCTTCTGACGTCTTTTTTTGCTAGCACAATTTCAAACACTTATAATCAGGACATTTTATAATTGAAAAATTTCTCTATTGTTTATCAGATTCGAGATTTTAGCGAAAAATGAATCTGTAAAGATATACATATTTACAATGTTCTATAACTGCCATAAAATTTCTTTTTTTTTTCTTCTGCAGAAAAATATTTTTGTTATCCATTTTTAAAAATATTCAATGAAGTTGAATGCAACAGAAAACATTTTTTTTTTCTTATATGGAAAAAGCTTTCGTTTGCACATCAACAAAGATACACGGTTATAAAGTTTCAAAATTGAATGTAAAGCTAAAAATATTGAATAATTCGAAAACTTGTTTCACAAACATTTGGTCAAGAAAACACAAGCAGACATACGAGCAAAGGAGGTACCAAGAGTTAGAATTGCAAATAGCAACTGTTTTTGTAAGTTATTTCAATGACCAATCAGAATTGTTTTTTTTTCCATATATTGCCGCAAGACAGATACTGAACTTTATTGTGATATTTTATAGCTATTCTGTATATAATTTCTGATTAATTTGAACGTTTAAGGTATTTTTTATGATGCTTTTAAAGGAAATGGTATTTTGAGGAGCAGCCCATCGAACATTTTTTTTCTTTATTTATTCCTTGTTTATTTTTTTCTTGACAGTTTCAACAAAACAGTTAGTCGAGTTAACAGAATAGAACAAGTTAACAAAATAGAATGAGTTAAGGAAAGATTTTTTTGTTAATTTCGAGTTATGCTCGTGAAAACACAGTTTCTCAAAGGTTTATTTGTATTATAATTTTTTTAAAATATTAAGCAATAAAGTATCTGCTGCCACACTTTCTAAGAATCTTAGATTGATTAAATTCTGATTATTTCAATATTTTTGGCCTGTGTAGGGGGCAGGGAACTGTCCTTGCAGAAAGGTTCTGAGTTCGAATCCCGGGCAAGGCATGGATGTTTCTTTCTCTCTATCTGTGTTCTATGTCCATTCTCCTTTGTGTGTGAATATGTGAATGTGACCCGCCCTATAAACGGTTTGTGGTAGTGTGACGTTGGCGACGTGGGCCAATAGACAAATAGTTCCAAGTGCCAGCAATTAAAAAAAAAATATATATATATATATTTTTTCGTTTTTGTCACATCAGCTCATCTTAATGCCCCGGAATCTTATTTCCCGCATATGAATGTGATTCTCAATTTAACTACATTTCATCACCTCTCCATAGCGCGTAGAAATGCACTTTGCCATGATTTGCTTCTTACGGTCACTGCGGTTTTCCTAGTTTTGTTTTCTAAACTTTATTTAAGCTTTAAATGTTTTTTTGTTGGCAACTTTTAATTTTATGCTTAACTTTTCGCAGCCGTGTGTTTTCTAGATTTTTTCCCCTTCCTTACTAATTTTCTATTTTTTTTGGCAGGTTTATGTTTTATGTTTAAAATAGCTTGTGTTTCCTCAAATCACGTCTGATGAATCTTGAGAATGGATGCATATTTTTGAGTGCTTGAATCACGACTTCTACCTCCTTGATATTTTTTATATTATCAAGTAAACTATAAATTTCCTTGTCAATTCGGAACTAGTAATAAATAAGTTCAACTGTACCATGAATCATAATTACTTTTAAGTCTTTATACTGATGTGCCGTGAATAGCGCGGTAGTATTACTTGATTTGACAATACACCGAGTAGAAAAATAAATAAAAGAAGAAAAAAAACTAGTTGTTTCAGCAACTTCCATTTCTCTTTAGGAGAATGGGAAACCTCACGAAGAATAGAATAGAATAGAATCGAAGGGAAGAACGGTTTTTGTAAAAGGATGTCTAGGTGATAGGCTACTTAATCGGGATTTTCTGTTTGATTTCCACTCTCGAGTAGAATGGAACTTTTCTTGTTTATTACTTTTTTTTATTATCGCAGATGGCTTTCTTTAGGAAGAAAAATATACTTTTTTTGATCATAGGTTGTGAAGAAAGCATCTTTTATAACAGTAAGACTCTTGTGACGTAATGTTTAAAACACAAAAAAATTTTTACATCATTCTTTTTTCAAGAAATTCCCAGATTGCTTTTTCCAATCTTGCAAAAATAAATTTAAGTTAGTCAGATGCTTTGTATATTTAAGATGTAATTATAAAACATCAGTTTTAAAGGAGAATTGGTTTATATAAATTGCTACAATTTTCATTCTAAAATTATGGTAAAGCAGCCGGCAGCTGGCTGTCCAACCAAACTAACAAACTAAGATTACGGTAAAGAACATTTTTTACATTTACAGTTTCGAAACCGTTTACAACCAGTGTGGTTATTAACCATAAATAAAAAACTATACGATTTTTTAACCATTTACGACTGGCATGATTTCAAAACCGTAAATAAAGAAACTTAACTGGACATTGGAGTTAGGTTTTTTGTTAAGTAATGGGCATTGGAGTTAGGTTGAGTTTGAGTTCTGTTTTATCAAATGAACCATGGAATATTGTTTAGGTATAATTAATTTTTCTGGTTGTATATATATATATATATATATATCTTTACACGTATACACAACGGAATATAATATAAAATATTCTTGAAATCAAATATCAAATCATGAACATTTCTAAAAGCATTTTGTCACAAACTTCTTAAAATACTTTTGTTGATAAAACACATAAAGAGTTATCGAGGTTAACAATACTTTTAAATAAAAAAAAAAAAATGTTTTACTTTTTATATAAAATCACAGCTTTCATAAAAGGAAAGAGAACATGCCTTCTATTTTAAATCAAGTATGAAATTCGTTTTGACTTGTTTATAAATAACAAGGAATAAGGAACTTATATTTTTTCTACATCCAGGTTTCTATTTATTTTTGTTTTATATTGAAAGATGGAATTTTCGTTCTTTTGAGTAAATCTTTTTATTTACAAGCATTCTATTTTCGCAAATGATAAACTCATTTCATGGACTCAAAACATGTTTATCACATGCTCTATGAGAGATGTTTTTTTTTTGATGGTGTCTAAAATAAGTCAAAAGTGAAGCTATTTTTTCTTGTTGGATCTACTAAAGAGTAACATAGATTAGCTTTAATCATATACTATCTGTTCAAAGGTATCAGCTGTTGTGCTTTTTTTAATAAGTAGAATTTCATATATTTCGAGTTCTAATATCCTACTGCCAAAAATCAAGAATAATTAAAGTATAATTAACTCATATTGGTTAAGTGAGGGTGGATTTAATTTTTGTTTCTTACATAAGGTATTCTGGATATCGCGGTGATTTTGTATTAAAAAGTTTAGTACAACACATGCTAACAATAAAAAAAACAAATATGCTAATTATTTCATTTGCACGTTTGTTAAAAAATAAATCAAATTAGCAGTTTTGTAAAAATCAAAATATTCACTTATTTGCTCTGATTAAAAAATAATTTAGCTTAACGGCGCTGATCTAGAACTAAAAGAGAGCAAAAATAAGTAAATGAGTACTTACATTAAAAAGTTGAAATGAATTTTTACATGTATTTAACAAATTCAATTGGTAATTAAAATGGTCTCTGGTTTTAATCGTTACCCGCGCTCTGCAAAAAAGTTCAGTTTTTTTACTGTATATTTGTATATTTGACAGTATATTTGACGGCTTAAAGCTAATTTTCACTTATTAACCGTAAAATAACTTTATCTCTTTTTTAAATCTTTTAACAATTATTTTCTGTACTTGCTTTTACTTTTTAAAAATTATTTTATGGTTCTGAACATCGTATAAACAAAGTTGCGATTCAACTACATTGCCGAATTGATACTCTAACTGATAATTATCTGTTTTTAGATATAATTCTTCGATACGTTAAATTGCTATATATTTTTATAAGGGTGGGTCAATATAGTTTTCAATGATTTTTCTCTTATATATGATTTAAATAAATATGAACTTTAAGTTAAAGACAATTTAAGGTTTTTCTTCATAACCAAACCTTAGATCTACCCTGGATCAATGGGGGAGCAGTGTATCCCTATGTGGTGATCCGGGTTCGATTCCCGACGTTAACTGGTTACGCGAATTCTGCTCTCAGCTCGCACTGACCACAATGCAGACGCAGTTATTTTTAGATTTTGTTTTATTAAAATAACCCATTTTTTTTTTTAAACAACAGTACTTATCTGCTTAAAAAACAGTAGCCGGTTTTAAAATAACAGTATTTTTTGTGAAATGAACGGTTTTATCCTAGCACACAATCTGAAAGTTTTTTTTTCCTGTAAATTTAGAAGATTTTTTTTTACAGTCTACTATGAAATAAATTTAATCAATTACGCAGGATAGAGAAAGATAAATTTAACTTGATAAAATTTTCTTCAATATATCCGGTATTATTAGTTTAATTTCTCTTATTGAAGATGCTTTAAATTACAACTTTATACGCAGATAAAATATTTCAGTTACTCGAATTAACTGTTAAATTAATTTATTTATTTCTGGATTTTAAGAAGTTTCATTCAAATTCAGTATTATTGGTTTAATGATGTAAAACAATCTAAATACCCTGAACAATATTAATGGGCGAATTCACGGTAATCAAATTAAGCTGTAAAATTAAACCATGTTTCCGTTCGGATCGAACCATGGTCATTGGTATCTTGTACCTAAGATCAAGAATTAATTTGCTCCATAATCTAATGCAACTTCATTGTGCTAAGGCTGCAGTTAACTTAAACGATATTTTTGGAAACGATAATTATGCCAACAGTTTTTTACAATTTGGATCACATTTATTGTATTGTTTATTTGACTTATTCAAAACTTAAATTGTTTGTGGTGTGTGATTAAATATTGGATGGGGACAGAATTCTTAACTTTTAATTAATCATGCTTGTTATTTTATTTTTTTGAATATCACATCAACAGTTATTAAAAAATTAGTTATTCCATAGCTATTTCCTTTTTTATTGATTAATATATAAAAGAAATATTCATAAGTATTGCAATAATTTCTTAAATACACTTAATTTGCATACTGTATTGCTAAAAAAGGATATTATGCATTTTTTGTTCTACAACTTATCACAAAAAATTGATCACAAATCTACAATTGATCACAATTTCGTTCAAGCAGATCATTATTGCAGTACAAATGACTCAAAGAGGATAATAATTACACCAGATATATTTAATTTAGGAAAAATTCCTAAATTGGACAGACATTACGGTACAAATAAAAAACCTGAAGTAGGACAATAATTAATCTAAAAAAATCCAAATCAAGCAATCATTATAAAATAAACAAAAAACAGAAATTAAATAACTGAAACAAACGATTAAGCGAACATAATTGGACAATCGTTACGATTCTTATAAGCAATCCAAATTGGTCATTCATTAGGGTACAAATAAAAAACCGAAATTGGAAAATCATTGCGATACAGATTAAAACCTAACTCGAAGAATCATTACAGTATAAATGACACAACGATAAAACGAATGAAATTAAGTAATCATTTCAGTACAAATCAAAGATCGAAACTGGAACTGTAAACTTAAATTTGGACAATCCTTGAGGTACAATTAAATTATTAAATAAAATGTATATTTATTTCAGTTCAGCGGAAGTAAAATGAAGTTTAAAAACTTTCAGAATGTTTCAATTACAAATTTATATTTTCATCATAGTATATATTTTGATAAAAGAGTGTATTATTTAAAATATTTGAGAAAGAAAAGAAATAAAATTGTAAGCTTATAAACCAGAGTTATCGACAAAAATAGAATAGTTTTTTATTTATCTTCAATAATGTAAATATAAAAATGACTTTATGAACTACTTTTGTTTTGAAGCAAAAGAAATAGCTTTTATATTGTTTACTGTTCTTTCGTCAATAAAATAAAAACTTTGAAGTTGAAATTTCTGCTTATAAAAAAGCTTTACTTATTCCTTAAAATAAAACCTTGATTTTTTTCAGAGAGATTTATTTTCGACTGAAAACTTAAAATGAATTTTAACTGAAAATTTTTACTTACAGAAGTCGATTGCAAAGGATTTGTGTTTTTTTTACAATACAGAATACAAAAAATTATATTTCTAACTTTTAATCCTCGTTACACTTTTAGTTTTAAAAAAATACGGGAATGATTTAATGTCCTTTTGTTACCGTTTATATTTAGTTACTAAAAATATTTACAATCCATTGAAAAACATAAGAAAGGAGCAATTTTTTTAGGAGAAAAACTGCAACCCAATTCAAATATAATATACTATAGTATAATATATATATATATATATATATATATATATTATGGAAAGTTGTTTGATGCAAACGTGAAAGCTCCATTCCTGTTGCGAGTTACTGCGCTGCGTTACTTGTCGCCAAGCTTTCGGCCGCTGCAGGAAAAGTTCGTGATATGCCAGGTGTGTTTCAGAATGTTCGCCTATATCTTTTCTTCGCCGTTGTACTGCGTGCATAGCCACTGCCGGGCACTTTTTTTTCGACCATGCATTCTTTGATAAAAATTGTTTGCTTGGGTGTGTATTATCACTTCCTAAAATTTTGCCCATCTTTTTAGAATCGCCCTGTATATATATATATACACTGCTCAAAACAATTAAAGGATGTTATTGCGGCTGTGGGTTGATATTGCCCCTGGAGAATTGATTGAATGATTGATGCATTATCGACAGACGCAGTAGGCTATATGAGATAAAAATGACATTTGTTTGGCAGATAAAAATGCCCTTTAATGAGCATTTGGGTACACAAAAAAAAAAAAAAAAAAAAAAACCAACACAATTTGTGTATATGAGAAAAACAAGGTGTTTCCTTAAAAGAAAACAGTTTTTAATAAAGAGGATGGTTTCCCCGGACTGCCAGCAAAGTTTAACACCTTTGAGGCATCGAGGTTAATGGGGGTGACTGGGGTATTCTGTCCCACTCTTCCAGAAGAGCTCTTTCCAATTCTTGGAGACTTTGGGGACAGTAGACGTCCAGCAATTCATCTGCCTAGAATGTCATAAACATTCTCGATTGGGCTCAAGTCCAAAGAACTCGCTGGCCAATCCATTCGTAAGAGTCCTTCCTCCAAAAGGAAATTCTTTAATTGCTGCTGCGTAAGAGACTACAATAGGTAACAGAATCTCATCCCTATATTGGCGACCGATCAGAGCTCTATTTCGAATTATATGGAGATCGGTGTGGCCATCAATGGAGATGCCAGCATAGATCATCCCTCCCCCATCGACAAAGCTTATACTTTAGCGCGTGAACACAGGATTGTTTCTAGTGCCACGTTCCCTCCAAATGAAAATACGCCTATTTTCAAGATGGATAGAACAACGGAGCAGAAAGCCGGATCAACTTTTCGTCGCTATTCCTTTTCATCTCCATAGCTAATTTAAAATTCAAAGTATAGAAAAATTTAGTTCAGACTAACTCGAAGTAAGCCATGACATTTCAAATACCGAGAAAAAAATAAAAATATTAAAATGAAAATAAATTATGAGAAGATAACATAGGATTACGTTATGGAGATGTTCTCTTTCAACAATTTGATATTTTGAATTTTTTTTTCGGCCATTGTAACTTTATAACTCACTATAGGCTTGTCTGAACTCACTTTTTCGATCGTTTAAATTTTAAATTAGAAATGAAAGTGAAAAAAAATTGGTGACGAAAAGTTTCTCTCCTGGTATGGCGTCCTCTTATGTTTTCAACCCTGTTCTTCAAAGTTCGGTATCGTATCAGTTGGGTTCCTTGTTTGACCTTTCTTCTAAAAATTATTTCATTCTTGCGTAAGTAAGCTACAAATAAACTAAATTCACCTTCTTAAAGAGGAATAGATGTTCCGTTTTATTTATTGCTTTTGCCAATTACTGTTACATGCATAATTCCCAAAGTATTTTCACCATTAAAAGTCTTACATCAAAGACATGATTTATAAAGTTAAATATGGTTGCTATGGTATCGAATACTAAAGCTTTTAGATACCATTATTTATTATTCAAATTATTTTGACATTCAATCGTTTTGGTTTTACGAATATTATAAGGAGACCAAAAACCGAATTTAAAAAAAATAGCTTAACACTTAGCATTTTACATTTCAGTTAACAAAAATGATTTAAGTGGATTTTAACAAAAAACAAATGTTCTTATCCAATTGTGCAAGTGTAAAAATATATTTATTGTCAAAATTTTTCATAAAAAAAAAAAAAAACTTTTTATTTTAAGTATATGTAATTAAAACTAAGAAAAAATAAATATTCCCGCTAGGGGTTTATCTTCTTAAAATTCTTCTAGAAATCTCATGTTTTTTTTTCCGTTTCTACTTCTTTATAATTGTTGTTTTCTAGCCGGAAATAGTAAATTTTAGCTTCTTTTTAAAATTTAAATATAATATAAATTTAATTGTATATAGTATATTATAATATTTTTTTACTTCAAGTTTGGTTTGGAATAGACTAATCTGTTTTTTTTTTGCGCTATTAAACTGTGCATTCACTATAATCCGATAATAGTTCAGAGTTTTTTTTTATGTATTTAAAATGAGCGCATCAAGGCTCAATTCTTGTAAGCAATACTTATGCATTTAAGCTTGTTTTTTAATGCTTATCGTAAGCTTTAATACACGTGTATTATAAACTTATTTTATTCTAAATAAAATTACTTCAATTAATAGCTTAAAACTTATTGTAATATCTGCTATAGAAGTCGAGAAATTTTGTGTCAATAAGCAGTTTAGTGTTATTATATTCAAATTACTATTATTACATATAATAACAATCAGATAACTCTTTTAAATAACCGAATGCTCTTTAAAATGGGAAATTCAGAGTTGAGAATTTTTAAATAAGACTTTAATAGAAATCGGTATAAATATAAAATATAACTAATACTGTTGACGTGGAAATATTTACTATTATACTACCGGGAAATAAAACTAGAATTTCTTTAGTGTCCTAAAATACCTTTTTGTTTATGAAAACTCAACATTCATTGCATGCAAGCAATTGTAGAAATAACTGAGAGTGACAATTTAAGACATTTATCTAAATAGTATCATATCAATATAGTAGATGTAGTGGGTTTATGTACTGTTATGTATGTAGTAGGTTTATATTCTTTCAAAAGAACTTCCGTAGATGATAAATCTGATGTTGACTTTCAAATATTCTATATAAATCTCTTGTAGTTACTAGTAGGTTGCAGTTATTTTAAGTATTTAGGGTAAAATCCCAATGCAATATCTACTTATATTTAAAAAAAGTAAACGTAAAGACAAGGGCTTTAAGGGTCAATTAAAGTTAGTATATATTTTAGTTTAGAAGAATTGAGGAACATTGTTTGAATTGAAAATTAAATTAAAAGCTATTCTGATGCATTTTTTTAAGTATTATTTTATTACCGTCGTTGAACAGCCGACCCAGTTCTTTGGGTTTAGGATTACTAATGTTCAACTTCGCAGCCTTGTAATTTTGAACATAATCCAGTAGACAAGGAAACTCCTGGTTCAAGTATTGAGAGAAATTTGCCTTCGTGGTGGATTTTTTGATGGAACTAACCCGCATTTGCGTTAGAAGGAGAGGAAAACCACGAAACCTTCCATGGTTAGCATGACGGCAAGGGGACTCTAGCCCACGATCTGTCTACCATTGAGAATATTTTACGTCAGCACTGTGATCGGTGCGAGCCGGGGTGGAATTCGTATCGGCCAGCCATTGCTGGGATTCGAACCCGGTTCACCTCATTGAAAAGAAAACGCTCTATACCCTGAGCCACCGTGGCTCCTACCCTGATGCTTGTTATTATCGAAGTATAAAGTACTTCAGCAACAGCCAGTTGTCTGTACAAGGGCTTCACTACTCAGGGCTCAAGGCATAGAGCTCGCCTCTCCATGAAGTTACCCATGCATTACTTGGGGTTAGTTGATACGAATTCTGCTTCAGGCAAGAAACGACCACAGTGCTAACGTAAAGTATGATAAGTGGTAAACGGGTTATGGGATAGAATCTCCTTGCCACCGGGCTAACCGGGGAAGGTTTTCGTGGTTTTCCTCTGCATGTGCGGGTTAGCTCCATCAAAAAGTCATCCGATAGTTTGTCCCAATGCTTGATCCTGGAGTTCATTTGTCTTCTGGGTTGGGTTTAAAACAACAAGACTGCAGAGTTGAACATTGATAGTAGTAAATTTAGAACTGGATCAACTGTTAAACGCCCGTTATAGAATAAAATAAGAAAAACCCTCTCTAGACATATGAGTAAGTTTCAATTATTTTAGTTCATTTTTTCTTCTCAATCTATAAATTGATTTTACAGAATTATGAAAAGGTTTTAATTTCTTACATTATTTGAGAGGTTGTGTATTATAATTTGAGAGTGTGTGTAAAGTATTGAGATCTTTTTTGTGCAATTTTTTTTAAATGATGTAGAATGGGGTGAAATGTAACAAACTTGTATCAATTTTAAAAATAAATTGCAAAATTTCAAGTCTTAAATTAAATTCCTTTTATATTTTCATGTTAAAAATGTTTTGATTATATATATTGTGTTTAATTTAATATCTTTATTTGTTTCATGTGTTTTCAGTTCATGTTGGGACAAGAGATTTATTTCAATAATTAACAAAAAGAGCGTTTTGGTTTTAGTGTTATTTAGTGTGCGAATTTGTACTAAAACGAAATGTAGTAATAAAAATTTTATGGTAAATTTACACGAGTTTTACTTTTTTTTTTTTGGATCTACAATACAAAGCAAAATCACGATATCAAAATTTATAGGATGAAAGTTCTTTATTTTGTAATTTTGTTTTTGTATTAATGATAAAATAAAAAGAGTATATATTTTTTAATAAAAATAAACAACACTAATACGTATATATTTGATCTCAATTTTATTGTTTATTCATTAAAATTGTTTAATTCTATCATATAAAAGCATGATATATTTATGTATTTTAAAACTGAAAGTTGATCAATTTAGAATTCAAATCGTTTCTACGAAAATACTTCTAAATATCTGAATTATTTGCACGCATTTGATTACTACTCATATTTCTAAACTTCTGATTTTAAAACAATTAAATACTTAACATATTTTAAAATAAAACCTTTAGCTTTTAAATATTATTTTAGATTAAAAGAAGTTTCAAACTGCTTCAGCAAAATAAAGACAACTAAATATTACATTTTATAGTTGTTTCTGAAGAAAATATTTTTACATAATTGAAGAGGAAACTTCAAGCTCAAACACACGAAAGTGACTAAAAGATATTGATAAAAACAGATAGTTTTGTCTTTTAATAATGATATACTAAAAGCTACTTCATCAAATACTTATTTTGACCGAAATAAAAAGAAAACGCTCTCTTCTCAATATATAGACGTTTTTCTTTACTCTTTTCAATAAAAACAGATACTGGAATTTGAAGTTAATATTTAAACTTTATATCTTAAATTGAGACCCTGATTTGACTTCAGGTCATTTTTATCAAAGTTTTGGAGACTAAACTTTTATTGGATGTCAAATAAGTCTTGTTTATTAGAAAGAGAAATGACAAGTTTTGTTTCGCCACAAAACTTACATTATTTAGCTTATATGATACATATTGCAGTTTAGAAATAAGAGTTTATTTTAGAGATAATTACATACGTGTTTTGAAGTTAATAAAAAATTAATTTCAGAGTAATTAAAATGTTTAGTTCTATAGTGTATTGGTGTTTAGAATTACATGTAATTATTGTAAAAAAATAAAGCATGAATTTATAAGGAACAAAGGTGTGTTATGATTTGTAATTTTTACTTTTTCATGCTAATTTATGCCAAAACTCCAATATACAAACATTAGTATGGGTTTATTAACTATTGATACGTTTACTTAATTAAAACCTTCATTCCTTTTAAAAATGTACAAATTAAAAATAACACTAATATGCTTTAGGCGCTCAAAACTAGGCACCCATTTTCAAGACTTGCCGGCTTGAACGAGAAGAAACAAAAATGAAAAGTTGCCAACGAAAAATGAAGATGCGAAAAAAAACAAAAAACAAGAACCTCAGTAGCCGACATATAAAAAAGAAGAATCACAGAAAAAAACTCCCCTTTACCAAGTGGGGCAAATCAGGGTAAAATGTATTTCCACACTCTATGGAGAGGTAATGAGGAACTAATGGAATAATAGACTTAAATCATTTCCACTACAGTCACATCAGCTAATTTTTATGCCCCGGAATGTTGTTTTATTCATAAGATTGCTGATTCCCTTAATAACATTAGTTCTTCACCACCTCTCCATAGCTCGTGGAAATGCATTTTACCTTATTTTTGCCCATGTCGGCAACTGTAGGTTTTCTTGTTCTATTCATCTTTTTTCTCTCTTTCGGTTACAGTGGTTTTTCTAGTTTTGCTTCTCACCTTTATTTTGGCACCTATTTTTGAGAGCTTGAAACATGTCGACTGTTATTTATCTTTTGTATATTTTGAATCAAGTAATATCTTACCGCTTCAGTTTCTTTATTTAATATTTTGATACGTTTGTTAAATAATATTTTGTATATCTCTATATATCAGAAAAGATTATTGTTTTACTTTTTTTGTGCATTCATTTATACATGGTGCATTATCATTTTGTTCATTTATTTTCTTCTTATTTAAAAGTATTCACCAAAAATATTTACTTGTTACCCCTTTTAATATTATACTCTATTATATTTTAATTACTATGCAAATTAAAGACTTAAAACTATAAGTGTTGTTCGTTTATTACACTGAAAGCTAAACTTTTATGCAAAATTTTATCTTAAAAATATTTAGTTGCCAATTTACAATTAATAAACGGGAAAAAGTTTTATTCACTTCTCAATGAGTTTCATTTATTTTTTAAAATTTACATTTTAAAAGCATTTTATAAATTAGTTTAATAAGTTAAATTTATTTTTTTTATTAAATTTTATGTAAACCTGGTTTTAGTCAACGCATGCAA
This sequence comes from Parasteatoda lunata, assembly GCA_949128135.1. Taxonomy (NCBI): domain Eukaryota; kingdom Metazoa; phylum Arthropoda; class Arachnida; order Araneae; family Theridiidae; genus Parasteatoda; species Parasteatoda lunata. The sequence goes on from OX421971.1 coordinate 68,529,351, forward strand.
TAAAACTAATGAATACAAAATAATTATTTAAAATTCGAATGCAATATTCGAAATTGACTTTTCAAATTATTGCAAGAAAACTTCTTCAGCTAAAATGCTTATCCGATTTTTATAATAACCAAAAATTAATTAAGAATACGAAGAAACAGGTTTGAGATTAAAGGTACAACAATAGTTGATCAAAATTTTATCCCAATGGAATCGGAAACTAAATTACGAAGCAAGTAGGAGATGAAATTCTCTAGTTTTTGTATTATTTTTAAAAAGATTTTCCAGCTTATCTAATCTTCTATTTATTTTTATTTTTTAAAATGATAATCCCTTTTATTACCTTAAATTTTATTTTGGCAGGTTTTTACCAGACAATAATAATATTTCTATACTGTAAAAAATTATGGTATAAAGTAATCTTCATTTTAGGTGCATTATTTGTAAAATCCATTTTACTGTAGCAAACTATGCTAAAATTTTTTACAATAATATTATTTAATTAGAGTGATTCAGTGATTTTACGGTTAGGTTGTTATTACAAAAAATACGGTATATCAGATTTTTGTTCGTAACATGTTTTAATAAAAAACGGACTTAACGGTATAAATAACTGACACCTTGAGTGCTGGTAATTTTAACGCAATTTAATTCATTTTTTACTGTTTAAAAGAAACAAAAAACTACTTTTACAGGGGAATCTCGTTTTAAATTCGAGCTATAAGCTAGCTTAGCAACATCGTCATTCAATTAAATTGCAAAAAAAAAAACTTATGCAAAATAAAACAATGATTTATGCTATTCCAGTGGTAAAAATACAACTTAAAAATTTAAAATAACTAAAAATGTTTAAATAGTTTCGAATTATGATGCGTAATTTTATTCGGATTTGAGTTCTTAGAGTATCGACATCGAGAGTGTTCAAATGGAGCATTCGATCGAAAAATATTCAGACATTAATTTTAGAATATATAGTCAAAAGTATTTATGCCAAATTAGAGAAATACACGTCTTCATAATATTTAAAAATTTATTTACTGCAAAAACATACAAAACAGATCACAGTACACAAAAAATATGAAACATATAACATTCAAGTGAGGATGATTGAACACATTTTAAAAAACAACAACATATGATTAAGTTACTGATCTAGTTCAGCCTTGCTCATACCAAACATACATATTCAGAGAATATAACAATTGTATTCATTGTCATTAAATTATGGCACCAACATATTGTGAATTGCTAAAATTATCAAAGATTTTTACTTTTAAAGTAAATTCATTTCATATTGTTTTCTCTTAGTTCGAACCATTTGCGTTCCAGACTAGCAGGGTGACGAATTGATAATTAAATAATAAAAATAGTTCAATTCATTTAAAAAAGCAAAATTCCCATGCAGCCAAATTTTGCCTGTTCTTGAAAAAAGATTAGCGAACAAAATTAAATTGAAAAAATTAATTGAAAATTTTAGCTCATATCACGCGTTCTAGTTTTAAATGTCATTTAATTTTCTTCCATCACGCTAAACATGCTTTTAAGAGAGGTTAAAATTTTAATTTAAAAAAAATGTTTCGAGTAAGATCATTAGTCATTAAATCATAAATTAAATTATAATGAGCATATAGAAGATAGTAGCGTAAGAATTGGAAAAAAACACCATTTTCTGAGCTTTAATGTCTAAAAAAAAAAAAAAAAAAAAACAGTCACTATCTATTTTTTTTTTGCCAGAGTTATCAGTTGAATTATGCAAATAAATTCTCTATAGCCAATATTTTTTATTTTGTTCCTTCTTTAGAAAGAAAGAGTGGATAAAAATAGAAAAAATGCATTGTTTCCAGTATTATAAGACAATAAAAGTTGACGTAATAGTCTATTCTTACATACATAAATATATCATAAAAAATCAAAATACATAAGTCTTCAGTTGCTTCTGATTTACAAAACATTAAATATTTTAGGTGTACTTTTTGCTGTCGAATGAAGCTACGTCTTTAGTTGTGGTGAAATGTTAAATTTTATTTGAAATTTCACCACAATTTTAAATTTTAGATCAGGATTAGTAAAAAAAGATATTTCTATAGCCAAAGTTGTTTTTGAATAATGTTGTAGGCGTGCTTTAAAATTTATATTTTAGATTGAAAACAAAAAATAGCAAAAACATTTCCATATACAATTAATTCAATAAGGAATTGGTTAAAGAATATCAATTTTGATATTCGCATCATCCTGTTAGTTTATTTAAATGACCATTTTTGGAAGAAGGCCTTTGCAGTCGACAGATATTTAAAATTCGATTGTTAGGAATGCTGCCAGCATGCCAAAAGAATCCAATTTTAAATATCCTTCTATCTGATATATATAGAAATATTACCCGAATGCCCCCTTGGGGGCGGGGCGGGGTTTAGCAATAAAAAATATATAGAAATATGTATACATACATTTATACAATATACTCATTAACCAAAATATTACCCTTCTTTTGACTTAGATGTCAATTATATTTCTGCTCTCAATCATTATTCTAAAACACTTATAAAGTAAAGAATAAGATTCTTTCCACAAATTCTTGTCACAGTTAGATTTTAAGATTTCTCTGCAACTAAGGGTATTCCTTCATTTTTAATCAAATAGTACAGTTAAAATATTAAACATGTAAAAATGGGGATAAAGGGCCGTTTTCAATGCATGCAATTCGCGCACCTCCATTGAAGGAGAAGGAGAACCAGGCTGGTGAAATATATTTCTACTGAAAAACTTGTCATTCAGGTTTTTCTTTCCTGAATACCACGAATGTGTGTATCCCCGTCTTTATCACCCGGAAATATTCTATCAACAATATAGCAAGATGATAATTCAATTCCGTTGTTTCGCTGCTTAAGGATAATCCTAACTCGCCTTTGAAATTTGTCTAAATACCTTTCATATTTAAAAACTTCACGGTTGTATGGAGAATTCTCAAAATCTGTGAATTGTTGAGTACATTTAATGTCAAACAAAAGTTGTCTAATTAAGTCATAATAGTCATTAGCAGACATTTCATAATTCGGCGTACGTGCAAAAGGAGTTTTTTTATGCGCAAAAAAATGGTAAACAGAGGAAAATATGCTTTGGAAGTCAGGATAAATCGGGTTATTTTGATTTATACTTTCAATATATTTTGCTATCTTATCAAATTCTTCATAAATTTTTTCAAGGGTATTCTCGAAGTACACATTATTAATAGTGAGTCCAGGAAAATTATTCTTTTCACATCTTATGAATTCATTTATAAATTTCATCAAGTTTACAAAGTCATAAAATGTAAGTTGCGAAATTAATAATGAAAATTTCTTAGCAATTATCTCTACGGCAAATTTTGTTACATAATAAACATCTTCAAAACTTCTGCATTTCTTGTTTAAAGATCTTTCATCATGAATTGATAGAATTGAAAATAATGTTCTAATTTCATTCTTTGCAGAATTGGATATAGTGGCACTTTGCAAAACACATTCCAATGTATTAATGAATGGTGAATTGTTAATGTTCATTTTTAAAACAATTAATAGTTATTTGGACCACCACGAATGAGAATGAGGCATTCGAGATGCACCAGCACTTTCATAATCACTCTCACAATCACTTGAATCTGATATATCTCGATAGTCTTCTATTATATCATCAAGTATTTCAATACTCTCTCTCACGTTGGCTTTCTCTATCTCATTCAATAAAATTGTGTCTCCCACGGGAAATTGAGCATAGTCTTCTACTAGAAACTGTAAGGCTGACCTTCTTTGAAGTATGTAGCAGTCTAACCTTGTTCGGTACAAGCTGGAAATAGTTTCAATGTATGTCTTGATCGGTTGAAGGCAGTGGACCATCGATTCTGCAATTTCTCTTTTCTCTTCCAATGTGAAGTCTTTGCACTTTTTGCCTATTTCGAAGATAGTGTCAAGAACTAACTCTGCCTTAGCTTCAAATGAAGGAAACTCATTAATGTTATTATATTCTTCAATCAGCTGCTTCAATGGATCTAATAAATGCGAGAAATTTTCAGATTTGCATTTTTTAGATTGTATATATTCATATATTTCTTTCCACTGTTCAATTTTTAAGGAATGTGCTAAGTCGAAAATGCTTTGTTGGTTTATGAAGTTTTCGTCAAGATCAGGCAAGCCTTTTGTAACATAACCGTTCGTGCCTTTAAATAGTTTTATAAGATTATATAAATCACTAAAGAGCTTCTTGTAATAAACGTCTTTTTGTACTCTTTCCAAACTTTTCAGTAAATCTGTTTGGGCTACCATATTAGAAAAGATATAGGTCTGTAAGAAAAGTAAAATATAATTAAAATTTTAAAGTAATATACATCATTTTTGAAATTCGTTAGAAATAGTGTTGGCTTATCTCGTTTTATAAAGATAATGAATAAAATTTTTTAAAAAGAATGCCGATTTATCTCATTTTATAAAGATAGTGATTAAAATTTTCGGAAATAGGGCAGATTTTACTTATATTAAAATGACATTGAATATAATAAACAATAAAAAAAAAATCTTGCTCCTTTTTTGAAGAAAGAAGGGGGACAGTCATTTTTTTAAATTATTAAATTCAAAATAAATATGTCTACTTATTATAAAAACCAGTTGATTCTTTAGAAATAGTTTTGATGTACTATTTTGAGTGTTTTGTAATCCCACTCTCAATATACATTTTTAAAATCTTTATCAAAATGGAATAAAAAAGTTATCCATCGGAGGTTGAAAACAAATACTCAATAGAGAAATAAACAAAAACGGTATGAAAATATATCTAATGAGAAGACGTGGAAATGAAAACATCAAAAGCAATTTCATTGCTAAAGGAATCTTGAATAATTATTAAAAAAAACACCTTTTAATTTCCAATTTTCCCTCGGCAATAAAACATATTTTGATTCATTTAGTCTTACTTACTTCACTAGTGATTTATTAGATGTCTACATAGTTTTATACTTGCTTAACTATATATACTAATACTGAGACTAAGAAAACTCTGAGGAAATAGGTTTTACGGCACACCAAAAGGGATATGTACAGGAGAAAATTGTTGACTATGGTAATCTTTAACTATCAGAAGTTGACCTGCCGTAACAACAATGCCAAATTGTATTTAATAATTACTCTTTATTTTGAAGGGATGAACTACTAAAACAAGTATTGTTTAATCTGATAACATAAAGTCAATAATAAAAAAAAAATTGGAAGTGTTTTAGTTTAAAACAATTTTGTCTGAATATGTATTTTAGTTTTGTGAATGATTTTAATGAGCTAATTAATACTTATTTATTGACTATTTACTTTTTTCATACGAGGAGTGAGTATTTAGCTAGTATAAAGACAACGTGAGATATAAATAAAATTTTCTACTACAGTAAATAAATAGTCATCATTTAAACATAATAATGAGTAAGGAAAATAAGTGAGAAAAAGTTCAAAGAAATTACATTAAAGTGCAATAAATTATAAACAAATTAAAATTTATATAAAAAAACAAGTCTGAATTTTATAAATAATAAAGGACCTCTCAGCATGTTTAATTACTATTATTTTGTTGCATTTCTGAAGGCTGCAGAGCGTCTCACTATTATTTTTACTACAAGTTTAAAAGTTAATAATTCTTGAATTATCGAATGTTATATTTTTTATTTCATCCTTTTTTTTGTACGTTCTTTACATAGCTATATTATTTCTAAGTCGTATAAATTTTGCACAGTAATACAGAATATAAAGTAAAATTAGACATCCAAAACGGTGGTAACTTTCACGCTTTTTTTAATATGGATAGATTATTTTACTCACCTGTAGTATGATGAGAATCAAAACTTTTTTTGTTCAATTTTATTTATTAATCTTTTTTTTTTTTCTTTAAAAAAATTTTATTACATCGTATTGTACGCTTCGAAAATATTTGAATTATTAATATCGTAATAAACCATCAGAAAATATCCCTATTTTATGATTTATCTCAATATTTTTCAATACAACTATTTAACATATTTTATATTATGTACAATGTTTTCGTTACCCAAAGGAATTTTTTTCCTTGAACAGTTTTATTATTTATAACTATATAAATAGCTGCGTATTTGTTAAGATTTAACTATATATTAACTAGAGATAGAAAAAAAATATAGTTTTGTGTACATACATAATATATTAGCATTAAATAAAAACTTTTCTACGTTAATTTTGATTATTTATCTAAATAAAATAACATTTTATAATAAAAAATATTTTCTTTATCCTGAATAAAAAACATAAACATTTATTAAAATCATTTCATGTTAGTTAAAAAAATAGAGAATAGATCAGACAGAAATCTAAGCAAGTTGGTTAAAGAAACACAAAAATTTATTTCTAAATTATTTTTTTATCAACATACAGGAAAATTAAGTAAAAACAAAATTGGTTACAGCAATTATATAACAGCCTCACATAATCGAATGTTTAATTTTTTGAAAAACTTACAGCATAAAATTTAATGCTTCAGATAAAATTACACATATAATATATATATATATATATATATATATATATATATATATATATATATATATATATATATATATATATATATATATATATATATATATATATATATATATATATATATATATATATATATATATATATTATATATTTCAACTAATGAATTTTTTTTATTTAAATATCTTAAAAATGCAAAAAGTTTCAAGCAATTTTTTAAGTAGTTTTTGTATTTTTTTAAAAGAAAGCTCAAAATAATCAGTAAGGGTTTTGCAAACTAACTGATTATAATAATTATAAATTTTTCAAAATTTTTTAATGCAGCATTGCAAATTACACTACAATACAATGACTAGACAATTGGGACAAAATTAAAGATGTGGAAAACCCCTTATCATTTTTAACTTTCTTTTCAAAAGCACAAAAACTTAAATTCAATAACTTCGTAGTTAATTTTAAATTGCTCCAAAAATTTTGCTTAATTTCACTGAATATTTTTAAAGTTCTAGCAAAAAAACATTAAAAGTTTATAATAAAAAACTGTTTTATTTTCTTTCGCTTATCTTAAGCTAGTGCCATGAACCAAACACTCTTAAAATTTAAAAATAATCTTCTAAGTATTTCTTGAGAAATTCACAAAAATCTAAAGTGTCTCTTCCATTCCAAACCTAAATTGTCTTTTGTTGAAAAAGAGCATGAAATACAAGAAAGCAGTAACCAAACTTACCGGCGTGTAGCAAAATGCGGTTTAGGTTTAAAAATAAAATAATTAAACAGTTAACAAAATTCGCGAAGAGGTAAAATATTTGAAGTTGTGCTTATAGCTTTAATCGAATAAAATAAAATTAAAAACTATATTTGGTAGAAAATTTTTTTTAAACAAGTAATATATTAGTGCTGCCATTTATGAGAAAAACTAGCAAAAAATTTATTATTCTGAAATTAATTTAATAAAACCCAAAATAAGGAGAAAATGTTATTACATTTATTACAAAAAAAAATGGTAAACGTAGCAATTTAATTAGCAGACTAATAAAGGAAAAATACATTCATTTCCATTCCATCATTTATAGGGTAACTTATTTAAAAGTCAGAGCCTGCACATATGGATAGAAAGTCGTTTATAAAATTTATCCTTCATTCATGCATCCTTACATAATTTTAAAATCTACACGTATCACCTGCATTCATCTGGGGCGGTTGCTTATAAACCAAAGACCATTCCATTCTTACAAAATAATAATAATAATAATAATGCTAGTAGTAAAAAATAAATAAATAAAATATTAAACTGTTTATTATGCTGGACAATTAAAATAATTAAAGTTATTTTAAGAAGCAACAAATTATTAAGAAGTTATTAAAAAAATATTTAACTAATCCAGTAGAAAAGGTCATACATTCAAACTATTCCGTCCAGTGGCTTTAGGAATAGTTTATCATAGTTAGTTCCTACCTTAAAAAACTCAGAGCTCATTTTAATAGCAGAAAAATTAAATAAAAAATAAAAATTAATGTACCAAGTTTTTTAATATATTTTTAAAATAGAATTTAAGAAAGGAACTAGGAAAATGGCTATTAATTAAATCGTTTTTATATTTATCGGTATGTATTAAAAACTCGTTATATTTAGAATTATTAAAAAAATCTGTAAAATCTATGAATTTGATTGGTAATAATATTAGAAAAAAACTTATTGGCTAAGTTAGAGTTAAAATCAATGCATTTTTTAATTGGAAAGTTAAAATCATTTCTTTTGTCAAAAAGCTTAAATGAAATTTTTTTTTATCCTTATTAATATTAAGAGTAAAATGTAAAAAAAAAATTGCTGAAGAATTACTATTCTTTGTTTTATAAAGAATTAATTCATTTGGATAAATATGTTTGGCTAGAATATTGAAATCATTAAATACTAATAGATCATCAATGAATCTGAGAAAGAAGGAACTAATTGGAAGATTAACGTATGATTTTACAAACCTATATTCTTGAAGAAAAAGAAAAATGTTGCAGATGTTAGTACTAAGTATAAGATGTTAGTACTAAAAGTATTACTCATGGGAATACCATTAATTTGTTGAAAAAGGTGGTCATTAAAAAGTATATAATTGTTACTGAGGTTAATATGTACTTGAAAATTCCAGTTATCTTCATTATTAATATCACTGAGATTAAACATGCTATTAATTTGAAGAAGGTCATCATGAATGTTATTTGTTGGACGGTTGGATATAGGTTTTCGAAATCAAAACAGTGATTTGAATCAACATTATTTAAAGTTTTTAGTGTATTTAAAAACTGAACACTATTTTTAATATTCCAATTGAAATGATTATTATTTTTAGTAAGCTTATTAATTCTGTCATAAACTTTTTTAAGAATGTTCTCAAAGTAAATACCGATTTTTTTCATGTTACTATTAACGTCACTAGCAATAAACCTTAATTTGGTTGCTCTCTTATGGAATTTAGGATTGGCAAAAAGAAAAGGAAAATTTTTAATATTATTTGGTTTAATTTTAAGTTTTTTATAAATAGTATAGTAGTTTTTTATAATAAACTGCGAAAGCAGTTAAAGCAGTTCCGGGGGTTGGTGAGCACCAGCGAGTAGGGGGCGAAGCCTCCTAGTATATATATATATATATATAATATGATATAAGCAATTATTTCTAGAATGTCAGCAACCTGGACAAGTGGGGAGAAGGGGTCCCAAAATTTCTCTCCTTATCGAGATTTTAAGATTTATAAGTCCTAATTTTTAAATTATGAAGATTATTATTAAGATCCTGTTCAAAACAATTATTTATTAAATGAGACCGATGAAGTAGACCTGTAGGCCTATAGTGATTTATTCTTTGATCAAAATATAACACGCAGAAAAAAGAAATAACACTAATAACACACAGAAAAAACAAACAATAATTAAACATAGGTTACGAATTTTGAATGCTCTTATGCTCGTTTCCTCTCCCGTCAGATTTGTTTATTTTATGTAAATACGAGACCCAGGCTCCCCAAAGTTCTAGGTGATATAAATTTTTTTTCTTTTTTTGGGATTAGAATTTACTTATAGCTCCATTTATTCAGATTGAATGGAAAAGTGTTTTAGGCAGAAAATGTGCGTCAGAGGGCCGCAGGGAATAGCATTTGTTTGATTTAAATAAGAAAGCAGAGAACACTTATGTAGAGCTTAAATACCTTTGCAACAAAATTAGCACTACTTTCGTTTCATATAAATGTGTCAACTTAAATGCCAATATAAATGCTCTCAAAGGCAGCAAAGTCAACGAGGAGCCGTGAAGCGGCGAGTTTATGTAGGTGAATATAAAGTGATAGCCACCAAATGGCAAGTCAATGCACGATCTTTCCCCACTCCTTTAATTTATTTCTAAAATAACAATGTCATAAATTCAGATCAATGCTGTCGAATGCAGCAGAATCAGTGTGAAGCCTCAAAGTTCATGAAGGTCAAAGGCAACATGTAACGGCTAGGCGATGAATTCACGTAAGTGAATCAGTTGGTCACCTCAGGTGGTTAGTATTTTGAATATAAATTAAATGATATTTTTAGAATTTGAAATACTTTTCTTTATACAGAATACAGACAAGAAATGCATTTGATAATTTTTTCATTAAAATGAATAACATTTTCAATTTTAATAATCATTAAAAATCACATTTGAATGCCAAAAATTAGGACTAGGGACATAAATGCACAGAACATGTATGGATATATAATCAGTAATAATAACATTGAAATGTTTGATGGAAAAACCTGTGTAAGTCAGTAATACTTCATGTTAAAGAATAATAATTATTAAGTGAAAATAATTTTTCAATAAGAACAAATAAAGAAAGATTTTTCACCTAAAAAAACTACAATTCAAGAATAAATATATAAAAGGAAGTCCTTTAGAAAAATTTGAAGTCAAAGTGATAAAATAAAAAAAAATGAATAAACCATCCGGTTGAAACTTAAGTTTAAACCACATAGGTTTAAACGAGCCAACCCTGGCTTAAACTGCTTAAAAATGAACAAATTAAAGAGTGTATATTACTACCGTATTAATACCAACTCCATTTGAGGACTTCAAATTTCTACAACACGGCAAGAAGATTGACCTAAAAGTTAAGTGTACTATTATTAATTAAGTATAAAAACTTTTCATGAGATGATGTCGAAAAAATTACGTCTGCAACTTACTCTTCAGATTTTTTAAAAATGTAAATGAAGTTTGATGATAATCTATTGAAGCAAGTTATAACAGCTTCTTTCAGTTTAGTGTCATCCCTAGAAATGTTAACTTTTTTTAAATGTGTAGATAAGAACGGTATCTCAAAGTGATGTAAACGTACTGTTAGCACTGACTACTAAGTGCAAGAACGATTTCACAATGTGCCCACTTGAAATGCTTGTGTTTTTTTTTCTTTAAATCATGTAACTAATGCAAATGAATGCTATAGGGAAAATATGATAAGATAATTTCTTTGAAAAAACAATAAAAAAAGATAATTTTTAAAAACGCAGTTACTGAATTGGCAATAGATACTTGCAATCAGGGCAAACAGTCAATAAAGGTGAACTTTATAACCACAAAGAGATGAAGGATGTCATCACATTTAATCGAGCTTACTAAGAAAAGGCAATTTTTTTTATCAATCACGATACCTCGAATGTATGGAATCATTGTCTGACTATCAGCAACTAGAATGATCTGTTTCCGCCTATAAAATGGCTTATTTCTCACCTTATCTCAAGGTTTAATTTATTTTAACATCGAAATAATGAAATAAAAAACTTTTTCAATACATGGAATATAATTTTTATATTTATTATGCAGAATCCTTCTCCCAGATTTGTATTAACATCCATTCTATAATCTGAGTTGACAAATGTTTCGGCATGCATTCATTTTAGATGATTTTAATCATGAAACGGATAAAATTGTGTCACAATCCCTAGAAAACACCAAAGATATATCGTTACTGAAACCGTGTAAATATTTTAGAATTTTATTGCCTGCATTAAAATTGTAACATTTATGGCATTGTAGTCTGTAGTTAAATTATAAAAGTATCAACTTTGAATTTGATTTTTTTTTAAATATAAAAAAGTTTTAGAAGAAAAAATTCTGTATTTTCTTTCTAGAATAAATTTTAAAGCATTTATTTATTTCAGAAAAATTATATATTGAATTAAAAAAAAAGAATGATCTTACTTATACAAACTTAAAATTTCTACACATAAATTTTCACAAAATTTGCCACAATATCCTATTTTAAAGTTTAAAAAGATAACTTTTGATTTTATTAAAAACATCTTCCATCTAAACTTATTTAACTTATTATTATTGATCATTTAAAGTTAAATTAAAAAGCATTTACTTTTACTTTCTATGTTAGAATATTAGTGTTTAGTGAATTGCAAGAGTGCAATATACAACAAAAATATTAGCGATATCCTTTCCGTTTAAAGATTTCCTTCAGTTTAAAAATGTCTATCAATTTAAAAAATTTACTAAATTAATAAACCTGCTAATTGCAATTAATTTTCAACGAATTTTTTAAACACGGCAGTCAACTGAAAGTGAAATAGTAATTATACTAGATTACAATCTATATTTTTAATATGGTTAATTTCAATTATAACTAGTGTTCTATAAAGAGCGTTTTGAATAATTATTTTTAGAATTTGGTCAAAAATTGTCTAAAAAAGTACTTGAAAATTAGTACTTAAACGTGGCAAAAAGGAAAAGATTGAAACTTATATGATTGCAATCACTGAAAACATAAAAATCTGTTTGCAGGCATACAGAAAGGAGTTGAATGATGATTATTAGGATTATCTCTAAGTGCTATCAGGTTTTGATGCATTTTCTACCTTTCTATTACTCCGTTGATTTCGACAGCGCTCTTTTTTCTCTTCATCAATTAAATATCAATTTTAACCCCTTAATTGCAAGTACATTTTTTTCACCTAGGATCTAAAACATTACCTAAAGGATGGTTCATTTGGAACACCCTTTATGCTTAGTTTATGCTTGTAAACTGCACTATCCTTCCAATTTCATCTCTTTCCTTAGAGTTTTGACATTTTCCATGGTTTAGTTTAGTTTTCCATACGTGTCATATTAATTGACATCAAAAAATCAACACTCCCTGATTCAAACTTGAAGTCCTCGTGAGTAAATTTTACTAGTTTTATACATAAAATTTTTATTTTACTAAACGTAGTCAAAGTTTTACATAGCTTAGTTTTGCTTAACTGAACATTGAACATATTGAACTTTTCAAAAATTCAACCACTCTTTTAAAGTTATATTTAACCGTCTATACAAATTGTTTTGGGTATTTCAATAGTTTAACGTATGTGTTGCCCACAGACTTATTTAATTTTATGAGTTCTCTGCTGATAAAGATTGACATCTATGAACTTTCCAGCTTATTACATAAATCTTTAATAAAACATTTCTTAATAAGACATAATTTAAAATAAAATTTGGTTTAGAAAACATAATAAAATTGTAATCATCAGTCTTAAAAAAAGGCGGATTTAAAATAATAATATTTCAAACGTAATCAAAATTTTATAATTCAGGCTAATTAACACTATTGTTACTATAACCATACCATTTATTACCATTTTTAAAAGCTTTGATAATATATATATATATATATAAATATATATATATATATATATATATATATATATATATATATATATATATATATATATATATATATATATATATATATATATATATAAAATAAAAATTGAATAAATAAAAAATGAAAAAAATAAAAATTACTGAGATAACTATGCTACTCACCAAAATGCATAAAAAATTATATGAAAATATAAAAGTTTTCTCAAAAATCAATTTTATATATATATATATATATATAATAAAAATTGAATAAATAAAAAATGAAATAAATAAAAATTACTGAGATAACTATGCTACTCACCAAAATGCATAAAAATTATATGAAAATATAAAAATTTTCTCAAAAATCAATTTTACATTATTAATAAAGGCACATAAAAATTAACTAATAGCAGAGATTGAAAAAATAGCAGCAGTTACTCTATCTTTTATCTATCTATCTATATATATATATATATATATATATATACAATGAAAGAAAATACACTTTGTTAAATAAATGAAATTTTTCTAAACAAACAAACAAACATGTGTTTTAGTTTTCTTAAACATACCAATCTTGATTTGACAGTGTAATTAGTAGATGTTATATACAAAAGATAGTTTAATAAATTTAGGTCTAAATGATAGATTAAGATTTTAAAACTTAATCTAGCGCTTTAAACGAATAATAATTATTGTACTTTTAACTAAAAGTTTAATATGAATAAATACGTTATACTTCCGAGTGCAATAATTTAAATATCTAATCACTTGAAAATCGCACAATTTTAAATTTATAAATAATTCAAGAAAAGCCCAAAATTTGATACCTGATATATAAATTTTGTTAAAAAAGAGATCAAAATAATGCTCGTCTAAAATATGAAGTAAAGTACGCCTTCATAATTATCACCGATTCTTTGATACACTTACCAAATACAACTTCTCTTATAAAGACTGAAACAACAAAAGTTTTTATATACTGATAAAACTCTTATTTTATTTAATTCCGAGTCTATATTTTGTAACACACGTAAACAATTAATTTATATTATGACTCTTTGATTTTAAAATTTTTGGTATCCACGTATCACATGACTGTATTGTTATCACGGATATGGAAAAACTGCGTAGTTACCAAACGGTTACGATTAAATTCAGCTTTGGCCAAATTGTTCTTCGAATGTTAGCATTCTAAGAGATAACTTTTACGAAACTCGATTTGATCGAAGGTAAAGAAAAAAAAACAATTTTGCTTTAAAAATTTTCTATCACGTTATACATTTATGTATTATGCAGCGAAAAAATATTTATTTCTACTAATTCCAACATTATCTGCAAACACAAGCTTATCGAACACAAACTAGCATAAGCTAATTTATAGTTATGGCATGAACATTATATCTGTAAACATCCCATTATATCTGTAAACATCCTGCTTATCTGTAAACATCCCAAACGACAACAAAGGCTAAAATTTATATAATTTGAAATTAAAAAAATAAAACAGAGCAATTCAGTAAGCACCAAAGATACATACCAGTAAATTACATAGTTTAGTTCCTCGTAACAATCTCGTCGTATTGTGAATTCTGATTCAATCCAAGCAACCTTTAGCTTTTAATGTTAGACTGATTGCACAATGTTGACAGGGATGAAATTTCCCTATTTTTCCCTAGGAAAAATTTATCCATATGTTTGATAAGGAAGAAAAGGCGAAGAATCATTGGTAAAGAAAGACGTTGTAGAAAACGTGATAATCTAATCTGCATTTCCAACTTCTCTTATGAAACTTTAGTGTCAATAAAGTTTTAATAACCTTAATTAATTAATATTTTTTCATGATTTTTTTACCGATTATTAATATCAACGAATTAATTGACTTTAGTTTTGACCGTTTAATTTAAAACGATTCAAATAACAAAAATATGGCTCTTAAGAAATTGAAATTCAAAAAATATTTTTAAATTATATAACGTTTTCACAACTAAAATTTAATTATATGATCATATGATCATATAATATGATAATTTAATATATGAGCATATGATCTAATAATCTAAATAAAAAAATGCTTATTAGAACTTTAAAATATCTTTCGGCAAAATTTGTAATAACTATTAAAATTTTAGTAAAAAATAAAATGCTATATATTTAAAAAAAAATTTGCTAGTTATTTCTTATAATTCATAACTATTGTAAAAATATGCAATAAAATTTTATTGATTTGATTTAAACTGAAATTAATAAGTTTCGAAGCAATAAATTAGTTATAATTATCCTATCGTCCTTCAAGATAAATTAACCTTTTTATTTCGTATGTTTCTCTCACAATACTCTCTCTCTCTCTCTGTATATATATATATATATATATATATATATATATATATATATATATATATAGTATATATATAAACAAGTGCAATAAATTTATTCGAGAACGAGAGCACCGATTATGTTCATGTTACTTTTCTGCAGATTGTAAAATTTTATGGTCAACCATTTGTCATTTGTTAACAATCGCTACATTTTAATGTCGCGACGCAAAATATTGTTTAAAGTTTAACCTGTAATTAATCGCAGGAGCCTTCCTTGGCGTGCGGTATTGCTGTTCCGTTATATAATCTGAAGCATGAAGGTAACTAGATCGAATCTCTCTATTACAGTGGCTGTGTCTTAATTGCTGTTTTTCTCAAATTTGTGTTCTCTATTCTTCAACTCGAACCCGTATATGCATGTGAATAAATTACTGTATCTCTCTACTTCCATAAAAGACGGTTAAAAACAACACTATTGTTTGATTAGTCTGAATCTGGTATCTTTATAAAACTTGAAAGCATCATTTATTCAATTATTTTCAGTATTAATTGAGTGATTTATTAGAAAAAAATGTAAGCACTTTTATCACTCCTATGAAGTTATCCTATGAAGTTAGGAGCACCTTATATTTGCATAACTGTAGACTTTGCACCTGAATGTTATTCTTTTAATTATATTTAATATAAATTTCAAAATTTAAAATTGCTTGGATTATATTTCCTAGACATTATTTGCTCAAACCATTAATTAAAATCTAAAGAACTTTTAAGAATTTTAAGAAGAACTTTTATGAATACGCTGGCAAAATATTTCTATAAATTTAAATCTAGAAAATCGTTTGTATGCAGAAGAGGATTACAGTCTACAAACACTGTAAAAAATTGGGATACAGTTGCCACCATTTTTGATTTGAAGGTAAATTAATTTTAATGTGCATTTAGTCACATTTTTATTGACTTTTTCACTGTTATAGTTTCATTTATTTATTTTTCATTTTTTTCTTTTACTGACAATACATATTTTCATGTGCATTTGAATAAATTTTAGCTTCATTACAAAATCGTTTGGTTTAAAAAAGAAGCACATTTTCAGTAATATATTAGCACTAATTCTTTCGAACAATTGTTATTTTGTAAAGTTTTTGTATTGTTGTTGTTGTTGTTACTTATCCTCCACTTGTCTGACGGAGTCAGACAAGATCCAGTAAGTTGTTGACCCTCAAAAAGTCGATGACAAAAAGTGGAGTAGCGTATAAGTCCTCCTTGGAAAGGTCGAAGCAGTCAAGGATATGTTCAGCAGAAGCCTGCTGGGCTTCACATTTTGAGCAGACTGCATAAGTCTTTCTTCCTTCAAAGTACGAGAGACTATTCGTGTGTCCACTTGCCAATCTGGAAATTGCTGTTTGAGCTCTATCACCTATATGAACAAGTGAAGAGCCCGGTTCCTTGGCCGCATACCAGTGGTGAGAGGGGGGATCCTCCACTTTTTTGATAGATGGCTTTTGGTTTTGGACTGAATCTCTGAGTAGGTTAGGGCTGAAGACGAAGGTGTTGAATGACTACTGCCCTCCTTGGCCAAGCGATCCGCTTGCTCATTGCCAAAGATGTCAACGTGGGATGGTATCCACTGAAGATGAACGTCGTGGTGCTTTGAAATAAGTTGAAGTTTAAGAAGGATGGAGATGCTTGCTTTGTCTCCAACTTAAGTCTAATTGTATAGATGTGAAGAGAGCTGCGACTGTCCGATAGGATCCAAAGATCTCCAAAGTCACTCTCGTTGATTATAGAATCGATTCCCTGTTCAATTGCGATTAATTCACTCCTAAAGACTGAAGTGAAATAGGATTACGGATACAGATGGAGTAATTCTGCCCAGATTTTTCAATGAAGACGCTGCTACCAGCTAGGTCTCCCAGTCCACTTCCGTCTTTGTAAATTTCTACGGCGTCACTGGGAATTACGCCTAACATTTCCAAAGCTCTCTGCCTAAGTTCAGCTGGAATATGATCTTTCTTTGTGACCGGAGCAGAAAAGCCGAAGTCGAAATGGACTCTGGGGATTCCCTCTGAAGGATTCGGACAAGATTTTAAGGAGTGGGGCTCAACGTCTTCAGAAGGCAAATGCAGAAGTTCAACTTGACTGAATGGACTGTTTTTTCTTCAGTTGCTGATTGTTGCGCCAATTGTTAAAGAGAGGTTCTGTTGTTCACCCCTCCCGACGGTGTTCTTCCCTTGACGGTGTTCCTGCCAGGCCATTGACCTGGATGGCTATGCCGGCGGTAGCTTGCTACTGGTAGGGTCTCCCAAGCCGGACAGGCTGAAGGGTAGGTGCCAGACTAAAAAGAACACCAACAAGAGCCAAGACAGACTTCTACCTTTATGGTGCTCAACTCAACAGAAGCTGCTTTTTACCTCTTCCATGACTTTGTTGACCCAAATTTTCTGTATTCTATTTGATAACTGCAATTTTGTATTTAAAAATGTGTTAGTTTATCTCAACCCAAAAAATGGCGGCAACTATGAATCACAATGTTTTAGAACGTAGTGTTAACTACTACTTTAGTTTATTTATCTTCATTTAATAAAATTATGTATCATGTTTTTCTGTGTCAGTAACAGTATCCATATTTCAATTTTGCTCAAAGTAAATAGCAAAACACTTAAATTTTAGAACAAATGATTTTATTTGCAGTCAATTTATATAAAAATTATAGATACTTTCAGTTAAAAGAGGTGAATACAATTCATTTCTTTCAATTTTGGTTTAAGAAACAATATTTATTAAATACTATTAGTGGATTTAATTTCAAATTTAAATTAGACATAACTTTTTAAGTATAATCTTTTAAAATATGAATTCACCGAGTTTCAATAATCTTTATAATGAATGACGAAATAGGTTGAAAGATTACACATATCTGCCAAGAAGGAATGACAATGTCGTCATCCAAAACTAAGTCTGCGTTCGGTTGCCCCGCACTGGAACACCTTCGTCTTCTTTCCTTTTTATTTCCCTTCTTCTCAATGGAAAATTTCTCTAATTTTAATTTTTTTTAACAGAACTAAGTTAACTGTCATTCGGGCTTAGTGTAAAACGTAAATATTTTCCTCACAATGTGCTTCATCATTGCTCTGAATATAAACGAAAATCAATTCTGAAGCGTACGAAAAGATTTTTCCTTTCTTAAAGATACCGAAAGCAGAGCTTTTTGCGTAATCGAACCAGTTGAACCTTTTTCCTTACTTATGAGATAATCATTAACATTCAAGCACAAAAAGTTAAGAAGCTCCATCCTGTTCGCGTTGTGACTGCCTCTTGTGAACACGCGTTGCCGTCCGTAATCTCCAACTGACATGTATTATCCCCCTTTAAACCAAGCTAGCTTAAATTTAAAAACTAAGTGGTATGCCTTTTATATTTTTGAGCACATTTCACGTCATTCAAATGACGTCATGAATGAAGATGATTTTGAAAAGAAAATCTCTGTTCATACATTAGCACAGACATGTAAGCAATAAAAATATTTACTTGAATTGAGGCTTACTTCTAACATGGTGGATAGCTTTCAGATTGAAGCTTGGTATGAAAACGTTGAGCTAAGTGATAGTTTTACGGAGTTTTTTTCTTCTTTTTTTAAAAAGAAACTTAGAAAGAAGAAAAAGAAATTTATTTTTGCCAGAATCAAATTTTTGAGTTGACAGTTTGTTTCATACTTGCATACTATAATACAATTATAAAGATATAAAAACTATTTAAAATTATTATGTATCGAAGCATTTGTAACCAAAGATATATGAGAAATATGTTATAAGTTTCATGTTTAATATTTTAAATGGTAATCCCGCTTTATTTCTTACATTTCCCCCTAAAAAAAATAAAAATAATAATAAATAAAAAATAAATAAATAAAAACAATTACTATTTAATTTATTGGGACCAGGTTTTGAGGATCAAAAATAAAAATTTAATTAAAAAAGGCATATTTATTCAAAATGTGTACATTTTTGTGAATTTTTAAATAAAAACAATTGAATAACTTTATACTTCAGCGAATAAAATATTTAGAGTTTTTAAATATTACTAGAAAGTGAAGAAGTTTCTCATTGTTTCAGTAAAATATAACTATTCTTAAATTGAATTTAAGACGTATTTCTATACAAAAAATATTTACGAAATATTTATAATGTGGAAAGTAAAAGCGCAAGGAAACTTTAATCTTAAATCAACAAAAGGGACTAAAATAAATCGATGAAAACGAAAGATTTCTTTTTTAATAATGATTTGCTAGAAGCTACTCTCTTTTCAATAAGAAGAGAGGAAACCGGAATTTTGAAGTTAATATTTAAACTTTATAGCTTAAGTTGAAACCCTGAATTCATTTCAAACCATTTTTTTTAAATCTATATATTAAGACTAAAATTTCAGTGGATGTCATATAAGTTTTAAGTTTGTATTTATTAGTGAGGGAAAGCGACACGATTTGTTCTGTCGCAAATCTCACATGATTGAATTGAATATTGCTGTTTAGAATTATATTCTTATATTGAAGATGAGTAGATTGGTTTTGAAGTAGATTTTAAAAATGGTGTTATAAATGTAAAATAAAAAAATAAGAAATTGATTAAAATTTAAAAGTGTGTGTAGCATAATACTCAAAATGTTATTAAGCAATTTGAGTAAAGCATTGCTATTCAAAAACACATATAGTTCGTTAGGTGAAAGTGTTTCGAATTATAGCAAATATTGTAACGCGAGATCAATGAGTCTCACTATACGATCAAAATAGTCAAACCATTAATTATCATTTAACAGAGCAGTGGTAGTTCAGAAAACAGAGCTCCGCCTGCTAGTGAGGTGAATCAGGTTCGAATCCCAGCGATTCCGGACCTGTTCTCGCCCCGACCACAGCGTTGGCGTAAAATATCATCAGTGGTGAACGGATCATGGGTAAAAGTCCCTTTGTCGTCAGGTTAACCATGAGAGGTTATCAAGGTTTTCCTCTCCATGTCACGCAAATGCGGGTTAGTTCAATCAAACAGTCCTCCGTGAAGGCAAATGTCTCCCAATACTTGATCCAGGATTTTCATTGTCTTCTGTATTGGGTTTCACAGATACAAGGCTACGGAGTTGAACATTGGTAGTCGTAAACTAAAAAATTGAGTCGGCTTTTCAACAATGGTTATAAAATAAAATAAAATTATCATTTAGCAGACATTAAACAATCAAATTAGTCAGATCTGGGAGGTGGGAAATCCATGTTCTGGCGCATATTGTAATAGCTTTACTGTCTTCAGGCTAAAAGAATAATTATAAACAAGGACTGATCTAAGCAATAACAGAAAATGGCACAAAGAGCTGAATTACAAAATATAAATGCAGTCGATATTTTTGAACTCTTCATGGGCTGCTTCTAAAAAGTCCAGTGAATAAAGTGCTGCTAACGGGAAGCCCAGTGAATAACGTGCTTTCCGTAACGGGAAGGCTTTTCAATTTCGAGAACGTAAGTACTACTACGGTTTCTCCACTACGAAAACGGAGCATTTGAAAGAAAAAAGTTAGAGTATAGGTCGTTAACAAAAGAATTGTCTGCCGGCAAATAGTTCGTTGAGATAGTATCGTCTAATATGCTGGTATTTAAGGAATTTTTATTTTTCTTTAATATAATTTATTCAATGAAATTTTATTTGTTTACTTTATTTGGATTTTATCATCATCTACTCAGTACAAGGCTAACAGTAGAAGGTTTCCTCAATTTTTTGCTCTATGTAACGCATGTATTTTGGTTAAAAATCTTTTACGAAGTATCCTCGAAATATGACCAAAGAACTCATTTATTTTTCTTCAGAGATATTTTCAATTCATATTTTCATATTTTATGTTTTAATGCGATGAACTACTATGCATATGTTTTGCTTAATCTAATTACGTAAAGCCACTATAAGTGAATTATATAATAAAAAATGGAATTATTATAGCTTTATTCATTTTGACGTTTAGTTTTGCTGATGATTTCGTAGAGTTGTTCAGTACTGAATTATTTATTATTTATTTTCCTTTACCCGGCACGTAGAAAGGGTATTCAGCTAGTATAATAATAATTAAGGCTAATGTGGAGATAAAACTAATATTATAAAAATATTAATTTAAATATACACTTTGAATATGAAATGGGATAACTAATTTCCCCATAGCCATCTAAATTATATTTTTAATTTTTGGAAAATAAGTAGTTTCTGCCCATAAATTTAACTAAAAGAAAAGTATTTTAATCTAGCTGTCTATAACTTTAAGCACTAAATTCTAATTTTGAAGATTAATTAAATGTTACTTCTAAAAAAAAGAATTTAAAAATTTGCATACATCGAGATCTTGAGGACACTGATTTAGTTTGCGTGTTTAAATTCATCAGGAAGCTCCTTAATGAAGCTGGACAAAATGTCAATTATAGAGATCTTAGACTGTTGAAATGAGGGGAAAATTGATTGGAGAACAGGAAATGTCCACATAACGCAGATGATCAACAGAATGATTGGAGGTGCTAATTTATTTAGAGATCGTGCATGCCGTTTGAAAAGTCTTTACGCCTTTGTTCTGTTACGTACATATCTTGAACATTTCATTCTTAATAAGCAGTTGTCTTTGGAATTTTGCAAGCCATTTGTATTAACTGTGGCAGTTTCAGAAAGGGAAGCTCTATTGTTTCCTCTATTGTCGGAAAATAACCATTTGACGTATATAGTGTCATCATATGTTCTCATTTAATACTAAGAACTCTTAGTAATTCAAACTCAAAGGGGAAAGGGAGAAGAAAAATGAATTAACAAAAAATGAACATAGATTTTAAAAAAAATAGTACTAAATATTATAACACTGACATATTTAGAAACCAAAATTATTACAGAATTAATTTACTTTCAAAATTATTTTGTATTGGGTAATAAAACTGTTTTCTTGAAGTTCTCTTGAAAGTATATTGGTACACGAAAACATTACGAAACTTTATTGATAAAGAAACCTTGTTTTCCATGTACTATACTGTTTATAGCATCGTATAATAGTAGTAACCAGTAAAAAAAAAAAAAAAAAAAAAAAAAAAGCAACGCAATAAGTATGCACTCTAAAAAATTCCAGATCAAATTCCGGTATTTAGGATGCTGGTACTTCTTTTTTTATCGTAAACTCCATTTTTGCTGAAACATGTAACGGAGAGAAAAAATTTGCTATACCGTTTTTTTACAGAAATAATTACAGTAAAATTACTGAATCATTCTAATTAAATAAATATTACTGTAAAAATTACGGTATACTATTTTTACTGTAAAAATGGATTTTACAGTAAAATTGATTTTACGGATGTCGAACTCAAAATATCGGTACTTTATTGCGTAATTTGATCAGGATTTTGTTTTTATGTGGTGATCAATAAGATGAATTTTTATGTGTTTCACAATCAAGTGTAAATTCAGGAAACTTGTAAACCATAAATAAGAATATAATACTAAGGATTAGTATGATGTAAAAAATTTTACCATAATAGGATTAATATGATGTAAACCATAAATAAGAATATAATACTAAGGATTAATATGACGTAAAATTTTTAATCATAATCGGATTAATATGATGTAAAAAATTTTACCATAATAGGATTAATATGAAGTAAAAATTTTTACCATAATAGGATTAATATGATGTAAACCATAAATAAGAATATAATACTAAGGATTAATATGATGTAAAAAATTTTACCTCCATAAAAAATATTGCCAATTTGAGAAAGGAACTTTTGTAGTTTCTTCCATAGTCGGAAAACGATCGTTTGACTCATATAGTATCAAACTGCGCTTTGATTTCATACACAGAATTTTTTGTTATTCAAACTCAAAGGAAAAAATAGAAAAACATGAATTTACAAAAATTAACATGGAAGAAAAATAATACGAAATACTTTAAAACTAAATTATAGTTTCTTAAAATACGATATAAATTTTCTTGCAAAAAATTTTCTATGTTGGTTATAAAAACTGTTTGCTCGAAGTCTTTTTTAAATATTATGATATACGAATTAATCAAGAGAGCTTTTTTGATGAAAAAACTTTTCATGCACTCTGAAAAAATGCCGGTCAAATAACAGTAAAAAGTATCGACACGCAAGACACTGTTACTTTTTATTGTAAAATTCCTTTTTACCGGATCATGTTACGGAACATGTTTATAAATGTTTTAGAAAATTAAAAAAAATTTCCAAGTTCTTGTTTCAAAAATATTTAGCAGTTAGTACTTAGGTTTAATTATCACATTTCGGTGCATAAAATTAAACAAAAATTCATCGCTGAGAAATAATAAGTAATTACTTTGAAAATTATGAAATTATTTTCATATAATTCATTATAGGTTACATGGTGATAGTAGAACCTCATTTTTGGTTGAAGTGGACCCTTATACTCAAAACCCATTTTAATACAGTGAAACCTCCAGGAAAGACCTCCTCTATGTAGCGCTATTTATGACCACTTTTGCGAGGCACGGAATTTTTTCTATACACTTTGTATTGAAGAAAATCTCTAGGAGAGACCATTAAAACCTCTCCCAGTGACCAGGCAAACATCTGCACCAAACCTGGAAAAAATAAAATAAGGAAACACGAAAAAATATAAAAATAAAATATTTAACAAAACAAATAAGTAGATTAAAATATATTCAAAAAGTTTGTGTGAGGCTCTTATTCAGAGAACTCAGTTTGACGATACAACCTCATTTTGCTGTCAGAGTTTCTATAAAGACGATTCTATCAATGATTTACTTCTGGAGTTGAAAGTTAAATTAGAAAAAAAAAGTTAAATTAGAAAAAAAAAAGTTATTTTTGAAAAGACAAACACACTTCTTCTCATCTTTTAAAGCTAACTAATTCTTATGATATAAAATTAAACAAAAAAACATAATTATCTATTTATTTAAAACAGCTTTATCATTCATAATTGGTAAATTTGTTTTTACACAAAATTATATCAGTTGGGATAATTTTTGTAGACGCTAAATTTTGTTCGTCTTTTCATGACACCGACAGAAAGAAACCAAGAAAATGACACTGACTAAGATTCAAATTGTTGGCGAAAAATCTAGTACCTTCAATAAAAATTTTGAAGTCTGTGGAGGTAACTTCTAAGAATGACCAACCACCATCAATTACCATTTTACTGTGGAACGGAAGAGTTGTCTCTCCCGAGATGTTACACTGTATTAACAATTCTAAACTAAATATCTTTATGTGGGTTCCACAGTCTTGAATTATTAATCATTTATAAATTAATTATATTAATTAATTATATTAATTAATTATATTAATTAATTATATTAATTAATTATATTAATTAATTATACTAATTAATTATATTAATTAATTATATTAATCAATTATATTAATTAATTATATATTTCTTATCGTTTAAATAATTGATATACTGCAATGCACAAAAGTATCGAAATATTTGTTACGTATTGTTAAGTACTTTTTATTGCTTTTTATATACGAAAAAAAATAATGCCGAAAAAAAGTTGTAAAGTTCTCTTTACAGAACTGATTATTTTAGTAAATGACAATGTACACTAAGACTAATGAGCGTTGGACTTTAGGATTTGTAAATTAGCCTATTTAAGGAAATTAAATGAAAGTGAACTATTAAAAAAATTACGTTTCTTACCCTTTTAATTAATACGGTTTAATATTAATTATTCTGCGCTTATTACGAAAAGGCAATTAATAAATACATTTGGTTATGATGAAAGTTTTTTTTAAAAGAAAAAGAATGATAATTACTATGTTAAAGTATTTTTTTATAAAGAAGTTATAGTCTTTATTGGCAAAGAGAAACTACTTAAATATAAAGTATAATGTGATGAATGTCACTCAAATAGTTAGTTGTTAAGATCGTAACTCATTATATGTCTTTTTGGTTTCATCAATGACTTAAAAAATAAACTTTTTAAAAGTAAAAACGTATTTGATAAAAAGTATTGAAGCCAATTGTACAAAGAAGATCTTTTAAAATGTCCAGAAAATATTATAATTTCATAAGGAAAAGTATAATCTCTTAAGGTAAAAGGCTTATGTTTGAAAAACACAAAAACGCTTTTGAGTCTCAAAAGCCTTACATTAAAATTTTATCTTTTGAGAAAAAAATTGCTTTCTTTATTCGCATTTGATTAGAAAATTTCTACTTTTTCTTAATGTATCAAAATTTAGTTTAGGCACGGAAGAAAATCAAATAACAGTTTTCAAAGTGTTACAATGCAACCTGAAATTAAGGTTTGCACTGATAGTTTTTTTAAATTTTTACCGAAGGATTTTTATATGGTGGATATTAATAAATTTCTGATTCAAATGCTTTTTGTTCATTTCAACTCTTTGAAACCTATTTATATATATATAAGTATCCGTACTTCAAAAAGAAAGGGTAAGTTTTCTTTTTAATTTAATAATTTATCCGGAAGGTATTAACTCTTCAACTATCATAGAAAATAAAAATCAAACAAAACGGATTAAATTTTTCAAGAAAGTTTTTAGTAAGAAACTGAAATTTTTTGAGGAAAGGAGAATTTCATTTTATAACCGGCTTTGAAGAGTCCACTCATTTTTAGGTTTACAGTTATCAATGTGTTCAACTCCGAAGCCTTCTTTTTTGAATCCAACCTAGAAGAGAGGGGAATTCTTACATCAAGCATTGGGACAAAAGTAGCTTTCATGGAGGACTTTAGCTTACATTTGCGTTATATGGAGAGGGAAACCTCTAAAAACCTCCACTGTTAGTCAGGCAGCAATCTGATTCTAATCCACGATCCGCCTATCACGGAGGCTATTTTTCGTCAGCACTGTGGTCACTGCGAGGCTGAAGCAGTACTCGTATTGATCAGCCATCACTGGGATTCGAACTTGCATCACCCTCAATCATCATTACTCTTATTTATTAGGGATAACTTGACACTAGTTGCAAGCAGACACCATGCTAATTCGAGATTAATGAAAAACAGAGTAAGTGACGCTAATGTTATTTAAAAACTTAATTAGAAAAGTTATGTTTTGAGTCCACCAGTTTATTTCTGTTTCTCTTTATTGCTTGAAGATTTATTTTAGTCGAGTTTAACATCTGATTACGGCTCTTTTCAGCTATTATTTTCCATTAATTCCACAATTTTTAGAACATTTTTAGAACTTACTAAGCTGCTTTTTAATTATTAAATGGCACTGTCAGATTAATCAGGGACAATTTCAATCAGACTTGAATGAACACGAATTTTACAATACCAATTATTGGAAAGTTGAATTCAGTGTCTCGACTGTAAGCAATAAGCACAGAAATCTTGCAACATTTTTTATTTTATTTCCTTTGAGCTGCACAATCAGTCTTCCCGATGAGCAGACCTAGTGCGTTCTCCAGAAGTGGTATCCACTCTTTCAGGACCACCACAATGGGTGAGATACCGTTGGCCATGTTAATTTGGACGTCTAGTTTCTGCCACACTAGATGGCAGCACCGAGACTCTATTTGAATGCTAAAGTGCACTAGGAATTTAATTTTGCCGGAAATGCCAAGAGCCAATAAAGCACTCCAGGGATCTTTTACATGTCGCATAATCATACGACATAGCCACTGAGGATTTTCTGCATCCCGAAAATCCGGTGTCTGGGCCGGGGATCGAACCCGCAGACTTGGGTTCAGAAGGCCGACGACAAACCAACTGCGCCACCCAGCCGCTCTTGCGACATTGCAAAAGAATATAATCGACGTTTGATTTAAAATTTCTTTTCTAAATCCTGATCAATCTTAATTTACCATAAATTATAAATATATTCCTTATGTTCCATGAATTTTTAATCGTGTGTTTCTCAGTGTAGGAGTGTCTTAATATTAATTTGTTGCTGTAAATAAATATAGAAATATATTTCTTTCAGTTAGGAAAAAGAAATTTCCCCCCATAATATTTCTATAGATACCCGGTTTTATCCGATCAGCTCGTATATAACCGGACTTGAGCATGCTTTCAAGAAGTAATTAATTTACATTTAGAAATATTCTTACTTTGTGCACAAATTTTTTTATTTTTCTTTATGAAAGGTTATTTTATGAAATAAATTTTGTTTATGGAAAGTTTTTAAGAATAAAATATTCTTAAGAAACCGATTTTGTTTAACATATACTCTACGTTATGATCTTTGTGTACGTATCTATATCTAAAAGTGTGGTAATTATTGAAATGGACCAAAAATATAATTTGGCTTTATAACATTGAATAATGTTCGACTTTAAAATTTCTTTTAGTGCTCTAGAATCTAAAACTTCTCCAGTAGTCAAATGGAGGCTGAAAATATTACGTTTTTCTGTTTTTTTTATGGTTTAATTATTTTTTTTAATGCCAAAGGAGGTAAAATGTTTAAATTAAAATAAACTATTTTTTTTATTTAGATTATAAAGAAAAATTTCATTGAAACAATGCAGCTACGCTAATAACTATAAACAATGATGAGTTCATTTGAATATTTATCTGCCTTTTTTTAAAAAAGAAACAATGCCGATGATTTAATTGTTCGCTTTTAATCAAACATTTTTTTGTTTTCCTTCTCAAAAGTATTTAAATAATAAACAGTTATGGGCTGTTTTTACTGTATTTTTATTGTAAGTTGTTAGTTATCAAGCAAA
This sequence comes from Parasteatoda lunata, assembly GCA_949128135.1. NCBI lineage: Eukaryota > Metazoa > Arthropoda > Arachnida > Araneae > Theridiidae > Parasteatoda > Parasteatoda lunata. The sequence continues at coordinate 68,557,516 of OX421971.1, forward strand.
AACAATTTCAAGATTAAAAAATAAAGAGAAAAAGTAAGATAAGGGAAGGATAAAACAATGTCCCAGATTTTTCTTGTCTACATAAATCACCTTGTAGATTGGAATAAAATTATTCGTTTTAAATATTTCCAGAAATGTAGCGCCTTTTTAAAGAAAAAGACAATTTTTAGTATTTTTTTTCAATTCAAGAAAAATATTATATCAATAATTTTTATTTTACAGTTTGAGCTTCTGAATTCTTCCAGAACAATTTTAATCAAACAATTGAATTGAGAATTAAAATGACTGAATTTGACAACAAGACATAAAAGAAATTCAATAACTAAGTTGTATTACTTGTTTAAGTTTCAGCAATATGTGAAATATCTTTGTTGCCAAAACAAACAAAAATACACGAAAAAAACCAAACGAAAAATTTGAAACATATGAAATGAGCCATAAAAAAATCTGCATGCAAATAACGTATCATATATTTGTGTTGCATATGTGTAGTAATTCCTGTTGTACCTTGTGAGTAAAAAATGACAGAAGTTGAAAAATACATTTTTTACTATATTTCCAAGGGGAAAAAATGCTCTAGTCAGCTACAAGAAACAGAGAAATGTCTGTATATTTTTCATATTTAAATTAATATCAACTTCCTTTCAAAGTAAAGTTTAAAAATGTTACTTTTTTTAATAGAATTTTTTTCGCATGAAGCTTGTTACATAATTCATTTACCTGGACAAAAAATAATTACGCGTAATTCTACAATTTAAAATTAAAGATTTAATATAATATTCTATGTAACTAATATAATATTATACGTAATGTGTTGTTTGTTAAAATGAATGAATTGTGTCTGCGAACTGAATTTGTATTGTCTTTAAAAATTGAATAGATTTATTTATTGAATATTTCATCTGTTGAGCGATACAAAAAACGTGCTTTTTATTATTTCTCTATAATAACGGTAAAAAAGTTACTGCATTTGTTGCAGTCACCACAGTTTCAGAAAGTTTCCGCTAATTCTAGAATTTTCAACTTAGAAGAGTTGAAACCAAATTTAACCAAACTTAAAATTTAAAAATAAATAATTATTAGAAACAGAAATATTTTTTTGATGCAACATAAACATATTCTAGGATTTATTTATCGTATCTAACGTAGAAGTTCGATGTCTGAAAATGTGTTAAATAATTAGGTTTTAAAGTGTGTTATTCGGCTTCTTTCCTTTTTAAGAAATTTCTTGTAGTATCGGCTAAGAGTAAATTTATTAATTCTTTAAGCATTAAGAGAAAATTCTCCCTCTTTTCGTTTCTGGAAGTTCTTGTTTTTTGTTTGCTTTATTATTATTATTATTTTTTTTTTAAAAAAAAACTAGGTATTTTTGACTTGAGAATTCGACATTATTTGTGAAATTTAATGTACAGAAATTTTTTCAATTTTCTGCTTTATTTTTTAATGTTAGGATGCGCTGTCATGTGATCCTATTTCGCTGACAAATTGTCTATTTCTTTATTTCTTAGTGTTGTTCCGGTCAGAATAAAACTTATTAGGTCGTCAGAATAAAATTAATTAATTGTGTATTGGTGCTATGTAATGTTTACATGCTCAGAAAATTGGAGGCTCATGCTCTCATTTGTGTGTTTGGATGTGCAATATATCACAAGAACAAAAGTAGAAAGGAAAACAAAAGATAAAGTCAAAAATAAAATACTGAACTAGGAGAGAATAAAAAGGAATCTTTCTTTAACTATTTACTTTCAAATCACAACTTAAATTACATACATTTACGGAGTGTTCTATCTGAAATTTTAATGTTTAAATTAAGAAGGTACAAATTGAAAAAAAAAATAATAAATAAAACTAAGTTTGACAAAAGAGAATGAAGGCGAGTACTTTGTTCTCTACAGTATTTTTTCACCGTCATTTAACTTAATTAAAATTATCTTCGGTGCCTTTAAGATTCGATCAAAATTGACTCTTAAATTTTTAGCAGTTTAGTCAACCTACGTTATTAGCTAATTTGGCGAAATATTTTATAAACGGCAGAGATATAAAATTACAACCAAAAAAGCAAATACTAGTAGCTAAATTTTTAAAAACTGAATAGCTAAATTTAAAAATTTTAAGTATTTATAATCTACAACTTCTAAATTTTTGTGAAAAGAATGACTATCAATTCACTTCAATATCTTGGTTTTTCGCCGTTTTATTGGCACAATCTCTATAGGACAGCGATAGCAGCTCTGCGTGCGGATTAGCGTATGATAGAGCTAATTTTAATAGCAACGCCAAACATCGAGTGTCAAAATATATATATATATATATACAATTTAGTATTTATTTGTTCTCTTTGTACTAATTCTGACATTTTTAATAGTCTGGAATTGGTATCTGGACACGTGAGGTATTATTGCTTATGTGTGTCTATATGTCTATGCCAATGCTTTTGTATGTTTAAATCCAATAAAATCAAAATTAAGTCTATAGAACTAACAGTTAACAGTTGAAAAGATAAGAAAATTATAATTTTTGATATATATCTGGTTTGCAAATAAAAGTCTTATAGCTTCGAAACTATTAGTTTCATTGATATAAAAAATGATTTCTCACTTGTCTATAAATCAGTGTCAAACGCATAAATAGGAAAAAGAACAAATTTATACTTTTGATGCATGTAAACTTTTATTATTAAGCTATTTGTTTCATTGACTTCACTTTGTTTCATTCAATTCAACGAAAGAAAATATATCAGAAACAATAGCTCTCTTGTCTATATAATTAAAGTTTAGCTCTTTCTCCACTCTATAATATGTAAAATATGCCTTTTTGTCCATATATTCAAAGCCAGTTTGTGAAAAATCCTTTTATAACTGAAAAAATGGTAACGTTATTTGAAATCAATTTACCAAATAATATAAAAATAAGTCATTACATTGCAATCCTTTTTTTATAACTCAAATTTTGCAAATTGTAAACTTATTTAAAATTGGTCAAACACTTACGAAATAGACATTAAATTCATTTTCATAAATCAATATACCATACTTCAAATTGTAATAATTCCTTAAAAAGTGCAATTTGCCTCAATACACAGGAATACATTCCTGATTTTCTCACATCTTTGTCCTAGGTCTTTCGAAAATTGTGTCAGTGGATTAATTTTTAGAGGAAAGGGCATCCCCGTGTAGTGAACCAATTGCACACAAAATCTTCCACCACTTTACTGGATTAAAATCTCTCTTTCCCCAAGACTCTTTAAGGGGTCCAAACAAATGTTAATCCGAAGGTGCTAAGTCCGGGCTATGTAGAGGATGTTCAACTGTTTCCAAGCGCAATGACTGTTACTTTTATTGTGTTATTGCGGATTAAGGTGTCACATTGTCCAGTTGCAAGAGCACTTTTCGGGTCGGCATGCCTCGTCTCTTTGACAGTCTGCTTAGACTTTCTCTGGAATCTCACTGTAATAATTTGCATTAATAGTTTGTCGTTCGTGAAGAAAATTGACATGCACCATACCAATTTAGTACCAGAAAAAATTCGCGAGTACTTTACCAGCAGATAATAAGATTTTTATTTGAATGGATCAGATTTATTTTTTCTACGCCATTCCATACTGCAACGCTTTGTTTCACGAATGTAGTGATGTATCCAAGATTCATCACAAGTTAGATTAGATTCAAAAATGGACCCCCTTCTGCCTCATTGCGATTCAATAATCTTTTCAAATATCTTTTCTTGCATCTTTTTGACTTTTTGTGCAAAATTCATTGCACTCACGTCTCTGAAATTTTTCGATATTTCAAATCGTCATGAAATACATGTTCTGCATACTTCCATAACTCATCCATTCTGTTATAGCACTAATTTCTCGAATACAAATTCGTCGGTCATCATGAGTAAGGTCATGAACTTGGTCACCGTTCTTCCTCGCAAGACTCGTTCTTATCCGACGAGCATGACTTCATTGCAGCCTTTTTTTAAATAAATAGTTCCATTTGCATACTTAAGCCTTTGACATGGTATTGTTGCCGAATTGTAATCTGCGCGAAATTTCAATATAAAGAGAACTTACAAAGAACTAAACATTTTCAAACAATTATTTAGACTCATGGTAAAGTTTTATTGTTGTTATGACAACGAGAATAAAAATCTTTTGCTGTTATTTAATAAAATCTCATTTATATTTGATCCACCTACGTATTATTGCTTTAAAAAACGAATTTCTTCTTTGATTTCTTTTCTTCAATAAATAAGTTATAGCATAGAGAAAACAATATTTTTCAAGAAAGTAGTTTTTTTAATGCCAGATTTTTCTATTGCTATTTAATCTAAAAAAATTTAATTTGAGAAATTTAAAACTCATTAAACTTTAAACTTTGAATTAACATATTTAGGCTAAATGCAAAATAAACTAAAGTTTAAAGATTATGGAATTCCATAGGGAAGTAAAATATTTAGGAAAAGAAAAAAAACGAAATATAATGTTACAGGAAAGAAACTTAAGTTAATATGAAATTTTCTTCAAGTTCATAATAAGTTAAATTAAAGTTAAAGCAATATTTATAACGTACTTTATAAGTGGAAAGGGAGGAAAAGTATTTAAAGTTGAAAATTTTTTACTTTTTGGCACTCAAAACTAGAAGTTTATTTTAAAACATCACATACAACGACACTTATCTCAGAAAAAGAACATAGCGAGATGTATGAAATATATAACAATGAACAAAAGTTTGAGATTGAAATGAACTTTTTTTACTCATCTTTTCTGCTTAATTTTTAGAAAGTATTAACATATCTGTGAGAGGCATAATTTTTAAGAAAAAGAAAACTTGTAGTTGATGAAATATTTTTGAAAATGTTTGGACGAGCTGTGTTCATTTCAACAATACTCCTCTCATCAGTTAGTATTGATTTAAATTAGCACACTAACAGATGGTAGAGAAATATTTTATCGTAAAAACTTGACCAAAGATTGCAAAAGCGAAAATATTTATGGCTCCATTATCGTAAATAATAACATAATATTTTGAGAAATGTGGCAAATACTATGTATTCGCCCTTATTTAGCACTATCATACTAAAGAAAAGTACTTTGAACTGTTACCCTAATTTGATAATATCTTAGGATTATTTAATATCAACTGGCGAATAATTAATGCATTACTTATGATCTTTAGATACCGTGGTGATTTTCTTAAATCTGCTTTATATGAAAAATTATATTAAGACATATAATGTCATATGTGTTATATATAAAGTCATATGTGTCTAAAAATAAAGATGTAACATCGTAGAAAAAAATGGTATCGTTATCACTACTGTTTTAAAAAATTTCAGCAAACATGTTGAACACTCTGAACTGAAAAAGATGATGAATTTATTTTATTTATTTATCTGCTACATAAATCAGCTTAGCGAAAGAACTTAGCTGAGGTTTAAGAGGTTATGTCTGAAAATTAGCAAAATGTGCGTTCACGTTGTGCAATTTTGGAATCAGTATTAGAATAGTTTATATTAAATGTTTTGCGTATTTTTTGATATAAATAAAACTAATCACTGAAAAAAAATTTTATTTTTGTGATCATGTAAACATAGTAAAGATAAAAATCTTTTAGCTGTTTTTAAAATTTCGAATTAAAAATTCAGAGTTGTCAATTTAAAGTTTGGTATTTTTATATACTAGGGGGCTTGCAATAACTATAATTTAAAGGTATTGTTACTTGCAAAAATTTTCTAAATAGAGTGATATTTTTAATCTAATAATAACTATTGAAGTGCAATTGTAAAAAAGGATTATCTTTGTTTCTGTATCAATAAACACATGAATTGTTACATTTTGTGGTAAGTTAAAATTTTCATCGAATATGTATAATTTAAGTATTCTTTACTTATGTCACTTCTGCTGCAGATAATAAATTTAATGAGAAAATTTAAGTTCAACATTTTTGATGGAACTAACCCACAGTTGTGTTACATGGAGAGGAAAACCACGAAAACCTCCCACGGTTAACCTGCTTGCAAGGTGCTCTAACCCATGATCCGTCTATCACTGAGGATATCTTTCGGCAGCACTGTGGTCTGTGAAAGCCGGGTGCGGAATCCGTGTCGATCAGCCATGGCCCGGTTCACCTCATTATGAGGTAAACGTTCTATCCCCTGAGCCACCACTGCTCTAGTTGGTAGGAATTATAATACAAGATTTTATCTCTTTTAAAATTTATTACTTGAACTAAAAAAAGGTCAAAAATTAAGATTTTTCTAGTTAGGAAAATGCTAAACAGGAGAGTGGGTTTTCAAAATCTGGTTTAGAAAATCACATCTAAGGAAGATGAAAAGTAAATAGCGAGTAAAACTAGTATGGATAGCAAACCGATCCTAAGAAGCTAAATAATCAACTCCAGGGGTTGGCGGGCCATATCGAGCAGAGGGTGGAACCCCTAGTAATCTAAAATAATTACCATGAACAACAACGTCTTCATTTACAAATATGTTTTAAAGAAGAGCGGAATATATTACGTGACAGCACTTTCTTAATAATACTAAAAAAATATATAATTTTGGATTTCATTACTAAGAGAGTATTTAAAGTGGAAAAATGCAACTGTATTCTTTGTGTTTAAGAAGTAATTATTTTAACAAAGAAATAAATAGAAAAGTTCAATACTATTTAGAAGAGCAATGGAAGTCATAGGTAATGTAATCAACAGATAACTGTTACCCGCAGGCTATAGTTGCTTCTATTAATCTTCAGTACTTCTTTAGGAATATTGCATTTGTGAGGTAATGAAGGTATGAAAAGACAGATAGGATATCATTAGGATCATCATTTAAGCATTCTTAATGCAGTTGTCACAAAATAGGATTTAGAAAACTCGGGCAATGATAACATCATGTCATTGTCCGTTATAATCCATTTCTTAACACATCACAGAAATTGTGCTTATAATGTTACGAGGTCACTTGACCTATATTCTGAAAATATATAAACACTAAATATGAGGGAAAAAAAAAACTGGGAAGATTTTGTTGCAACGACACGATAACTATTTTGTTAAGTGACAATGGATGAGATGATTATGAAAAATCATCTGTTTGATTTCGAGGTGTGTGAACCTATGATACAGTCCCGAAGGAACTTTAGCCTTGTAAATAAAGATAGATACTTTATCTTAACACAAAAGCAACAATTTACTGATCGTTTCTGTTATTACTTGCCACGATAGATGCACTTTTTTTTTTTTACAAGAATAGCTCAAAATGATTGTATGCATGTCCAAATCCTTTTAATAGTATATTTAAAGTTAACTTGTTACTCTTGGGTAATGCTAAAAATGTCAATGCAAATGATATTTATATTTAAACTAAACTCGTTTTAATATTAAAGTGCACGAAAGTCAATCGCAGTTTATAAAGTAAGAATAACGTTCAAAAATAAAGTGTTTTACTAAGGGAAATAAATGTTTAAAGCCCACGTAAAAGTGGCTCTTAAAGTTCAATGATGAAACCTAAGAACGCTGTTAAAAATATTGGCTCATTTTTATGCTATAACATCAAGCCATCATGTTTAAGGTTCTTAACGACATGAAAATGCATTATTGTAAAGTATAGGGCTTTTACCTCCTAATGAGGTGACCTAGGCTCGAATCCTATCGATGGTTGGTTGATACTAATTCTGCACCCGGTTCGCACCGAATACAGTGCTGGCGTAAATTATCTTCAGTGATAAACGGATCATGGGTTAGAATCCCCTTGCCGTCGGGCTAACCGTGTAATGTTTTTGTGATTTCCCTCTCCCTGCAACGCAAATGCGGATAAGTATCATCAAAAAATCCTCCACGAATGCTAATTTCTTCCAATACTTGATCCAGGAGTCCTCTTGTCTTCTGGATTGGGTTCTAAATGGCTACGGAGTTAAACATTGATTGTCGTAAACTAAGAATTTAGTCGGTTGTTCAACGATGGTTATTAAACATTATTAAAAGAATTTCTTATTTCTTATGCTCGAATGCATGATAATTCTTCTATCAGTTGATAAAAAAAGATTCAAGTTATCTTTTTTTAAAATTTGAAACAAGTTTTTCTGTTATTATGATTCGATTTTATTCTTTATTGTAGTTTTAACGAGTGTGTGCTAATATTGCAATTATGAAAGTCCTAAATAATTTAAAAGTTGTACAATACAAGGGCAAGTGGAGGTTTGAACAATTACATACCTATAAGTCATTTAAAATATCAAAAGCTAAAAAAATATATATTTATATAGAATTAACAAATCAATAGGAATCAGTACATGAAAAAATATGATACTATTGTCATTTAGTTTGAAAATGTCATACTTAAAGATGTAAAGATTTTAGTTTTATTTCGCACCTTGTTCATTTAAGGAATCGGTATTTCATTTAATCAAGGTAATGAGTGAAAAGTTGACAATGAGATTCGCACTTAATAATACAGTTTAAATATTTATTCTCAAAAGGACGCAATTGTCAAACTTAACAATACACGATCTAAAAATGTTTGGTAAAAAAAAGACCTATTTTCTAGAGACCCAATTAAATCGACAGCATTGTTTTTCTGTTTTTCTCATATTGACATTATGAATCGATATTGATTTAACGAAGAAAAATAAATTGATTTCAGAAACAAGTTATTTTATTGATGCACTTTGCGTTTAGCTCTTACGGTCGAAATGTTCAAAAAGAAATTTTGCGAACTATTTTAAAACTTGTCTAGTCAATTTAATTTATCTTAATTGAGAATTTTTTACTTTATTAACAAGAATCTTTTCTATAAAAAACTACTTGCATTAAAAAAATTAGATAAATATTTAAGTTTACAGTTAATGAAGCTCGTTATTCATAAGATTAAAGTGGTTTAAATCTGAAATTTTCTTCCTTAGAAGAATATGAAATTTTCAATATATAGGCTTTACTTTTATTCTCTTTTAACCTATTTAGGACACTTTTCAGAGCAAAGAATTATAATTTTTTTTTAAAATTAAAATACCGCCTCTAATCTAATTTTGGATATTTGTAGAATATAGAATTGTGAATTAAAAATGAATTTACTTAAATTTATCATTTAATCAATTTAACTCTGTAGATTGATTATTATTTTTAGAATTTTGTAGAATCTCTAATTATGTACTACATTTTTTTAATAATACTTGATCCTCTAATCTATCTTTGGATATATTGTACACTGAGAAAAAGTAAGGTCCAAATTAACCGTGTTTTCGGTTCTATGCAAACGCCAAAAAGACGAGTAATTTCTTACCGAAGCTCTTTGTTAATGATTTTAGTAAAAATTAACACTAAAATATGGTTTTATAATATGTGATAAAATCTGATATTTTATCAGGATATCTTAAAGCATGGCATGAAAACCATTTATTTGGTTAAATTTACTTTTAAGTTGCGTATTTTTTGCTATAAGTCTGGTAATAAGAACTAAAATTTTGAAAAATCAAAATTTTCGGTGAACTGTGATCATGTGAGTAAAAAAATTAGCACATCAATCGTTTAAAAACCTAAATATAGTACATTTTGACTTTTATTACCAGAATTATGTTTTTTTTTTTTTAGCAGAATGTCATTACCATAATACAGAACGATAATTTTACAAGAATTTTTCTCTCCGTGTAGAATCTAGAATCATATTTTAAATTTATATTTGATTTAACTTGATCTTTTATAAATAGTATCGAGAAAGAGAAAGAACATGTTTTTTTTAAGTTTTAAAAATTAAGCTTTAATTGTGTTTTTTTTCTTCAAGATACTTCTTTATAAATGTTTTGATTTTTTTTTGTTGTGCGAAACGTGAATTTTTAAATATTTTAGGAAATCGTTTCCTTACTTTCATGTCGTCATCTCCATGCATGCCAGGAACTATTCAGGATTTTTTTTTATCTGATATTAAAGTTGTTTGCTACATGAGTTTGTGGGCTCATGTTTCTTAGTTTCTACTGTTTCGTTCAGAAAGTAATTTAGTTTTTTTCTTAACAGATGATTTAACTATATTTTTCAAAACCGACTTCATAATTAAACCACATAATCATTATACTGTTTTGACAGATGATACAGAAAGCTTTGCAAAAAAATTCGACTGATTTTACGCAATTGATTTTAGTTGAGGTCCTTTCAAATACAAAAAGTGAAAATCAGAATTTTTGGCAAATTTTACTTTTTTCTTATCGAAAATTTAAAAATGCTCTTCAAACAAGAAAAAAAATTATCCGATGTGTTTGGAAAAGATGTATTAGCATTCTGACAGTACCGTACTCGGTATGCAAAATTTTGATCCAGCTAAATTTCAATTAAGTTGCTCGAAGATACACCATGACAGCTTAAACTAATAAAAACACAAAAAAGGCATTAAGGAAAGTTGGCAGTTCATATATCAATAATGCTAAAGCTGGCCTTTTTCGATGTACCGTTTATAATTAACTACTTATGATATCGCTTTGAAATTATTTGAGGATATTTGAGATTATATCAGTTGTATGCTGTAATAATGTTTTAGCGTTAACAGGAATACCTTTTTGTGTTATGAGAGATTTGAGTTAGGAAACTTTTTAAAAAATTAAAAGTTCTCAGTTTAAGTAAAAAAAAATTTCAGTAAGAAAAAAATTTCTGAGAAAGATATGCATTAACAGTTATCACAGTGTAAACATGTATATGTAAATATTCTATGAAAAAAACTGAAGCAATATCTTCTTTAGATGCTGAGAAAAGGTACATCGGAAAAGGTCAGTTTTAGCATTATTGGTATATGAGCAATTCTACAAATAAACGCCAATTAGGCGGCCAAAAAAAAAAAAAAAAAAAAAAAAATGGGGGGGGGGGCACACTATTTCTACATGAATTTTCTTCTTTTTTTTACCCTGAAAAGGCAAGAAAAAATCGTAAACATGAAATTGTTTCTTCGTGACATACTTTAAATGTGACATACTCAGATAAATCTGAGCCATTTATTCAGATAAAACGATTTTTACATAAATATAATATTATTATAAAGTTTCTCTAAAATGTATTTATAGAGATTTCATACGATAAGATTATTTTTTAGTATAAAAACAAAAATAAAAAAAATTAATCAAAGTTCGTAAATTGGAAAAATCGGGAAACATTTAAAATTGGTATTTTGTCATTTAAAGTATGTCACAAAGAAAAAATTTCATGTTCAGAATTTTTTCTTGCTTTTTTAGGGTGTAAAAAAGAAGAAAATTCAAGTAGAAATAGCATGCTCTCCCCCCGAAAAAAAAAATTTAATGTTTGTTTGGCTGCCTAATTTGCGTTTATTTGTAGAATTGCTTATATGAGAAATTCTACATAAAAACGCAAATTTTTATACTAAAATATAATCTTATAGTATGAAATCTCTATAAATAAATTTAGAGAGACATTATAATAATATTATATTTATGTAAAAATCGTTTTATCTGAGTAAATGGCTCAGATTTATCTGAGTATGTCAGAAAGAGTATGTCACATTTAAAGTATGTCACAAAGAAAAAATTTCATGTTCACGATTTTTTCTTTCCTTTTTAGGGTATAAAAAAGAAGTAAATTCATGCAGAAATAGTGTGCCCCCGCAAAAAAAAAAAAAAACAATTTTTTTTGGACGCCTAATTGGCGCTTATTTGTAGAATTGCTCACATGTTCTGCCGACTCCCCTTAATTGATGCAAATCGGCAAATAGCATCTTGTGTGATCGCTGAGATATTAAATTTATCGAATTTGATTGTTCATGATCACTTGAAGAGCCTAAACATTAATCTTGAAGCTGGACGTATAGATGGTTCTCTATGTTCTTACGAAAATAAATTTGTGTCATCGTGACATCTGTGCTACTTGTCGTGCTTCTCAAACTTCAAGTTTATTTTTGAAGAGTATCATCATTGAGGACGAAAACTGGGTAGTCCACAACTCCGGTCTATGCAAAAAAAATTTTGACTGTGAAACCTTAACTTCAAATAAAGAGGTCAAATTTTACTTTTTTGTCAGCAAAGAATAAAAATTTAATACGCGTTTAATTATGTTACTGCCAAGAAGATGGCAACAAGGGCCAGTATCGACAATATGATTCAATAAAATATTTACTTACTATAAGAAAATCTCCGTTTATTTTCATAAAAAAATAAATAAATAAAACGAAATTTTTTTGACAATATAATATTACTTATAATAAATGAGGTCTCACTCTCTCACATTTTTTTAAATATATTTTGCGTTGTATTTACTATTTATATGTGATGAGCCATATCATTGAGTAAGCATTAGTCTTTGATATGTAGCATGCTTGCTTTTGTCGAAATTCCCAACCTTAAACAAGGGAAGCATCTAATTTCCTAAATTTAACTAAATATTCGATGGAGACTTTCTTAGGGAAACGGTTTTACCACAAATTAATAAAATTTATGAACTCAGAATTTTTATTTTTCTTATAGTATATGCTTCTAGAATTTAATTCAATGACACAAAAAAAAACCTATTTGCTCAAATAAATTCAGACATAATTGAGAATTAATTTTAAATTTTTAATAATTAAATATTTTAAGTTTTTACATAAATTATTTAGTAAGGGTAACTAAATTTCAAAGAAAAAAAACTTAATTCACAGTTTTTAAATTAAGAATTTTTTTTACTGAAACATTTTTAATTTTTAAGACTTTGAGGTTAATTTATGCTTAAATATATCTGCTATTTCACGTAAAATTGTTTAAAAACCAATTATTGTCAAACAAATATTTTTTATTACAACTCATAATTATAAACTTCCTCGATTATTTAACAATTTCGTTATTTAACTCATTTTTTATAGGAGGATTTATCAAAAGCATCTTTACTAATATCATATTATCTTTGGCGACAGAAAGTGATATATTTCAAAATTTGCACTGTCAGTATGTTTTAATCAATTTCTTTATTAAGGAAAAAAAATGATTTTTGAGACCTTTCTAGATCATTGATCACAGTTTCAGTTGAAACAAACTTCAAAGAAACTTCGACATCCTTAAATATCTTTGACATCAGACTAATTGACTCTAAGCAATGAACGACACGTACAAATAAAAATAAAAATATTGTTAACTCTGCATTTATCTAAACAAAAAAATTTCTTTGTTTTTAAAGTTTGTATTACTATTAATAAACAGGAAAAACGAACACGTAATATATCTGTTTTAAACAAAACCTAGAGGTCCTAATTTCTTGTATCTCTTATTTTTTTTAAAATTCTAATGTACTGTTTTTGTATTTAAAGAAATTAAAATTGCTCGATAAAGCGTGAATTTATAATTTATAAATATTTATAATAAATATATTTATAATAAATTTATTGAATTAAATATATATAAAATGTATGGAATTCTTCTAATGTTTAAACATTTTTTGAGATTTAATTGCTTTTGATTTATTTATATTGTAATGTAAAACAATATTTTAGAGAGTATTAAAATGGTTTTTTTAGCATAATAATAAGTAATTTAAGACAAGCTCATAAATCTATTTACATAATAGCTCTTATATAAGTACTATAAATATATATATATAACAGAGGTTTAACTGTTTTAGGAAGAGTTTTAGAAAACATTATTCCAGTTACAAAATTTTCTTTTCTTTTAACATGAACGATTCAATAATTTTAAAGTCAACGATTTATATTATCTTGATTTAAATATAACAAAAATTCGTAATTTAGTATTAGTCATGCAGAATTATTTTACGTAGAGTAAAATATTTGAAAATAACGTATTAAATGCAGAAAGCTTCAATTTTTACAGAATCAGCTGAATATATTTAAGAATGAGAATATTTTTATTAATATCCAGAATTTTCATAATATTTCTTATATTTCAACAGTAATTTCTAGCAATGAATAATGATTTGACTAAATTTTAGTGCAATGTTTCTATGATGTCAAAGCTTATGCAGCTCACTATGCACTATGAGCAGCTCACTATGAATACCCTGTTATACTGTATAAATTTATACACATGAATTTGCTTTTAAAAATTCATTGAATACAGAGAAAATAATAGTTATACACATTATCTGGGCTTTACCTAAAAAGAGCTTTATTGATATCAAATTAATACATATTTCTAAAACAGCAGTCATGACATGGGGTGTGCTAAAACCATGTTACCTCAGCTTTGTAAAATATTTTTTTGTTGTTGCTATTTAATGAAAAAAATACAGTTATTTTATTAAATAGCAACAATAACGTGTGATGGGAATTTTTGTAACAGTGATAATTTAAAAATGATTCTTATTTTTCGAATTCTACCAACGTTTTATTTTTTTTTTATAATAGTCTGAAAAAAGAGTATATATGTTATTTAATAGTGCTGAGTGTCCTATACTGTATTCAGTGCCAAGCAACTTGACGGTTTTTGTCAATGTCTTTCGCCCCATGTTATTAGTTTATGAAATTGTGACGAGTAACCTATAATAAATTCATTAACAAACAACCTGGCAGTGCCTATCAATCTCTTTTGCACAAGGTTTTTCCGTTTATGAAATTGTGACGAGTAACCTATTATGAATTCATTACCAAACAACCTGGCGATGTCTATAAATCTATTTTGCATAAGGTTTTTTACCCATTGGCAAAATGGGTCTTGGTTTGGATTTGATGTCGTGCACACACTTTTCAACTGTGTTCAAGAGTTATTGTAAACAGTGCGCATGTGTCGTCATTGCATGCGTTGATATGGCGACCGCTGCTGTTTTTCTTTCTATTTTCACTAGCAGGCATTTTTAATGTATTTACATAAAAATACTAATTTAAAGTATTTTGATATTCTTTTCCTTATTAACGTATAATTACTGGCTTGACGGTGATTTTAATATAAATGTGAATGCTGAAGAAGGAAAAGTATTTTGCGACGTCTTGAAACACGAAGATAGACAGGATTTGAAAACCAATCCGACGACAAACATCAATTGAGATAGTCTTTGCAATCCATGATTTGTGGCGTTTAACGAAGTCAATCCAGAAAGAAAAAGCATTCGACCAATAGATAACCAGTGATCGTAATAAGGCGATCACAACTTTTATTTAATATTTAAGAATAATGCAGTCAAGAACATGCAGGTTCACGTATGTGGTACGTATAGCGAAATTTATGACAGCGTTTAATAGTAGAGTGAAATTTATACAGACTTTTTTTCCCGAATGAATAATATATGCACAATACATAATCTAGTTAATCCATCGACTGATCTAAATTTCATATTGGAACTGTTTGAATTATCCTTTATACACATTTATCATTTACAATCCAAATCATTATTACGCTTATATGCACAGTAATTAGTGCATCAGACAGTTTATTTTAAATCCTCAATTACATTGCAATGCTTTGGATTTTGTATGTCAAACATTTGTGGTCATATTAGTATATACAAAGCTGTTATCCTCTTTGAGATGAAAGTTTGTTAGTCGAACATAATTCAAGAACTCTTTTTTCAAAAAGCCTATATATATATATATATATATATATATATATATATATATATATATATATATATATATATATATATATACATATGTTTAAGATGAAGATAAAACAAAGGTAAATTACAGACAAATGAAAAAAGGAGGGGGAAATAATAAAAATGACAAACAACTGGGGGGAAAGAAAAAGAATGAATTAATTTTTAAAAAAAATAAAAAATAAAGTTTTTTTAAAAAACCGGAAAATAAAAGATATAATCTTTTCATCAGCCCACACGATTATATCCGAAAAAGAGTGCTTTCTAATATTGTATCAATATAGTCAAAGCAAAATATATCAATACAATAGTGTGAGGAGCACTCAAATTTTTCAATCAAAATTCAAAATTTTTTTTACAAAAATTACGACAAAAAAAAAAAAAAAATATATATATATATATATAAATCAAAAAATCAAGTTCCCTCCATCATTTTATATATATATATATATATATATATATATATATATATATATATATATATATTATATATATATATATATATATATATATATATATATATATATATATATATATATATATATATATATATATATATATATATATATATATAATAGTAGAGCTTCAATAATGCAGTCGTAGCCATGATACACTCCAAAACATCTTTATTAATGGTAGTAGGCTGGTATCGATAACACTTCACATCCACACTCCGCAAGGGAGGGGGTGGACAAGACTTTGGACAATTCCGGATCAACTTTTCAGGATCACAACATGATGGAAAAAGCCATGCGAAAAGCATTGCTCTCGCTTTTATACTAACACAGATTTGAGTAAACAGGCACAGTCGTTGGCATTCTTGTATCCTTACGCATTAAGGAAAATCATTTCATGCTTCCTTATATGGAAGTGAAAGGGGGAGAGATTCTATAAATAACTCAATCGTATGTTTATCAGCCTTGAGTTCCCAAAATAGAATCTCTCTACGCATATTCTTTAACAAAGACATTTTATTAAAACGAAAGAGATTTAATTCTTTTATTAATACAAAAGTATTATAATTTTTGTATTACATCCCCCCCAAAAAAGATTTTTGGCAAGCCAAAAAGAAATCATAATAAAATTTAGAATTCTCTGAATTTTTAAAATTTATGTTGGTACGACTGTTCCTTTTCACTACTACAAATAACATTTTTTCAATTATCTGTAAAAAAAAAACAACTATATACAATGACAATAATAAAAACATGATAATACACTTTATCTGTTTAGGCAACTAAACAGAAAGAAAAATGAAACATATTTTTATAACTAATCTACTAAAATTTTCACAAAAAGAAATGTTTTTTTTTTTTTTTTTTCCACTCAAAAATATACATAATTTTTATGGAAACGACTGGACAACAAGTGTCTTTAATCAGAATTTAAGATTCTGTCTGGTTAAAGGGGTTATTTACTTTATGAAAATTTGTATTCCCCGTTAAAATGGAGGAAAACAGAATTTCATGAAGCACAGTGATATTGAGAGATCCAGACGGGTCAATCCAAAAATATTTTATAATACTTTTCTCAACTTGCTGAGAAAAAAAAAATTCAACTTTCATCGCCCTCACATCCAATTGATGTTGAGGTAAATATCTCCACACGCGATTCGGATCTCCCAAAAAAAATATAGGGTGTACTTCTTCCATTGAAGAAAGTAACATATTTTGTTTTGTTTTGGACACTATTCATGATTTAATTTCAACATTTGTGGGTTGTTATATTTCCTAAGATTTGATACATGAACTATTTCAAAATTTCGTTTACTTAAACAATTCTTTTTATTTCCTATTTTTTCGTCGATGTTAACCTGATAATGTATGCACCCATTACCTAGTTCTATCTTCGAATCATTTGAAAAGTTTGGCCTTTCTTTCTTTTTCCTGTACTTTTTGTTATTAACTTCTTGGTCATTCTTTCTTTTTCCTATTTTTCCTGTTCTTTTTATTTTTGTTACCCCTCACATTATTTTTTTTTTCAAAATGTTTACTTTTACTGAAACATCTTAAACTTCCATTTTTTCAAAATGTTTACTTTTGTTGAAACATCTTAAACTTTCATTTTTTCAAAATGTTTACTTTTATTGAAACATCTTAAACTTTCATTTTTTTTTCACAATCTTTGACCTTAACATTATGAGAATTCTGTTGTCTAATGTGCAAGGATAAGTTGTCATTGTTAGATTTAGCAGAGATGATCAGTCTCTTACCAACTTGAGTAACAACTGGCCCGACACAATCAAAAAACAAACAAAAATCTTTGCAAGTCTGCAACCCTACTAAAGCCTACATTAACTCAGTATCAAGTATAAAAACTTAGCTGAGTTAACAATTTCGCCTATCGTAATAAGGGGAAACTCACACAATTTGTTAAGTGTGAAATGTCCTTTTGTTTGGGTAACATTTAATTTTTCACATTTTTAATAGGAATATTTAGTTTTGACCAAGTCCGAAAAAGAAAAAGCATTACAAATTTCTTTTAGTTTTGTTTTTTGTTTGAAAAGCTGAAAAATTTTGAATTTTGTTTGCCGTCACAAATTTAATTGACGTTTGAAACACATTTATTTCCCTCAACAACATTTTAAATGCATAAAAATACACTATTATATCATAATTTTAAAGAAAAGCAATCTAAACACAAGAAATGCAATCATATTATTTATAAAGTAATATACTCAGTTATTCATAATGAAAATTTTTAAACACTACTCATCTCTGATATCGATAAAATATTTAATCATAACAGTATCACAAATTATGAGAAAGAAGAAAAAAAAAATATATCTACAGTACTTTCTTTCCATTTTCCTTGACCTTCATGATTGTGAAGAGAAGAAGTAAACAATTTTGTTATTGCACTTCATGACTTTTTGTTTTTCGTTGAAGAGAAAGAACAAATATCATTGCACTTCATGAATATTCATGATTAAGATTCACGCACATTCACTTTTGTTTTCTTTTTTCATTTGCCAAATTTTTCTCCCACTTTCATGAGAAAGGAACTTTTAAGAAAGAAGCAAAAAGTTTCTCTCTAAATTTAATATAAATCGCGCACATTCACTTTTGTTTTCACAATTTGAGCACTACGGAATTGTAGGGTCATCTCGATCAACACTATGGGTTTCAGAGAGGCATGTGACGAGCTCGAGCCAACGTCAGCATTCTCACTGTGATGAGGTGTACAGGTAGTGAACTCAATCCTTTCTTCCTTCATTCTTTTTTTCACCGCGGACTAGGCACTTCTTTCTTTCGTCCTTCGTCCGGGATGGGCGATTCTCTTTTTTCGTTCCCCGGGATGAGGTTTTATCAACGTTGTAGTCAGCCGGAAAATAGATAATAATGGTTTCCTCAGCAAGTAACCATCCTGGCGTCTTATAATAGTAGAGCTTCAATAATGCAGTCGTAGCCATGATACACTCCAAAACATCTTTATTAATGGTAGTAGGCTGGTATCGATAACACTTCACATCCACACTCCGCAAGGGAGGGGGTGGATAAGACTTTGGACAATTCCGGAACAACTTTTCAGGATCACAACATGATGGAAAAAGCCATGCGAAAAGCATTGCTCTCGCTTTTATACTAACACAGATTTGAGTAAACAGGCACAGTCGTTGGCATTCTTGTATCCTTACGCATTAAGGAAAATCATTTCATGCTTCCTTATATGGAAGTGAAAGGGGGAGAGATTCTATAAATAACTCAATCGTATGTTTATCAGCCTTGAGTTCCCAAAATAGAATCTCTCTACGCATATTCTTTAACAAAGACATTTTATTAAAACGAAAGAGATTTAATTCTTTTATTAATACAAAAGTATTATAATTTTTGTATTACATATATATATATAAAATGATGGAGGAACTTGATTTTTTGTGAATTTTGTGTCAATGAGGAATTCATTTGAAACTTGTGACAAATTACAAAGTGAGCTTTTTCACGAATACCAATATGTTTCAAGAAATAGGTACTCAAAATTTTTAAGAAACATTTGTTTAGTCCGAACCATGCTACGTTATGTATATAGTTAGCATAATGAAGGGCACTTCGTGAATTGTTTATAAATTTTTAAGTACTCATAATTTTTAAGAAGGATTTGTTTACTCACGTTAAGACAGCATATATGTTTAATTAAGGCAATGAATGATGATTTGCGATTTTTTAACAAAATTTTTGCAATGGAGAAAAAACTTTAAATTTGTTCAGATTGTAAAGTGAGCGTCAATGTTTTTCATAAATAACCATATGTATGAAGAAATAAATACTCAAAATATTTACGTAATAATTTTTAGCCCAAACAATACTACGTTATGAGCTTACGTATAAAATCAAAGGAGGAAATGTTGCAATTTTTTTAAATTTTTTGCAATGAGAAAATCATTGAACCTTTGTTTATATTACAAAGCAAATGTCAATTTCTTCAAAAATACCGGTATGTGACAATAAATAGAATATGCTTACTTTAAACAATACTATGTTAGAGCATATTTCTAGCTAACATATTAGAGGACACTTTGCGAATTTCTTATAATTTTTGGAAATTAAAAACTCATTTGAAATTTTCTCCAAATTATAAAGTATGCGTCAAGTGTTTTAAAGACACATATAGATGTAAAAAAATAAATATCGGTAATTTTTAAAAAAGCATATATTTAGCCCAAACCAATCTACGTTAAGGACATTAATATAGTTTACAGAATGAAAGATAAATTGCGAATTTTTTTATAATTTTTTTACCAATGAGGAATTCATTCGAAGTTTAATTCAGATTACAAAGTGAACACCAGTATTTCCAAAAATACCTATATGTGTCAAGGAATAAGTAATCAAAAGTTTTCAGAAGGATTTGTTTACTCCTTCCAATGACGTGTTAAGAGCATATGCAAAATTTATGAAAAAGAGGAAAATTTGAGAATTTTTTATAATTCTTTAAACTGAATATCTTGATTGAATCGAAAAAACGAGCTTCAATTATTTTAAAAATACCTGTATATGTCAAAAAATATCCCAAGATTTTTAAGAAGCAAATTTAGGCTAAATATTGCTACGTTACGAGCATACATACAAAAATAAAGGAATATTTGCGAATATTTTGTAACTTTTTTAATGAGAAGTTCATTTGAAATTTCATTTAGAATACAAAGTAAGCGTCAAATTTTTCAAAAGTACCCATAGATGTGAAGAGATAAATAATAAACATTTTTACAGAAGCATTTGTTTAATCTAAACCATGCGACGTTAAGGGCATTTATATGATTAAAATAATGAAGGATATTTTGTGAAGTTTTTATTATTATTTGCAATTTTTAATTAATTTGAAACATGTTTCAAACTAAAACGTTAGCGTCGAATTTTTCAAATATACCCATAGTTGTGAAAAAATAAATACCCAAAATTTTTCAGAAGTATTTGCTTAGTCCAAGCCATGCTTCGTCATCTAACTGAGAAGGTGGGGTGTAGCGCTCATTCTGTAGACGAGAGGTCATCAACCCTTAAAACGGGGTGAAATGCTCATTTCCCCCCTACTTATGTTTTTAACTTCAAAATAAGAAGAATAACCTATGTATTTTGCTTATTTCTAACCAGCATCAAATAGTAAAAATCTAAATGATTGTATTAACACGACGAATATAACACGAATATTAAGCTTGACATTGCGGTTATTAATAATCTAAAAATTAAATCTGAAATTTAAGAACCCATAATTTGTAATATGGCATTTGACGAACAAAAATTTTAATTCTAAAGACACTTCTGTTGCTTGTTTAAAAAGGAAGTATCGCTTTACTGTGCTAGCTTAAGCATCTTTTTACATTATTTAAAATCTGATGAAATATAAGCTATTTTTAACCATTACAACTATTTTTTTCAGGTTATCTTTCCTCTTCTTCTTTAAGGTCACTACAGTCTGCTACAAGCCAATGACGTCCAAAGTAGTATTTGCCATCTGGTCCTATCTGCAGCAAGGCTTTTCCAGGTTCCCTTATTTACGATATGAAATAAAAATAAATAAATATTGTACATCAGCTGCCATGAACCTGTAGGATGGTGATATTTGGGCAATTAGCCGTTTTGGAGAGTGATAAGAAATCTATTATCACAGTACCGAAGTTATGACTTTGATATAATAGAATCTCATTACCACAGTACTTATGGCGGCAGTAGTAGAAGTATTAAATACCAAATTTAACTGATCATAACTGACATCATTAATAACTTGGAGTTTTGTATCGGCCTTCGAAGATCAATAGGAATTCTTTTCCCTGTTCGCAGTGACCAACGTCCTGACGAGAAATATCCTCAGTGGTCATGTATCACAAATGCGGGTTAGTTCCATCTAAAAGTTCAACACGAAGGCAAGTTTCTCCCAATTCTGGATCAGGAGTTCCCTTGTCTTCTGAATTGTGTTCAAAATAACAAGGCTATGCAGTTGAGCATTGGTAGTCGTAAACTCAAAAATTGGGTGAGCTGTTCAACGATGGAGATAAAATAAAATAAAACAAACTAATTTTGGTAATAGATACAAATAGAAATAAAAAAAAATTGCATTAAAATACTAAATTAATGAAGGAAAGATAGGTATTTGTGTAATACAAACCGTAAATAAATTGCCACATGATGTTGTTGTTACATATCTCCAAAGGTCTGACGACGTCAGACCAGATTCATAAATCCGTCGACGAGTAAAAAGTCGGAAACTAGAAGGAGAGAATTGTAAATTTCTTCCCGAAGAAGTGCCAAGCAGCTTAAAATATGTTCAGCTGAAGCCTGATGTTGGTGGCATTTTGGGCAAAGATGATAGGATTTTGTACCCTGAGAAAAAGTGAGACATTTTAGATGTCCATTGGCAAGGCCTGAAAGGCAAGTATTGGTTTTTCTGTCGCATTTGCCACACGGTAGTTGACGTAAATGATGCTTAATTTTTCTAATAGGTACAAATTAAAATGAAGAAATAAGTTCTGTCTAAAAACCTAAATTAATTTGAAAAAATGTTTCTTCATTTATGAAAACCATAAAAAATCGCCTTATTGTTATTGACGCCAATGATGCTTTATTGATTTTAGAAAAGGATACTTCTGCAAGAATATGTTACTTGGTATTTCTTAACAAGCACTACATATGCTTATATTGGAGCTAAGATATCCCTCAGGAAATAGGTTTTTACGGTCCACCAAAAGTTATATGTACGGAAAAAAATGTTGATTATAGTAAATGTAGATTATAGCAATTGCTAATTTTGGATTATAGTAATTGCTGATTAATAGTAATTAATTTGATTAAGTATAATGATTGTTGATTATAGAAATGATTATAGTAATTTATAGTAATTCTTGTTGATAATGGTAATTGTTGATTAACAGGATTTGTACTCGAGCAACGACATTAGGGCAAATGATACTGAATAAAATTATCTTCATTTTGAAAAAATGATCCGCTTTAAACATGATTTGTTTAATCTGATATAATAGAGCCACCGGTAATGCTATAAGTAAAGAATATATATCACGAGAAAATTGTTTATTACGGTAATTTTTGAGAATCAAGATTTGACCTCAAGCGACAGGATTACGCCTAATGATACTGGATACTAGAAGGTCAAAAAATAATAAGAATAAAAAATTGGAATAGTGTTTTGCTTAATTAATTGCGTTGGTATATGCTTTTCAGTTCTGTGTATGATTTCGTAGTATTGATTAATACTGACTTATTAATAATTATTTTTTCTCTCCATTCCGTACAATGAACGGGTATTCAGCTAGTATTTACATATAAGGTTTTGGTTTATATCGCCGACAATCACTTTTCCGACAGATTATATCTCTGACAATCACTTCTTCAACAGATTATATTCCCGACGCCTCTTGGCCGACACAATAGCTTCACCTACAACTCATTTCACCGACACGATCATCTTCCGACAGGTCATATCGCAGATTGATAACTTTGCCGACTGCTTATTTAGTCGGCTGGATCATTTCCCTGGTCTGAGAAACTTTTTGAAATTATTTGACATTTTAAATGATTTTATGCTGTGGTAAGTATATATATTTTATTAAATAACTTACTTATTTGAAAGTTTGGTTATTGCTAAGACATGGGGAAGCATTTATTAAGTATTAGATCTGCAGAGATGCTCAAAGTTTAAAATTAAGAATGTTTCGAGTTTAAATTTTAATTAATTTTTGATTTAAAAAATATCTTTATTTCAAAATTAATAATAAAATTTTTTGATTGAAGTTAAACTTAGAAAATTTTTATTATTAAAATACTATTTTTAATAAAAATAATTGTTCTGTCAAATAATTAGGCTTAAGGGGGATGCGTGCAAAAGCAGACCCCTGGCTACCGACCTACACATAAATATTTAATAGTTGTATGTATAATATATACTTTCATGATTTTATTTTTACATCGAAATTTCGCTATTACATTTCAATTCTTGCAAACCACTTGCTAGAAGAGCCGGGATAACCTGGATGGTAGGACGTTGAATTCACGCCAGCCAAAGAGTGCCTATGTAGTAAATAGTGAATGGTGAAATTTGTCGGGTCACAAAGTCCCCCATGTTCTCATAAAAATGACACCTCGGGGGGTTACTGAATTCTAGATTCATCATTCTCTGGCGCAGGTCAAAATTACTATCTGTGGAGGAATAATTTATGGAATTTAACTAAGTACTCCCGTAAGTACTTCGCATTATTTTACAAAAGGCAAGTATCTAGGAAACCAAAAATCAAACATAAATTAAAGTATGCACTTCATTTCAAACTTGGTTAATTTTCCCAGCGCTAATACTTAAAAACTGCTTTTCAGCAATAAGCGAAATTCGAGTGAATAATTAGCGCATTTATAACTACCGACCAGTAAATATATATATAAAAAATAAAAAGGTTTTTTCGAGTAAACAAATTGAGCAACTTATGAAAATTGGAAGGAAAAATCAAACCTTTTACAAATACATGATCATGAATTGATCATGCCTGAGAAGTGATTGTCTCAGCGAAATGTTTTATGTCAGGGAAATCTGCTGTCAGCAAAGTGATTGTGTCCTCATTGTAAGTTGTTGGCGAAATAATCTTGTCGGCGAAGCGATAGATCGATGAAATGAATTGTCGGCGAAGCGATGGTGTCAGCCATGTGAGTTGTCGGCAAAGTGATTGAGCTGGCAATGTGAGCTGTCGGCTAGGTGATCTGTCGGGGAAGTGATTGTTAGAGATTGTTAAAGAACACAGCCCACATACAATCAAGCGTCTTAAGAAATTGTACCATAAAACCTTCAATTTTTTAAAAAATTAGATAACATTTAAGTTTCTGGGTATCTACATGTAATTTTTAGTATAACAAAGAATCTTCATAGCAATGTAACCTAAAGATTAAGTTAAAACTTGAAAATAAGAGTATTTGTTCATGAAAATTTTATTCATCTATTGTACGAGATTTTACTATTAAATTTTATATATGCATTTTTTTAAACCGTTATGTTACATTCTAAATATTATATTTCTAAACTTGAAAATTAAAGTTTGTTTCAGATTTTATGTTCATTAAAAACTGTTTAAAATTTACATTTTTAATCATAAATAATGAAACTTTTCCAATTTCGAGAGATTAAATATTTTTCAATTTGATTTTAAAAAATATTATAAATATGTAACCTTAGTTATTTGCCAACATAAAATTTTGAAATTCTATGAAGAAAAAAAAAAAAGATTTCTTGTGATATGCTCTAGTGTTTCTGAGGAAACAGATCTGCATAAATTTGCTTTTAGGCTTAAAAAAAAATTATTAACTTTGGCGAAACGCTCAAAATAGTGCCTATTTATTGAAACATTTACCAATCTCATATAGCAATGTTTATCATAATCATATACATTTTTGTATAGTATCCCAAATCGGGACAGTGATTGCCCAATGTGATTTCGATGATATACTTAGATCTTGTAATTTGTGATATGAGGCCATGTTTTATTATTTTACCATCTACAATCAGTCCACATATAACTTAATTAGTAATAAACACATATCCAAGGTATCATATTTTAATGAATGGAAAGCTGCTTAGTTACCTGACAATGCGCACGCACTCAAACCACCCACGTGATTTATTTCCCGACCAATCCCGTTCGAGATACGTGTTGAGCGAAGTCCTCAAGAGTCCGGAATGCTAGTCCAGACAGCCTGTTGCCTCACTACAAAGAGCAGGACTTAATTCTAGACCCGCCTTTTCCTTTGCCGGACGTTCTCTAGGAAACATTTCGTTTTCCGCGCTCACTTCTCATTTCATCCTCTAAAAGAAGCTCAAAACTTTCTTCTTATATTCCAAAACCAGTGAGTACATGTTTTTTTTCTTTAAATGTGTGTTTTGTTTTGTCTGTTTTTTGTGTTTAGAATGAGTTTTGTTTCTTACAAATGTTTTCAATTTTTTTTATGATTCTATAAATGAAAAGAAAGTCTTTTTTAATATTCAGGAAAAAAATGTCGTAATATATAGAGCAAATGTTTCCTCTTTTATCCAAAACTAGTGAGTACATAAGTTTTTGAAATGTGTATTTCGTTTTGTCAGTTTTCGTGTTTTCTTAATGATTTGTTTTTCTTATAATCATTTTTAATTTTGTAAATGACTCTAAAAAAAACTCGTATTTTATATACAGAAATTTTTTTTATACAATATAGAAGCTCAAAACTTTTTTACCAAAACCAGTTAGTATATATTTTTAAAAAGTGTATTTTGTTTGGACAGTTTTTTTTGTGTGTGTGTTTATAATGAATTTTCTCTTGTAAATATTTTTAATTTTGTGAATGATTTTATAAATAAAAAAAACTCAATAAAAGTTTTGTTTTAAATACATAAAAGCAAAACGCTATAATGAAAAAGAAATGAATTTTTTTTTGGATTTTTTGAAGTACTGATTTACAATATCATTGATATATATTTACCTGTTAAAATTATTTATAATATAGTGATAATAAATTAAATAAATTTTTGAAATAAATGATTTTAGAAAGTTCTTTCGTCAATTGTTTCAAATACTTAAAAAATGTTAAGCCCATAAAAATCATTCAATTGGGGAAAAAGTAATTTTAAAAACTTTTTACTTATACTGTTTTTAAATTCTTGTATATAAAAAATTAAATCATGGATATAATAGTAAAAAGTTGTTGGCATATAGTGTTAAATCTTATAAATTGTTGTTTGAAAAAGAATTTTAAATATAAAATTAGAAACTACGTTTTAGATTTTTTTTAATAAATGTCACAATCAGTTAGAATTTTTCTAAAAATATTAGCAAAACTATTAAAGACTATTCATTCAAGATACCATTGATTTCATATAATATACATGTTTTTTAGTATTATTTATATAATTGTTTAAATCATTAAACAAACTGGTAGAATTGAGGAAATGTCAGTGCCGAGATTTTTTTATTAAAAACGACATGGAGTTATATTTATTAATATTTTCTATTTAACTTTTAGTAGAAGAAAAGTTCTTTTAAAATACTTTCTCAACTATCTTTTTATCTTTTAAATATAATTATTTTAAGATGCCTTTTTATGAAAGTTAAAAACTTATTAATTTTTAAATATAATAATTATAAATGTGATAATATGAGTATAAAACTTTATCTAAGTTACACTTGATTAATGTTAATATGGATATTATTTGTCTGACATTAACTTCAATTATGCTTTTCACCCACTCCTGTTTTAGTATTTTTAATGTTTTATAAACTGTTTATAGATCACATTTAAGAAATTTTTTATTATAATAATAATACTATTATCAATTAAGAACAAGCAATCAATAAAATTGAATAACAATTGATTAATGCTTGCAAATATTAATTATACTTTATTTTTTTAAAATTTAATTTAGAATATGATTTAAAAAGAAGAATATTTTTATGTCAAAATTGAAACGGTTTACTTAATGTATTTTTCCATTCACTTTGTTTATTTATGTATAACTTTTAAAGTTGTTGATCCCTAATACTGAAAAGTAAACTGAGTCATATTAAATATACTTCTTCAAATTCCTGTTAAGAAATGATTTTTTAGTTAAACTATTTAATTATACATTGATAAATTTACTATAAAATAAGATAACAAAAAAAAAGTATATAAACGATTTTTTCAAGTCAGTTTCCTTTCGTTCAGTTTTAAAAAAAATAACGAAAGGTTAAACTTAAAGAATGTTGTGGATTCTTTGCAACTAATTCTCGCCTTGATATTCTTCCCTTTTTTTATATCTTGTTTGGCGTTTTAAAAACATTAACACTTTTATACCTGTAGATTTGAACTTGCTCTTATTTTCTAAAGAATTGAGCTAAGAATAACCAACACTGGCATTTAAATTAAGAAAAATGTCAGATTTTTAACACCTCCAGAACTGCTTTACAAACTTCAAGAAAAATTTGTTTCAGCGTAGATTATATTACAAAAATAATAAGAACTATTTAATACAAACTCATAATTTTGTGTGACACTTTTAATACTCGAAAATCATGATGGTAACATAATTGAATAAAAAACTTGTATAATAAGAGGTACGGTTTTAGTTGGACAGGCTGCAAAATATGAATTCATACTGAAAATGAAACATTTTCTGGGGCGACTGACTCATTCGTTGTTTAGAAACACTCTTTTTAGGATCTGAAGTATTGGGAAACAAGAAATTACTAGTCTTTACCGCCTTTCTCATAGCATCTTTGATATAATCAATACATATCAGGTCTAAAGATCTAGCTGACCAATCCATCCGGAGAATGCTCATTCAAATCTTCTACTTATCTTCTATAAATCGGAGATCTCGTGCCATGTGTTGTAGAGCATTGTGAGGAATTTCGACCAATTGCATGCCTAAGCAAGCAGGCTTCAGATTCCGATAACTTATCCCCATAGTCATATCAGCCACAAGACTTTGGACATGTTACGGGACATTGGAGACATGCCCTGCCGAAGCCTTCAAGGCTGGGCTTTCAATATGGTCTTTTGGGCATAAAATGGTACTAGCAGAAAGTGTGTCCTTGGTTCATATTATTGGTTTTATTGGAAGAGTCAATAAAACATTATTATAATTCTTATAATTCCTTACCCAATACCTACCCTATTAAATATTCGGAAAAATCGAACTTTGTGGAAACTGTAGTTTGACGATACCGCACATCCCTCGATGTCTTAAGAGGCACTTTGATTGGTCTAAATATAAGAACAAGATCTTGGAGTTTTATGTTTTTCTTTTTAAGAGTGAAACTAGCCCTAAATTCATTTTAATGGAATACGATGTGCAGCTACATAGACCTCATCTTGTTGACGATTTTTTGAAAGGTGAAGATAGTACCTGGATGGATTGATAAGACAGATATACAGATCTCAATTATACATATCATAACTTCGATAAATAATCAGTGCCTAACAACAGCGTTCCTAAACAAGTGAGAGTAGTTGATACTAAACCATTTAAGTGAACCTTTTTCTAATTTAAAATATATTGTGAGGTGTATATAACATTAAAAATAGGCTTGTAAAGGATTTAAATTCCTTATTAACCCTCTTTTTGCACAATTTAGTAGCTAAATTTTAAATAACCTCCTACCCCTTTTAATGTTGCACAACATACGCGTCTACGCTTCAACTGCAAAAAAGAGCCACCCTGAATAACTTTTGATTCAGAGATCGGATCTTTATATTTTAGAATTCAATCTTAATAGTTCAAAGAGATAACCTCAGATAGGCTAATTAATTTGTGCAGATGATAAAGTTTCGAAATCAGACGTACGTTCGTACGAAAAACGTACTTTCGCTGAATAATTATTATTATTATTATTTTTTTTTGGTGAATTTAGATTTCTAACTCCAAAACATAGTAGTAGTCGCAATCTAGGTAATAAGACCCCAATAGCTTGGGCAGGAGTGCTGACAAATTTTGAATTATATACCTTAAAATTCAAAATTTATTTCGATTGTCATTTTATAAAATACTAAAGAATAATAAATTTTTACTAACATTTATTTTTTGAATAGAATTATCTTTGGATAAACAATTTTTATAACTGTGTGCAAAAATTTGTCAATTTTCTTAAAAATTTCTCGAGATATAGTGAAATACGTGAAAATTACGTTCTCTTGACCAAACTAAGGGGACCATATTTCAAGGATTGCGGCTGCCCTCTATACTTTGGTGGTCAGAAATCCAAACTCGTCGAAAAGAAGAGTATTTCTATTCAGAGAAAGTGCATTTTTGTGTCTGATTTAATAACTTAATATATCGTCTGCATTCATTAATTAGCACATTTGAAATCACCTTCTCGAACCATTAAGATTAATTCCAAGATTGTGAAGATCCGATCATTAGACCAAAAATTATTCAGGGAGGTCTGTTTTTTCTTTTTATATTTTGGGGGTCAGAAATCCAAATTCGGCGATAAAAAGGGCATGTTTATTCAGAGAAAGTACGTTGTTGCGTCTGATTTTTCAACTTAATATATAGTCTGCATTTATTAATTAAGTCACCCTTTCGAATCATTGAGATCGAACCCCAGAATATGAAGATACGATCATTAGATTAAAAGTTATTCAGGGTGGTCTATTTTGTTTCGCGTGTATTATATTTAATTCTTATAATTTTTTATATAATCAATTAATCAACATTATTAAGTAATTTTAATATTTTGATATTGATTTATTATTATTATTTTATTTTACAAATCAGAAACCTTATATTATGCTTTAAATCATCTCAAATGTTTCGCTATTAATTTTTAAAAAAATATATTTTAAGACGCTATTTATTTGAAACAGTTAATAATTATTGTCTTTTTATTGTTTTTCAAATCATCGAATAAGTAAAAAGTATCATCTAGATATGAGTGCATAGATCATAAGTTTTACTATAATATTAGTATAAATACACAATTCTACTAATTAATCAATTTATTATTAACATTCCATAAGTAAAAATGAAAAAAAAAAATATTTTGCTTCTGAATAAACTTTAAATTATTAAACAAAAATACCTAATCCTTGATTCCTAAATTCCTTTCTTCTTTGTAATTTGACACAATAAGTCAAAGCTGAGAAAATATTCAAAATTAAATGTTTAGATAGATTGTACTTTAATAGTTTTCTAATATTTCTTACATGTATAGGGTTGAAAATCATAAGATTTTTTTTAAAGAAAATATTTACGTGAGTGCTTTTTTATTAAGGAAAGGGTTGAAAAATAGTTTAAAATATTTGATAATAAAAACTGTAATCTACTTATGAAATGTACTAATATTAAATTAAGTAATAAATTAAAATTTAACTAAGAAATAATCAAATAGCTTCTACGTGTAATAATATTCAATTGTAAATGAATATAAATTCAATATTATAGTTATGTAAAGTCACATAATGTAAAATATAAATAGAGTTATATTTTAATGATGCAATTTTTTAATGATAAAAATATTAACAATGTTATCATCTAACTATGCACTGTTAGAAATTTCTTGGAAAAAATTATTAAATAACATTTTAATTTCATTTGCATTACATCATTATTATCGTTATTTCAATTACATATTAATTTAATGATGTATTTTTTTAATAATAATGATTTTAATAATTTTATAATCTAATTATGCACTGTTAGAAATTTCTTGGAAAAAATGGTTAAATAACATTTTATTTAATTATTATTTTACTATATTCCATCAAAAGAGTTAGATAATCACAAATAAGATGGCATTCTTAATATCAACTGCGAGAAAAAAAAACTTTTGTTAACTACTTTCTCCTATACAATTTAATAACCAGAATTTCATCGCATTAACTAGTCCCACCTAATGAAGCCACTAAGATCCCTGCAGCCGCGAACCTATTATAGCAGAGAAGGTCAATCTCATGGTGAACAGAATGGAGGTTCGATTTCCAGTGTTAATACCACAATATTTCCTCCATTCCCTTCAACATATGAAGAAATTCCAGCTTCCTGCATTCTCCAATTTGTGATCCTGGACTATTGGAATACGATGCTCTCATTCACGCATAGATGGTAGCGCCATAAAAATGAATAACACAAAATGTCTAGTAATTCCCATTGCTTACGATAAGTCACAACCAGATAAACTAATTAAACCACATTCCACTGTTCGTTTCATAAAACACTACGCAACCATAACTAACTTCAATTGCCATTACCTAACAAAAATCATAGCTCCAATATCCAGTTAAATTTCATTTTTATGGATTTGAAACCATGCTTTATGAAAATGGTTAAAAAAAACTGTAATGTTTTGTATTTATGGTTTTTCAACCATACTCGTTGTAAACGGTTTCAAAACTGTAAAGGTAAAAAATTTTATTTACCGTAAGCCTTACTGTTAATTAAATGGTCAGACTGGTGTCGTTATTTTACCGCAATTTCAGAATAAAATTATAACAGTGTATATTATTCAATAATAAAGTAATTAAATAATGTTTTGGCTAAAAATTAATTTTATTTTAAAAAAATTAAAAAATTACAAAATTATGGATATACGTGCAAAAATACTATTCTGAATAAAGTATTATGAATATACTACAAAGAATAATATAGCAAAACATATTTTTTAAAATTGGCAATGTGCAAGCGAATAGTTCCGATTCGGTATGGTATGCTTGAAAGGTACATTTGACTGCTTCATATTAAATCGAAAGTTTCAAAGAGACTTTCGAAATTTAATGCATTGGATGCAAAATGACAAAAGAGTTTTTAAAATTTAAAACAATAAAAATGATAAATCTAAAGTTCCATGACGTTAAATCAAAGAAAAGTCAAGTGACTTAGTAAAAAAGAAATAGTGAAAAGAAGTAAATATTTTATGCTAAGCATGAGTAAAGCATGGTTTATCTATGCTGCTATTTTATTTTTAAAAATAATGTTAATAGTTTTTAAGTTTTAGATAAAAATAAAACTTTATTTTAAGATAAATTTTCTTGAGTTATGTTAGTTATAGGTGAGGGAACTTATTTCGATAGATAATTTTAAAAGGTATAAGAGTTAAAGGATTTTAAACAAATATACTCGTTATTATAAAGGTATAGAAAAGTCAAAAATCAAAAAATGATATTTTAAATATTTGAAACTAATGATCTTAAAAAATAGTTAAAAATTCAAAGAGTTATTTATTTTGAGTCTCATATTTTAAAGTTTATAAAACATTAATCATTGTGCGTTCATATAAAACATATATAAGTTATATAAAACATATAGTTTTGGTTTGAACTAACTAATTTTAAAATAAGAACTTTGTAGAAATCTAATATATTGGTTTAAATTGAATGAACAGTACAATATATTAATTTAATTCATGCAACAATTTGTGAAATAAATAGTTGTATATCAGGTAAAAGCTGTTTCTAAGAAGTTGTTATTAAAATTCTTTTTGTCATAAGAAATCTGGTTTACATAAGCAATAATAAAAAACAGAACAACGAGATTCATTAAAAAAGCAGACGACATTTTTGGAACTGTTTTTGATTTGACTGATTCGAGACAAGTTAGTGCGAAAAAGTGTAGTAAACTTGTTAAAAGAAAATAATATAAGGCGTAGTTTTTAAGAAAAGTGAATAACTCGTTACGGGATACGAAAGTGAAGAAGCTTAAAATATGCCGAAAACTTTGAGTGCGTTTGCTCTTCTGAATATGGCGTATGGAGAAGAACAATCCAAAAAAGTTTCGTCAAATTTTGTCGAGAAAAAAGCTCTAGGCGCTAAAAATTCTCCAGGTTTGGATGTTTTGTTTATTTTCTGTCTTCTATTTATATTATTCGGAACAATACTTCTTTTCTGAATTGTGTCCTTTAGCATGTATACTCAAATCAATTGCTTTCAACTACTCTGATATATTCAGATTCGTTAATGTATAAATCTATCGGAAATCATCATGTATTTTCTGAAAAAGCTTAATTTTAACTTTAATTTTATTTCAACACTAACACGAGTACCTGTGATACAAAACCTCATTTAAAGAACCATTTATTGAATTAATTTTCAATTCTCTTTCAAATGGTGTATATTTTATCTTCATTTTAAAGTAAATATATTTACTGTTATTGGGTTTGATTATAAGTGAATTAAATATACCAATAAAATTAATTTACTTAACTTTTACAAGAAAGTATAACTTATTAATTAGTTCTCGGAGAAAAAAACAATATTTGAAGAAAAAGACTAATCTAAAAATTTTATAACAATGTGTAAACATTATTCCTTAGGAACTATCAAATATATGTTTTAATATAAATTCCAATTCTTCACTTTTCTGATATATTAATCTAAGCTCCTCTCAAGAATTTGAACTGTAATTGAATTTCAAATTTTTGGAAGTGACACAATTTTGAAGACGGTAACCAATTAATAAAATCTCAATAGTATTTGACTGACGTTTAAAATTAAAGTATAATTTATTTGTAAAGTAAATTAAAATATGACGGATATTTATTAAACAGGAAAAATTTTAATTCATTCATGGTGGAAAAGTAGCTTGAATTTATGTCTTTGTTTAATTCCATTGATAAAATATTATATAACAAACAGAAAAATTTCATTTGTATTGTTACGTTATATTACAATTTATGAGTGAGAATTAATCGATCTATCTAGATCTCCAGTATAACTTATTAGACTCTTAAATAACGTTTTTTTTTTTTAAATTGGCTTATCAGTTCAACGTTGAATCATAAAAAACTCCTTTTTTACGTGCATATAATAATTCGGTAAAATATAGTAACTATAGATTAAACACCAGACATAACATGAAATTAAATTTTCTTTATGAAGGTGAGAATTATATGAGAAATAAAGTAAACCATAAACCTCTCTTACACTCTCAGAAAAATCAGTTCAAGGTTGAATCATAAGATATGCACCTTGAACCATCATATCATGAAAATTTGCTTTGAAAAGTTGGTTCAAAATTAAACTATAAAGTATATACCTTGAACATAATATTATGCGATTTGACTTAGGAAAATCGATTACACGTTGAATCAAAATATGCACCAAGAAGTGCAATGTTCTTCAAATAGGCTTAGAAAAGTCAATTCAGCCTTGAAACATATTATATGTACTTTTAACCAACCATATTATATAAATTGTCTTTGAAAAGTCGGTTCAGCGTTGAATCAGGATACACTTTAAACCATATTATCGTGCAAATTTTCTTAGAGAAATCGGTCCACCGTTGAAACATAAAATATGTACCTTGAACCATAATATAACGCAAATTCGTTTGGAAAAGTTGGTTAAACGTTGACTCATAAAATGTGCATCTTGAACCATAATACTTTTCAAATTTTTTTAGAAATGTCTTTGTCATATTATATAAATTGTCTTTGAAAAGTCAGTTCAGCGTTGAATCAGGATACACTTTAAACCATATTATCGTGCAAATTTTCTTAGAGAAATCGGTCCAACGTTGAAACATAAAATATGTACCTTGAACCATAATATAACGCAAATTCGTTTGGAAAAGTTGGTTAAACGTTGACTCATAAAATGTGCATCTTGAACCATAATACTTTTCAAATTTTTTTAGAAATGTCGGTTGAACGTTAAATCATTAATATGTACTTTAAACCATAATATCAAGCGAATTTGTTTGAAAAGTCACTTGAACGCTGAATAAAAAAAATGCACCTTGAACCATAATATCCAGTAAATTTTTTTAGAAAAGTCAATTCTGCGTAGAATAATAAAATATGCACCTTGAATCATAATATTCTGCAATTATGCTTTGAAAAGTCAGTTCAACGAATAAAATGTTAAATCATAATATACCATAATATCCTGCAAATTTAAATAAATAATCCTAAGAAACTGAAGCGGTAAAATATTACTTCATTAAAGAACTTCATTCAGTTCAAAAATAAGGAGATGGAAATGAGAGTCGACATGTTTCAAGCGCTCAAAAATAGGCACACATTTTCAAGACTTGCATGGCATAAATCAAAAGGAGCAAAAATAATTTAAATATAAAGCGTAAAGTTGTCAACGAAAAATGAAAAATAAAGGGGAGAAACAAAATTAGAAAAACCGCAGTAGTGAGAGTGAAAAAAAAAATAATAATAATAATATATAGAACTAGAAAAGCCATAGTGGTTGAGAGGAATAATTTCGATTTATTCATACAAATGCTGATTCCCTTGTTAAAGACATTAATTTTTTACTGCCTTTTCATAGAGCGTAGAAATGCATTTTACTCTAATTTGCCCCAAATCAACCACTATGGTTTCTCGTTTTCTGTTTTTTCCTCTTTATATTTGTTCAATCTTGGGTACTGGTGTTTTTTTAGTTTTGTTTCTCACCTTCATTTTTAATTTTTCGTCAGCAGGTTTACGTTTTGCATTTAAAATCATTTTTGTGTCTTCTCGTTATCACCTGGAAAGTCTTGAAAATGGGTGCCTATTTTAGAGTGCTTGAAACGTATCGATTGTTATTTCCCTCTGCATATTTTTGAAGCGATTGAAGCTTTTAAATCAAGTAATATAAGCACATTTACTTCAAAAAGTCGGTTCAACGCTGAAGTATAAAATATGTACCTGTAAATTTACTACATCCTTAATAAGATGCAATGTTGAGCAATGTTCTCCATTCAATTTAACCACAGCATCCTGTAATTACGTTAAAAAAACTAATCTACTCGATATTATGGTCCAACGTAACTCTATATTAAGCTTACATTAAATTTGGCTCAATATTGGCTATATAAAATTAATTATATTATTTTTAAGTTTTCAGAAAAGGTCAAAGTATTATGGTTCAATGCGATCCAATATCTCTAACAGTCTAGTATGATTGTTTATACATTTCAATAAGAAATTTATTTTTACATTCATAACAACTAACGAGTGCTTGTCAAATCTCTGCTTGCTAGGCTTACCTACTCCTTAAACTGCTTTTACAGTTTCTTTCAAATTGTTTTTCTCGCTAATTGGATACTTTTAAGTATTTTAGTCTACTTTTGTTAGGTATGTTAACACAATTTTTAAAAATATGTAAAGCATACATTTTGATTTATAAGCATTTCATTGAACAGATACTATGCATTACTATAAGATTTACATTCATTTGAATGTTTAATAAAGTGATAGAATATAATACAATAATTAAAATAAATAAGTGATAGAATTTAAAAAATATAAAAAATGATATAGAATCATACTAGGAAAAAGGAGAATTAGTATTCCAGAAGGTAAAAAACTTAGTTTGAATCAATGAAAATGTTTTTCTGTACCAGTGTCCGTTGATAAAACAATCCGTTAATCTCTCTTCTTCGTTAGCTACACTGTAAAACATTTCGAGCTATGTTTCATTTGCTGGCTACATAAAGTGGTGCTCAGTTTTACTATATATTGGTGCTTTTACTAGCTCCAAATAACGGGAGAAGGTTGCACCAAAAATGGGCATTTTGAAAAAAAACCCCGAAAAACAGGGAAAGGTTGCACCGAAAATAAGTGTTTTGAAAGGGAACTAAAAGCGAAGGAAGGTTGCACCAGGATTTGGTATTTTTGAAAGAAACTAAAAGCGAGGAAGTTTGCACCATTAATAGGTATTTTTAAAGTGCTAAAAAGCAGTGTATGGTTGTACCGTTATTAAGCATTTTTAAAGAGCTAAAAAACAGAGAAAGTTATTATTAAAAGTAATCATCATTAAGTATTTATTAAAAAAAAAGGAGAAAATTGCGTCATAAATTGATATTTTATTTATCCTAAATTAAGAGAAGACGTGCTATCATAAGTGGGTTATTTAATTAAATTTTTTGGCAAGCTATTCTGCTTAAGATTGCTGTATTTACCGTTTATTTGTCACTGGTATTGCACTTTCTGTGCTCATAAATGGATGCATCTTCTTATTTACTGAAAAAGAGCTAATATAGATTTCAAAATATTTAATTATTCATACAACGAATAAAGTTTCCTAGAAGAACTTTGAAACTAATTCTTTCAGAACATATAAATTAGATTAGATTATATAGATTAGATTTTTTTGGTTTATATTAACTGTTAGCTATTAACCTTTGTTTCTTGCCGAAATTACACTTCAGTTCTGTGACAATATACTCTTGAGATGATTTGCGCTTTGTTATCTATATAAATCGAGTATTAGATTAATATCTATGTACGTTACGCAAATACGCAATACTGAACCAATCCGCAAAAAATTTGGTTCGAAATCCCAGCGTACAGCCAGACATTAAAATTCCCTCTAGTCACTGGCTAGCGAATACAAATCAAAAAAAGATTTTTTTCATAGGATTTCATAAATAACTAGCATGAGCCGGGATAGCCTTGTTGGTAGGGCACTGGGCCTATGTACAAGAGGTCATGGGTTCGATCCCCGCCGGCCGAAGACTCCCCGTGTAGTAAATGGTGACTGATGCACGTTAAATCTGTCGAGTCATAAAGTTCTCCATGTTCCCAAAACAAATCATACCTCTGGGGGTACTGATCGGGGAATTTCCTTGTCTTCTGGATTGGCTCAAAATTATAAAGTAACATTAATCAAATGTTCAAAATAATATTAGTAGTTGAAGATCCAAAATTGGGTAGGCTGTTCAAAGACGGGTATAAAATAGCTATCTAGCAGGTCTAATCTATCAAAAATTAGTTTTAACGCTCTCTTTTGAATTATTTATCTTAGGTTTGCTACGTTAGATAATAGGGAAATTTTGCAAATTTATATTAGCTGATGCGGAATATAAATAATCTTAAATTTGAATGGATGAACTTGTGAAAACCATAAAAAACATTTTTTGCTTAAAATGATAACATAAAGCCACCAGAAAGTGTAACAGATAATAATAATAAAAAAAAATTGGAATTGTTTTAGTTTAATTATGTGACTTTCTGTTTAGTTCATGAATTTGTGATGGTAATTAAAACTGATTTATTGATAATTTACTTCTTTTTTGACTCCGTGCAGAAAATCGGTATTCAGCTAATATTTAATATAATAGAAATATTAATGTAAACATTTTGAATAAATGAATTTAATATGATTGGTAATTGCAATAGTTGTTAAAATAAACTTTAATAATTTGAGAATAAAATTGAATAAATTTAATGTGATTTACAAATTCGGATGAAAAGAATGTTGAAAATAAAGCAAAATTTTCAATATTTACAAAAATCAATTATTGTGTATTTTTACTTACTAATAAAACTTGTTTTTAAGAGATTGTATACAAAAAGCAATGTCGGGTTTTGAGTTTCTATACGATATTTATCACTTAAAATAATTAAGTAAATTATAAGTGAGTATAAAGATAAATCGTTCTAATGTCAACTATAATATACGTCTTTGAGCGTAGTATGTTTAATGAAATTCTGTTGGTAATCAATTTCCATTTTAATAGGTTTACAAAGGGTGCTAACTAATTTCGACAGATTCTCTACACTCTATGACAACCTTAGGGAATCATTTCAACAAGATTTACAGAAAACTTACTGTTCGTAAAAACAAGTTAATAACCTCAATTACTTCAGTATTTAATGGTTCTCTGACCATTAAAGTTTATTTAAACCTGATTCTTGTTAGTAATGTTTTTGATCAACAATCAAATTGTCTCATAAATGTTTAAAAATTATGTAAAATCTTAAAATGTATAGCACAAATAAGTTGGAGTGCAAAAGTATTATTGAAATCCAATCATAATACTTTTGTGTTAAATGAAGCATTATTAACAACTGCATAACACTAACTGTTTATGATAATTTTTTGACTTTTTTTAATCATAAAAAATAAATTTTATACTTAATATATTAAAAAAAAGCTAATTAAACATCTATGGATTTTTTTATTACATTTTATGTGTAATATTTTAAAATTGTTTATGTCCTCAATGATGGGCGTGATTAACGTTCAACTGGAAGAGAGTGTTATCCCCATTCAAAAACCCGACAAAAGTGGACATAGCGAAAGAGCAAAAGATAAGTCTGTGGAAGATAGATCAGAGGAAAACAAAACCACCGAATCCGGCAGAAAAGTGAAATTTCCAAGTCATCTGAAAGATTTCATATCATAATCGTTACCACTATGAAGGGAGTGTGTAGCGGGGGCTAATATTTGTCAGCAATACAAAGAATATTAGGCCAAAAACTTATGAAAGGAAAATAGAAAAGTAGGAAAAAGACGATGCAGTTGCGATGGTTACCATTTCATCATCCGGGGAACTTTCACAAGCTACGCTGATGGAAAGTTCTTCATCCTCAAAGAAAATACTTGAAAATCTGGATACGCGATCGCAACGAACTGCTATGGAGGTTTGAGATGAATACCTGCGATTTCTATATCAACAGTCATTCAGTTACTCTGGAGACGTCTTTAATGCAGCGTGTAGCATTGTAACGTTCCTTCTTTATTGTAGCTTATTAAATTTAAAAAATAAAATTTTTTGATATTCTTTCTTATGCAAACGAAAAAAAAATAGTATCTCTTTTTTTTTAGAGAAGGAACATCCAAAACACATGGAAAAAAATATTTGCAAATAAACAGAAAAAATATGTATCTTCTTATTAGAGTTAAAACCTAATGCCCGAGGAATAGTTTAACTAAATTTAATGATATAACATGAAAGGTCTATTTAAACTTTACATTCTATAGTTTTAAGAATCATATTACTTTAAACATTAAAATAAGCAAAAAGTATACATAAGCCTCATAATTTTATATAATTTAATTTTGTAAAAAATAGTTTTTTGACAACAATTTTTATCAAATTTTAAGTTTCAATAAAAATCATTATTTAGAAACTAAAAAACATAAAATAAAGAATGCTTACGAAAAAAAAAATTCTAAAAATTCCTCACATTAAAATAAGAAACTTTCATGTTTTTTGTTTTCGTTTTTTTTTATTCATAACCGGACGTAGAAAATCATTCTATAGAAAATTATCATCAAATAAGAAAAAAAATTATTTACAAATTGTTTTCTTATTTTATAAATTATAACACTTACTTGCTTTATAAATCCGGAGAATTCCAAAATGATATGTTCTTCATTTGAAAACTTTATTCTCAAATAATATATACACAGATTATCTCTTCATCTATCAGATGACATACCACACAATAAAATTTTATAATTCCAAGATCTCGATATGAATTTTATTGTGTAAGTTAAAAACAGAATAGCTGAATTCTTGTTTAATTTTTGGTACTTACGTACTAACACCACCGCAGAAGTTGCTCTAATGCGCCTATAAAGAGCAATCCTGTTGTTCGCACACAGTTATCTTTCGGATTCCTTGTTGCCTTGTTGATTTCTGATTTTTGACGCCATTTTTTAGTGCTACGAAAATGCGTTTTTGGGATTTGCCAAAAACAGAACAAGATGCAATTTTATTTTTTCAGGAGCGAAATATTTTACCAAGTAGAACGAAAATGTACCAATTTCCATGACATGAAACTTTATCTTGGTAAACATACGTTTTGGAAATGTTATTTCATTTGGAATCTTATTTATTAGAGTTAATATGGCGACAGCTTCAGGTGAAAGAAATAGAGATTGTTTTGAATCTATGTTAAACTCTATATCGGCCCATTTTCCACCGAAATCCGATTTACTACTTTGATTTTTGAAAGTGTTTTGATTTTAAATAAAGTGTTTTATTTTATGATTTGTCGCAAAAATTTTAGGTGTAGATTGGCGGCACTTAAAAACCGCCAAATCTGTAGCTGAGGTGGCGTTAATACGTAAGTACCGAATTTTTATTCCATACTTTTCTGAATCATATTACTTCAAACATTAGAATATGCAAGAAGTATACATAAACACATAATGTTATACCATTTAATTTTTCAAAAACAGTATTTTGACAACAATTTATATCTAAAAATTATAAACTAAAAAACGTAAAGTAAAGAATTTTTAGGATAAAAAAATGATTTTAAAAATTCCTCATATTGAAATAAAAAACTTTTATTTTGTTTCTTTTTTTTTATTTTTATAGTTCTTAATCAGACGTAAAAAACCATTCTGTGGAGAACTATCACGAAATAAGAAAAAAAAATTCTTTACAAGCAAATTTTTTATTATAAAAATCATAACACTCACCAACTTTATAATCCGGAGAATTCCAAACGAAATGTTCTTCGTTTGAAAATTTTATTTTCAAATAATATATACATAGATTATCCCTTCATTACTTTTAGATAACATACCACACAGCAAAATTTTATAATTGTAAGATCTCGATAAGAATTTTAATATGTAGCTTAAAAAAAGAACAGCTGAATTCTAGCTGAAATTATTCTTTCAAAACTAAAAAAATACTTACCAAGAAAACGATAAACATTTATTAATAATCAGCACAAATGATACGATTTCAAGTAATTCGGATGATTCTTTATTGTTTTTTTCCGAATTATGTATATAGATACAGAAATATTTACTATTCTATAAAGAAGAAGAATATTCTGTAACTATTACAGTTCTGTACGTTCTGAATTCACATTTATTCATTGGAATGATGAAAGCAATGTTGACTTCACTTTAATTTGAAATGAATTGAAGACAGAAAAAGTTTATTTTACTGTAATACACACATCTGTAACAGTATGTAATCCCGAAACCGGAAGTTATCAGTTGCAAGTTTGTTGATAATAGAAGTTAAAAATTATTGAGGAATTTTTTTTCAAATGTTTGGCGTGTTCTGTTTCTAAAAGATTTACCTATGTTCCGGAGAGTTTTTTAAAGTTCTTCGGCCTTTTCCTTAGGGAAATTTTGCTTCTTATTTGCTGTTTAGAAAATGGCGTCTGACTCTGCCAATGATTCTGATGGAACTAAATGAAAATTTAATAAATTAATGCCTGATATTTTCAGGTTCCCGCTAGAGGGCGTACTCAAGCGTTGCGATGGCGAATTCCATTTTCAAACTAAAATTTGAGTTAAGAATTATCGTCTGCTTAATTTTTTACTTTGATCTAGTTCATAAAATTAAGTTGCTATGGTAATAATAATAATAATTTTTTTTTTTTTTTGCTTTTCTAAGATTGTTCGTTCTTTCTTTTTGTGGAGAAGAAACAAAATGGCTTTGAGTTTATATTTATTTAATTTTATATCTTTGAGTGTTTCGCGAATTTATTAATGAAGCTAGTATTTAATATTTTTGTAAATAGAACTGTAAAATAAATCATTTCGTGTATTGTAAGTATTTTTATGGAATAATCTAGAACACCTTTAACTAACTTTGATTCGAAGTGCAAAACGAAATAATCTGATTTCAGGAAGAAACGGTTCTAAGAAATGAAGAACAGTGGATTCTGAACAGTCGTGTGTCTGTTCATATGACCTTCAGTAAGAATTATTTTGAAAGTTTCACAGAACTGATAGGGAACGAAGTTATTCGTCTTGGCAACAATGTAGAACTACTACTTAAAGAAAGAGGAAATGTAAAAATCCAAAAGCTAATTCCAAAAGAGTGGCAAGAAAGAGAAATACATAATGTATTTTATGTTCCAGGCTTAAGGAAAAATCGTTTTTCTGAAGGCGTGATCGTAAGCAAAGGAATGAAGTTAATAAAAACAAAAGATAAATCAGATATTTACAATGGTGAAGGTAAATTAGTTGGAACAGCAGTAAGTTCTGCAAACAACTTATATCAGATGCTATTTAAAACAGTAATGCCCAATAAAACTAATGCAACCTCCATTGACAACATTAAATTATAGCATGAGAAAACAGACCACATCAATCTCAACTCTCTAAAAAAAAGGGAATTATTGACAAAATAAAATTTTCAGAATCTGATAAATTTCAATATGAAGGTTGTCAGTATGGCAAACAACATAGACTATCCTTTAGTCATAGAGAATATAAAGCTAGCAAACAAGGTGAGCTAATCAACAGTGATTTGTATGGTCAATGTCTAAAACATCAGTAGACGATGCATATTATTTTATAATTTTTAAAGATGATTTCAGTGGATATGTTTCTGTTGCATTTTTAAAACATAAGTGTACTGCATTCGATAATTTCGAAAACTTTGTTCGAAAACTTCACCTGACTACTTTAAAATTAAGATGATGTTACTGATTATAAAATTAAACTTGATCCAAAAATGAATGAAAATGATATATTGAATGAATCGCAAAATTTAGATGAAAAAGAAGCTTCATCCTATAGTTTGAGACCCAGAAAGATTTTAAGAATTCCTTAACGTTATGATGTAAACTTTACTGAAATCCCTAAAAGATATAAAGAAAGCAGTTAACTTACGTCAGTCACAAGAATGGAAAGAAAAAAAGCAAAGTTTTATAACAAAAGCATAGTTTTGTAGATTTTACTGTCACTAGATTATATGTCTGCAAATTTTTAACAAAATCCTGATTCATTTTTTTATTGAAAATTTCAAAAAGTAAACATAAGATGTTAAATTTTAACATAATACTTAAAATACAAAAGAAAAAGTGATGTAAAATAAACGATAATAGGATCGAATTAAAGTAA
Source organism: Parasteatoda lunata (assembly GCA_949128135.1). NCBI lineage: Eukaryota > Metazoa > Arthropoda > Arachnida > Araneae > Theridiidae > Parasteatoda > Parasteatoda lunata. The sequence goes on from OX421971.1 coordinate 68,601,482, forward strand.
CAAGACTCTATCTGAAATATTTGACTATATTTTCCATTAGTCGCTTGAATTTTGTTTTTGCTGCAATAAATTCCTAAATGGGTGTTCTATGTAAAAAGATTATGACTTTATACATTATATTTTTATAATTCAATTAACTAGGAGTTTGAACCATGGATGAGGTAAATTTTAAGACTTTAATTTTACTTTAAACATGGATTTCCAAAAATATATTTTAAATATAAAATTTTTTTTATTATTCTTGTAACAATAATAACGTGAATCAAATAGAATCAGAAACAAATCCCATTTTTAATCTTATTTTGAAACATGATTAAAATATACTAATCGAAAAACGAGAGTACAATAACATCCAAATTATTTAAGCATAATGTTTTCCTAAACCTATCAAACATTTAAAAATGCCCAAAAATAAGATAATTAATTTCTATTTCAATGATTCAAGAAGTCTTCTTAAAATATATTAATTAAATTTTAAAATTAATTTCAATATCAGACAGAAAAATGTACTTTATCTCAAAAAATTAATCCTTTTAAACATATTTAAATTTCGAACATTATTTTTACTGCTTGTATTAATTTTATAAAAAAAGGCAATAATATTAAACGATGAATGTTGAAGACAACGATGATGGACTTTAAATTTTATTTCGGTAATTTATTGACTTAATTTATCTTTCAATGTAAAACTATTTCGAAATTTTTGGTCTGAAATTTGATTTTTGTATATTTTTGGAACGATGGAAAAATTGAAACAGGACAAACCGTATTTTATTTGAATTTCTGTCATATTGTGCATTTTCTATAACTGTACACAGAATTTCAATTAATCCAATAATTATGAAAAATTCTTATTTATAAATTTTATAATATTTAATTATTCAAATTCTACAGAAAAAATTCTACAGAAAAAACCTGCTTAAAGATAAATTCCTGTTCTTAATCGTTATTCGCGGGCTGCAAAAATTCCTTTCTTTTACAAACTTTCTCTGTTTATTTGACGGTTTAAAGCAGTTTTTCACAAAATAGTTTTTCACCCTAATCATATGCGGATTAAAACTGTCAAAATTCTAGTTTTTGCCATGCATATTTGCTTACAGTAAGATAATTTTATCTTTTCAAATCATTTTACGATTATTTTCTTTACTTGCTCTTACTTTCAAAGTTTATTTTATGGCTTTGAACATCATTTAAATAAAATTACGATTCAGCTTCATTGTCAAATTGATAGTCGACCTGGTTATTTTTTTGCGTTTAAATGTAATTTTTTGGTAAAATAAATTGCTATACTTTTTTATAAGAGTGTGCCACCATAGTTTTAAATGTTTTTATATTAAAACATGATTTTGATACGTAAGACTTTTAAGGTAAAGACAGTTTAAGTTTTTCCTTTCACAACTAACCACTGGGGCTGTCGTGGCTCAAGAGACTGACAGCCCTCTTACCAATGAAAAAACCCAGGTTCGAATCCTGCCGTTGACTGGGCATGCGCTTTCTGCTTTTGGCGTTCACTGGCCTCGAGGTTGACATTTATTTCATGGATTTTTTTCCTTCTTAAAATAACAGCACTTATAAGGTTTAAAAACAGAATTTTGTTTTTGAATAACATTTTTTGGGTGAAATGAACGATTTTATAAGTTTTATACTGGCACACCAGCTGACAGTTTTTTTTTCTGCAAATTTAACTGATTTTTTTTACTGACGATTAAGTAATTATAGTTCTAAGCATTTTGAAATTTCGTTGAAAATTTAACTACATTAAATAAAAATTTGTACGTATTGGAAGCTAAGGGAAAAGAATATGTATTATTGTAGCTAAGGACATCATAACAAGGAAAATCCTATTTTCTGAATCGTGTTGTTGAGATGACAACGCATCTTTCAAATCCTTACCTGTGCCACAAAAATAAAAAGTTAAATAAATGTACTTATGTTCACATTTGAAAAGATATATAGTTCCTACTTGAAATATCATATTTGTTTGCGTTCTTGAAAGCCGTTAGCGTTATTTTTTAACTTCAATAACTTAAAAGTGAAATTTCATTTAAATGGTTGTTCGTTTTCTAAACAAATCCAATTTTATTATCCAATTTGCACCAAATTGATTTATCACATTTGGAAGCTTAAGAGGCACTGGTACGTTTAGTAACATAACACTTCCAACATTTGCGATCAAGAATATATATATATGTAATACAAAAAATTAATACTTTTGTATTAATAAAAGAATTAAATCTCTTTCATTTTAATAAAATGTCTTTGTTAAAGAATAAGCGTAGAGAGATTCTATTTTGGGAAGTCAAGGCTGATAAACATACGATTGAGTTATTTATAGAATCTCTCCCCCTTTCACTTCCATATAAGGAAGCACGAAATGATTTTCCTTAATGCGTAAGGATACAAGAATGTCAACGACTGTGCCTGTTTACTCAAATCTGTGTTAGTATAAAAGCGAGAGCAATGCTTTTCGCATGGCTTTTTCCATCATGTTGTGATCCTGAAAAGTTGTTCCGGAATTGTCCAAAGTCTTGTCCACCCCCTCCCTTGCGGAGTGTGGATGTGAAGTGTTATCGATACCAGCCTACTACCATTAATAAAGATTTTTTGAGTGTAACATGGCTTACGACTGCATTATTAAAGCTAAATACACCACTGATAACAGGGATGAAGCACTGTTATTATAAGCCGGCAGGATATTACTTGCTGAGGAAACCATTGTTATCTATTTTCCGGCTGACTACAACGTTGATAAAACCTCATCCCGGGGGACGAAGGACGAAAGAAAGAAGTGCCTAGTCCGCGGTGAAAAACAAATGAAGGAAGCAGGTCTGTTTTCACCACTCCATCTTTAACTACCCGTACCTTCATCGCTGTGAGAATGCTGACGTTGGCTCGAGCTCCTCACATGCCTCTCTGAAACCCATAGTGTTGATCGAGATGACCCTACAGTGTCCAATCTGGAAATGACCGATGACCCTACAATTCCGTAGTGCTCAAATTGTGAAAACAAAAGTAAATGTGCGCGATTTATATTAATTTTATAGAGAAGCTTTTTGCTTCTTTATTAAAAGTTCCTTTCACATGAAAGTCGGAGAAAAATTTGGTGAGTGGAAAAAGAAAGAAAAAAAAAAGAGAGAAGTCTGTATTTATAATTTTTTCTCTTCATAATTAGTAGTGCTAATTTTATGATTACGTAGGTCAAGTGATCCAAAAATTTTTATTATGAATAATCAATTCAGTATATTATATTATGAATAGTTGATTGCATTTCTTGTGTTTATATTGCTTTTTTTTTAATTATTATATAATAGTGTATTTTTATGCATTTAAAATGTTTTTGAGGGAAATAAATGTGTTTCAAACGTCAATTAAATTTGTGACGGCAAACAAAATTCAAAATTTTTCAGCTTTTCAAACAAAAACAAAACAAAAAGAAATTTGAAAGGCTTTTTCTTTTTCGGACTTGGTCAAAACTAAATATTCCTATTAAAAATGTGAAAAATTAAATGTTACCCAAACAAAAGGACATTTCACACTTAACAAATTGTGTGAGTTTCCCCTTATTACGATAGGCGAAATTGTTAACTCAGCTAAGTTTTTATACTTGATACTGAGTTAATGTAGGCTTTAGTAGGGTTGCAGACTTGCAAAGATTTTTGTTTGTTTTTTGATTGTGTCGGGCCAGTTGTTACTCAAGTTGGTAAGAGACTGATCATCTCTGCTAAATCTAACAATGACAACTTATCCTTGCACATTAGACAACAGAATTCTCATAATGTTAAGGTCAAAGATTGTGAAAAAAAAAATGAAAGTTTAAGATGTTTCAATAAAAGTAAACATTTTGAAAAAATGGAAGTTTAAGATGTTTCAATAAAAGTAAACATTTTGAAAAAAAAAAAAAAATAGAAGTTTAAGATGTTTCAACAAAAGTAAACATTTTGAAAAAAGTTTAAGATGTTTCAGTAAAAGTAAACATTTTGAAAAAAAAAAAAATAATAATAATAATAATGTGAGGGGTAACAAAAATAAAAAGAACAGGAAAAATAGGAAAAAGAAAGATTGACCAAGAAGTTAATAACAAAAAGTACAGGAAAAAGAAAGAAAGGCCAAACATTTCAAATGATTCGAAGATAGAACTAGGTAATGGGTGCATACATTATCAGGTTAACATCGACGAAAAAATAGGAAATAAAAAGAATTGTTTAAGTAAACAAAATTTTGAAATAGTTCATGTATCAAAACTTAAGAAATATCACAACCCACAAATGTTGAAATTAAATCATGAATAGTGAAATTGAATTCTTTTCCATAAAAATTTTGTATATTTCTGTGTGAAAAAAAAAAAAAAATTTTTTTTTTTGAAAATTTTAGTTGATTAGTTATAAAAATATGTTTCATTTTTCTTTCTGTTTAGTTGCCTAAACAGATAAAGTGTATTATCATGTTTTTGTTATTGTCATTGTACATAGTTTTTTTTACAGATAATTGAAAAAATGTTATTTGTAGTAGTGAAAAGGAACAGTCGTACCAACATAAATTTTAAAAGTTCTGAGAATTCTAAATTTTATTATGATTTCTTTTTGGCTTGCCAAAAATCTTTTTTGGGGGGGATGTAATACAAAAAATTAATACTTTTGTATTAATAAAAGAATTAAATCTCTTTCATTTTAATAAAATGTCTTTGTTAAAGAATAAGCGTAGAGAGATTCTATTTTGGGAAGTCAAGGCTGATAAACATACGATTGAGTTATTTATAGAATCTCTCCCCCTTTCACTTCCATATAAGGAAGCACGAAATGATTTTCCTTAATGCGTAAGGATACAAGAATGTCAACGACTGTGCCTGTTTACTCAAATCTGTGTTAGTATAAAAGCGAGAGCAATGCTTTTCGCATGGCTTTTTCCATCATGTTGTGATCCTGAAAAGTTGTTCCGGAATTGTCCAAAGTCTTGTCCACCCCCTCCCTTGCGGAGTGTGGATGTGAAGTGTTATCGATACCAGCCTACTACCATTAATAAAGATTTTTTGAGTGTAACATGGCTTACGACTGCATTATTAAAGCTAAATACACCACTGATAACAGGGATGAAGCACTGTTATTATATATATATATGATTGCACATAGATGATTTATTGTTGGTTCTATTTATACTCATCTACGTAGTTGCTCGTTAATCGCCAACTGAATTCCAATTAAATTATCTTAAGTTAGTTTTTATTTTAACCTTCCAATAAGCGCACACTCCTTACCAGCGTTAAAGGTCATTTGTTTTCATAATACGTTATTATGAAATGTGAATTTTAAAAAGTATAAATATCATATAGAAATTAAAAGTAATTTGTTTTAAATTTTTACTCAAATGGAATTAATTACAATCATCATTATGACCAATGACCAAAAATTTAGTGCAACTATTTTAAAATATAAAAAAAAATATAAAGTGTTGATATTTCTATTGAACTATTACATGTACAGTATTAAAATGCAAGGATTAACGTTGAAGTAAAAATATATACCTAAATTATGGAAATAGCACGGATGGAATTACTCAAAACAAATGAATTTTTAGCTATAACAAGTGTTATTGTTCAAAACGGGCTCCTGTATAACAAATGAAAGTAAACTAAAAGGAGGACCAGGAGTGGCAGACAATTGAGTTTAGTCACGTTATCTATATAAAAAAATTTTTTAAAAAAACACAAAATTCATGTCCAGAGTATCTATCACATACACGCGTTTCCTAGAAGTCTTATGACTTACATAATTCTCATAATATTGTTCACACTTTTGTTTTTTGAATAAATATTTTAATTTTTTTTCTTCTGTAATTTTGTACTTTAAGTAAGAGAATTGATATTATTTTATGCAACCATATGAACGGAAAAATTAATAAACGAATGGTTTAAATACCATATGTTTTAACTTTGTTACCAAAATTATGGTTTTTTTTAATCAAAAATGTCATTACCATACGGCTCTGTAATTTTACTCATTTTTTTTTATATTCGATTATAAGTTCTTTTTGCATGAATGAAAGATCTAAGTTCTTTTGAAGAAATGAAAGATCCCCTGGTTAAAGAGATTCATATTAACATCCTTCATAACGTTTAGTTTCAGGTTGATGAATATAAAGATGGGAATATGAAGAAGAAAAAAATCAAAAATAGATTCCAATTATTTATTCGTTTAAAACTATTCGATACAACTGACATTTGCCTCTAAAAATCTGAATCAACGAACAAGTGGAGCTAATAGTTATTAATATACATGCTGTAAAGAAATTCTGCATATTTTACTGTTTTAAACTGGTAGCTGAATTGGTTGTGGAAAAATTATAAAAATTACGAATTAAATCCATAATATCAGAATTTTTTTTTTAAATCTGTAGTCACAACGGTTTTTTAGCATGAGAAATCAACTGGAAAAATTTGTCAGTGGATATTTGACATAAAATGGAAATTTTATGTCAGCACTGTGGTCGGTAAGAACCGGAAGCAGAACTTCATTCAATTATTCATTGCTGGAATTCCTGAGAATCAAGCGCTCTGTCCCTTGGGACGCAGTGACTCTAGAAATCTTAAAAATCTTACATATTGAAATCCTATTTCTGTGTTGAATCGTTTAAAACTATAGTTGCTCACCCGTATGAAAATCTTAACTTACCAAAAAAAATCATATCTAGAGAAAGATAATAATCAACTAGAGTATCAATTTTACAATAAAGTCGAATCACAGTTTTATTTATATGATGTTTTAAACCGTAAAATAATTGCTGAAAAGTAAGAATAACTATAGAAAATAATCGTTAAATGATTTGAAAAAAGATAAAGTTATCCTACGATAAGCATGACAAAAACTGGAATTTTGTCAGTTTTAGTTCATTTATCATTGGGGTAAAAAACTGAGAAAAACCATTTTAACAAAAAAGCAGCTTTATACTGTCAAATAGACGGTGAAATTTCGAAAAAAGTGGATATGTTTTACAGTACCTAAATGATAATTAATGTGAGATATAAATTTTATAATAAAAATTGTATGAAATATGTTATATAACGTAATTAGTATTATAATATAAATTTGTAAATGCACAAAAAATTAATTTCATGCTTTAGAGAGTGTATAAATTTAAGTATAATTGTAACAATTGTGGATTCTTGAAATTGGCAATTGAAGTAATAACTAGAGGGGATCTTTGAACTGACCTGAGATCCTGGAGATGGAAATATTTAGAAACGTCGAAAAAAAATTATCTCGAATCCTTTGTTTTTTACCAATAATAAATAGAACCAGCAAACCAGAAACAATATTTTTTACCATCAAATTTATTCCCAACAATCTAAATTGATTCATGCCAATCTAAAACATTTTTTAAAAAAATTAAACATTATTTTTCATAAATTTCAAAAATGTTTGATCTAGATGTTTAGTCATTTCATAAGGATAACCAAAAATTATATTTTATAAATTAACGATGATAATGCAAAAAAATTAGGTTGTCTGATTGCACATTTTAAAGGAAATGAATAATACAAAAAGGTAGACTAAATCTTTAGTTCTTAAAACTTATAGATACCATTAATCAAAACATTGAATAACATATTTTAATATTTTAAAATTTATATTATTTTAAAAATGGGTGTCATTATTAAATTATGAAACAAAACTATTTTTTCTAATCAAAAATATAAATTTATTCATTAAAAAATTATCCATTACAGTTGAATTTTAAAATCTATACTAGAATAATGCAAGTACCAATCTCAAGAGTAAACAGTTTTTAATTCCAGAGATTTCATGCGTCTAGCTGAAACTACCACCCTTAAAAAAATTCTTTAATATTTAGTCAATGTCCAATTGTGTTTTACATCATATTTATCTTCTCAGTTTCATAATTTTTTAGAAAAAATTTTATTAACACTGAAACCAAATAAACGTTGTAAAGCTGGCATTCTACAAATACTAGAGATAGCATTTTAAAAAAAAAGTTAGATCTTTTTTTAAATGCTTAAATGATCTTTTACAAATTCTAAATTCTCATTTTGTGTTAGATATTCAATTATTTTTAATTAAAATAATTTTTATTCAGAATTTTAAAAAAAATATTAGTTTAAAACAAATATTTGTACTGTGTTTATAATACGGGATCTGCGTGTTGCTAAGAATGAGTTATGTTATTTAATTCTCATTCAGAATACTTTAGTGTAAATATTTCATTTGAGTTTAAAAATTCCAAATTTTTAAAAAATTACTTTTTTAAAATGTATTTTTAATTTAAAATAAAGTTATTAATAAGATTTGAGTTTTTTGATTATAAAAAAGAATGTTTTTAACTGCTCTTAAGTCTCTCCACTGGAACTTTAGCAAAAAATATTGATGAATTAAAGGAATTAATTTGATATTTTTTATGTAAGAAAAAGCACTATTTTAATACTGTTTTTTGTCATCTTAAGCATGCAGCCTATTTTTTTAAAGGAAAAATCAGATCCTTATTTGAAGTTGAAACTCATTATAAAAGTTCGTTTTATTAATTCAAGTTCTGGAACGAAATAAAAAATTCATTCAGTTTTTAAAAAAAAAAACTAGTTTAGAAATGATTCATTTGTAGGAATATAAATGCATTATAAAATAAAGGAAAAAAATTCTTTTCTTTTGGTAGTGCCTCTTCGTATATCTTTGCTTCATTTTTATGTATTTCATAAAACATTTTAAGAGCATCTAAACTACTTTTGAAGAATTTTAATACAACTAGAAAAAACAAGTTTGAAAATACCCGTAGAAGGTTTCTTCGAAAACATATTTCAAAATTAAGCAGTAACTTTTACGTTGTCTATTTATTATTAAACAAATAGCAAGAAAATAAAGAAAATATTTGCGAAGTTTCGCTTAAAAAATTCAGTTTTAAAAACTGTATAGAAAACATGACTTCATAATGAATGATTTTTCAAGCTTATTTTAATGTAAAAAATTGTATAGCTTGTTTGTATTTTTTATGCCGCAGAATTACATTAAAACCATGACTAAGAAAACACACGAAAAATTGGAGAAATGTAACGTATTTTATTAAAATATAAATCAATTTATCACCTATGGCTAATTTCGAAACATGAATGTGCAAAAAATTAGTTAATAAATTTTATTTTATTATTTTAAGTATGTAAAGATGAGCACGGATTTTTTGAAATAATTTTAAATATGAATACAAATGGTAAGAACTGAACAGAACTAATTTTTTAAAGTTCGAAAAATTTTCGTAACATAAATTTAAATTTATTATCTGTCTATAACAACTATAGAAATAAAAAAATAGATTGCGAATCTTTGATACAATTTTATTAAAATATAATTAAGACAATAATTTACATAAACGCTATGAAAAATAAACGAGTAACTTATGTATTTCAAATTAGTTAATAATATCATGTCTCTTGTCTATTAAAACATTTTATGGTGAGAGGTTTATATAGAGCATGATTATTTGAACCAGTTTCAAGCATAAAAAACTATATAGCTATAAATCAGCTTATAATATTGCGTAAAGTATACAAGCTTATAATATTTGTTTATTTAAAAGTACTTGCTATGATGTATACATAAAATAGAGATAAGATATAGTTAAAGGTACATAAATAATATATATAGATAAAAAATATAGCTAAAAATATTTTAACAATGTATATATAGATAAAAGATGCACCTTAAGATATAGCTTAAGATATATCCATTTTCAGAATTTCAAAATTTTTCACTATATTACTACATTTAATATCCCAGATTCAAACTATTATCTGCGATGCACATTTTAAAAATGAAAAATGCATAAAGTTCAAGACCCTGAATCAAATACCAGCGATGAAATTATTTTTAATTTTTAAGTACGTGAATCAACTTCAAGCACAAAGAAAAATTTAAAATCATTCTAAATTTTAAATTTTTACCGCTAAGTCTGTAATCTATCACACTGTTCTTTGCATAAGAAACCATACATTATTTTCCTACTTCATCTTTAAGTTTAAGCGTATAAATAAAAAATGTCTTTTGAAGATTATTTTTCTAAATCGGATTTAAGTTTATGCATTAATTTTCCAAAAATACCACCTATAGTTTACCGTATTGGAAAATAAATAGCTATCTAATGTTCTTCCTGTAATAGTGCATGTGCTTTTTTAGAATATATTGAAACTCCCAAATTCTCTTATTTCAAATATGTCATACATTTCGTTATATTAGCATTCTTTTATTTCATATCTCTTTTTCTGAAAAAAGGCATTTCAAAAGGAAGTACCGATATGTGTTTTAGAAATAGTGCAATTTTAAGTTCATGATATTCTGCGTGAGACGAAATAACCTTCTGAAATGACTTTTTGAAAGTAGCAAAGGAGATTTTCTCCATAGAAATAATAATTTTACGCATCCCTTACTTCTATATAATTCATTTTATTTCAATAAACATAGATGCATCTTTTTCTCAAAATGCCCGGGTTTCCAATTTTAGGATCTACCAAAGCGATAACCCCAGATACGTATGAAATTCGAGTGTAAAAAATATAAGTTGCTTTGAAGTGAATTTAGTTTGCGCGCATGTCTTAAAAAGGGTACTTCACCAAACAAAAAGTGTTTTCTGTAAATCATCAAATAATTGCTTATTTCTGTATTCTAAAAAGAAAAACCCTTTTATTCCATTCAAAACATTACTTAAAATTTAAGACTGAGCAAATTAACGTAAAAATTATTTACAATTTATTACAGAACTTGACAACGAAAATTTATTTACAATTTATTACTGAGCTAGTGAACTCAAAAAATATTTACTATTTATTACTGAGAAATTAACGCACAAAATTTATTTACCATTACTACTAAGCTAATCTTGTTTTAATATTACTGTTTTGAAAAATACTTATTACAAAGATAAACTTTTAATGAGCATATAATATCAATGAGCTATGTAATCAATGTAATCAAATAAGCAATTTAATCAATGTAATCAAATGAGCAATGTAATCAAAGTAGAAGTAATAAAGGCGAAATATTGACAACAGTGCTACGATTTTTAAATCAGCTTTAATTAGTTTTATATATTTCAGAATTTTCTATAATTTGTTTAAATTTTAAAAATACTCTTAAAAACATTAAACAATTTATAGAAGCAAATTTTTCTTTGAAATGGTTCCATGTGCATTTTCAGCATATGTCAACCTGATTAACTTCAAAGGCATTTTTCATAATTTTTTTAAATTGCTTTTAAAATTGTTTATTAGATTTCCAAATCGTGAAACCTAAACACTTAATGGTGATTTGCATCAGTGTTCGTATTCCTTCATATATTTTCAAAGTATTTTTATTGTTTAACATGACGGATGATTGTTAACATGACATATTGTTAATAACGGATTGTCAAATGACATGCCAGTTTGCGATTTAATTGGCAGATTTATCATCCATTTATGGCTCAGGTACGACAAGAGGTAGTGAGTTCGATCCTCACCATCTGCGGTCGAAGTTTAGAGTGTGCGGTCTTTACTTCTGTTGCATCATCATATATCACCTGTAATTGATAACCAGTCATTTTGAGATATGAACCAGCTTTTCCTTATTCTTGAGTGGCCAAGCTACATATCATTTTTGTGTATGTTTAGTTTTAAAACTATTTGAAATTGTATGTTACTCTTGAAATCATTTTGAAGTTTGCCAATTTGGCGCATTTTTATGGACTGTCCCCGGGAGTAAAGTCACATTGTATATCGAGAAAAAAAATGAAATGATTCTTTTTTAAATTAGAAAATTAATAAATAATTACTAGAAACATTTTTAAAATTTAAGCAACTATAAATAAAAAAACTAATAAATAAAAAAATTATATTTTAAATTAAAAAATTAATACATAATTAAGGCACTCTTTGCAAATCGAAAAAACCGACTAAAATTTATTAATAATATTGCGTATTAGAAAATTTATAAACAATAATAATAAAATTGTTTTTTGAAATTTGAAAATTCTGAAAAAATTGCTATAATACTTTATATTAGAAAATTCGTAAATAATTATACGAAAATTCTTTGCGAATCGAAAAAATGAACAAAATAAAATGATTACTATTTAATATTAGAAAATTAATAAGTAATTACAAGAATTTGTTTCAAATTGAAATAACTGAACAGAATGAATGAATTTTATTTTAAATTAGAAAAGAAAATTTAACTTATCAATTTTGCAAATATATCCTTATTAAATTAGAAAATGAATGAATATTTATAAAAAAAAATTCCAAGTGGAAATGACTAAACAAATTAAATGGGGGGGAAAAAATCGAAAATCTTTGTCGCTAAGAGTGAAGTTAAACTACAGTTCAACCTCAACAAACATACCTTGAGCTTTTAAAACATTTTGATCAAAGATATTGTTATTACTTTTTAACTGGCTCAATAACTCTCATAACTTCACAATAAACTGTTTTTTTTCACATAAAACAGATTTTTTTCAAAAAAAAAAAGTTGAAATTATTTACTAATCATTTACTAATCATGTACTAAAAGATTTATGTTTGCTTACGCACATGTTTTCCACGTTCAAACAATTCTATTATGATTATTTCATGATATATTTGTGAGCATACATTATTTTGTTTTAGTAATGACTTTATTTTTAATCACTCTATTTATTCAGTTAATTAAAATAACATGTAAAAGGAAGTTTTATTGTTATAACCTAAGTTATTTGGCTGCCACTGCACCTTCATCAACTATTTTACTGTATAAATTTGTATTTAAAAAGCTCAAAAGCAAAATTGTTGCTACAGTCATTATATGTTTTTTCCCAAAATGAATATTTAGTATTAATATGAAAAATAATTTCTTAGCAATGTTTTACAGTTTTGTACTAATTGATTTAAGTTCATGTGTTGTCTAAACACAATTTTACACAAATATAGCATTATAATACTCTTAATAAGTTTTGCCTTAAGTTCTAAGCCTTACATTTTGATTATGGCAATAAAGATCAAAAGTCAGTAAAGTAATACTTTTGAATAAGTAAATAAATCTTTTACCGAAAAATGATTATTTTAAAGATTTCATTAATTTTATGCTGATGACAACCAAAGAGACTCCTCTTCAGGCGGGAAATCTTGATCACCATACCTGATAAATTTCTACGATTGTAAATCTCGTGACAAGACGTATATGTAATGATGCATATGTGATACTCGTTACATGTAATGATAGTATTAGATTTCTATTGTGCAGTGACAAAATATCTCATAAATAACTAATGATCAAATACGAATATATCTTATACTATAATACGAGGAATGGTTGCCAAGTCGAAAATCGCCCCAGAATTAATAAACTCCGGTAAACTTGGGGGTCTGGGGTTTTTGGCCACGAGGAATCGATTGGCGCCGGTTTTGAAGCGCTACGGTCGAGCAGTTCGGAGTTACAGATAGGATAGTTTCAAACTTTATTAGTTCTGTATTTGTCTGTTTGTAATCACAATATATCTCGGCACATAACTCGGCACATAATTGTGTTTTGACATAATGAAGAAGTATTTTTTTTCTTTTTCAAAAATTTGAATTAATTTTTTAGTTATCAGTCATTTTGTAAGAAAATCTATACTTTTTCGTCTTCAAAGTGCCATATTCAAAAAACGTTTTAAAAAAATACATATCTCTTATAAATGTATGCTAATGCGAACCTTACAATTGAAATATTAATTTTCGACAACTTAAACCAATAATATACGAAGGAATTAATAATTTAATTGTAAGGTTCGCATTAGTTTACACCAGGATCACCGAAGGCGAACGCACTCAAAGGAGCCCACATGTGTCTGATGGACGAAGCTCCGATGATGTCAAAATACGGCTTGCACAACATCGACGAACTCCTACGCGCGATTTGCAACAACATTCCGTTTGGAGGCAAAGTCATGGTGCTTGGTGGCGACTTCCGACAGTGCTGTCCAGTTCAACAACGTGCCAACAAAAGCGAAATACTCGACCTTTTGATCAAGAGAAGCCATCTGTGGCAACACTTCAAGACTTATTCGCTCGAAAAGAACATGCGCGTTGATCCCGAAGAAGAAGAATTCGCGAAATACCTGCTAAAGCTCGGCGACGGGGAACTCGAAGTGAATGAATTCGGCGAAATAGAAGTCCCAGAAGAAATTCGCTCTGGTGGTAACCTCATCGATGAAATCTTCGGACCATGCCTCAGAAGTGGGAAGCAATGAAGAATCGCGCTATTCTTGCACCATTGAACGACGATAAGGACAAGATCAACGAGCAGATTATCGCTATGCTTCCAGGCGAAGAGAAGACATACACAAGTTTCGACTCGGCAAAGGATCAACATGAAGGGGGAATTCAATTCGCGCCTGAATTCCTGAACTCGATCAACATCGCCGACTTGCCTCCACACAATCTGAAGCTCAAGAAGAACGCCATCATCATGCTTCTCCGAAACTTGGACGTCTCTGAAGGAATGTGCAACGGAACACGATTGATTGTCATCGAACTTTGCAACAACATCATCAAGGCTAAGATCATCACCGGTGAACACGCAGGCCGACAAGTACACCTTCCAAGGATCACGCTCGACTCCAGCAAATCACAGCTTGGCGCAACTATGCTACGGCACCAATTCCCAGTTACTCCAGCATTCGCCATTACGATACACAAGTCACAAGGCCAAACATTCGAATTCGTCGGCGTGCTTCTCCTCACGACGGTCTTCGTGCACGGAATGCTCTACGTCGCGTTTTCAAGAGTCAAGCGTCAAAGTGCGTTGAAGGTCCTGCTGCCTCCTGAGAATCCAACCCACACCCGAAACGTCGTATGGAAGGAAGTCCTGAACAAGAGAAACTCACCAGCCGCACCTGCCTCTCCGACAAGAAACTACCTGGACAACATGGAAGACTTCGCAATCGATGATTAATGTTTATGCTGTTATAGGTTTATAATATGTTTCTTATGTATGTATATATGTTTGGTTTTTCTAAATAAATTTGTCAAAAATATTGAACTTCAACACACTTCAATCTTTACACTGCTCACTTTGTACCATTTCTTTAATTGTATAATTTTTTGTTATCAATTACATTTTATTTCCTATGACTTTTCAAACTTTACCTTTGTATAGAATAGTTCCCTTTCCAAACTCTAACTTTGTTTAGATAGTTTACAATGGTGCACTTTAACCGGTTATCTTTTCAACAATGGTTTCACAAATTTTCTTATGGCATGTATTGTTTTGATAAATCACAATTGAAAATTTAAATCTTCGAGTTAGCTTCGATACCTGTTTTCTCCGAGCCGAGCTCGGTAACCCGCTGGTACATAATAATTTTAGAATGGAATGCCTGCAAGTGACGTAGGTAGGGTATCTCGATCCTGATAGGTTGTAGAAACGTGGCATTTGTTTACGTTAGCAACTGTTCTTTCCATTCCATTTCGAGTAAGCTAAGCCTGACAAATATCAATTCCCTTAAGTGAAACATTCTATATTTTTTCACGAAAATTCTTTCGCAAAGATTTCAGTTCTTCCACTATATATTTCTTTCTTAACACAAAGTCGGGCGCGAAGCAGTCAGTGTAGAACATAAACAAACCAATTATGCATCGAAGTGTCCAAATACGCAAAACAAAAATATATCACAGTCACAATAAAATAAATAAATCTAAATAAAAAGACGTAGGCGATAACGAATTACACTTCAACGAATTCGCTGTGTGATTCGGAACTCCATTTAATTAACAACCCATTAGTTAACAAACTGACTTATGTGAGAAACTTAGCTCAGCTTTAACACGCCATTTTGCTTATAAACGATCAGCTGGAGATCATAGGTATCATGTGTGGGAATCCGAGATCGTCTTCTTCTTGATGTGCAAGTATACAATTGTGATATTTTATTTATATATATATTTAATTGAAACTTTTTTGTGCATTTTTGAAGACTTCAATCAAAAAAATATTTTTAGTTATACTATAATAATTCCTTCTAAATCTTGAATTGAAACATTAACGGACTAATTTCAAAACATAAATGTTTACTTAATCTTTGTCATCTAACGCTGCTTCCTGACAATGCATATTTGATATGAATTTCTAAATTCCAATTTTAAACCTTTTGTAACGTCCTTTTTTAGTTAACACACCCTAATTAAAAAATGGATATACATTTATAAAAAGTAGAGCGATATATTCTTTTTGAATCCTGAAAAATCTTCAGGCTTATAATGTTACGATAATATTCGTATTTTATCAGATTATGTATCGTATCATGAAATAATGACATTGGCCGCACTTGCACTAAGTTTTAGATTTATACAAATATTTTTTATATTATTTATAATAGAGTGAAGAAAGTCATACTAATGAGCTTTACTTTGTGAGAAAAATTGCAGATACGGCTTAGATTTCTAAAAATGATATATTAATGTTCATAGAGGATTCACTAATTACTGGTAGAATTACCTCAAATTTCTGAATAATTATTTATGCTCACAAATTACCTCGCACAAGAAACCATTTTGAGATTTCGAGAAAAATTAGAAACTAACAATGATAATAATTCAAATGATAAAGAGTCTTTGAATTCAAAATTGCCTTCCGTTTTTTCTCATAAAATGTCTTTTTATTTATTTGTTAGAAAGTTCGACTGAAAAGTGGCGTGACAAGAAATTGTTTCATGTTTTAAAATATTATTAGTTCACAAAGAAATTAAAATGAACTTGATTTTTAAAAAACAATTTGCGTAATTCTACTGAATGGAACAAGTAATTTAAATTTAGTTTTGAAAGGTGGACGATGTAATTAATAATATTTTAGTCTGTAATTTTTTTATATATTCTAATGTTTGAAAATCTATAAAAATATCTGTCTGGAATATTTGTTACAAATTATTGTTTGGTGTATACATTGATTAAACCCTAACTTAAAATTAACATCAGTTGAAGAAATTCTGGAGAAGAATATATCAGGCCATATCATAAATGTGCATTTTATATCCCGTTTACTAAAAGACCGTAAAAATTTATTTGTGCTTAAATTTTATTCGATTTCACTTAAATATCTTTGGTTATTCTTTTAATGTTCTATAATTTGATTGCGTCCAAGTTAAAACGTAGATGGGTTAATTATGCACTTTTTTTAAAATCAAAAACAGAAGAAAGATAATTAAAAACTATAGATTGACAATTTTTTTCCTTCTGAAAACTTGCCTAAGATATGTCTTAACTTGCATATAAAATTGTACACAGAATTTCTGTTGCAAATTGTGATCAAATTGTGACAATAATATTTAATTAAATTTTTTTCTAAATGTTAACTTTGTGTTTATTGTTAAATGTTCAAATTTTTACTTCAAATCAATCCATCTATTGTATTTTTTTTTCTCACGTAAAATTAAAGAAAGTTGTAAAAACTTGATTACATACTGAATAAAACTAAAAAGAAAAAAGAAAATTATTTTCTCTTTTTCTCCTTTTTTATTCTACAAGATAGAAAAACAAATCTAAATTTTAAAGAAGGAACTTTCAAACATTTGTCAGGATTTTCTTAGAATGTTTTTTCTCGTGAAAAATTGATTTTAGCACAAACTAACAAAAACAATCTCTTTAAATGGGATTATTCCTGAAGTGCTATTTATATTTATTACGTTATCCTATATATAATAAATTAAAATGAATGTCAATCTCAATGTTTTTGAAATTTTATATTATTACTTTTATTATTTTTGTTCTTAACATTTATTTTTTTTTTGTTATTCTTTATTGCTTTATTGTACCCTGCTTTTGAATTATTGGTAAATTATTGTAATTTAGATAAAGTAAAATTTAATAGATAAACGTGTAATAATAATACTTAAAATAAAATTACTTAAGAATTATCATTAGTAATTAAAAATTCTTTTTAATCCAATTAACCAACTACTATCAATGAGAATCGCACTACAAGAGTAAGTTCTTGTCTAGGTTGAATCCCTGATCGAAGAGAAAAATGCGTAAATCTACATTTTCAAAAGCTGTTTTTACCAAATGGGAGACTATTCTAAAGAAGTACTTCTATAAAAATTCCCGATTGTCATTCGAAAGTAAATTAAATCGTCCCCGCTTTTGCAAAATGTTTGGTTAGAGCTTAGAGAGTTGGTGTGATTTTATTGCTTCTGCGCCATCTGTTCAATGTTTTTTTTTTTTTTTTTCATTTTTTTTTTTTTTTCAAACTTAAATAGTATGTAAGGAAAGGTCTCTATCACCAGTAAAGCTAAAAGACGTTTTGTACAGACTGATTTCAATACTAGAAAATAATATGTAGACATTTTTGACTGTTTTCAAACTAGCAACAAAATTATGAGTTGCTTTTAAGCAGCAGTTTACACCCGGAATATGTCACAAAAATTTACAATCGACAAGCAGTAAGAGCTGCTTATTTTTATGTATAGTTTTCTTTCACGCGGCAATATAAGATACATGCATAGACGCCAGTGCAGAAGTTATGGCACTTTTCAAAACTTATGATGGTAGCGGAATAACAACTAAAATAATTGAAATTTGTTTCATTTCATTTGACATGAAAACTTTATTGCTTGTGTAGCAGGTCTTATATTTATTTGATTGATTACATATATGACGGTAGTCAAAATCATTGTAAACTAAATTTATTAAACCAAAATTAATATTGAGAATTGTAAGACTTACGACAATCCTAAATATTAAAAACTATAATCTTTCATTTAAATGGGAGAAATTGGCAAGTACATATTTTGCATCCAAAGTTTATACAATTTAAAACATAATTTTAATTATCAATGAACATTTTTAAACTTGCTAAAAAGTTTCTTTTTATGCGCTATATTTTAGTCTAAAGTACAATAAATGTTTAATAATATATTAATAATAAAAAAATGCTCATGTTAAAAAAAAGAAGGGGAAAAAAAAGAAACAAAATATATAGTTCCGCCATCTACCTGTAGTGTTGTTAACTAAAAAAGTGTTAAGTATTATTATTTATTTATTTCATTATTTCTTTTACCTAAAAAGGAGAGGTCATGACTTGAAAAATTTGCTTTGGAATGAAACTCAATAATAAAACGCAATTGTAAGGTAATTTTAAGAAAAGCCCGTTCGATAATTTAAGTATACTTTATAGATAAGTAGAATCTGAAAATCATTAACGATAAAAAGGAATGGTGGTGTTGGAAGCCTGCGTAGCAACGGTGCTCTTGGAGTTCTATAGAGGCTAAAGAGACTTTTCATTACTTTTTTTTTTAAATTACAAATAGAATATAAATTTAAATAATTTTACTTTTATTGAAATTACATATTAAAATAAATAATTCAATTTTCAATAAGTTAATAATTGTTAAATTAATATATTTAACCCGAGCTTTAAATAGTTACAAAAAAATTTAATCGAAATAATAAGTATAATGTAAAATTTGGAAATAAAAAATTTGTAATTACCTTTCAAAATTAACAGCAAATAAATATTAACAGCAACAACCTTTTTTGAATCTGGTTTGCTGGAAAACTTATTTCATGAACATTCAAAATGATTTTTCAATTCTTTGAAAATTTAGATGCCATCAAATATAAAACGCATCTAATCAAAATTTTCGATGAACTGTTGTTGTGAACTGTTTCGATGAACACCAAAAAATTTTTCTTGATTTTGCTCTATTAAAGATATTTTGTCCTATTAACTGTAAAAGCTTTATTAGATTTTTTCTTTTGACTTTTTCAACTGTTTATAAAAATAGAAGTCACAAGCTTGTACGAAACCAATGCATTTTAAAGAAATCATTTGAAAATCTAATTTTTAAATTTTTATAACCATTGTGTAATTTACATATCAGGTAACATGCAATAACTGAAAAAATATAATAAATAAAATGAATTAATTTATTTTTAAATTAACAGTATCCAACTAATATTTTTCATTTAAATAACGTTAATAAATAAGAATTAAATGTAAAATAATACTGCTTATGAATAAAAATTATCATTAACTTGAAAACTTCTAGAATACATAAAGATTAGCTGCTCGATTCGAACCCGGGACGACTGGTCGTGATTCAGGTTCTTTACCACTGAGCCACGGCACGATAAGCTTGCTGAAATTTAACACCATTCTAAAAGGCTCTTGAATTTTCAAGGACATTGTTTTCGCAACTCTCCGGCTTGCATACTTAATTAATTTTAAGGGTTAATATTCTTAACAATTTCTACTATTATATAAAGCTTCATCCCAAAGTAAAATTTGCCACGCCATGCTTTCCTTTTGATATTAATCATTGAAAATTCGATAGGTATAAATACACAGGATTTTCTATAATTAAATTCGTTATTTTTTTCTTTTTTTTTATGAGAAAGAGAAACTTACACAACTTCTTTGGACACAATTGAAAATTATAAACTTGTTCTGTAGTAATAACTGGCAGGTTTAATTTAATTTTTTTACTAAATTAAACTGATTTTTCTACTAAATTCAATGAAATAAACAAACCATATCATAAAAACAAAATTCTGTGATGAAAATACATAAAATAATAAATTATTAGGCACAAAAATAATTAATAATTTTTGCACTAGTGAATTAGCTTAATTTAGCTGAGTTTTATAGAAAAACTTTTTTTTATAAAACATTAAAAATTACGAAGAAATTTAGCATTAATATATATTTCATTTAATAATATTTATTTTTACTACATACTAAAATTTTTTAAATTTTCGCTCTGTTTTCATGTATCTCATCATATATCCAGTTTTTAAACATCGGTCAACAGTAAGTTCACCGATTCCGTTAGCATGGATACAAATAAGATATCGTTATTTGATATCGGCCCAATTATATTAATTCCGTTGAAATATTGTTAGCTGAAATATGTTATCGGCACTTTACAAGAAGTCTTTCATTGAGCCGAATCTGATACAACCATTACCATGCCAATAAAATGCCGATATAAGACTGACCGATGACCGACAGTTGCCGATATCACCGACAACGGGCTGCAAAGTTAACGACCTGATGTGTTTGCTGGGATTTATATATATATATATATATATATATATATATATATATATATATATATATATATATATATATATATATATATATGAAAAACAAAGTTTAAGAATGGTAATGTTAGTTAGATTTTTTTCTAATTTAATTCATTCAAATTTGTTTAGTATCGATAAATTTGTTACATTTTTTAGTAGAAATACATGACTTTCGTTTTGAAAATATACGATTAAATAAAAAAAATTCTAACCGGTATGAATGCATTATTCACGCATAGATTTCAGACTTGCATAATAATGTATTGCAGTACAATCTGGATCCATCGTTCTCGTATCTCGTATATTCCAGTATATTGTTTCAACGGTCCCGTCACAAATATTTATAACGTTATACTTATAATACTTATTACGTTAATAATGCTCATTTAGATTGTTTTAACTAGTCCTTCGGAAATTCCACTAACATATAAAATAATACTGAAGTTATTTCAATTTGAGAAGAAAAATAGCATTTCTAAAAGCGAATGATGGAGAATAAAGGTTTGATGCAGTTTGAAGATAACAACAAATTTCGTCGTTTCATTTTAATTGATACATTTAATTTTTATCTTTAATCATTATTAAACATGCATGAATATGCTTATTACACTCACAACAATTTATTTCATTTCCAATTTAAGATATAATTTATGGAAACAGATACTTTTTTAATTAAAAAATCGTATAACTTTTTTAAGTCTCAAAAATTAAACGAAAATTTGTACAACATGCAAATGCTATCATATGTTTCATAGAAAACTGATTCTCCATGGTGATGCAACATGTTTCATGTTGATTAAAAAAATCTTCTTAACACTAGATTGCCAAAGAAGTCGTTTTGACTGCTTTTAATTTCAATTAGAAAAACAATGATGCATATAATGACACAATTTCATGGAATTTTGTGCAACATATAATTTTTTATTGTTAATAATTGCTAATAACTTGTTATATAACTGTAAATGATATAAAAATATTAAAAATTCTTTGCACATTATTTATTTTTTTACAATCCAGTTATTTTGACTGCTTGATGGTAATATAGGTATATACTAAATTTCAGTCTTTCTGGCGTTAAAGAGGCATATAGTATTTCGGCAAGCTTTTGAATATCTATTTAAAGAGAGTGATAACGTTTATTAACCTGGAAGAGACATGCATAGTAACCATTGCTGGAAATATCATCTTAAGCCGTTAGGTGCGCTTCTCTGTTATGAACTGACAGTTTGTCTTCATTTGGAACTGTACTTTTATTTATCTAATTCATCTCAGTTTAATGTTAAATTAAGATTTAAAATAATTAATGGCGAGAATCGTCTATATAAAGCTGTTTTACAGTAGTTTATTTGTTTGGCGACTATTTTGAACAGCTTCTTTTTTTTTAATGCTAACTTTGTTTATTATGATAGCTATAGCTATTTGTAGGGCGCTGGGCTCATGTACAAGAGGTCATGGGTTCGATCCTCGTAAATGGTGACTGATGCACGTTGAATCTGTCGAGTCTCAAAGTCCTCCATGTTCCCATAACAAATCAATATCTCTGGGGGTACTGATCCAGGAGTTTCCTTGTCTTATGGATTGGTTCAAAATTACAAGGCTACGGAGTTGAGCATTAGTAGTCGTAAGCCCATGAAATTGGGTCGGCTGTTCAATGACGGTTATAAAATAAAATAATAGGTAAAACTATAACAAAATTACGATAATTTAGATAAAGAAAAATACCGTTTCGAATGCGCAAGAACAGCTAGTCCATAATAAGAAAGTGCCCTAACTGCGTGCGATAACATTTCATTTCCAGCCATTGCAATTCTCAATCTTTATCATGCCCCAATTACTACATCCCCAATTACAACCACTATACTAAGTCACACTAATATATTTTCAATACTTTTACGTTTTTCATCTCTTTTTAATACTGATATTGAAATATCTCAACAATTCATTTACAACATATTTCACTCAGCCTTTTACATTGAAGCCGAATTATACTCCTACTGATTCTGATATATTTTTTTATAAACAGTAACTAATTACAGAAATTGAAGCCTTAAATTTGAAAAAAAAGAAGGATTTTTTAGCTTAATATTGTAACACTAGGGTGAATGATTTTGAATTCCAAATTTTAGAGTTAATGTCTTTTTTGTCTCAGTTTTCTTTTGTTTAATAGACTTCTGCTAAATGGTTTTTCATTTAATTTTTACATTCATTGCTGTCTTACATTTTATTGGCATATATTATAATTTTTCAAGAACAATCATTTTTTGAAGGATATATTTGAAATATGTTTGGTAACAAAATTAAATTTTGTGAGGATCACACTGAGAGAAAAATTATTGTCAAAACTATCAGAATATGGCAAATTTGCCGTATTTCTGGCTCCATAGGAAAACCAAAAAGCTAGATAATTTTTACAGACGCACTTTGATAATGGTTTTGGTAAAATCAACCATTAAATATGGTTTTACAAGATGTGATCAAACTTGGTAATTACGTAATTTTATCACAATACCTTACGGCATGGCATGAACACCATTTATTCGGTTAAATTTACTTTTCTTTTATGAATTTTTTACTAAATGTGTGGTAATAAGAGCTATTTTAATAACCAGAACTTATGGTAAACCATTGACTTTTGAACGGAAAAATTACAATAAGCAAAGTTTACACAAGATAAATTTTGGGTTTTATTAACCAGAATTATGTAGTTGTTTTTTTTTACCAGTCTTACCGTAAATGTCTTACCGTAAAGTAAGGTGATTTTCCAAATTTTTTTCCGTGCAAATTAAATCTGTACCTTTTTACGAAGGCAATAAAAGGTAATAACTTTTGTTACCAAATAGTTGAAACAAGAATAGAAATATCAAATTAAAGCGTATATATTTTTGCTTCAAACTATTCCAAAAAGCATAATCAACTAAATTTTGTTATTAAAATGAATTATCGATAAATGATTTGATACTCTTTAATTAAATGTAATAATATGATAATTATTAATGACAATTAAATATCTAATTCGATACACATTTTACTCGCAAAATGTATGGAAGTGATTTAAAACTACTTATTAAATAAACCTCATTAAAGTTAACAATTAAAAATAAACGAAAGCTTTCAATTGAATGCCTCGTTGAATGAGAGATAAAATATATCGTTCCTTTAGTCATTATTTTTCATTTAAGATAATTAAAAGCGTATTATTTCAAGTTCATATTGTTAATGTTCTAAGAACGTATAAATTTGTTTTCTATGAAAATGGGTATAGAAATTTAACTACAAATGATGTTTTTAAATCTTTTTGAATGAATACGTGAAAAGCAATATAATTGCTGATTATTTTTAACACTTGCGTTATTTATCATCTTTTATAATTTTCTGGGAGGTGTTGAATTATAAAATCTTTAACTATTTGTTTTATAAATTATGAAACTTCAGAATTGAAAAAAAGGCTGTTGAATTAATTCTACGATTACCATTTAAAATTTGTAAGTTCCGTGTTATTTTATGTTAAAAATAACTATTCTACTATTCCGTGTAAATAATTTGAATAAAATGATATTATTACTATTTATATATAATTAGATTGTATAGATAATTAGATTTTTAGATTTATAATTTCTAAAAAGCAATTAATTTTATTTTAAAAATTGAAATAAAGCGTCTAGTGCGTTAAAATGGATATTTGTTTTATTAAAAAAAGTTATTGTAAAAGAAGTTATGCTTATTAAAAAAGTATTAAGTGATGTTATCATAAAAATTTCTTCTCTTTTATCTTTCTAGAATATATTAAGTTCATGTGAGACTTACGTAGTCTACAAAAAAGATGAATATAACCATATAGATTCAATGGTTGATCTACTTTCTAGAAATAACGTTTCGAAAACTGCCCAAAAATTTATGGATTCCCCACCAGCTTGAATAGACTATCATGTCGTCGTGGAGTTTGTGCCTCACTCGTACCCTACCATGAGCTCTTACGAACTAGCATTGTATCTTATGTATCTAATCTTCGTGTTTGTAGTTGTTTAGAATCCAACTTATATGCTCAAATGCTTAGAACCAGAAATGCAAAGAGATGTTATATTTTATTTCATCTTTTAACCGTCGTTGAACAACCGATCCATTTTCGGGTTATCAATATTAAACTTTGTAGCCTTGTGGTTTTAAACTCAATCCAGAAGGCAAAGGAACTTCTGGATCAAGCATTGGGACAAAGTAGTTCGCGTGGTAAACTTTTTGATGAAACTAATCCGCGTGTAGGGTATCTACCACTGCAAAATTACAATTACAATTCACTAGTATATAAGACATGTTAACTCGACTCTATGTCGAGGTACCTTTTCATTGATGAAGGTTGACATTGTCAATAACTCCTATCCCCACATTGGTCGCCTTCGGACGTGATGTGAACACGCCTACCTTGGCAGTAACGCCCACTTCAATATGAACACGCCTACCTTGACAGTAACGCCCATTTTGATCTGGAAACGCCTGCTTCGATGGATGGTTCACATTGAACAGTTGATTTGCTACTTGTGACTGCGACATTATCCACCTCCTCGCACTGTTGCTATAGTTCGTTCACCGGGAGTTGGCACTTGACTCCGCCTTCATCTCGTGGTATCCGATGATACAATTTCGCTATTTTTGGGAGAAGGATGTGAACAATCCTCAACAAGGTTGCTATTTGGCGATCGTATCACAAAAATATTTATTTCGCAGTCTTTATCTGCATTTTTTTAACATTAAATATTTCATAAATTTGATGATATTTCTCCCCTTTGAGTTGAATAGTTTGTCCTTTTTGAGACATTTCACTGCAATACATTTAATTATCTAGAAAAAGGAAATGTATAATAGCAGGTGATAAAGCGAAGAGACAGAAAAATAATTCACTGTTTATGCTTAGCGCGCATAAAGGGTTGTCTCAATTTCAGGCGTAGAGATGTTTCTCTTCTTACTCCCGTGTTGAAATGAACTCTTCGTCCGAGGAGGTGGAGCTAAGTGCCAACTCCTAGTAAACGAACTATACTAATTTTCGATTAAAACACAACGTCGGCATGCATACACTCGACTGTACACACAGGAGCGAGTACGACCATGATCTTAAAACAGCACTCATGACTAATGCTCAAAACCCGGTGACCTTAATCCAGCTCTTCCGGTCTATCACAAACACAGCAACAAGTGGTATCCATGTATCGAATTCTATCGCAGATATAATTCTGGTGGGGGAGTACTGTAGGGTATCTGCCACTACAAAATTACAATTACAATTCGCTAGTATATAAGACATGTTAACTCGACTCTATGTAGGGTACCTTTTCATAGATGAAGGTTGACATTGTCGATAACTTCTCTCCCCACACGCATTTGCGTTACATATTGTAGAAATCCACAAAACTTCACACGGTTAGCACGTCTTAGAGGAGATTATAGCCCATAATTCCTCAACCACAAAGGATATTTTACGTCAGCACTGTGGTAGGGAAGAGCCAGGAGCATACCTTGCACCATCTAGCTGTCGCTGAATTTTAACTGCAACCAATGATATAGTTTATTAAATATTATTTTATAACTGGCGTTGAACAAACTACTTAGTTCTACGTTTACGACTATCAATGTTAAGCTCCGTAGCTTCGCTATTTTGGCCCCACTCCAGAAGTCAAGATAATTTCTTGATCAAGCATCGAGACAAACTAGCTTCCGTGAAGGACTTTTTAGATGAAACTAACTCTCCTTAGAGTTATATATAGAGGAAAACCTCGAAACCATCCCACGGTTAGCCGGTTGGC
The DNA here is from genome assembly GCA_949128135.1 of Parasteatoda lunata. NCBI lineage: Eukaryota > Metazoa > Arthropoda > Arachnida > Araneae > Theridiidae > Parasteatoda > Parasteatoda lunata. The sequence goes on from OX421971.1 coordinate 68,628,335, forward strand.
TAGGGGAGTGGTGTACCACTGAGGAGATGTGTGAGAATCAAGATTTGTCTACAACTAAGGATATTTTAAGTCAGCACTGTTGTTGGTGAAAGCCGGGAGCAGATTTCGTATCGACCAGCCAACACTGGGATTTAAACCAAATTCCAATCATCATAGAGAGGAGAATGCTATATCCTCTGAACTATCACGGCTCCAAGCGATGATATAGTAAAAGGGTAGGCATTTCTTCGGTCTTCTGATGGCCTAACCCAGCAAAGTGCGTTTAAAAATATGACAAGGCGACATATTTGTCATGAAAATGAAATTTTTAAGAAATTGCCAAGTGATTTATCATTTAAAAATGTATTATTAATTGTTTTATTTAAGACATCCACCTCCACTGACTCTTTTAGCTTTCTTTTCATACGACTTATTAAACCTACGAAATTTTTCAATTATTTTTTGAACTATTACTATGAGCCATTGCATGTTAAACGTTGTCGATTTTTTTAAAACTCGACATATAATTTGTTTTTGTAAATAAAAGAGAATTTTTTGGGCTTATCAAATAAACTAAATCAATAAAATTAAGCAATTTAAATTTAAAAATATTCAGGCAGGATAACTTAATAATCCGATTTCAATATTTAATGAAGTTTGTTCAAAAAATAAAAATCCTAATAACACCCACTTCAAAATTCAATAACCTTAATCAGAAAGTAAATAGTTTCATTGAAGAAAAAAAAATGCATTCATTCAATAGTAAATATTTTTTTTATAAACTTCAACAACCGTAGAGCAGGTCTCAGATCTAATCAGTAACTGTGTTTCATCTCAAAATGATTTATTTAACTGATTTCAGTGAAAGAAAATGGTTCATTCCTTGGAGATTAACTTTTTAGACATTATGTGCCATTTCAGCAAATTCATCACCGTTGGATGAAAAGACAAGCAGAGAATGTCAAACACTTTTCTATCCCCTGACAGAAATAAGGAATCGCAAGGTAATGCATTTCTTGCATTCTAAATATCTTCTATGACACTCCTGGGAAATGAATAGACGGAGAAAAAATTTAATCAAATGCCCAGAAAACTTACTTTTTTATTTGCAAAACACGCTTGTTTGTTACAAATTATTAACCTAGCACTTAATCATTCATTGTCATTTGGTAGAATAGAAATATTTCAAATTAAAGTTTTATTACGTTTGCAGAAATCTGTGCTCCCTCTGCTATCTACCCACAAGAAATTTTATATTTCAACTATATATTGCAATAGTTTTTTCTTTGTAGTGCGTAGATAAATAGCTGTTGAAATAATATTTTTTTATCTCTTTTAAGACAACAAAAAAAAAAGTTTTTTTTTCATTTTATTTATTTATTTTTTATTGAAAAATAAGCTCTGATCATTTCTGAAGTTTCATCTTCCTATTGTACTTATTTTTTTTATTAAAAATTAAACTATGTACTTAATCAATTATACCAGAGGACAGTATTTTTGTTTTCTGTTGCATGCGATTTTTCAACAGATCTTGGAAATTTTCATATCGGTCTTTTCAAATCTGCAAATCGGTTTCTCTCTTCAAGCAACGTTTATTAAATAAGTTTTAGTCTATTTTTTGTCGAAATCTACGAGTTTAAAAACATTATATATAACAGTTGAATGCCTAATTGTTGCGACAACCTTCTAGGGAATCTTAATAATAAAATTTTTATACAGTTTACAAAGCTCGTGATAAAATTGCATTAACAAATTTTTCAAAATTTTTCTTCTTTTCTTTGTAAAATTTTTTTTTATTATCAAAACAATAAAGAACAAATCTGAAATATCAAATGACTGCAATTAGGAATTCATATATATGTTTCCCTTAGAAAAATGAAATATTATGCGTTTCTATCAAGTGGAAAATAATGCTTTTATTTGCCTTAATTATAAAATTTGAGCAATCAAAAATTCAAAATAATCGTTTTATGTTCTCTTTAACGCCTTGATTTTGTACTTAGAAATATGCAACATTGTTTACCTTTATCAAATACTTGAGTTTTTCCAAAGAAGTTCCATCAAAGTGATTCCTATGGCGAATAATAGTTCCAATATTTGCTAAGAAACAGCTTAATCTTTGAATAATTTAGCATAAGAAGATAATCAGATTCTTATATTACGAAGCTTGTTGTTTAATAATTTATAATGCTTATAAAGATAACATGAGAATACAAACGTAATTAAAGTTTTCCGCTTGATACAAATACAAAATACAATCTTTTCAATACAAAATACCAAACATACAAAATTTTATAATGACTCTTAATGAATCTTCTCTGTTACTTTCGTTATTGACTTGAAGTTTCATAAGTTATTTATTTACTTTGTGTTTTCTTTATGTTTACCGACATTCATTTAACATAAGAATCTATGCGTTAAATACAATTTCTTCTTAAATTTCTTTTTAAATTTTTATTACTTGCTTACGTGTTTGCGTAGGTGAAAACTGGAATTCGAAGTTTAGATAATTTTTCGATTAGCTAAATCATTATATGCTTTATAATTCCATACTTGATAATTCTTAACTTCAGGATGCAAGTTTCAATAGTTTTCTTAGAACTGATTTAAATTGTATTCATATGATAAGAAATTTTGATATTTTCTAGACCATTATATACTTTATTATAGCTTTATAATCCGCCATGCAAGCATCAATTGTTTTGTTCTTACAACTAATTCATATAGTCACAATCATTTATATTCATATCATAGTCACCAAGAAAATTTGATACTTTCTAGATAACTATGTTTTGTAATAGTGCTCTATATTTTGCGATTCCAATTTCATTTGTCTCCTTTCCCCTTCAAAAAGAATTTGTAATCATTATATATACATTAAGAATTTAGCACATATCAAATTTCAGCTCTATGCAGGATAACGAAATACAAGTTTTAATCACTTCTGACAACTACAAACAGCTGTTAATATCTCCAAGAAGAATTTATTGACAATTAAAAATCTGACTACTGTTTCACTAACTGGAGAGCTTAAATTTCAGTGGGAGCTCAGTGTTGCTGAAATCATTTCCTGGACATCGCAAACATACTATATCGTCATATTATCACTAAAAGGGATTTAAATTTAATTTATACTTCAATAATTTTTCTGTTAGTTACAGTGTTTAATATTCAACTTAAATTCTGTGCCTGATGAAAATACAAAATAAAATTAATACAAGTATTATAAATGATAATACAAGAAATGGCGGAAGCAAAATTTAGCTCCAAATAGAATTTATCTTCAATATATATTTTCACCAATTTCTGTCATATACTATCGTACATTCTGTTAATAAACTACAAAGATTGATAAACTACAAAGATAGATAAACTACATTGCTCATGTAGGGAAATAAAATGAAAATTTTAAAATTAAATATTTATGTTTTTATTTATATTGTTAATAAACATTCATGTTTTTCATGTAGACTAAGGAAGAAAAAATAATTTTATTTTTGCCAGATCTAAAATGAAAAACGTAGGGTACGTGAATAATTCAAAATCAAAATATCAAAACTAGAATACATAATTTGTCTATGTCCCAAACTATAAAATATACTTTTATAATTAAATGTTCAGAAGAATATTTAATAATGAAAGAACATTAAGAACATTTAATTCAGAAGAATGTGTCTTAATTTTATTCTTTATTTTGATATAATTTTGCTAATATAAATTTAGACAGATTGTAATTATCTTTGAACAATGATTTTTATCTGTGAATGATAATAATCGCATGAATATATTTATAAATATATAATCTTTATTTTTACTGTATTTTATGTAATTCGTTTTTATTTTAATAAAGATGACTCATTAAATTATAACACAGTTAAAGTTAAAGGGCAAAATATAAGTTTCGATAATAATATTTCCTATTCTTTTAAGTAATCTTAAAAATAATTATGCGGCATATTTTTTATTAATTTCTTTCCCTTTGAAAAGAGATTAATTAGCCTGCTTTTTGGAGTTTTAACATACAATTAAAGGGAGAAAATAAAATAATAGGTTGTGCCAAAAGAATAAAAAAAATTGAAAACATTAAAAAACTTTAAAAAATCTTTCCGCCGTTTCTTTCTCTTGAGATTATAAGCGGCGAAAAATTTGATTGTTTTCATTTTTAAATCATTATTGGGGATAAAGTTTGAAGAGTTTTAATAAGATTCTAGAGGGCTTTTTATGTCTAAAAATACCGTATGCAGTGACAATAAGAAGATAAAGAATTTTCATTCTGGTTATAATCTCTTTCTAAAAAAGATGCCATTGAAGGGGTACAATTAATGAAAATTTGTTTTGATTTTGTAATGATTATATTCCGTTTAATTACTTGGCCTTCTTAACATGACCTTAGATGTAAAAGCATTTTTATCGCATTTATATTTTATTTTCTGTCAGGAAAGTAAACATTTACATCATAATAAATCAGAATGTTTATAATAATCTTTTAAATTTGCTGGCAACTTTCGTTTTACCAGTCCACTTTCTACACGATCTTACTGCGGAAAATGTGATCTAAAGTAATGTGCTAAAATTATTATAAATTCCGGGTTTTCAATTTACTAATTCAGCTTAAAATGCTGTATACTTTCCAATTTCTGATGTTAATTATGACAAAACATGAAAAATGTAAATTAAGGCACACTCAACAAATTGTAAGTCAGATTTAATGATATCCTACATTTGATATAGCTATTTGAAATCATATATGTGATTTTAATTTTACTTGACACATGTAAATATAAAACATTTATTTTTTAGATTCAACAATCACACATATAAATGCTTAGCACCTCACAAAATTGCTTGAAAATTGTCTTAATCGTGATAATCATAAGTAACACTTATTCTTCCATAGTAATATTTATTTCTTTATTTCTTATATCTTATATTTAACTATATAAAAACTTTTAATCATATAATTACCTCTCATATTTACCTTTATAAGAAATGGCCTAGAAGTTTGAAGAAAATGTAAGTCAAGTTTGTTGCTCTTTCTCTTATTTGGTCTAACAATTAGTCATTTTGAATTTTTGAAAATTATTTCTTAATTAAATTTACTTTTAACTAACATTATTTTCATTTATGATAATATTTAATTATAGTTACTTTTAATTATGGAAATTTTTAATAGTCATTGTTTTAAATTCTTATTATAATTTATTTAAATTATAATTTAAATTAAATATATAAAATATATAAAAATATAAAAATATATAAAATAATTATAATTTAAATTATAATTTATTTAAATTATAATTTAAACTAAATTCATTTAAATTATAATTTATTTTAATTATCGTTTATTTCAAATTTGATTATTTTCAATTAGACTTTACTTTAAGCTTGTAATTTAATAATTTCGTGATTATTTTGATTACGAGTCTTTTAGTTCTTTAATTTTTTTTTTTAAATTGTACTTTAATATTTTTTTAATTGCGTAGCTGTAAAAGGGGAATTTTAGTTTCCATTAATAAAATAAATTAAATAAAGACATTGAAATAATTGAACCATTAATCATCAGAATTTAATCACAAAAATTTTGCTGAATTGCACAGATTTTAAAACTTTGTATTTATTTAAAAAATTAATATTTTTAAAAAATTTTCTCTTATTTTTGTATTTTAACCCTCTGAGCGTTAGTCTCAGCTTTTGCAATTTTGGGTCTCTTCCATCAAAAGACCCCCGTCTTATTCAACAGCAGAGTGGAGCGTAGAAAGTTCTGCACATTTTTGCCTACGGAACCCAAACTAGAGTGAAAATGTATTGATTTATCAATTTCTTTCAAAATTAATCTAAAAACTAATAAAACTAATTTTACTTCATTGAAATATAAAAATTAGAACATTTGTTAGGAAAATCCAAAAATGGAGTATAATTCGGGCTTTTGAGTAAGTAATTTATATATTTATGTTTTAAGAACTTTTATTGAACTTTTACTTTTCATGAACCTTTACTTTTAGTCTCATTTGAATCAACAAAATATGATATCCATATTACGAAATATTTTATATTGCTGATTGTGTTAGCAAATTTAAAGTAGTGTCTTATCGAACTTAAAGTCATAGTTGCGAAGTATTTTTTAATCTAAGAATTTGGTTAAAATAGATAGAGCAGGTACTTTTATTTTCTAAATCATTATTCCTAAATTAAAAATTAACAGTTTGTAAAGATTAAGTATTTTCATATTTATTTGATTCTTTTAAACCCATCACAAATGTAAGTTCTACAAATATGAAAAATCGTTCGTCTTCTGTATATTATAAAACAAATAATGAATTGAGAACAATATTAATTTACACCTTATAATTTTAAGAATTTTGAAATAAAATAGCACATATTGTAAACACTTTCCATTGACTTTTAATTATATTGTTTAACAAAAGTATCTAATTAGCCTTAACAGATACCATAACAAATTTAGGTAATAATATGAAACAACATTTGATTTTTTTTCTCTCTTTGTTTAAAAACGTTCATTTAACGTAAGAATCTATGCGTTGAAAACAAAATTCTCTTTTATTCTACCTACACTATCAAACATTGTTTAGATTATTGTATTGTTATACATTTACGGAGTTTTATATCACATATAACTTTATAAAAAAAATTTCACATATTATTGAACTGCACTTTGTTTTCAGCAGAAACTCCTTCAAATTTATCCTGAAATAAATATTATATGTATATATACATTAGAATACAATTTAAACCTACAATCTTATAACATGTTTTAGCATCAAAACAATAAACTTTTTCTATCAAAGGTATTCTATTCTCAAAAATAATTATATTTCACAATCATTAATTTTTTTTACATACTTTCCAAAACTCAAAAACATGTTGGTTTTCAGTTCAGATTTTTATTATTATCACCAATTTATATCTTATTAGTCAGTTGCATCCAATTATGGATACAGAATTCTCTTTGCATTTACACTTTTATAAAAAAGAAGAATTAAAAATTTGTATTTTGTCTGTTATATTCTTTTAATACTGAAAAGCGGTTTTTATAAAATGTAAGTCAGCATTTACTAATATGATTACGTATGGCATCAAATTATCTCCAATGAAATTCAATTAAAATTAAATGTTTTGATAAATCATGAATATTCTGTATATTTCTTCTTGGACATTTTTGAAAATTCGAATGCAATTCAAGGAATCATTTCAAAGAAGTAACATAAATTTACAATTTTAAAAGTTTAAAATGTTAAATATCATTTGGTTTATTTTTATCTTCTCATTGTTTCTCACTAAAAATTCATTTTAAATTAAATGTTTTGATAAATTACGATTTTTTGTATATTCACTCAACGAAATGATAAAAATAGATGCTTAAAGCTTGAAAGCTATTCAATGAAAATTATTAAACTGGAGAAAACTTGTTTCTTATTTCTCTTAATATTATATCTATAAATCAAATTATGCAAAGTGGAGAGTTACTTTTATAAACTTCATAACTGAAACAATCAAATTTATATTTAATGCACAAAGTATTTAATATGTGTACCTTAAAAAAATCTAATATAAATGTAAAACTCAAATTTATACCAAACTATGTAAGGATTTTCTGAGACAAATATTTTTTTTTCATGTTCATGAATTTCAATTATAACAACGCAACAAGATTGTTACTATAATTAAATATGATTCAAAAATTATTTAGGTTTGATTCACTATTTTAATCATTATTGATGACCTATGATGATTTTATTTGATGTACCCACATTTTCGAATAAATGACTAAGAAAATACTTATACATTTTTTAATGCATCCACATTTCTGAATAAATGATTGAGTTAATGGCGAAGTTCGGTGCAGTTTTCTTCATGAAATGTTTTTTTTATTTAATTATTTCTTAAAAAATAGGGAAATGAAAAAAGAGGGAAATCTTTGATGGTTTTGTCAAAGTTTTTTAATGATTTCATTTAAAAACAAAAATTGTTTTGTTCAAAGATTAGCATCATTAATTTTTAAATGTTTTAATTTTTTACTTATATATTTTAAATTTAATTTGTTTAGACCTAATACTTCTTGTGTGTAACTGAGTAGATGAATATTTATTTTGTCACATATACACTAAAAAAAAATTTGTTGGTAAAAACTACCAAGATATGGTAAAAACTTACCGTGTTTCTGGCTCTATGGGTGCACCAAAAAACACGGTATTTTTTTCAAACCGTTCTGGTAATGATTTTTTTTAAAAATTTAACACTGCAATATTGTTTTATAATATGTAATAAAATTTGTTATTTTATCAGGATATATTAAAGCTTCGCATAAAAACCATTTATTCGGTTAAATTATGCATTTTAAGATTTTAAGTTATGTACTTTTTACTAAATGTCTGGTAATAAGAACTAGAATTTTAAAATCCTGTATTTCTGTTAAACCATTATCATATGAATGAAAGAATTACCAAATGAATAATTTAAAAACCATGTATTATGATTTTAGAACCAGAATGTTTTTTTAACTGAAGTGATCTTACAATACAGTTCTTATTAAATTATAAGTTACAAATTAAAGTTAAATTTAAAAATTAATTAGAAGCATATTATAATTTAAAAGTAAAAAAGTAATAAAAGGTCAAATCTAAAATTATATATTTCTAATGTATCAAATTTAAATGAAATTATTTGATGCATGAAAACATTATGTATATTAATTAAATAGACTCTATAATTTTAAGCACAAAAGATTACAAATAAATACATTTAATCATTTTCGGTTAAAGTTCAAAAGCAGATTTAACGATAACTTTGAAATATCCCTTTTTAAAATGTCTCTTTTTCAACACATAAAGTTAAAAAATATTGCAATGCCCTAAATCTTTTACAGAAAATATGTTCTAAGTTGTGCATTAGATCAGAAACTAATAAAATTATCACTATGCCTATATTCTCGGCGTGCAATAACGATGAAACATCTCTTACTATTTATAAAATATGCATTTTCATAAATTACTTGTTCCTTCGAATCACACTGTTGCGTTGTTAATTACTATCATGTTCAAAGTCATGTATATGACACGCAAGGTTTTCAATTCATAAATTCTAACTATCTCCTGAACACATTCATGAAATCCCTCTCAACGCTTTAAAGATGACTTCGTTTTCGTTTGCGTGGATAAATAACCATTAGAATGTCTGGAAATTCGCACCTTTCGTAATTCGTTTTAGGATCGCTTTTGATAAACAAATTGCTCTCTTCGCGACTGGCTTGACGCATGTAACTCAATTTTAGTGAAGAGTTTAGGTGTTTCTTTAATCGATTTGAAACAATTCCCTTAGGTTGTGAATTATTCAACAGTAATCTTCTAATGACTTTATTTTAATCTAGTTTGCGCAACGCATCTGACGAGGTTATGTTTTTGTTTTTTTTTTGTTTTTTTTTCTCTAGAATAGAATACGGACTTAGCGTTGTCTAGATATCTTGATCGTGCCATGAATGAAATGCGTGTGAATGATTGCAATTCAAAACTTTTCTCAGCGTAATTCCTGACTTGGTGTTACATTAAACCGGTTAATAACTTAGCTCTGGAATAAACTTCGAGTATCGTATAATTACTGCTTCAGACACGAGTTTTCGTTCGGGAACTAGTTAGTTTACGGTCGAAAAGAACGTATTCAATAGTAATTCGTGTAGTGAAATGAGGTATTATAATACAATGAGGTTGAAAGTTTCAGCTCATATAATAGTAAATGTGTAAATAATATAATACATTCAAATTTTTACAACTAATTTTAATCTGCCCTAACAGTAGGATTTAATATATATGTGATAAGATCGAAATTATTGTTTTTATTTTTAAAATTTTGGTAAGACTATTGAAAAACAAGTTGCTCTTTTTGCAAATGGCTTGACTATCATGTAAATCAATTTTAATAATAACTTCGAAATTTCTTTAATTGATTTGATTCAATAATCTTAGACTGTGAATTGTTGAATTGCTATGAAAAAAAAACCTGATCAAAACCACCAGAATGCAGTAAAATCTATATTTCACAAGTAAGTTGTAGTGATCAAAACATACTTAATTTGACACATGTTCATGCAGGTATTTATTAATTAGTGTGTAAAGTGGTATGGCAATGATACATTAAATCAATAATATAAATTAAAAAAATTCTTGAAACATTTCACCGAAAGCCGAACCAAACATTTACCGATACATTTTTCCAAAAAGCTTGATACTTTTTACCGAAGCGCTTTGGTAATGGTTTTGGTAATTTTATTATAATACCATAAAGCACGGCAAAAAAACAACAACATTTATTTGGTTAAATTTACTTTCAGTTTGTATTTTTTGCTAAACGTAAGATGATAAGTACTATAATTTTGAAAACCAGAATTTCCGGAAAACCGTTACCATATGTATGGAATAATAGCCAAATGATTAGTTTAAGTACCATACATTTTTGTTTCAGTTATCAGAATCAGGCTTTTTTCATAGAAATGTTTTTATAAAAAGTACGGTTATTTTATCAGAATTCTTTTTTCGCTACTTGAGCTTTTAATGAATTTACTTAAATCCTGTTTTCGCAATATATCTGACAAAATTCTATTCTAGTTTTTGTTATTTCCAGAATACTACAGAATATATTTCTTTAATAGGTCTAATAGTAAAAATATAAAGTGTGTAAAATAGTATAATAAATTCAATTTTTTAATTATTAATAAGCATCGCTTTTATAAAATTTACGCACTTTTACTGTTTTGTATAAATTATAATTTTCGAAAAAATTTTGAAAATATAATAATATTTGCAACACATTCTAAAGTTTTACAGCATGAGAAGATTCTTATAGTTAATTTTACAGGTAGTTTATTAGCAATTTAACATAACATTTTTGAAAAAAAAATCGAATAAATTTTATTTGATCTTGTGTAATCGTATAAAAGTAATTAACACATAAATAAAATGAAATAGATACTATCAAAATGCCAAATAAAGAAATTTAAATTTTATACAATTTGCTAGTATTGCAAAAATTATCTATATAAGTACAAAGTCTACGTTTTTTATGTAAATATTGTTTAAAATTTGTTTGAATAACGGTTGATTCCCTATGTAATTTGTTACTCATTTCAAAATCTTGAAACGATTTTTTTAATAGGATTATTCTTTTTTAAAATAAAGTTATAAATATTATTATTATATTTTAAATAATGCAGTTAATAACTCATGCAAAGTTCAACTTCTTATTCGAAAATAAATCATCGCTACTTTAAGGGATTTTAAATAAAGTATTCGTCCATTTATTCTTATTTTATAACTATGATGATATGAGTGAGGAAGTCAATTTTCTGTTTTAAGAATTAATGAAAAGAAATTTACTTGTAAATCCATCGAGAGAACCATACTGAATTCGACAATTTAAAATCCGTAATTTGAATTTGCATATTTTATAATAGCTTAATAGAACTTGAAAGGATTATCATTCTGTGAATTTTCTAGACACTTGCACACTTTTCTTGAACATTTCTAAATGTATTGTTGCAGGTTGTTGATTTTATAAGTATCATCACTCATGTACAGGGATAAAGTTTTAAATTTACAAGGGAAATACCTTAAGCAAATGCATAATGAATGTGCTTCAACTTCCTAAGATACGTTATACGTTGAAGGCTTAGAACTTTCTAGCAAAAATAACATCGGTTATTTTTCTTCAAGAAGTTGAAATTCTGAGCATTAAATGCTGCTGAGTACACAATGAATAAAAATTGTCATACAAGTGCAGAAATGTATATTGTAGCTATTCATTCTTAACTTTTCACATGCAAAAAATTTGACATAAATAAAAACGCACACTAAATAGAATCTTTTACCTCTTTTTCAATACTGTTTCACCCTTACAATTTTTCGTCATCTACTAAAACATTCCGGTTCATAAAAAATAAATCTTTAATCTTCTCAAAAAATAAATAATAAAAAAATGCCATTCACTCAAATGCATGTAAAAATATTGCATATTATAGAAATTTTTATGTTTCTTTAAGGCTTTCTTACATAAAAATTTTCATCATGCATGAAAATGTATTCCAAACGAAATACTTATCTCATTTCAAATACTAAATATTTTACCCACCTAGGTCTATTATTTATATGCAGCAGTTTTCCAGGTGCTTTACACGTTTATCCTCTGTTGAATTGCGATTGTCTGTTTTTAAAGAAAAAAAATTGACTTATATTAAAAAGTGATGTTTAAAAGCTCACAAGTAAAAACTCAGGAGTAAGACTAGTGAGTTTAGTTATGAGTAAAGTCATGAATAAAACCGTTCACGTTTATCTCAAAACTTATTAGTACTAAGGTTAGAGCCTTTAATAAGAGCTTTCAGTAATAATTAATCGAAAAGAATTATAAAAATTATTAAGAAGACTTTTGATAGAGTCAGTTTGTAAAGATTGAACAATGTCCTATTAAAAAAACCAGAAAAACGGATTTGCTGATAATTTTACCCAATAATTTTCATTTGTGTTGTAAAGCTGACTTACGCGAACACAAATTGATGCTTAACACACAATTTACTCGTTTTTAAATTGTGTTACAATAAAACAATTATATTTGCATTTGATTCACAATTAAATTCGCAATGATTTCTATGTGCAATAGAAATCAAATATTTCTATGATTAAACTATTGAATATTTCAAAATTTGAAGTAAAATAAACAAAATATAAAAAGAATATTAAAAATTTCTTATATGTAAGAAAATAAACTATAGCAAATAACTGTAAAGCAGATTTTAAAAAAAATACTTTCTTCTTCTAAAAAAAAAAGAAATTTAAGAGGAAAAAAAGTCCCTATTTAAACTTGACAAATAAAAAAGAGCCAAATTAAACAAAAGATTTTTCTTGTAAATACATTCTTTTTGACAAATATTACTACGAATTAATTTACATTTACTCATGTAATTAAAACAAAATAATTCTATATGAATATTCAGATCCCTTTCCCTCGTAAAATAACCTTATTCGATTACAATGACAAACAGAACATTTGCTCTTTCTGATTTGAACAAATACTCTGAACAGAATAAATTGACAACAAAAGGAATGGCGAGGGAATAAAGCTAGTTGGCGAGGGACAAATAACTCTTTGATTGCGTAACCAATCAGCAAGTATTGAAACATCTCTTATCGCCAACCTTATCGATGAAACGGTCAACAGAAAAGTCAAACTGAAGCTAATTAAAAGTAGCATCTCTAGTAAACTATTGAGTTATCATATTTAAAACAGGCAAAGTAGGGAATCAGAACTACGTATAATTCAAAGGGTATTTTGTTAAATTTAAAATCAAACAACTAGATTTGTGCAGGCAAATGCCATTGAATAAACTGTGATTTTAAACCTGTTACTTTTAAATAATGAATAGGTTTAAGTTACTTTTTAGAGGCAATACAAAAATACAATTATATTTTTCCTTAGTAAAAATGTTTATAGATAAATAGTAGTTTTTAAACAAAACAAAAAGAAGAATGGTTTAAAGAAATTGAATATTATAAGAACTAAAGAGTAGTTTATAATCATTATACAATACTAGGAGGCTTCGCCCCCTGCTCGCTGGCGCTTGCCAACCCCCGTCATCAATGTCAGTTTGAGAGATAAAATACTAGCTAAAAACAAGTGCCATTTCTATAGATGGAAGACGTGATCTGGCAGCTAACTCCTTTTCTGTGAATGAAGAATATTGCCTTATATTCATCTAAGTTTTAAAGAAGAAAGACTTGTTTAAATGCCACCTCCATTTTTGAAAATGAAAGATGTGCTCTCATTTTTTTAAAAATCTAAATGAAATGCTTATGCAGATCAATTTTAAACAATAAGGATAGAATTATCGAAAGCCAGTCTCATTTTTAGAAATCAGGATAAACAGTTCTGCAATGCCTACCTTATTTTCAGGAATAAGCAAATTGTTCCTAAATCATATGTCCCAGATTTTTAAAAACGCTATATTTTACCAATTGGCTGAACTATTGGCGTCCTATATAAAGGCTCAATTTCAGTTTAGCTCCTTTCATAAAATTAAAATCGCTTTTCAGTAGTTTCTAATAAACCTAATTTTTATTATATATAAGGTTTTATATTATTAAATAAACTATAAAATATATTACAAATACCACTTTTAGTAAAGAATAAATCATGTGTCTGTAATGATTTCACTTCATAAGAAAGAGAAAAATGCAATAAACCAATAAATTATCTTCATCAGTTATCGCTTTAATACTTGAAACGTTAACCAAACGTTAACTAAACACTGATAAAATTTATTAGAAAAATTTTACAAGCTAGTCCTCTCTGATTTTTTATTTATTTATATATAAGTATTAAAAGTTCAGATTTCTTTTAAAATTAAAACTCACTGTTTTAATTGTATGATAAAATTAATATTATCAAACAAGCTAAAATATGTTGTAAATGAAATTTTTTCTGAGGAATAAATAAATATTTGAAACAAAATCACTTTATAAGAATGCTAATTATCTATTATACGTAAAATAATAATTATAAAAGACTTTGTCAGTTATAATTATAGAGTTTGAAAAATTCGCACTAAACTGATAAAAAGATTTAAATAACCTATCCTATGTCTTAATACGTTGAAAAAAATACCATGTAGAATTTTATTTTTAAAAAACAATGTGCTGAGGAATTATAGAAAAGATATTTTTACAGTATTTTTAATAAATGCTTGTTGATAAATAACATAAATTAAAATTTTAATTTATATAATAATATAAATTAATAAAAATATAAATTAATAAAAATATGAATTACTAAAAAGATAAATTAATAAAAATATAAATTAATAAAATTATTAATTCCTTACTAAATATAAATTCCTTACTAAATAATACAATAAATTATCCTTTTTGACATTACAAAATATACACATGAGTCTTATGCCACAATAAAAATAGGTTACCTCATCAATTGAACGCTTGATACGAGCAGCCATTTATAAAATATAAAATGAAAAATTTCGTCGAAACATTCAATTTAAAATAACGTCAAAAAATATTTATTGTAATTTGTTTTTAGAATCAGAAATAAAAACACTAAAACTATACACATCACAAGGAACAATTTAAAGCACGCTTAAAATAAACATGAAAAAATAAAATAAATTACGTAATTGCAGCTTCATCTGAAAAGGAGAGAAGAGCATTAAAAATATCATTTCTAAAATAAAATTTATATTTTTACACAAAATTTATTTAATGTAATTTGTTGGATTTGACCTACTATGATAATGACAACTGAGAAATAAGACAAATTTTTGCTAAAAATTGTTCTGTTTTATATTTAATAATTTGACGAACAATGCCTTACTTTGAAAATATTAAATTACCTAAAAAAATATGTTTTACTTTAAATGTTTTATATATTTTTTAAAAATGGTGCAACTGTGTTAAACTGTATTGTTAACAATTTTTTCTCATCAAGAATGGAGGATCTTCCAATATAAATATTATAGCTTTCGTAAAATCCAATTTGCCATCAAATCCATATTTACCGAAAATTTTTATGCCCTAATTTGGCAGTATTTATTCGGTTAAAGTAATTCAGTGATTATTTTGTAATATTATATTTTTCAGTAATATAGTGATTTTTTAGATTACGGTGTATCAGATTTATTTTTGTGCAATGAAATTTACGGTTAAATTCGTGACTTAATTACCAGCACTCAGGGTGCCCGTAATTTTTACCGTATTTTGATTCAGAATTTTTTACAGTGTACACCAATATCCCGATTATTCTCAATTAATAAAATAAAATATGCGTGAAATAAATTTTCATATTATGAAAAAATGTTTGGTTGAAAACATTGTTCATCAAAAAAAAAAAAAAAAAAAAAAAAAAAAAAAAAAAGATGGATGAAGTATTCTTATACATTTTTATAATTGACTAATTTTACATAAATAAATTAGACTACACTGTGAAAAATTCCGGACCAAATTTCAATATAAAGTACCGGTACTGTGGGTGCATCATCTGAAAAATTCATTTTACCGTTAAATCCCTTTTAACCCGATTAATAGATTTCAATCGCAAAATTTTATACCGTAATTTTTGCAAATATATTTATTTAGTTTCACAATTTTGTGATATTATATATTTTATTTATTATACTATTACACTTAGTTTCATATTTCTATAAAAATTTAAAATCCGTCATATTTTTTGTTCCGTAATATGTTCAAGTAAAAATATTTTTTACTGTGAAAAGTACCCGCTCCTTGAGTGCTAGATACTTTTATCCCCAGAAGTCGACAAAAATATTTATGCTTGTCGTCAACATATACTAAGTTAAAGTCTTCTTTTTTAAAGATATTACGTGGGATGGAGCAAGACAAATTCACTAATAGTAGTAATCGAATTATTCAAGCACTCTAAAAAATTAAACTTTTGTAATAAATTATTGTCATTAAGGAGCTTAAATATTGTTGGAAATTATGCTTACAAAATTAATTAAGTTTGTAATAAAAATGATGGGGACGCAGTAAAAAAATAGCCGATCAAATTACCGGTTTTCAGGGTGCCAGTATTTTTTATCTTTAAATCTATATAGGAACGTTAACAGAACAAAAAATATGATACCGTGATTTTTACAGTATTAATCACCGTAAAGTCATTTCATCACTCTAATTAAACAAATTTTACTGTAAAAACTACTTTATAATTTTTTACAATAAAATAGATTTTATGGATAATGCACCCAGCGAGCGGGTACTTTGTACCGTAAATTTTACTTATTTAGCCTTATATCATAATCGTATAAGTTTAAATTTATTTAAATTAATTGAGATTTATAACTTTATTTTCAGTTAATCATAGTTAGAAGAAGAAAGTAAATTCTTTTTATCTTTTAAGAGGGCAAGTTTTTTTTTGCCATAGAATATACAATGTAAATATATTTTAGAAATGTTCTGAGTTTAAAAAGAAACAGCATCGCAAACTGTTTAGATAAAACAATACAGACTTCTTTATGAATATGTTAATCACATTTTTGTGAATACTTCAAAGGAAAAATGAAGGGTTTATACAAATAAAACGTCAAATGTTAGGTCAAAGTCAATAATATCTTTGAATATTGAAATAGACACACTATTTAAAGAAATGTAAACTAAACATGACATTAAAGAAAGTATTTCTAAAATCCCTTAATAGCAGTCGTTAAAAACTTTACATCTAATCATGATTCGATTTGTAAACTTCAGCTATCTTCAAACTCTCTTTTGAGAATACATGAACAAATAACGCCCACAAAGATACCTTCTGAATATGAGAAGTTTAAGTAAAGTTGAACAAATATTTGTGGAATTACTGAATTCGATCGAGATTTCTTCATTTAATTTTTCAACTCTTCTTTTAATTAATTTAATATTATAATAAAACTGCTTGAAGCAAATCATTATTTTTCTGATTTCAGTTATTTTGGAATGATAAAATATTGCTTTAATATATATATATATATATATATATATATATATATATATATATATATATATATATATATATATATATATATATATATATTACCGAAATCTCTACGTAGTGCACCAAAATAGAATTTTATTTTTCAGCGTTTGGATTATTTTAAGGAATTATGAGGCACATTTTATATTGAATTTCCTAAATCCATAATTTAATCTATCATTTTTCTTTGACACTAATTAATAAGTTGTAACAACAAATGGGTGATTTTCTTTTGAAAAAAGAGGTAATAGGGTTTTCATAGACCAAAGATATTTTTCACTTTGATTTTAACATTAATAGTTGTTGCCAATATACAATTGCATATATATACCTCGATTTATATATTACATATTATATATACCAAGCGTAGGAAAATTAAATTTACAGATATATTAGCAAACTTATGGTACAGAAAACGATAAGGTTTTATAAGATTGCAAGAAGGACTCACAAGAATATTTTAAAACGATTATCTAGCTTTCAGGATTACAGAATTTCAAAACTTCAAATGATAGCACCTTTTTTCTCATAATAACGATAAATAAAAACAATTAAAACAATATTTCAAAAATGTGCATTAGAGACGCAGTAAATCGAGATGAAAAGTTAAAGGTGCGATAGATCAGAATGTGGTTATTCTCAGAATTATATCCGTAAAAGTAAATTGCTGACAATGCGAAAATTTATAAATTCAAATTTTTAAATTTTTTATAAATAAATTTTTTAATTTTTATAAATATTATAAATTTTATAATATTATAATTATTTTATGATTTATAATATAATAATTATTTTATAATTTATAATTATAAAATTTATAATTTTTATAAATATTATAATTTTTATAAATTATTTTTAATTTTTATCAATAAATTTATGAATTTTGAAAATTTATAAATTATAAAATTCTTTTTGCTTGAGCTCCATCTAGCGCCACTATTTTTGATGCAAAAAACTCAAT
Source organism: Parasteatoda lunata (assembly GCA_949128135.1). NCBI lineage: Eukaryota > Metazoa > Arthropoda > Arachnida > Araneae > Theridiidae > Parasteatoda > Parasteatoda lunata. The sequence continues at coordinate 68,646,804 of OX421971.1, forward strand.
TTTTTTATTCTATACTCTAAGGATCAAGCTTTGATAATAAAAAAAATTAGTAGTTCTTGCCATTTGAAAATTCTGCTAAATTTAAAATAACTGTCAAAGCTGATTAATCGTTTTTAACTCACCTCTTGTTTGTTAAACTCACAACAAAACTGTATGCCGATCACATTTCTAAAACCATCTCATGAGTTATGAAAATATGGAGCAGTAACCTTAGTGATCTTCCAGGCCCACAGCAGGCTGTTGCGAGAATGCTTCATTACGAATACTTGCACCAGTTTTTGGATATAAGATACAACAACAAGAAAATATAGTTTCTTAGAGTATATCGCGTGTAATAGAGCTTTTATTACCTTAAAAGTGACAGAAATATCTTAAAAGATAAATTTCTTTACTACTGGTATTGAGGTTAAATCAAGATTACTCCCTTAGGCCAAATCACGCTCAATTTTTACTGTCAAGTGAAACCGAAATCCAAGCAGCGAAAGCAATTTAGAATCGTTACATTTCCTCTAGTATCTTTTTAAAGTAATCACTTTGACATTAAATTCGGACTTCAAAGGGAAATATATATATACGAGTACTATGTCAAAGACAGTGGCTAAAAATAAGAAATCATATTAGGATCCAATGACCACTTTCCGGTCAAAGAAAAGGAATCTCATACTTTGAGTGGAAAATTTTATATAGTCAACAATCTTAATGATTGCTCAGGAAACACTTATGGGATAATAATGGAAACAAAATATTTCATGATACTTAATAAATATAATACTATTTTTAATTCAAACATGTTTATTACAATATTTTTTTAAAACATGGATCAGGTTTTTTTATCCCATAAAATAAGAAAATACACAATGATTTCTGAGGAAACACTTATGATAAAAGGAGCACAATAATAAAAGGATTTTTTTTAAAAATTTGAAGTTTTGTTTATTTTTTTGACCGTAAAATAAGAATAAACCAATAATGTCTCAGAAAATATGTCTGGAACAATGATAGAAATACATATTTCGTCAAATTTCATGCTATTTTTAATTTAAAAGTGCTTCTTACGATGTTCTTATTTACTTTTTTTTTATCCCGTAAAATAAGTAAAGAGACAATGATTTCTCAGAAAATACAAATAGGACAATGATAGAAAGATTATTTCCTCAAACTTAATAAATATAGTACTATTTTTCATTTGAATATGTTTTTCAAAAGTATGTTTTATTTATTAATTTTTCCCTTAAAATCAGAATGTGGATAATGATTTCTCAGAAAGCAATAATATAAAGAAATGATGAATGAAAGAAATGAGATAATGATAGAAAAAAATCATTTCGTCAAACTTAATAAATGTAGTAGCATTTTTAGTTTGAATGTACTTTTTAGAATAATTTTGTAAAAAATCTTGTTAAATTTTTTAATTCCATGATATAAGAATAGATTCAATGAACATATGAGCCTATTTAATATTTTGTTTGAACATGAATTGTCATATTTGTCTTGTTTATTTTTTAATCCCATAAAATAATAATAGTCTCACTAATTTCGCCGGAACCACATATGGGACAATGATAGCACGAAAATATTTCGTCAAACTTAATAAAATTAGAACTATTTTTAATTTGAATGTGTTTTTTAAAATGTTTTTTTAAAACGGAAGTCTTGTTGACTTTTTATCCCACATAATAAGAATAGACTCAATGATTGCTCCAAAAACACTCATGGGACAATGATAAAAAGAAAATATTACATAAAACGTAATAAATAAAATATTATTTTTAATTAAAATGCGTTTTTTTTTATCAAACATGATTTTTGTTTATTTTTTATAAAAATAAGAATAGGATTCCCGTAAAATAAGAATAGGATTTCTTTTCAAAAAACAATATCAAATTAATGCTTCAAAAACATTTTTAATCTCAAAAATCTATAAAGTTATTTAGGCTTTTAAAAAAACCTTTGGGATCTAGGGCATATTTGCTTAAATATGAAGATTTGAAAAATGCTTTTATAAGTTAGTTAAATATATTTATATTTAAAACAAAAACAAAGAACTATTTCTGAATTTTGTACTTTAATACACTTTATTTAATTACCTTTGATATATTCCTTCTCCAAATTACAATCTCCTATAAATTGCTTCCATTAATTTAAACAGCAAATAAAGTAGTCTAAAAGGACTCACTCCATGAATCTGAAGCTCTGTAGTCATATTCTTAAAAAAATATAATTTTTAAAGAATATTTTTTAAAGAATATTTTTTAAAAATACACAAAAGCTCTATTTTTTTATCGATGAGTAAACACTTTAATTTTAATTGGAGCTTCTTTAGAGGCATTGATTTAAGAATCGTATTTTATAGAAACCCTTACTAGGGTTTATCACAATGGCTTTAAAAACAACGCAGAAACAGAAAATAAAATTATATTGATAAAAAAAATTTTAAAGGAATATTTGGACAAATGTTCTCATTATAATACCTATACCAATAATATAAAGAAATAATCCATACCAAAGTCCAGCTTTATCAAAACAGTGGTCTTAGGATAAATAATCTTTTGGTGTTGAAAAGCCATAAAAAGGAAAAAGAAAGAAAAATTATCTAGTCTCAAATAGTTTTCAAAAAATCATAAGAATTCTTACGATTTATCTGGAGTTAATATGAAAACATTCTTTTGGAACTGAAAAAATTTAACTTTATGAAGTTAAAATACTATATTGAATTTTCAAAAGAAAAACATTAAAAATTAATTAGTTTTTTAAATAATTTAAAAAAATTATGATAAAGAAAGTAATGCATTCCCACACACCCCTTTGTGCTCTTGCGGGGTCATGATAACTACAGCAACAGTCACAACGTCACCGTGACTAACACCGTGATAGTGTTAGTCACGGGTTGGTTTTGCGCACCAACAGATTTCAAGCAAGCTGATAATTATATGTCAAGTCACGACCACCTAGTCTTTTACAATCACAACTAAGTGCAACAGTTATAATATTAGTCTATGTATTATTATTTATAATATTATTATTTATAGTATTAGTCTTTATGTGTTTTAATTTATCTAGATTTTAATAAATACATTAAATTGTATTAAAGTTTGAAACTTCCATTCAGGATAAATAAATTATTTTTAATTCATGACTGCATAATTTTCGACTAAATTAATGCAAAGTGTTCTGTAAACTCAATATAAATAAAAGAAACCTTTTAATTGTTTACATCATGAAATTTTAAAAATTATTTACTTTGCAAATAGATTTTGAATTTTTTCAATAAAATTCTATTAGGAAATAAAATAACGAGAATTATTTCTCAACTAGACTTCAAGAACGATATTGTATTTATTGTTCAACACGTTTTATTAACTGAAGTTTAAAATAATGCAATTATTAATTAATCTATGTTTTTAATTTCGTTTAGTTATAATATAGTTATACGATATTAGTATAGTTATACTATATTAATATAGTTATACTATATTTTCGAATTCATTTTCTCCAAAAAGAAAAGGTAATTAATATTTTTGGTTGGAATAAATATCAGCTATAAATGACTAAAAGAAGAGTTAATAAACTGGTGTATAAGTTTAATGGCATTAAATTTTAATTTCGTTATTTTAAAAAGCAAATAGAATTGCTGAAAAACATTTTAAGCTACACAGTTCTGCATTGTAATTTTTAAAGAGACAGAATTTCTCAAAAATTATTATGCACTAACTAGATTAGATCAATGTTAATGAAGTAATCTTTACGGTCTCTCATTTGCATCTACTTGCATCTATTTTTATAAATACTTCATTAATGATAATGCTTTAAAATATTTATCGAAATTGCAGAACAAAAATTTCTATTGTCCTAGTTTTTGCAGCAAAATAGTAATTTTTGATGACTTGCTGTTACTGAATAATAGTAAACCCTTTTTAAATTTCGAAATAAAATGCGAACATGTCTCATAAAATAGAGTGTCCTGGTCAATTTTTACTGCTAAATATATTTTGTTTCAAAAATACTGCTACAATTTAATGCTGCTATCCAAAGAATTCCTTAGGATTAAATTTTACAAAATTATTCGCTAGAGTATGTAAATTATGCCTTTATACTAAGTTTTCTGTTTCTGATGTTTAAAAAAATATATAAAACTAATTAGAGAAAAAAAATTATAGTTTCCTACATTTCAATATAAAAGGTAAAATCTAGTAGTAGTAATTCTTTACGCCGCACTAGAGTTGAACAATGGGCTATTAGTTACGGTCTGGGAAACATCCATGAGATCAATCGAAAACATGTCATAACAATTTCGATCCTCTGTATAGGGGAGGGCTCCCCTACTTTTGTAACTAGACCATCTGTACGAGAAGTAGAGCTAATTACGGCAGAACAGTTTAACGAGAACTTATACTTCGCACCCTCGGTCCCTACGCTGGCTGATCAAAGTGGTCATCCACCAACTCAATGACCACAGCCAATGATGCTTAACTTCCTGGAACTACTGGGAGCTGTTTCTTTACAATCAGACCCCTGCGTAACTGCGTAAGAAAGGTAAAATGCTATTCTATATTTTAGTTTTCTTCTCCTCATTACATGAATTTAAGTGCAAACTTCTACACGTGACTACACAAATGAGTGTCCGTGATCATCGCATTTTTGTTGCAATTTGGTAACGGGGTTATCTCGAATCCTAATGGAAATATAAAGTATTATTCAACTTTTCTCTGTTCCTCTTAAATATATCAATAGCTATAAAATATAAACTTTATCCCTTTTTCTAACATTTTTCACGAAATTATGAATTTATATTTATTTTAAACATATTAGGAAATGATGAATAAGCGAGTAGTATAATAATTTTTTCTTAATATAATATTAATCAAGTCATTATATTAGAAGATTGATTTTTGTTCATAGATTAATCAATCAAATAACGATAAAAAGTATCGACACTCTCTTTTTTACTAGAACATGTTACGGAACGGAAAATCTAATATGGCTAAATTTTTATAGTAGTAGATACTGTCAAATCCCTAACTTGCTAATTAAATAAATATTACTGTAAAATTGAATTTTACGGTAAAAATGTATTTCACTGTAAAATGGATTTTACGGATGATGCAACCTAAGTGCCGGTAACTAATACTGTAGTTAGATCAGAAATTTTTTACAGTGTTCTTCATTTTGTTCCTCACATGAAATTAAGATAATTCGGATTAGTTTTTAGAATATAATACAAAACATATGTTCCACATCGAATGACTTTAGCTAGGATTATTTATTTTATTAATATGAAATTAGAAAGAGATCATATTAATAAAAAATATCGAAGATCACGTGCCCGCTTGGTAATTAATTTATTTTTAATTGAAAAACTTTAATTTTTTTTCCGTATAATTACATTTTTTCAGGAACAAAAAAAATCTATTAACCACAACCTTACCTTTCATAAACGCGTTAAAATAGTAGGTTATGGAACCTTTCAAAAAATATTCTTTATTTGCGTGTTAACAGGTCATTTACAAACTTATTTATTCTGCAATTAAAGACCATTTTCTTCTGCTTCTAAGGTTTATGTTCATTACGTTGAAGTAAAGGAACTTAATTATTTGTTACAGGGTTATTAAAAATGTATAGGTAATTTAGCATTAAAAAAAAACTAACCGAGAAAAAATTTCGATTTATTGATCGTATATTAATTACGTGATTTATTGTCCATTTATGATAGATAAATTAATATAATAGTTATAAATGTACTATAAAAGTAAGGCATAAAATAAAATACTTTAAAAATTTATTTAGTTAATTTTTTATTCATTAATTTTTGAAAGTAATGATAAGTGCATCAATATAATGAATGTAAGACGTTTCATTTTAAAATGCGTAATCTTGCAACATGAAAACCACTTCTAATTGGAAAAGAAAATGTGAGAACTAATAACAGAAGAATTGAAACTAACTCACCTTTCTGGTAAAACCATCCAGATCTTGAGTTACCTGAAGATGAAAAACACGAAATCTCCAAGTAGTTTGCTCGAAAGCTATGGAGAATTAACAAATGATTTATCTAATTTTGACAATTCTTTAATGTCACTTTAATAAAAGCAAGTCATAGCCAAAATTCGAACCTCGATTACGCGTGTCACAGGTGACTAATATTATTTCCTTATATACACGGAGAAAAAAAATTCTTTTAAAATTATCGTATTGCATGTTAATAACATTTCTGGTAAGAAAGAAAAATGCTGATTTATATAATCAAGATATACGCTATTTAAACTATTCGTTTGGTAGTTTTTCAGTTCAAATGATATCAGTTTACCAGAAATTCTGGTTTTCAAAATTATATTTCTTAATTTCTACACATTTAGTTAAAACTACGAAACTGAGAAGTAAATTAAACCGAATAACTGGTTTTTAAGTACTACTCTAAGGTATCATGATGAAATTACAAAATTTTAGCTCATTTACTAAATTTTATCACAATAAAACATTTTTTATCGTTAATTTTACAAGAATCATTACCAAAGCGCTTCGATAAAAATTACGGAATTTTTTTGTTGTAGAGCCAGAAACACAACAAATTTTACCATATTCTGATTTGACCATACTTTTTTTTCGTAAACAAAAAAAAAAGGAAAACTGCCTTACATTAAGATAAATAGTTTATTTTATTTAAATAATAGGACTGTAATCATACTGTAATTACTAACTTTAATTACAATATGATTACCGCATACTGTAATAATAAAAAAATAAAATATCACCAACACTTTTGTTATAATATAATTAAGAATAATATGACATTTATACTTAAACCATAAGAAGGAATGAAATATATCTTGTATTTTAATCATTCAAAAAAATAAGTTACTGGATTGCCTTAGCCATTATAAATATTAAAATTTGTTCCCTTTTTTACATACTTGAAATAATGAAATGACACCTATATTTTAGTTATAAGAAAGAATATATATGGAATATATATTTAGCTATAGAAATATAATAATATTTTAAAGAATATATATTTAGATATAAAAAGAATATACATATTTTAGCCAATAGACTTTATATTTACATATTTATTATTAGACTTCTACTTTTTGAAAGAAATTTTTTTTTCATTTAAGTTATCAACAATAATAAAATGCATTCTTTAATTTGACTATCAGAAAGAATGAACTTCCACAATTCATCAACGATGCCGTTATTTATTGCATTATATGGCGTGAATGTGATTAAATTTTTGTAGACAATTTTTTAACTCATTGTTTCACTAAATAGTACGTGGAAAAGGGAATAAATTCCTTTTGTTGCAAATAAAATGCATTACTTTTCGATAAGCTTAGTATTATTTGCTAACTTTTTGTTATTATTTTTTTCATATGTAAATAAAAGTAATAAATAAGATTTATCACAAATTTAAAGCGAATGGATTATGGTTCTTAAAGCAGAAATTTATAATGTAAAATTACAATTGGGTCAAACAAAATGGAGAAAATATAATATTTATTAATTCAAACAAATATATGATCCTAGCATTTCATATCTAAAAAACTTTGTACAGTGCAATTTTTAACTGGGTAATTTTATTTAATTCTAAATTTAAACATATTGATGTTATTCAAATATGAAAAGAGTAAATCTTTTCATGTTAAATATACAGTGAATTTCTTAAAAAAACATTTTCGTGATTGTTTAATTCATTTATTTATTTTTCATTTGCTGGTATATGATTTATGACACAGATCATCGGCGAATATTCATTGTTTTTGCTAGATGGAGAGTAAAAATGTTACAAAATATATTTCTTTGAACAATTGTTTTAGGAAATTTCATGATCAATTGAGTTTCTAAGCTTTATTTTTTATACATATATGCGGGCTTACAGGTTTACATTAGAGGAGAATTATTCAGAAAAATTTTATAACTATTCACTGCAATTTTTATGTTGTTTGACTAATAGTTTAATAATGTGAACAAAACTTCTTGCTTTACAAATCAAACAAATATTTTGAACTATTTTTTTCTTTCAATTTTTCAATGTCAGTTCATACATAATTTTAACGTTTTAAAACTTGATTAAAACAAAAAAATATTAAATCAAACAAAAATGAAGTTAAAGTTAAATTGTTTTTAAAATTCTGTGTTAAATAAAATAAATTAGACCAGTTTTTTTAACATTAAAATGTAGAGACAGTAATGTTAATATTCCATGTAAAAATATTTACATTTGCAATTTCATGAAACTTGCACTCGAGTTTATGTTATACAATTATATGTCCCAGTTGCAGATGCCATTTGTGTTGTTGTATATATGCAGTCAAAGCCTAAATTTAAAAAAAAAAGAAGAAAATTGTTAGTTTTTTTTTTATTTTGTGACTTCAGCACAATCTAACTCTTGCAGATGTGGTACAATGAAACACATTTTAATGAATTCATTTGCTTAAAATTACGGATGTGACTGGTAAATATCTCAGGTTGTCTGTCGCAAGAACTACATGGAATCATCTGAAAAGGCAAATAAAAAAAGAATTATTTTCAAAACAAATTTCCATATCATACAGATTCTGAAGATGAAATTATAAAGTTAAATTGAGTTGAAGGCAGAGTATGTCTTGTTGAATAAACTAAAATTGTGCTGTAACTCTTAACACTTTAAAAGAAACTGATGGAAAACCAGAAATTCTAAATTTCGAATTACACTTGAGCCGATTAAATATAAAATGAAACAATATTCTCGTAAGGTAATCGAAACATCTTATACTTCATCAAGAATCCTAATGTTTTAAACTTGCACATCTTTTGTACTTTATTACTCAAGCTCTGTGTTTAGCTCTCTGCATAATAAAAAGTTTAAAATTTAATGTATATTTCTAGAAGTTTGAATTTTTCTTAAATTATATTGATTATTTAGTTGTATGTGTTACAGTGTAACCCGTATTTCGAGGTGCAATTAAATTTTGCGGATAACTTAATTACCGTTTTCAAGAATAAAAATATTTTTTAGAAACTTTATAAAAATTTATAGATATGGAAAAAATACAAGACTAAGACTACGCATCAGTTGTATTTTTGTACATTCGAAATTGTGGCTACTTTAAAAAACAACAACAGTAAATTGTATTTTATGCAAAAACTTCCGGATAAAATTAAGGTAAAAAATATCGATACTAAAGGTGCCGGTACTTTTTGCTGAAATATGTCATTGAACATAATCTGATATACCGTAATTTTTACAGTAATAATTACAGTAAAATTAATGACTCACCTTATTCAAATAAATATTACCGTAAAAATTGCGATATAATATTTTACGGTAAACTGGATTTTACGGATCATGTATCCAAATCACCGGTAGTTTATACAGCAATTTTATCTGAATTTTTTACAGTCCACTCCGCCTTTTCTTATTTGCCTGAAAAAATCAAATTGATCTTATAAATACAAATATTTACTTTGAAATGGCACAATTATAAAATTTTGTTTACGCTAACATTTTTTTATTTTATGATCTATAATCCATAAAATAAAATTTATCACTTTAGAAAACAATATTTTTTGATATTTAATTTGGTTATTTTATTATAGTTTATTTTTAATTCATTAATATTACTAATAAAACATAAATGGTGCTGACATTGGGACATTTTTGAAGGCTATTAATTTTGTTCTGAAACAAGGAAATTCGGTAATTTTTTTAACTTCAAAATGTCCTTTATCTTCAGCAATGAAAATATTTCAATGTTTAACAAATTGTTTAACGAAAATATTTTGTAAAATTTTGTAAAATATAAAACTGAAATTCAATTATTTGCTTAAGAAAGTATAAAAGTTTGTCTAATTGAAAAAGAAAAAAAAAAGCCTTATCTGAACAAAGTATTCAATCTCTAGAATTAGTTGCAGTAAATATTTTTCATTCTTTATAAAATTTTAAATCAATTTGACGTTTACATTTTTCCAATGTTCTCTCACAAAACTACTTAAAAAATAAACAGTTCCTCCAAATTCGCATTACACTCTGTTTGCATAGATATTATATTAAATAGAAAAGGGAATCTTTATTAGCTTTAATAAATCAACTAGACTTAAAGTTTGGCACTAATTGGCAAGCTAGCGTAACTATTTTGTGTAGCCAAGGTAATCTAAGATATCCGACATAGTGTTAAAAACATAGAAGTATAATGTCAGGTTTAATATACACTGCAGAAAGTCACCAAACTAAAACTTGCAATAAACTCTTTAGAAAACTCAAAATTTGCATAAGCATTAGATATTAGTTTTCCGAAAGACTGTCACAGTTCATTTATTTTTGAAGTTAGTGGGAAACGAATATTTTATGCTCGAAATGTCCAACCTTAACAGAGTAAATAAGAAAAATTAAAATTCGTTACTTTTGATCTAAATTAAATTACACTTTACTATTATTATGTCATTATAAACAAATAAATAGTTTCAACTTTACTTTTAAGATTAAATTGCAAATAAACTGAATATTCTAAACACCTCTTTTATTTCATTGTTTTATTTTATTTCAAACAAACAATTTCAGTTTTTCATATATTTGGTTATTACTCAGTGACAAACCATATAATTTGATAACAATGGGGAAAAGTTTATATCTTGATATTGCATTGAGAAAAAAATCATGGTCATAACTAGCAGAATATGGAAAACTTACCGTGTTTCTGGAACTTCAAAGGTTTTTTCCGAAGGAGTTTAATTGGTAATAATTTTGGTACTATTAACAATTGTATATGGTTTATTATTATAGCTTATGGTTTGGTATGATAAAATTAGGTAATTCATGATATCTTAGAGCATGGCATAAAAGCTATTTATTTGGTTAAATGTATTTTTCAGTTTTGTATTTTTTACTAAACGCAAGGTAATAAAGACTATAATTTTGGAAACCCGAATGGAAAGCCATTACCATATGTATATATGAAAATACATGATATTTTAGCTATTCATTTGATAATTTTTCCATCCATATGGAACGGTTTACCGAAAATTTTGGTTTTCAAAATTATAGTTCTTATTATCACACATTTAGCAACAAAATCTGAAAATAAATTTAACCGAATAAATGATTTTTATACCATGTTCTAAGGTATTATGATAAAATTGGCAAATTTGACCTTATTTACCAAGTTTTATCCGATATTAGAAAATATTATTTTATTGTTAATTTTACCAAAATCATAACGACGCGCTTCGATAAAAATTTCTAAACTTTTACTGTTTCCATGGATCCAGAAACATGGTAAATTTTACCATATTCTGGTAGTTTTGACCTTAATTTTTTTCTCAGTGTATAAATCATGTCAGTTTATTAAAATCAAATTTTAAAAAGTTTTGAATAGACAAATAAAATTAGAGATTGTTGTAGAAAATAAAAGAAATATTTCAGCTAGAAAATAATAATATGGAATATGTAGGTACGAATAATTTCTTCGGTAAGAATAAATTATTATTTTGCTTTTATTAAGATGATTAGAAAAAAATATATTCTTTTAATACCCAAAAAATTCATTATTTAAAATTAAATTTTGTATTGATATTTTTCAGTTCCAAATTACGTATTTCTGTATTAATTCACTAAGAACTGGAAAGTAATCTTAAACCTTTTCATTTATGCAAATATAATAAAAACGAGTTGTGAGAAAAAAAACAACTTTTATTTAATAAATTTTCCTATTTGTAATATTTAATTAAATCTAAATCATTTAGATAACAATTAATTAATAAAAAATTCCGAACAAAATAAATGTACTTTTAATTTCTCTTTCTATTTTAGTACTATATGGTAAAATTTTAAACATTATACACTGTAAAAGTAATTTACAGTAATTTAAAATAAAGTAAAACAAATAAAGCTATTTAAAAGAAGAAGAATTTCAATCAAACATTCATTATTAAGAGAAGTTTTATCATCAGATTAGATATGATGATAAACATTATAAATATATTACTGGTTAATTAAATTTTCAAGATGTTTTAATATAAAAAGAATCCCAAAGACAGCCCCAAATGGAAAAGATTTAAGACATTAATTGAATTTATCTTTTTTTAATCTCTTTATTTTGAGCTTCTAATGTATTTTTCCAAGATGATGATAAGAACTTACTATTAATTAAGAAAGAAAAGAGCAAAAAAAAACTAAAACAATGTTTTAAATTGACCAATCTCTAAGTTATTGAAACATAAAAATAATGATGGAAACACTAGAAATTTTTTTAAGTGCTTTAGTTTGGGTCCAATACAATTATCTGAATTTTGCTTGCTCTTCGAAAGTTTTGCTTCTGTTGTGAGTTTACTGCAAATAAGGAAATATAAAATAAAATCGCAACTCATCTAAATTATACAGTTAGTTATTAATTGTTTACAATATGTTTTTTTACGAGAAATTGAATAAAACTTTACCAAGTTTATAGAACTAATATTTTAAAAGTTATAAGCGAAATATATATAAAAAGTGCATGTAAAAAGTTCGTATTTTTAAAATTCAAATTCTGAAGAACTATTCAACCAATTTCACTTAAACTTTGTATTTTGCGTGTTAAAATAACGTTTTTTAAAATTTTGTACAAAACATTTATACTTTAAAATTTAAATTTTTTCAGCAATTATTAAATCAAATAATTAAAAATATTTTCTAAAAGTTATTTTTTGCAAGTAATTATCATTAGGTAAATATATTGTGTGCAAAAAGTTCTTCAATTCTCTTAAAAGTTCTTGAAATTCGTCAAAATAAGCTAAAATTACCATTAAGGGGTCCAAACTTTGGATCGCTTATCTCACAAAACTATTGGGACCTTATTTCCCAGATTGCGGCTACCCCCCATAATTTGGATGTCAGAAATCCGAATTCCTTAAAAAAAGTTTCTCTATACAGCGTAAGTATGCTATGTTTCCAATTTAGTAACTAAACTATCGTCTGCCCCATTTAATTAGCATATTTGAAATCACCCTCTCAAACCATTAAGATTGAGTCCAAGAATGCGATCATCCGATCATTAGATTAAAAGTTATTCGAGGTAAGCAATTTTTTCGCACCAAAAATTAATGTCCTTTTTTTAAAAAATTTACTTTTTTTATGAGTTGTAAAACATTACTCTTAGCTTGTTGATTAAAAATGGAATGACACTCAAATAACAAAACGTGATTGCTTGAAAAATAGGCGTGTCTGTTGAGACCTAGAGGCATGTTGGACCATGCTTAATTATTTTAATGCTGTTTAATATTTTTCTTCGTTTTTCCCATCAACATGTTGTGCCACTATGAACAGATCCTATGAACGAATCACATGGCTCATTTAAAGTGTGTGTCATTTTTGTTTTAACAACTTGTAATATTTTTTGAACTTTATTACTACTTTACTTTGTGAAATTTGTTTATGTAAGAATAGACCAGTAAACTACAATTAATTTACAAGATTTGATTTTTAATTTAATAATTAAATGTAGCTATTTAAATTTATGTGATAAAGAGAGAAATTATTGTGATCTTATGGGAAAACCTGAACATGAGATATGTTGGTTCACCAAAATCCAGGGTAGATTGGATTCTCAAATTAGTTCAGAGAAACTTTATTATAAGCATAATGCTAGTTAGTTGTGAGTTTTTAGTTAATAATATTTCGTGCAGATTTACTCTTAATAAAAATATTTAAATTTATTTATATTTTTTAAAAGTAGAAAAGTTTTTCAAATACAGTTTTTAAAAATTTAAGTTACACAAGTCTGAAATGAAGTATATTAAAATTAAAAGCTAAAAAATATTTCATAAAATCCTCGTGAAAGTACTTTAAATTCATCTTGTCTACAAATATCCATTTTATAAATTTTATATACAAAAATGACGTACCTATTTTTACATGAAATAATGACATTTAGAATTTAGTTCTGGACAAAAAGCATTTTAAATAGAATATTTAGTACCTATACTCATAAAAATAACACAGGTCTTTTTTAGCGTATTTTAATTTTAAAAAACACCAAACAGCGCATTTTTTTAAGAAATTATAATTAAAAGCGAAATTCTTATTGGAATAAGATTTTGAGATTATGTCTATATATTTTTTAATTTCTTAAGTTGTACTAAATTTGTGCACAATGATAACAAAATTTCCTTTTTTTATATCCCAAAAATATCTATAAATAATATTGCGTAAAGATGACAAAATTAACTTTCATTTTTCATGAATTTCATTTAAGAAAAATCAGGTTTTCTATTTCACAACTTTTGTTTCATATATCATTTCATGACTATAATTAGCTACAAATTATTTCAAACAGTTATGTCATGTTTCATAATGTAAAAATAATTAGCATAATTATCAAAATTTTGTTACTAATAATATTATTAAATATTTGTGTGTAGTTAGAATTATTTATTTTATATTTGTAGATATACGTATTTTATTAATCTTTAAAAATGAATTTTTAATTTTAAACTCTGAGGAATATGGAGAAACTTTTGCACTGGATAGCATTTATATTTCAATATTGTTTTGGAATGCATTTTTGTAATCCATGTGGTGGACCTAGTTACCCCACCTCAGAGCACATTGGCCCACTTTTCAAAGTTTTTATTAAAAATTATTATTAAAATTATAATAATTATTAAAAAATTACCAACTGTGCATTTTGAAAAACATCTTGAATTGTAGAAAGTAAGTGATTCGTCTTATAAAAAAAGAAGGCTACATGGTAAATTATTTAGCGAGATAAAGAATAAGAACTGAAAAATGGACCAGCTAAACTAGGTTCCCCCTATATTTTAAATAATACTCCTCAGTTTTCAATATAAAATTGAAGCAAAGAAAAAATCCTTGACAATTGTTTCAATATAGAGTTTTAATATTTTTAGACACATAATGATTAAAAATGAGAAAGTAAAAGGTATGCTAAACAGAATTTAGATAATACCACTACAATTTTAATATTAACTCCCATTATGAGTGTTCTTTATAATTATATTAGTAACTTGTAAAGGATCAGAGAAAAATGGGAACAAAGTTTATAAATACGTTGACAAACTTTATTAACATATTGACAAACATTATACTTAATTTTGAAAATTGATAAGATTAATTTGCTTCCTAAAGAGAACGCAGCATATCGAACATTTCTGTAATTTTCCTTAGTTATTTTTTGAATTGTCGTTTTTTTTTTTTCTTCTTGGGACACCCATTTGTTATTTCAAACTTCTTAAAATAATAGCTATTTTATTATATTAAATCTAAGAATTGAAAAATCAATATTTTTAGCTGGAATGCTGACTGTGGTGGGTTATTTTTTGTTTGATACAGTATTAAAGTGGTGTGAATAAGGTTCAATTAAAAAAAGTAATCACACAAAGCAATGAAAAAAAATTATAAATATTATCTAAGGTTATCCAAATACATTTTAAGAAATGCATTTTAGATCTATCATGATTAATTAGTATACCTTTCTCTTCAGACTTTTCACATATATTTTAACGACCAAATATCAACATTAAGCTCATAATAAATAATTGCAGATCACCCAACGACATATTTTAAATTTTTAAGCTTTTTCCCTCCAAAGCATCTTCATCAGCTCTGTAAGAACCTCTTTTAACTCAGTACCGCTTTTATGATGTATCTCATTGAAGAAGAAACCATCGACCAACTTCTATTTTCTACCATTTCCAGAGTCATTCGTTGACCCACTGCCCACATACTACCTCCTAAATTTATTTTATAACCTGCTTTGAACAACCAACCTAAATCTAAATTTACGGCTAAAAATGTTTAACTCCGTAGCTTTATAATCTTGAACCCAACCCAGAGGACAAAGGAACTTCTCGATCAAGCCTTTGGACAAACTAGCCTTCGTGGAGAACTTTTTGAGGGAACTAACCAGCATTTGCGTTACTTGGAAGGAAAAAAAAACGAAAACCTCCCTTGTTCAGATGCACGGCAAAGAGATTCTAAGCAAGGATCCGTCTACCACTGCGAACATTTTACGTCAGCACTGTAATCGGTGCGAACCGGAGCGGAATTTATATCAACCAGTATCCAGAATGTGATCCCCTTATTGGGAAGCAAACGCTAGACCCCCTAAATTGAAGTCATTGAGAAGAAATCAGGGTTTTCAATCCCCAGCACAAAACCAACGTATCCAGAAATACGGGGACAAAAATCACCTGTCGCAAACCCTTACTGGCAACACTCTAATTACCAACAGAAAATTCACAGGCTTGTTAACTCATCTAAAATAATGACATAATAATATGAGATAATAAATAGCCCATTAAAAGCTAAAACACTTAAATCCAATATAAATAAAAATCATAACATTCAAATACAACTATTTTCCTAGTGATCATGCACAGAGAAAAAAAAAATCTGCTAAAATTACAGTCCTGTATGGTAATGGCATTTCTGGTTGAAAAAATAATACTGCGTTATAAAACCAGAATATGCGAAATATAAACCATTCAATTGGTAATTTTCCGTTAATATAACAGTTTATCGGAAATTCTGATTTTCTAAATTATAGTTCTTATTACCACGCACTTAGTAAGAAATACAAAACTGAAAAGTAAATTTTACCGAAAAAATGGTTTTTGACATGCTTTAAATTATCATGATAAAATTACCAAATTTATCAAATTTTATCAAAGATTATAAAGCCAAAATTTATAATTAATTTCACTAAAATCACTTCGGTAAAAATTGCCGAGTTTTGTGGTGCTTCTCTCGAGCCAAAAACCCGGTAAAATTTACCATATTCTGATGGTTTTGAGCATAATTTTTAACGTCACTACGACAGTGACACAAGTTTCATTCGGAAACGTAATTTAAAAATAACATAATTAAATAGGTATTTAAATGGATTTTCGTTTAAATACGTAAATATTCCATTAACTTTTGCAATTTAAGCATTAATAAAGGCCTTTTGTAACTTGGCATAATTGTCGATATATCAAAAAGACGCTTTTATCTAAAAAGATTTATTACAAAATTTAAATTTAGAATATTTTTGTATATACAAAGAGAGATATGCATTGAAATCGGTTGTTCTTAAACTCGAAGAAAAGCTAAATTTGAAAAAAGTAATAATTCTTTTTTTTCCTCCCATCTGTTAGAAAAGTTTCTTTGGGAAATTTACTAGTTTACTATGCAAGTTCTTCGGTACCCAGTGAAATCCTACAAAATACGCATGAATAAAATATGCCAATATTTATGGAAAGCCAATCATAAACACGTGAACCATAAATGTTTCTCTTGCTTTTCTTCGCGTTGTCTTTATTTTGACAAAATGTTATATTCAGGAAAAGAAAAACAAAAACATAAATACGAAGACAGTTGTGTCTTCATAAAGGAAAACTGCTTTTGAAATGGTTGAAGTTGCTTTAATATCGCATTGTTCGTAGGCTCAGGTGTCTTTTTTGTCTATTATCATGATTCATTTCTTTTTCTTTTGAAGTGATATTTTGATATTTCGATAGATAAAGATGATATGTGACCTGTGTTTTGTGAAAACACATGCGATGAATATAAAAACTACAGATTTGTAACATATATATTTTTCGGTATAAAAATATGCTAACTTATTTTTCTAATAACAATTAATGTTCAATTTTTGTAAAGTTTTTTTTTTTGTGTGTTTCCTTTGTTCGCTACTAAGTTAAGAAATATCATGAAAAGACATCATGGAATATGTATGATACAATTGAAGCTATAGATACTACATGTTGTATGTATTTTATTATAATGCCATGCTATATCACATAATATTACATATCATAAAATAATAAACTTATGAAGTATAAAGTTTATAGTACAATATATATAGTATAGTGCATTGCATAATATTAAGTAATTTAAAAAAATATGTAAATCAAGTTAAAAATGAACTGCAAAATTCTTTGAAGTGTTAAAATATTCCCTAGTTAATTTCATCATGAAAATAAACAAATTACAGATATAAGCCTAATAAAAGTTTTTAATGAGAATTTAAAAAAGTAATATTTTAATCTTGATACATTTTACAAAGTTCGTGATAAAATTGGTGTTATAAATCTTGTAAAATATATTTTATATTGGATTTATCTATGCAGAATACATTCTAATGACTGAGCTTTAAAGTAAATTCCTTTCATAGAGAAAAAAAAATTCAGACAAAATTACCATACTGATTGTCAATTGTGAAAAAGGACAAATATCAGCTTAAAGCATTCTCGGATGCATTTGCTTACTGTAATATGAGTCATCTTTTTCTAATCCAAACGATTACAATTTTCGTATCAATTTCAATTTTTAATAAGTAAAAAAATCTTTGCGTTACTAAAATGTTTCTAGTCTTTATTTTGATTTAAAATCTGTCACTTATCTGTATTTTAATATTCTACTTTACCATATTTTATATATGTTTTCATTTTAATAAGTTTTTTTTCTTCCTATTTTAACATACTCTCTTCTCCCACCCATTTTCTCCAGATGCTTCCTGTGACTGATTTATGCTTCAATTAATTTTATTAAAAACAGCTGCACTTTATTTTATTAAAAAAGTTTTCTTAAAAATTCAGAATTATACTCTTTTAAGAAATTTTAATGTTGAAATAGTTTACAATGTTGTTATTATGCACTTTACAATTAAAATAGTTATATTAATATGGTATATAATTTGTAAGCTTACTTTGCTTGATATATCCTATTCACTCTCAGGAAGAAAATAAAATTTTTACGATTGAGCAACCATTGAGCTGTATTTTGTTATTTTCGACGCCTCCCAATGAGGTGACCAGGTTCGAAAGCCAGCGATGGATCGTCAATGAGAATTCTGCACCAGGTTCTCACTGACTATTGTGCTTTTGTGAAAATATTATCAGGGGTAGACAGATCATGAAATGAAATTCCCCTGCTCTCAGGCTAACCGAGGGAGGTTTTGCGGTTTTCCGCTCCCTTAAAGGCTTACGCGGGCTGGTTCCATCAAAAAGTCCTCAACGAAGGCAAATTTCTTCCTATACTTAACCCATACTCTACTATTGACTTGTACCTTTGTCTGCTGGATTGGTTCGAAATTTCGAGGCTAAAGAGTTGAACGTAGTATTTAGAGTGCAATTTTTGACAATGAAAAGGCGTGTCGCATTCAAATCAAAACCAGATATAAGCCCATCTCCCTCAAACATTATCAGTCTCCGTGTGAATATGAAAACAAAGTTAAGAAATTCATTTTAAAAGTCTCCTATACGAGCCATTTATATAACGTATATACATTTCACAAAGGTATAAAAAAAAATATTGACAGTGGAAACTAATGTTACTATAATGATGAAACAAAACTTTCTAACTCAAAATGTTACTGAAACTTAATTTTATGAATATGCTTTAATGACTATATTTGAAAACATTTTATTAAATAAAAAGCGGGATCAAGCGAAAAAAATACTATGTTTGAAGGGGAAAAAACGTGTATATAGACTAGAAATTTTAAGAAATGGATATTTTCATGTCACATAACCAATGATCAGATAAATAGTTGTCACAACAAGCCTAATGTTTCAGTATAGGAATTAAGGTTTAATTAGAGAAAAAAAAACGAAACACATAGATTTGAGTATTTTCTTTCAATTAGATCTACAAATGTTAGGGATAATGCTTTTCTTTCTTTTTCCCTCTTAAAGGTATTTTTTTTTTCGCTAAACCTATGTTAGTCTGGAAAAAGAGCCTTTTACCATTTAAAAAAAGGTTGGCATTTAATATTTGTATGAAAAACTTTGACAACTGCTTAGAAAAAATGAAACTCACTGTAACGAATTAATAAAATAAAAAAGGCGACAACATGGTATTACTGAATCAGAGAATCTGTATACTAGAGAATTTTCGAAATAATAAAAATATCTTTTTAGGAAGACGGTTTTAGTAATGGTTTTCTGGAATCACATTCTACTGTTCAATTTTATTTCTTAAAATGCTGTTATTAAGAATTTTTGAACTTGAATGATTTTGTCAAAAATTATTCAGTCAGTTGTGTAAATTTTCAAAGTATATTGAGATGAAAAGTATGGCAAAAACTACAATAATATGGTACATTTCACAGTTTTTCTGGCTCTAAGGGAATGAAAAAGCTTGGCAATACTAACCGAATCACTTTGTCAATGAAATTTATAAAATTAACAAAAATATGGTTTTCTATTTTATGATAAAATTTAGCAAACGTGGTAAGATTGAGTAATTTTACCATGATACCTTAGAACAGGGTACAAAAACCATTTATTCGGGTAGAGCATGGTATAAAGCCATTTTGTACTAAATGTGTGGTGATAGGAACTATAATTTTGAAAACCAGAATTTCTGGTCAGTCGTTACCTAATAAAAGGAAAAATTTAGTAAAGAATGATTTAAATACAGTATAATTTTGTTTTATCAACCAGAATTATGGTTTTGCTTTTTCATAAATTTAATTACCATGAAGTGCGGTAGTTTTGAAGAAAAAAAATTTCCGTGTTGTTTTAAACATATTTATGTATATTTAGAATAAAATAGATTTAAACAAAAAGTATAATCCTCCAAAATTTTAATGTTCACCATCGAATGGGTCAAGTTATATATCTTAAACTGGACTATCTCAAATTAAATTAGTTTTGTTCTAAATCGTGAACAGTTCAAAACTACGTTTTCGAAATAGTCTTAAACACATTTCTTATGCATATTTACACTGTTAGAATTTTTATTCTAAAATTATGATAAAGTAACCGACAGCTGTCTTTCCATCCAATTAACCGTAAAGTTTACGGTAAAAAATAATTTTGACTTTATGATTTAGAAACCATTTACAATTACTATGATTAAACCGTGTATACAAAACGAATGATTTTTTAACCAATTACAACCAGCATTTTTTCAAAACCTTCAACTAGACATTGAAGCTAAGCTTTTTATTGGGTAATGGGCATTGAAGGTGGGAGTGCATGAAGCTGTAAACTCTTCATGCGCTGAAGGAAGTGAAGAAATATTGTGGAGTCAACGCTGAGACTCGAACTGGTTATGTCGGTCAGTAGATTGACAGATTAGCCAATCCGGCTACAATATTTACAAAGCTGCAAGGAACTAAGTGACTTCAATAAGTGGGCCTAGTTGGTGCGATTGAATTCTGCTTGATTTACCGTATTAGATAATGAACGGGGTTTTTTCCACAATTAACAGTTTGAATACCATCTTATTTATGGTTATTTGACTGTTTTGGTTGAATATCGTAAAATAACAATTAAAAAAAAACTGTTATTTAACCATTTTTCTCAGAAATTTCTAACAGTGAAAGATAACAGATTTAAACAAAAGGGAAGTATTTTGAACATTTTAAGATTTTTGACGAAACTCATTTTACTTATTTTGTAAGTTAAGATAATAAACTTAAACTTAAAAAAGAGAAATTTTCTACTGCCTGAATATCTAACATAAAATGAGTCAAGTCATAAATCAAGAACTGAATCATAAATCTCAACAAAAAAATAATAAGTTTATGTTTCAAGATTTTTGTTCTAAAAAGATATAAAATTATTAAAAAAAAACATTTTTTTTTTTAAAGTTCTTGTTTATCAGGCATTAAAACATTTGTAGTTAACGATCTCTCACTGAATTTATTAAACCGTTGATAATGGAGTTTTATTTTTGACAGATGTTATTTGCAGTAGTCGCTTAAGACAAGTGACTTTTTTCAAAAATAAGTTTTCTGCATATAATTGAAGGTATTTCATTATAAATTCGGAAAAAATTTAGTCTTTTTGATGCAGATAATTTTTTTACTGAATTCTTTCTATAACAAGGGGAAACATTCATCATTCATTTCTACATATACACAAACAATTTTTTTTAAGAGTAGCATTTGAAGTTAGCGCTTTTATACTTGACTTCAAAGATTTATATACTCTATTTTTCGCAGTATATTCAAAACGTAAATGCGCAATGAATCAAAAGGATTAGTCAAAAAAAATTTTCTTCTTTATAAAAGGATTAAAATTCACTACGTTTATCCTCCTAAAATATTCAGAAATAGTTTTATTCGAGTATAATTTGCATCTAACAATATATACTTTGTCTATTTGTTTCATTTCCATATCATGAATAAAACACTACTTACACCTTTTTTTATAATGTTATCAATAAACAAAACAGGTAAACTAATTTATACTGTAAACATTAAATATTAATGAGGTATTAATAGTTAGAAAATATTCATTTAAATATTTGAATTAGAAAACCTAGGTTTTAAATACTCAATTATATTTAAATTCAACATTTTGTTTTAAATTTTATGTAATTATGCATTTTTTCTTTATTTAAATATATTTTTTATTTTCAATATATGCATGATTTCAGGTTTTTTTTTTAATTGTCTTTTACCGGGTATCTATGTGTTTTATTTTTACTTTAAATAAGAGAATAAATAAAATGAAAGGTTTAAAGCAAATGTAATATTTAAAAAAAAATTAGGGAATTTTTTTAAAAATCTATCTAAATAATAATTAATCTACCTAAAATTAAAAGAAATTTTTTATTTCTGAATATACAATGTAAAATATTCTGGATCAAATTACGGTATAAAAAACAATCATTTTGGATTCATCATCCGTAAAATTCATTTTAACATAAAAGTCATTTTTAGGGTAAAATGCTCTACCTTAATTTCTACAATAATATTTATTTAATTAGAGTGATTAAGTGATTTTTTTGGTATTTAGTACTGTAATTATTTCTGCAAAAATTCCTATATATCAAATTTTTTTTCGTAACATGTTGCGGTAAAGATATATTTTAAAAGGTAAAAAGTACCGGCTCTAAAAGTAAAAAGTCGTTATTTTTTTACCGTAGTTTGATCTTAAATTTTTACCAGTGTAGGTCATTGCTTTGTAAGTGTTCATTTATGTTTTTTTTTTGCTTTTTTCAAAAAATTTAACTGATTTTCCTTAATCTGTATGTATTTTAAAGTAAAATCTTACGAAAATGTTAATGAAAAATTGCTGTTCGGTGAATTAAATATACCAATGACTGAAAATTACTTCTGATAAAGAGGATGAAGAATTTTTATATTTTCTTTTTTTAAAAATAATAATTGATTCATAGTTAAAAATTAAATAATTCCCGACACAATTAAATTATTCATTAAATTATTTTGATATTTATCATGAATTCACCTGAAAATGTATTTCTATTATCATCATTTTCTACCTTATTTTAAAATTACTATAATTATGCTTTTTGATAAAATTTTAATTCCTAACTAGCTGCATTTGAAACTAAATAAAAAATATTATTTCTTTTTTTTTCAATACTTTAACGCAGTTAAATATAAATCTTGTAGAAATAATTATCTCTAAGAAAACACATTTTTCATTAAATTTATTGCATTTTATTGTAAACAATTACTTCAAATGCGTGGAAATAATTTAAAAATCAGTAATTTACACGCTATTTCTAAACATTAATACAAAAAATACAATCGTGTCTTCTTATTTTATTATTTACGTAATATTTTGCATGCTTGTAAAATA
The DNA here is from genome assembly GCA_949128135.1 of Parasteatoda lunata. Taxonomy (NCBI): domain Eukaryota; kingdom Metazoa; phylum Arthropoda; class Arachnida; order Araneae; family Theridiidae; genus Parasteatoda; species Parasteatoda lunata. The sequence continues at coordinate 68,670,315 of OX421971.1, forward strand.
CTCTGACAAATTCAATTAAATTGAGAATTAGTTGTGTTTTTTCTTAGCACAATAAATAATTAAATAAATTCAAAATATGTATAGTGTGGCATAAATAAATTTACGAATTTAAATAATATCTCAGATAAATCACAAATTCCTTGCAAAACAAAACCTTTTAAACAAACAGAAAATCGTTCAGTTTGTTTTTTTACAAATAGGCTGAATATTACATGAAAATTACAATGTTTATTCAATAATATATAATTCTATTTTCTGTATTCTCTCGTTCTCTAAATTATATTTTCTTTCTATAATATTAAAATAATGTAAATATAATTCCTTTATATATATATATATATATATATATATATATATATATATATATATATATATATATATATATATATATATATATATATATATATATATATATATATATATATATATATATATATATATATATATATATATATATATATATATATACATATATATATATGTCGGATATATACTCGTAAAAATTATAAATAAATCGTACATTTACAGTACTATACGGCATTGACAGTTTTTACACAATAAATCAAAATATATTTCGATAAATATTTCCTTTGGTAACTTTATTAGTTACTTCTGTATATCTTTATGTCTGTAATAAATGTTCTAATTCACACAAAATGAAGTTTTTATGCTATAATAGGTTCTTTCGTGATGTATAATTTTTTTTTTGTCGGATTGGAGTTCTAGAGAAAATAATTATTTTAGAGTAAATTTATTCAGTTTCAAAATTTTCAAATCTGCTAAGCTTTGAAATGAAAAATTCGTTAGATTAGAGATTTTATAGATAAATCTCTAATATATTTTATGTATAATTATCAATGACGGTTACTGTTAAAAAAAATTTTTGTAAGACTTCTGTTCTCTAATAAACACTTTTTTGAAGTGAGCAAAAACATTATGACTTTTAAGAATAACCTAAATAATAAGTTTCTTTTACCAAGACTGATCTTGATTCTAACCGTGTATATACTGGCTTGCTTATTACCTAAATTTCAATTTTTCCCGAATTTAAACTAGAAGTAAATTATTGCCTTACCAGTTTTTGCTCTTTTCCGTCCTGATATGCTTGCTGTACTCATAAGTTGGAAAAAAATATATATCATCCGAATTTGGTTCCATTTTAGTTTTTTCAAACTACATGAATGTAGTTTTCGTTGCAAGTAAAAAAAATTTAATAAAATTATACAAAATGGAGATGTTTTGAAAAAAAATGCCATTAAAAAGTTACATTATCGTGAATTACTCAAAACCAATCAACCTAATTAAAGAACCTCTACGTGCAATGGAAATTATGTGTATTGTATACACTGCGTAAAAAGTGGATGTAAATCCTCTTAAAATTGTATTAGAGACGCAGCAAGTAAGAGAAAATATTGTTTCAAGCAAATTACGTTTAATGTTTTAGATCAATAATCCATATCAACATATTAAATTTTGCAACTAACTATTCTGCATCAACACCAAGCCCATAAGATGCGTCTTCTCCATCATTTCTAGGAGTCTCGAGTGGTAGTCTAAACTTTTTTCCTGTCGATCTTATGTGACGCCTCACATGTTTTTAGATACGCAGCCAAATTCTTTGGTGGCTTAGCCTACATTTATTTGTAACTGTTCCATAACTGACAGTGACCCTTTGCAATCTTTATTAAAACTGAATACAGATTATACAAATATTACAAATTTAAGAAAAAAAATTCAATAAAATAATTAAAATAACAGTAATAATTAATAGAAGGGAGCAGATTCATGAATCAATTAAGCGCACAGGGTCACATGATTATACACGTCACATCGCGTCCTTGTCGTGAGCCAAGTTCGATATAGTATGCTTAAACTTTTACATTTTTACGAAAATCAATTCAATATTTTGATATATTTATCTGCCTTAAGAGAACCCGTTTCCACTGCCTAACGTTCTTATTTCCGTACGTTCCTATTCCTAACGTTCCTCATTCCCTAACTTTCCTATTACGAAATTTTTTGCACTCCATTAACTGTGCGATTCAACTTTGTGGCCAGCTTGTCGAAACCATAATGACAATGAAAAGGAAGCAGATGGTTTTCAACGAGTCAACACTTCCGGATTCGTTTTGGAAATTTTTGTAGCGTGTAGGCCATCAGTTAATTGATGGCGGTTTTTCCGAATTGCTCTGAACAGCACCCCTTCATCTTTCGTATCAGCCTATTCGGGACTCGAGGCTTTTTCCAATAATTTAAGCTCCCCTTCCTCTTCTTAATAACATAGGCGACTGTCGGTTTAGGATTATTCCCCTTACTAGATATGCTCCTTGAGAAACAGTCAATTTTGTGATACCCTATGATAACACCTTTCTCAAAATTAGATGACTTTTTATTTTGTGTTATCTCACATCAGACAAGAACCAATGTTGTTTGCTGTGTGATATTTAATGACAATGAGCGTATTGTGTATCAAAACTGTAAATAATTGAATTTGCTTGGGTGTCCAAAATCTTATTGGCATATAGTGTATATTTAACTTGTTTATATTGCTCTATATACTACCAATTAAAAATATGTTTCAAAAGGTGATAAGATGTTAATACCTTCATTTTTACTTTGCAGTGAATTTTGTAAATAGCGCACAGAGAAAAATATTCTGATAAAATAACCACACAGTATGGTAATGTCACACTCATTTCCGGTAAAAAATAATAATTCTAATTAATAAAACCGAAATATACGGTATTTAAACTATTCATTTGGTAATTTTTCGTTCCTATAGTAACGGTTTCGCAGAATTTCTTGTTTTCAAAATTATAGTTCGTAATACCACACATTTAATTAAAAATACAAACATGAAAATTAAATTTAACAGAATTAAATAGTTTTTATTCCATGCTCCAAGATATCGTGATAAAATTACAGCAATTACCAAATTTTATCACATATTTTATTGTTAATTTCACTGAAATGGTTACCACAGCGTTTCGATCAAAATTACCAAGCTTTTCGGTGTTTCCTTGGAGCCAGAAATGCTGTAATTTTTACCATATTCTGGTAGGTCTACCATACTTTTTTCTCATTGAGCTTTTATTACAGATGAACGATTCTTGTATAGTATTGTTTACGTTTTTAAAAGCCTAATACATTTAAATTAGATAATAAACACTTGAAAATTTAAACTTATGTAATATATGTGATAAAGTATTCACATTAATATGTTTATTAACAATGAATTTATTATTGGTGGTAATATAATCTGGAATAATCCTCTGACTTTGCTACTTCTAATCTTGTGTTCAAGAAATATTATGTTATGTCTTGCATTTACAGTGAATAAAGGTAGAAAATGATCGCGTTTTTGCTTTGTTCGGTTTTGTGAGAACACGAGATAACATATAATAAGATGTGTGTTTGTGAGTATCTCTTATTTTGGTTCCTCCTTTTATGATGCATTTGTCAATAACACTGACGGGTGAGGCTTGGCTACTTTCTCATTTTCTCTCGGATTCCCAGTGTCGGTTATACGGACATTGGAAAAACCTTTTCTGTGTCAAAGAAAACTGGTGAGGCGAAAAGAAATTGCTTTTTCAGATATTAGATTCATTCAACATACCTTGAATTCGGAGAAAAGCTCATAGTATATTTCAAATTTATTTACTAAGCTATCATGGTAACGATATTGAATGTTGTCTAGGCCATTGTCAATATTTGCAGTTTTAAGGGATTAGGAAGACTCAACTACACTTGAAAACTGTAAAGGCTTTTAGATATAAATGATGATAATATTTTACTTGAACCGTTCAGTGTCTGAGTCAATTTTAAAGAAAATATAAGATGTTTTGAAGGGAAAATGATATTTTAGTTAAAAGATAATACTATTGCAAATCGTCATGTTTACAAAGCAGATAATTTATTAAATGTGATTATAAAACGACACAATTTTCTACAAACGGTCATGTTCATAAATATTTACCTGAAAACTCAATTCAATTTGCTTATATTTATTGGTTGCTGGCAAATATTTTTTAGAACGTGGCTCTGTGGTACATTTAAACTGCTGCTTCTAAATATATCTTTAATTTTATTTACGTATTTAAGAGTGGGATAATATTTTTGCGTTACTATTTTAAGAAATCAAGGCCATAAAAAGTTTGACTCCTGAATTCTTTATAACTAAAAATGTAAGGCTTTACATATCTTTATCTTTCAAATTCAGGAAAAATTTGTTTTTATCTCAATTAGAACGTACAACAAGAAGCGGTATAAGTTTTTCCTTTATATTCAATATCCAATAGATTCTTAAGTTATGAAGTTTTTTTTCCATGGAATAATACAATAATTTTTTACCTTCCCTCCAACTTTAAAAAGATAACTTAAAGCTCTTATAAAAAATATTTGCGTATAATTTAGAATATATATATATTTTAGAAATATGAAATAAGGAGCATGAAATTTCTATTTAAAATTTTTCTTAGACACTTAAAGGATAAGAACTGATGAAAGTTTTTGATGCAAAACTGATGCAATTTTTATCAAAATGAACTAAAAACAATTCATATTGAACCATCGTAATTTTTTATAAATATGTCAAACATTAAAAACGTATATTTTTCATTTTTTTAAAAAAAATGACTAAAGAAATATTTGTGAGCATTTTTTGTTTGCTTTTTTGTTGTACAACAATACTAAAAATTCAAAAAGCCATTCCTAAAAATGGTTCAAAATTGTGTTTCAGACCCCACCTAAATAAATATTTAACTTTGGTTTCATTTAGTTACTTCTAATTTTGAGATATTCCATAAAAGGCAATGTTCTCTCGTTATAATACTCGATTTAGAGACATTAATCGTGTTAGTCACTTCACGTAATAAATAAGTTATTAATAATTTCAGTTAAAAAAACACTAACTCATTTTCAAACATTTCGTAAGTGTAAAAAGAACATGTAGAAAGAACAGTTGGAAGGAAATGTAAAAAGAACATGTAAAGTATTTGGAAAAGGGCTTTGTTGTATTTGGAATAAACTAAAATGCACAGTTGCTGTCTTTGATTCCCAAACAGATATTTTTTCTGCTTCCTTCTGTTTTTCTGTCAAATTTTACAATTTTCTATAACGTAAGTCCGGCAGTGGACTGATCGTTAAGACACGGTTCCCACCAGATCACCGAAGTCAAGCATCACTGGCTGCGGTCAGTGTGCGGGTGGGTGACCACTTTGATCAGTCTGCGCAGGGACCGAGGATGTGCGGTATTGGTCCTCGTTAAACTGTTCTATCGTAAAGTGCTCGACTTCGCTTGCAGGTAGTCGGACTACCAAAGCAGGGAAGCCATCCCCCCTGCAGAGGATCAAAATTGTGATGGTATGTCTTCGGATCATCCTCAGGGATGTTTCCCAGACCGTCGCCAATAGCCCATTGTGCAGCACTAGTGCGACGTAAATGAACTACAACAACATCATCTATAACGTAAATAACTCACGCACATTCAAATTAATTAGTATTTTAGCAACAAAAAAAAATTTTTTTTTTTTAAATGATTCTATACCTGAATCACATTTACACGGAATGTGAGCAGATTAAAACTTTTTGTTTTGTTATTTTCTTGTCATATTATTAAAATGTTAAGTAACATAGCATTTTTTTCGAGACAAAATAACAGTTTCGTGATGTTAAGATTTTCAAGACAAGTTATTGTTTTTAGTTTCTCGCGTGATCCTTGAGCAAAGTTTTCCCCCCTCATCATGGCAAAGAAAATGTCGAACAATAAATGGTTTGAGTCCCGTCATTCTTTCAGAAATCTTGAAGTCTTCAAAATGCTGCAATTGTTGCGTGATTACGATTACTGTACATAAAAAGAACTAGTGAAAAGAAGTTTACAATTACAATAAAAAAATGGCAACAACTGTTTTCTTAAGAAATTCTAATCTGAAAAAATGCCGTTGAATGATGGGATTTTCCTCAAAATTCAATAAATGTCGTATGTTAGCAAATAATCAAGTCATATAAAATTGATTTTAAAATGGAAATATTAAAAATACGAAAAAAATTTGTGAATGTGTAATCTTTCATTTCAGGCAAGCATGCTGTGAATTTACAAATTACTTAAACAATTTCTATTTTTGCAGAATTTAGATTACCATAAACTGAAGGCACTGTCATTTATCCTCACTTAAACAATAATTTTATTTTATCAGACCTGATTATCGAATTATAAATATTTTATATAATAAGCTTTCATGTCTTGTTAAAGCAGTTGAAAATATTGAACAAAATTATTTAAAACAGTTTAAAATATATATAATTATAGTTTAAATGAATTACTTACTTAATTTGTATTTCTATTAGGATAATTCAAAATTATGAACACAGTCTTGAAAAAAATACACCTAAGCACTCAATAAAGAAATAGATAAATTTTTTATGATATAAACTTCATTAAAGCATAAAATGAAAGTAAAATCCCACTATTTAATAATCTTGGGTGTCTAAACTGGATTGTAAGAAATTACCAGTGCCTTTCACCGTAAAATTTATTTGTATCTTAAAAGTTTTTGGAATAAAAAATCTGATATACCGTAATTTTTACAGTAATATTTACTGTATGAATCCATGGACTGTAATTAAAAAGTATTACTGCAAAATTACAGTTTAAATTTTTATGATAAAAATGGATTTTATAGTTAATTGGAGCTTACGGATACTGCACTCGGAGCTAGTACTTTTTACCGTAACTTTATTTGGAATTTTTTACAGCGTGTGCTTTGGACTGAGATCCAGTACTCTTATTCATAAATTTATTTTTATTCTTACCCAAATTGTGTGCCTTTTATTTCAAATTATATTATGAATTTTATGTAATTTTTCTAGGAGAGATTGCATAGACAGGAAAGGGCGGATACAGTACGCTTACTGCGATTTCAGGTATTTGTACAAGACAAGTATTAGCACGTGTACTTCAATAGGTAAAGGGATTGCTTTGAGCGTTAAGGATAAATGATAGCTAGTTTATTTTGTTTTTTCAAAGCATGGGGAAAAAATTTTATCGCTTCTACATAATTTTCTACATTATAAAATATTTTAAAATTAAGTAATATTTCATAAGCTACGGGAGTTTGACCAATGGTGCCCATAGCTCTAATATATATATATATATATATATATATATATATATATATATATATATATATATATATATATATTTAAACATATTTAAAATTGTTCGAATCATTTGTAGATATAACATAATAATATTTTTTTTCTAATTTAATAAATAATAATTCAAACACGGAATTTTGATTTTATCAAATTCTCTTCTAGTAATTCTTGGAAGTTCAATGCCTTTCTTTTTCATTTTACATTGTGATAAAAAAATCACGTTTTATAAACAAAATACGAACATTTTTTGAATAATTTCCTAAAATATCCCAGTTATTTATTTCAAACTAACATAAAAATATTTACTACATTTTTTTTTTAAGAAATCTTGAAATTCAATCTTTGTATTTCCAATTTCCAAATTTGCTTTTGGTATTTCAAAAATAATTATTTTTGTACGTCTTGATTTAATATCTCATAAACATATTTCCAAATATTATTTTTTTATGATATTGTTTGTAATAATAATGAATTAAAAACAACAATACTGAGATTCTAAACTACTATCAAGACAAAATATTAGAAACCCCCTTTTTCTTGTGTAATCAGTAAACATTTGTTGACAGTTTTCAAAACTAAGTTCTTTATACCTTTACTTTAACATAAAAAAGTTCTTCAAAAAGCTTTTCTTTTCTATTAAAGAAGTAAGATTACCTCCAATGTGTTCTTAATCCTTGACTCTTATGGCCAGGCTTTACTAGAGGAAAATTATTTTTGTTACTTTTGTTTTTAAAGAATAGCAATTATTTTTTTCTCTTTAGTTGTTTCTTAGAGTTCAAAAATTTTAGTTAATAACTAAAAATATTTTCAATTTTCTATGGAATGAGCAACTGCGTCGTTCCAGTTATCACTATATTTATTGATTTTAAATATTGATGGGAAAAAAACTATAAAAACTATATATTTGTTGTAAATATTGGTTGCAAAATGTGCGATTTAAATTTGATGAATCCTAACAGTGTCTAGTTTTGTTTTTTACTTGAAAAATTATTTACTCTGAATTCTTAAAAATGTGTCATTTTAAAAATATTTAAAAAAATTTCTAAGCTCCTGTAAAAATAACATAATTGCACATTTTTCCAGTGTAATAAATAATAGAACAAAAGCTGGATTTTGACTTTATCAAATTCTCTTGTGGGGATTCTCGAATGTCCAATGCTTTTCTTCTTTATTTTGCATTATAATAAAAAATCCGCGTTTTATAAATAAAATACGAGCATTTTGTAAATAATTTGCTAAAATATCCCAGTTATTTTTTTCAAACTAACATACAAATATTTACCACATTTTTTATATATTTTTTTTAAAAATTTAATCTTTTTATTTTCAATTTCCAAATTTGCTTTTGATATTTCGAAAATAATTAGTTTTGTACGTCTTAAATTAATATCTCATAAACATATTTCCAAATATTTTTTTATGATATTGGTTGTAATAATAATGAATTAAAAGCAACAATGCTTTTCATTCAACAACATTCTAAACTCCTTTCAAGACAAAATATTAGAAACCCATTTTCTTGTGTAATCAGAAAAAAATTGCTGGCAGTTTTCAAAACTAAGTTCTCTTTCCTCTTGCTTTAATATAAAGAGGTTGTTTAAAAAGCTGTTCTTTTCTATTAAAGTAGAAAGATTACCGGCTGTATGTTCTTAATTCTAGACTCTTATAGCCAGGTTTTACGAGAAGAAACCATTTCCTTTACTTTGTTTTTAAAGGACAACAGTTATTCTTTTCTTAGTGGTTGTTCATCATAGTTCAAAAATTTCAGTTAATAATTAAAAATATTTGCATTTCTTTAACTACACAGCAATGTACTTTGGCCAAAAGTATCGCACGCCCATATAACCATTTTATGGCACGCCCATAGAACCAGACACATGATAAATTTTACTATTTACTGGCAGTTTCAGTCATTTTTTTTTTGTCAGGATAATTTGCACTAGGCAATCGATTGTTTATGCAAAACATTTGATTTAAAAATAAAACTACCGATTGAACCTATAAAAGCATTTCAAGATGTGCAGAAATTTTTTATTTGCTTTCTGAAAAAGTGATATGTTCGTTTCTTGCTACCTCTTTTATAATGGTAAACACATCTAGATAAAGCAATTATTAGTCTTTCGCATCATTTTAGCTTAAAATTGTAACACACTAATGTGTGAACCAGTAGTTTAGACGTGGTTCTGTTCTTGTGACTTCCATACGCTTACCTCAGTTGTGGATCCAGTCAATTCTTTTTCTGTAACACACTGTAGATAACAACCTTTATTAACCGCATATCACTGAAGACTGCTTCATTTACATAATTCATATCTCTCCTATTCAATGAATAACAAGCTTTATCTTATCCCATCTTTCAGAGCACCTGAATCTGCATTTAAGGGCATTATATCTTTTAATTAAATATGACCTCCCGCCTTTAAAAATTAAAGTCTTGCAATTTCGCTACGAATTTTATTTTAAATACGTTTCTGTAAGGTCTCGTGAAACTGTTCATTCTGGCAATATCATTTCCAAAGGTAAGTATTGTTCTGCCCTCTATTTATTTGAAAGAAAACTACTTACCTAAATTTTGATTTAAAGTTACCAAACCAGCTCAAAATACTCTATTAAATTATTTTCTTTACTTAACGCTGCACAAATAGTTTATGTTGTTGCATTTCTTTAAATAACTTTCTAAATTTAATAGAACCGTCTTTATTTATTCTCTCTAAGTAAAGTTTGATTGTTTTTCTTTAGCTACAAATAAAACAGGGGTTTACTTATGTTTTTGAGAGGTCGATTAATCATAAAGGTTCTAAGTACCCTGACTTAGAAAATAATAGGTTGCAAGATAAAAAACGTGTTAAATATTGTTCCGCTACATAAAGCTTATCCCACTGGATATAATGAGTGAGCATCTTTAGACCACATTTATACACTGTTCCATTCCTTTACTAAAATGTGAACGCTGGCAAAGCGTTATAATTCAATATTTTTTATAAAGATTTCTTTTTTGTTTGTTTTTTATTCGTGGGAATCTAACACGAATCAAAAAGATAAAATGTTTGAAAGACATCATCGCAAAACTGCTCTATGTTCCACTAGTTAAGATAACATAGTGTTATGTTTTTCATTTTTCAATTTAAATCGAAAATAAATAATACACAAAAACGAAGAATAAACATGAGACAGAGACTGAGTAAAAAAATTTCTAGATGCAAATGATGATTAAAATTTAAAAGTTTTGATTTAGATTCAATTTGAATATCTGAAGTTTGCTGAGACCACCAAGATGAACTTAGGCAACGATCTTGAATTTGCTGAGGCGGAGGGTTTAAAAAAAAATTAGAGATTGAAAATGGGGAGATTAAAAAACTTTTAACTGCTCAAGTAAAGTATTGTTCCCTCACTACTTTTTATCCTGATTTGAATGAAATCAAACCCAGTAGAAAAGAATTATAGCTTAGAAGTTATTAGGGTTCTTTTTTTTTAAATTTAAGTAGACCAATTTGCTTGTCTGATTCTAATTTCTAAACAAACAATGCATTACACCCTATATATTTTTACTCTTAATTAAATTAAGCCAAGCTAAAGTTGAAATCAATGAATTTTGTGCGAAAAAAATAACAATTTTAGGCAAAATTTCGAAAGTATAATGGGTATCTATTGGCTTAGTTTTGATTTAAGCAAATTTAGCGTAAATAATTCATAAGAAGCAATGTTTTACTTGTCTATATATCAATGTCATTTACAAATATATTAATTCGAAATCTTGTACTTTTTATATATTTTTTACCTTTATAATAACTAAAACCTTCATAATAACTATTATAACTCATGAACTTACGCAGGAAATACACAGGAACTTACAGCATGCACAGGAATGAGTAAATTATTTGTTTCGTTAAAAAATATCAGACCAATTAATAGATACTTCATTAACTTGTCTATATAATCAGACAAAAATTGCACGTACCTATTAATACGTAAACTATCTTTTATCTTCTAAAATATTACTTAAATTGACTTAAATTTAGTCATATTTGATTCGTCATAAAAATGCATGATGAACATTTCCGCATTGTCGAAATAGTATTGTCAAATTAGTGAAAGGAAATTAATAAGTTTAAAATTTAGTTTTTTTTTTATGTAGCATCTAATAACTTCTACCAACTTTGCTTTTTGTTTAACTTCTTTCAGCGTAAAAAAATTCATGGAGAACAATAAAATACTAGCCTGGAAAGGCAATGTTTAAGTTTTGCCAACTTTTGTCTACTTAAGTAAAATCAAGGTGGTTGTAAAACTCACCTTTGGGGAGGGAGCTCTGACCTAATCTACATCTTTAAAAATGATTTTCAGCTTTCATCTTATTATATCCATATTCAACTAATTAAGAGCCGGTCTATAAAGAACATTATTATATTAATATACTAATTACACTTAATACATTTTAAAACTCCTAGATTCTACGCACTTTACTTTTAAAAATCATGACTCTCCATATTCGTATTTATTTCTTCAAAATAAACATTCATTATTATCTTCTGATTTTCTGCCCCGAATTAATTGCTTAGATGCCTTGCTCATCTGAGCGTTACTGCTCTGTCCTAATAACGCAAGCAACGAATTCCATTCCATAGCCATGAGCAGCTAATAAATATTTTGGATACCAAGGATAATATCTGTTCTCACATAAAGTAGAAATTTTACATTTTATTTCTTTACTCTTCTATCAATAATTAATGGAAAATTCTTCTCTATCCAGTTGTCAAAAGGCAACTAGATTAAATTTGGCAAAAATATACCGTAGAATTTTAAGATTAATATGTATTGTATTTTACTACTAATTTCCACCCGCTTTCGGAAATATTTTTGATGACTCTGATTTAAGCTGACACTGTGTAGGGGTAAGAGAACTGGCCATGCATCAGAAAGGTTCAGGGTTCGAATCTCGGGCAAGGCATGGATGTTCCTTCCTACTCTGTACTATCTGTCCTTACTGTAAGAGGAACGTTGGCCCACCCAATATGATGCCCCTGATAGAGTGGCCAACAAGTTTGCCCTTCAAATGCCTGTATGACGAAATGTCATTCTCCAGGTGGGCATTGGGAAAAAAAAACTTCGGCTTGTTAGAGAATCAAGCGATTTTTAATCAATCACGTGACGAAACTACTTGCTCATTCGCTTGACGTCTCAAGGAATTTTTTCAATATTTTTTTACATCATTTTCATATCATTCGTGGTGTATGACGGGATAATACAACAGTTAGTTCTACTATCCGTCAAGTATTTTCCCCGAGTTTAATTTCTAGTTCGATTTTATTCACTTATAATTCTATTCTTTTACGATGTGTTTCTTAAAAGGAAAGAAAGTAGACAAAATCTAAGGGATTCAGAGCTAAATAGCAACCCATATCCTAAAATGTCATCGTACGCCTCTAGAGTCACTTCGCTTTTATGAACTTTAGTTTAAGCCTTTAGTTCTTCAAACTGTGGGTATGAAAGTTCAATCAATTAGTTATTTAAAACGGTAAATACGACTATTCACAGTGATATAATGACCACTAAGACCTAACAAGTACATGCGATATACGTGCTTGTTATATCTGTGGAGGCGAAAGTCCTGTGGTTGGTCGCTAAGCAATAACATGGTTACAATGATCTGGAGAAAATTTCCTTCCCCTTCTGATCTAAGTCTAAACTGAGGGAGTGGTCTCACTATCGAGTGATGCTGCCTTTATCCATGAGGTTCTGAGCCAAGCCGTACTTTCCCCCTTGCAATGCTCTCTTTTCAATCGAAAGGCACAGCTTCCTGACTAAATTAGCAAAAGGTCAATAGCTGTCCAAAGGTCCAAGTGTCATTAGAAACAACACAACAGTAAACGGTAACTTGCACCTTAAACCACAAACTTGTTTTTCAAATTCTTTATTTTAATAACTGTTAAAACTTGTTAAATGTTTCACGCCAAAAAAGTTTATTCAGTAATAGTGGTTATTTTAGTTAGATATGCTTATTGTATACATTTATGAAACATTACTGAAAGCTTAAAAAAACTAAGTTTCGGGGGAAAATGAAAAATTTTATCAACTCATTTTTAAGACATTAGTTTTATGAACATAAAGGTAATTTTACAGAACTTATTCCTAGTTTCTAAAACATTCCTTAAGCAATCAAAAACTCATTTGCCATATTGGTTAATAAATATTTTTAATAAGTTTTATTTTCATTTTTCTCACATTATACAAAATAAAACTATACGAAAAAAAAAAAAAAAATTCTGGTCAAATTACCATACTGTATGTTCATGATATTTCTGGTTTTGATATCATGATCTAAGGTATAATTCCACCTCATACCACATTTCCCGAAATTTGTCTCATATTATAAAACTATATTTCATTGCTAATTTTACCAAAACTATTACCAAAATACTTTGGTAAAAATTTCGAGCCTTTTTGTGCTCCCATAGAGTCATAAACAAGGTAAATTTTAAAATATTCTGATAGTTTTTCTCATACTTTTCTTCAGTGTACTAAAATACTAAAAACTAAATTTATCCACATTTCGAATGATATGAATAAATTCAGAAACAACTAAAAATGCAAGCCTAATTTCCAATAATCTTTCCCTAATAAAAAAAATAGGTCAACGATTTACACGTGGATGTTTCTTACGAGCTTAACTATTATTAACTCCATAAAAACTTAAGCAACACCTCGAATTGTAGGATAAAATTCATGGAAGTAAGAATACATTAACTTCCTCTTAATTAAAAATTATATAGGAAAAAATCTTTTTGGAATCTTATGCTTCAAGATTAAACAGTCAGTCCAATATCACGTGTCCACTCTTTATATAGGACTGCAAAGAATTTTGCAACTGATTATGTAAATGTGACAAGAAGCCTTGAAGAAACCCCCCGCTGCAAGAAGAAAATATATTCCATAAATAATAACTTAATATGTGATCCCTGAAAAGGTTTTCTTAGCCTAGATTTGAGAGTTAGTAAAAACCAGCGGAAGAGAAAATGTCAGTTGAGGATCCTATGTGAAGTCTCAGAACAAAAACAAAAAAATAAATATATAGCAAGAAAATATGTCAATGGATAGAATAAACTCATGCCTAATTCTGCAAAATACTAAAATGTTGTAACTATTGGATGTCACTTTTGAAGTTATATTTCTTGTCAGCTTTCAAGTAATGTTTGTAAGAAAAGTGAAATAAACATGATAAAAATGAGGAAATCGTATTCGTCTTGATATAATGCTTAGATTGTAGAATTCATTTTGTTCTATAAACTCTTTAACCAGTAACAGTTTTTAAGTATTGATGCATATGTACTTTGTAATATATAGAAATGTAAACAAACTATCCTATTTACTTTACTAGTTAGTATTAAAGTTATGTTTTTCTGGAATAAAAATATTTAATAAAAATAAAATACAGTGCTACTGTTATTAGTGTGGCTAGAAATTGTTTATAACGAAACAGTTTTCAAAAATGATATGTTTTTATATAGAGTTTATAAAATCTTAAAAATATCAATTAAGCTTTAAATATACAAGCATCATCTAATGATACTGAAAATAGTGCGTAATTTATTGAATTTAATATATATCCTAAAAATTTTGAATATTCTATTAATGTTCTAGAAATTATATACATTTTCTCTAAAACTTTTTTTCTTAAAAAATATTTTTAGAAAAGTAATGCTTATGTTTGGAAAAAAGATTTCCACTCTTTTGATCTTTTTTAGGCGGATACTCTTTTAGAGAACCAATATTACTTTACTTTTAGATAAACACATTTTAAAAGAATTACTATAAACAAAAACAAAAAAATGATGTGTCAGATAATTTTAGAAATATTAATTTGATGACTTAATCACGAATGATACCATGCTAGTGTTGTTCATTGAATTTATCTGACAAAGAGAATAAAAATAATTAAATATTAAAGTATGCACAATAAACTTTCTTTAGGTCAAATGACTATAAAATAACACTTAAGTTATCCTTAAAATATTTGAAAAACTCTATCGCTAAATTTAAATCAGTGACTAACACTTAACCAATCAGAAATTTCCATTTCGTTTTTCACCTATCCCCCTCAAGAGTTCGTTGTAGAATGTTATAATATCGACAGTGATCCTCCTCGTGCTTCGAACCATGACTATGCCGAATTTTATCGTTTTTCAATCGGATGGTTTAGGAGTCTGTAAAGGATACACACCGTGACAGATATCCATTTATATATATTGATTTATTTATTAAGAAGGGAGAAATAATTTAACTTTTAAATTATAGAAAATATAAATTGCTTATTCTCTTATAACAGTTCAATTATACATACACATATAAAGTTTGGAATAAAATATCGGATAAGAAATACAAAAGGCATTTAAGGCATTTGGGAATTTTTATCAAATCAAAAATTATCAGCCAATAACTAGCGAATACTATCGAATTACACTATCAAATTACAATATCTGAATTTGAATTTAATACTAAGGCTTATAAAATAAATCAAATATGACCCTCAAAATATTTTGTTATTAAAATCATCCAATACTATATGAATACTTTACGAATTTCTCTTTAAGTCATTTTTAAACAATCAAACGTGGAATTTTTTTTTAATTATTTGTTTTAAAATATATTATTTAAAATAAAATTTAAACATGCAATAAATCATTCAATTTTCATTTTGTCAAGTAAAAAAATATATATGATTAAAACAAATTTTAAAGATCTGACATTTCCTTTTTACTATTTTCTTATTCCATCAAAATACACAGATATAAATTTTAAACGAATTAAATAACTAAATCTAAATTATTATGTATATGTTTTCAAATTAAAAATTGTAATTATAAAAATGAAGTATTTTCTGAATATATGCCAAGTTTTTATAAAATTTATTTTCAGTAGCAAATATCAATTAGAAAATATCACACCGAAAATCTATTGAAATGAATGACAAAGGCTATATAATATTAGTAAAATAACACACTTAATTAAATCAAGATGATATCTCATAAAGTATTCAATAGATACTTTGATACAATCATAAAATTTAATATAATCAGGAAACTTTTTAATCAATGTCACTCATGACTGCACCGCAAAAGTTTAGAATAGTTCAAGTATTTCATGAATCGAAGCGCTGGTATTTGAAGCGCCAAAAGATTGTTAATCTGATCTGCACGTTTTATACTGCAACATATTGTTTTCAAGCTCATCTTTACGTTAAATGTGTCAAAAATGTGTTACGAAGTAGGGGTAGTAGGATAGTGATACCGGGTAGTTAAGATTTGAAAGCCCGTTGGAGCTAAACTGTTCGACATAGAAACTGTTTGTTTTTACCAAGACGTTCATTCTTTAGTTGTATACAAATATTATTCTTGAAAAATCATCTATGTATTTTTTTTACATAAATAATTTTTTATCTGGAATAAGTCCAACAACGTGGTTTTACTCCAATAGTGGGGTAAAATCGGGTACACATGTAATCTCTATTGGAAATTTGGAAATTCAGTGTAAAATGCAGAGGAATAGAATTTTTATATTTCTATTTGATCTCGCTCGATTTTAACTATTTATTCTATATTTCTATTTTATCTGACAATTTCCAACAATTATGCATATCATTTACATGTGATGTAATCAAGGCCGTACTTAAGAGGGAAGAGATAGACAACTGTTCCAGATCACGGAATGGCTGAGAGCCAGTTCTAAGTTCTTTACAAAAATTATTTATTCGTTTTACAAATTATTTGTGGGTTTATTAGTGTTTTGACAAAAGAAAATGGCGGTGAATTTATTTATATCTTTATAAATATAAAAGAGTAGCATTAGATAAAGATGTAGAGTTGGAATTATATCCACTCTAATATTTTTCATCAGAAAAAATCTACGGCTTAGTCAGTCTTAGAGCATCTCTGTTCCCCTAACACCTTTGTCTTAAACCAATGAGAGTCAAACATGCCCTCACACTCAAGGATAGCAGACGGATTATATGATTCTCTGTCATTTTGTTATATGTTTCCGTCGTAGTTTTAATAAAAATTGTTAAATTAGTCTAATTGGACTATAATTATTCTACATCTTTTAAATCACTTTCTTCACAACAGAAAACCATCTACTACAAAGCTTATTCAAAAATAATCTTCTTCCACTGCACTGCAGCTTTCGGGAGATCAGCATAAAAACACATCAAGATGGAGGTGGCACCGAATCAGGTAGTAACCGATTTTACCTCGAGAGCAAAGGCTGTCATAACGAAAAAGAACAGAGCTACTTATTGGGTATCATTATTGTTTTGCATCATTATTCTTTAATAAATTTGCATTATTTGAAGAATAAGAATGATCTTGAGAAATTAAATTTCAGGAAATATTCGACCGATTTTTCTCACATTTTGTATCCATGTATATTCTTTAAACTGATGCGGAAAATTGTATAACTCATATTCAAAAATTTTTCGACAATTGTTAACTAAAATAATTAAAAAAATATTTACTAAAAGTTACTTTTTGCAAGATATTATTTTGCATCGTATTATGGCTAAACGATTTTATAATTGTGCGTAAAAAATTTTCAATTCACTTCAAAAGTTCGTGAGTTATAGCGAAATATGCAAAAAGTGAAACTAACATTAAGAGGTCCAAACTTTGAAGCGTTCACTTGACTAAACTATAGGGACCATATTTCCCAGATTGAGGCTACACCCTATAATTTGAGGGTCAGAAATCCAAATCCGTCTAAAAAGTTGCATGTTTATTCAGAAAAGTACGTATTTGTGTCTAACTTCGTAACATGAAAATCCAATCATTATACCAAAGGTTATTCAGTGGGGTCCATTTTTTTGCGCACTGTACATTAGATGCATGTATGTACATATACACAATATATGCATGTTCAACGTATGTATCCACACATGCGTAATATATTTGTGTACAATTGTACGTCTAATGGACGTATATATATTTTGTATATTAAACACATATATTCGACACGCATATTTTGTACATATGTACATAAATACATTCAACATTCATATATCGTTCGAATGTACATACGTAAAGTGTGAAGATATGGAAACATGTATAGTACATATGTGCATATTAATATTTGGCATAAATCTTTCTTTCAAATTCGTACATGTGTATACATGTTTGATAAATGCATGTAATATGTATAATGTATTTATGTCCAATGAATGTATGAACACATGTACAATGTATGTATGTTCGTACTTATACATACAATGAATATACATAGTTATACATACAATGAATATACATAGTGAATGAAATTGTTCGTACTTATACATACAATGAATATACATAGACATATTGTATATATTTGCCATATATATTCGTCTAAATATATGTACAATACAATAACTAAAACACATGTAATTCAAGTATGAAGACCATTGAATATAACGAGTCAAGCAAGTTAAATGACAAAATCAAACGATATTTAAATTCAGTTGTCAACTTTAATTGTTCTATATCATTTTAAAATTATTCGATTAAATATTAATTTTGAGTTATTTCAATAAAAAGTTTGAAGCTACTAACTTTTTTTATATCATAATGCATACCTCATGGAAATTTTTAAGATGACAGAAAAAATCTTTAGTTTTAAATGCGGAAATTATATTTAGGAATTTAAAATATTATCGTTTACTTTCCATTATAAAAACAGATTCAGTTTCATATGTTTTAAAACAAATTTTAAATATTGACTTAATGTTACGCTAGAGTAAGTTAAAGTGACAAAATATTCATATTTACCTTAGTTTTAGGTATGTTTTTATTTATATTTGTATAAATAAAAATAATAAAGAACAACGGATGTTTTATATCTCTCGGTCAGTGAGATTCCCTCGATGGCTAAAGAATTTGACTTGCTCGCACAATGTATGATCATACATTATAAATACAGATATTTACATGTACGTATAAATTTATTCCCACACAATTACACGTATGCGCTAAATGTACATAAGTACAGGTATATATTGTATACACATACGTAAATTACTTGTTATACATCTATTTTTTGCATATCGATACATTACATGTACGTATGTCTTAACGAAGTATATGCGTGCACAAACCATATTTGAATGTACATGTAAACGTAGATACATACATGCACACGCATACATACATGTTTTTTATTTATATATTTTTACAACTACGTATATATGGTGCACCTATAAACAACGTTCTTACTTATATATTTTAAGTAAATACATACATTGCATATATATATATATATATATATATATATATATATATATATATATATGTACATGCGTACGTACATTATAATGTTCTTAAAAATATGCTTCCCCATACATACTTACATAATGTATTCACATAATGTATTTACATAATATAGAATCATAATTACTTGCAATCGTATATTTTGATCACAAGTAATCACTAATACATGTAACCATGATACTTGTTGATACAGTACTTGTAATCACTAATACATGTAGCCATGATTACATGTAATCATACATTTTGATTAGTTAAAATCATAATTACCCTTAATCATTTTGTTTCGATTACTTGGAGTCGCAATTACTTGGATTCACGATTACAGTTGTAATCAAAATTAGGTTGATTTGTAGTTAAGATTAAGATTACAATTAATTGGTTACTTTAATCGAAAAATGTAATCAATTACATTTTAGTCCAAATCTGGTATCAGAGAGAAAAGAATTTTATAACGTAAGTGTCATTCAGTTTAAAAGTGATTTAACGCTGTATTTTTAAAATAGAAATATTTTAGTTAAACACCAAGCACATTGACTCCTGTCGTTAATGTTAAAATTCCGGAGAAAAACTAACTGAATACTTTCGTTTGTTTTACAGCTCATAAATTAGCAAAAAGCTCAGTATTTTAAATTTTCTTTTACAATAAGGTACTTTTTTGCAATAAACAACTGACGTGTGAATTTCGAATATTCATTGTACATTAACCAAACCATGTTTAAGAGGACGTTTATCATGTCCTTCAAAGTAAGAAGAATATTATAAGGAACGTAATTCCAGAAGAAGAGGTTATGCAGATAACGGTAGGCTTACCGAAGAACCCCTGATAATCTGTAACTGTATTCCTGGTTTAACTCATTAGATTGACAAAGGGAAATCACATATGCAACGGTGAATAAATGAGTTTGGATAATATGGAAAAGGGGGATAAAATGTGCTCTTAATCAGCTTTCACTAAAAATACTTTCGAGACCAGTACCGCTATTTAATTATTATAATTTATGTAGCAAATATTGTGGAATACAAGACTAGTATTAAATCCATGAGTATGTTTTAAATTTCTTGACAGATTTTTCAATTACTCGTTTCAGAAATAATGATCTTTCCTTCCTCAGGTAGTTGAAAATGAAAATGTATAAAATATTAAATATTGTAGAAAGGAAATATTATAGAATACAAAACTGGCATTAAACCCATGAGTATTTATTAAATTTCTTGACGTATTGTTTATGGAATTATTCTATGACTCGTTTTGTTAAAAATGAGCTTTCCTTCATCAGGTACTTGAAAATAAAAATGACTTCTATTATAAAAATTCTTTTAGTGTTTCAAACGCAGAGATTGCTTTTTACTTACATTGTAACTTTGAACTTGCTAAAGGTAAAAAGTGCTATAAATGACTGTATTTATAGTTATCTTTTCTCTTCTTTTCACATTTTATTTATCTCTCTCTCTTCCTTTCTCTGTAATTGCCCGTCTTTACTGTTAGATAAGCACATTCTTTCCAAAACACGTAATTTTGTAACTATGTAAATCATGTTTTAAGAAGTCATAATAAATATTGATTTTATGCAGTTCTGGTTTTTTAATAATAATGTTGTACCCATTTCAAATGACACTTTTTTGCTTTGAAATATGTTTAACTTTTAATTTTTAAACTTTTTCCTCCGGAAAAATATCTTCAACGATCAGCCAACAAATACATTTACGAAATCGCATTCTTAGTTAATGCAATATTAAAACTAAGTAAAACATGATAATTTTTTTTAAATTTTTATTAATTTAATATAGGCAAAGAATAAAATCAGAAATTTTGTGTAATTATGAAATGAAATGTAACATTGAACAGTATTGTTTTTGTAGCATATGAACTCTCATTTTAAGAATATTTTCTTCATACTAGAATTTGTTTACGCCAGAAATTAAGTAGATATCATTTTGTATTAATTTAAATTTTCATAAAATATATATATTTAAGCATTATAAATTTCCCTATTTAATATTTATAATATAGTATTACATAATTATTATATTTTCCATTTTTCGGTTCCTCTAAAACTATTTCACAATATCAAAAGTATTTTGCGTAAATAGATAGAAAACATATATTTTCCCTTATGCATGCTACTTTTTAAAATAAAAAAAAATGTATATTTCAGAAAATCCTTTCTAACAGGCTTAAAACTTTTGAACTAAAGCAGAAATATAAATTTGATATTCATGTTGTTTATAAAGGTATTTATGCTTTCTCAAGCACAAATTTAAAAAAATCTACGTTTATACATGGATATCTGAACAATTTTAGGAAAAATATATGCATTTTTCTTTTAATAAACTTAACTTACATTCGGTTTTATTGAAAGAATTTTACTTCTATATGTCATTATATGATTGATGATATTTTGTTTACATTTTAAAAATTGTAAAAGATTTTACTTTTATACCTCATTTTATCTAATATTTGTTATATTTATAGATAGTTGTGCATGTTTGCCAACTTGAAATCTTAAAATTGCTTAAATTTTTAACTAATTTTATTAACGCATATAATATATATATATATATACAAAATGAAAAAACTCGGTTAGTCTTCACAGTTTACGAGTTAGTCTGAAACTCAAAAAACAAATCAAATATGTTCCATACTCCACTAATCAGAACAAACCATTTCGGAAGTGCTTTTTCTCGTTCGTTTTGGTGGAAAAAAGAACATGCTTGTAGTCAGGTTTGTCCCTTCATATTTTGTATTCAGCGAATAAAATTATTTTCGTTTCTGTGTACTTATCGTCGGTTCGAGTAACATTAACAATGATGCAAGTCATGAAATGCAGAAAATCTAATATTGTACTATATTGATTGATTAAAAAATAGCTATATCTTTTAGGAGATTTTTAATTAAAATGGATAATTATGTCGGAATTGGAGACAAAATTTTAGGATCATAAAGTAGTCTTTTAAGTTTTCTTTTATTGCCTAACTGAGGTTTAAAACTGAAAATCATTACAAGATGTATCGATTTTTTAACAACTTATGTCTTTTCTTCCTTTTTTTCTGAATAAATACAGCATAGCGAGTAGAGATGGCTGATATATCGCTGAATACTGATGTTTTTAAACAGCATGATAATAATATTTTAGATCTTTACCATCTAGAGGTACATTGTACATTTGATGTCTTACAACAAAATCGAGTGTAAAATAGTAAGTAACAGCGATAATGTGGCAGTTTTTCTTTGACAAGGATGAATAATAAATACGACATTATGAAGATCATTAACTATAATATTATTTAAAATATACGATAAAATCCCAATCATTATTAACGAAAATATATATAACATGCCATAATATTACACGTATAATAGTTAACGATTATTATCGTACACCATATTATTGTGAGTATTCATAAATATTGATCAATGCAAAAATATTTTAAACTAATAATTTGGAAAGTATCGTTATATATCGATATCTGCTAAGATTTTAAAAATCCAATATCAACAGCAGCAAAGCAAAATGATTTAAAACATTGATTAAAACATTGATGCTTTAAAACGAGATGATTTATACACTATGATTTAAAAACATTTCTGTAGTAATGTAATATATTGTTAGCTGTTAAAAATGTAAAGACTAATTTTAACACATTACATATAAAAAATATAAGGGCAGAACTTTATTATATTTTAGCATTAAAGGACATCACTCTCAGAATACATACGGAATAATTTACTCATACCAGCTGAACTATTAAAGCATACCAACTGCAAATGGTAATCCAGAATGCTATATTTGCATTTACGAATAATTAAACAATTCATAATAGACGTAAACTATCCATATTACGTCAACTAATCTACCGAAATGCGTTTAAAATGTTTAAAGCTTCCAAAATAAATTTATTTAAGTGCCTCGATTTTTTTTATAAAATTTATCTGTTAGTATAAATTTGTCATAATTGATTATTACAATTTTCTCAAACATACTGTTTGACAAATGACTGATTTTCAAACATACTGTTGAGCTTTCTAATGAAGTGAACCGGGTTCGAATCTCATGGATAGCTGGTCGATACGAATTCCGCATTCGGCTTGCACCGACCACAGTGCTGACGTGAAATATCCTCAGTGGTAGACGGATCATGGGTTAGAGTCCCTTTGCCGTCAGGCTTACTGTGGAAACTTCACTTGGTCTTCTTCTTCATGTAACGCAAATGCGTGTTAGTTCCTTCAAAAAGTTCTCAACAGAGGCAAATTTTTCCCTATACTTGATCAAGGAGTTCCCTCGTCTTCTGGATTGGGTTCTAAATTACAAGGCTACGGAACTGAACATCAGTTGTCGTAAACTCAAATATTGGGTCGGGTGTTCAATGACTGTTATAATATATAAAATAAAATAAATC
Organism: Parasteatoda lunata; assembly: GCA_949128135.1. NCBI lineage: Eukaryota > Metazoa > Arthropoda > Arachnida > Araneae > Theridiidae > Parasteatoda > Parasteatoda lunata. The sequence continues at coordinate 68,694,152 of OX421971.1, forward strand.
ATACTATTTGTTTTTCCGTGCAAACTGCTGGTCATAAAATTTAGTAACATATCCTTTTTTATTCAGAACTGAAAAAAAGAGATATTTGCAAAACGAGGTTGATACATTTAAAAAAAAAACAAAGTCTCAAAATCTATACAAAAATACAAAAGTAGTTTAAATTCCTTTAAAAAATGCATTTTGTAAATTATTTGAACATATTTTTAAAAAAATTGTTCCACTCTTAATTCCCTTGAAACTAAGAAAAAATTGTAAGCTTATATTCTTACGAGGAAGTACAATTTTATATCTCTAGAGTATTTCCAACTAAAACATTTTATTTCCAATATAAATCCGCGAAAGCATGGAAGTGGAAAATTTTATTATCAAATCTTTCTTTTTTACTAAGTACTTGAGTAAAAAACCAAAAATTCGTGATCTGTGAGCAATAGTCATGAGATTTCAATTTCCTGATTTTATTTTTTGCGTTTGATAAATTAAGAGAATTTTGTTCATTGAAAAAATCCAGAAAATGAAAAATACATAATATTTTATGCCCATAAACTTTTAGTCTCTCATCTGGGTACGGTGCGCAAAATAATTGAGATCATATTTTCTGGATAGCAGCTCTTTCTCATCTTTAAAGGAATGAATACAAAATTTTTAGAAGCAAACGTTCACTTATTAAAAAAATGAAAAACATATTTTTTTACGGAAAAAAAATTAAAGTTAAATGTAATTTTTTTTCCAGTTTTTCATCGTTACCCTCGCACTACGGAAAATTTCCATTTTTTACGGACTTTCTCCCTATATTTGGTGGTTTAAAACTGTTTTCAAAAAACAGATTTTCTCTAATTTGCCCCCTGACTATGAGCGGAATAAAAGTATCAATTCAAATTCTAGTTTTCCTTATACGATTTTGCTTAACGTAACATAACTTTATCTTTTTTCAAATTATTTTATGATTTTATTCTATGCTGGCTCTTACTTTTCAGAAATTACTTTACGGTTTTGTTGATCGTATAAATAAAATTGTGATTCGACTTCATTGTCGAATTGATGCTCTGTCTGATTATTATCTGACTTTAGATGTAATTTTTCGGTAAGTTTAAATGCTAGACATTTTTGTAAGGTTGGGACAATATAGTTTCAAACTTTTTTACACTTTACTATGATTTTAATAACTAAAGCTTTTAAATTGAAGGCAGTTTAATATTTTTCTTTAAAGCCTAACATTGAGCCGTAATAGCTCAAGGGATAAAGCGTTCGCCTTCCAATGAGGTGAACCGGGGTTCGATTCCGGCGATGGCTGGTCGATACGAATTTCGCATCCGGCTTGCACCACCCACAGTGCTAACGCGAAATAACTTCAGTGGTAGACGGATTATGTGTCAGAGTCCCTTTACCGTCGGGTAAACCGGGGGAGTTTCTCTTGGTCTTCCTCTTCATGTAACGCAAATGCAGGTTACCCCTTAGAAAGTCCTCCTTGAAGCAAATTTTTCCAAATACTTGATCCAGGAATTTCCTTGTCTTCTGGATTTGGTTCAAAATTACAAGGCTACGGAGTTTAACATTATTAGCCCAGAAATTGGGTCGGCTGTTCAACGACCGTTATAAAAAAATAAAAAAAAGTCAAACATTAGAGCTGCCACGGTTTGCTTCTCAATGAGATAACCTCGTATATATATATATATATATATATATATATATATATATATATATATATATATATATATATATATATATATATATATATATATATATATATATATATATATTCAAACTCAATGAATCTATTATTAAATGGGCGTCATAAATGTATAACTTACACATTTTAGAGTTTTATTTTGGAACTAAATGCTGTCTGGGCTAATTCATTAGCATATTTACTGTTAAGCCTTCTAACACCTGAGTCCCTTATATAAAAATCCGATCAACAGATCAAAAGTAAATCATAGCAATCGATTTTTTTTCTATTTACCTGAAATTATAAATTTGTTTCTATTTTCCTGAAATTATAATTATCACATCTCAAATCTGTCATATTCTTTCATGCACATTATACCACTATTTACTACTCTACGAGTCGAGGACATTTCCTGAATTTATTTTATTGTTAAATTTTCTATTGTCCCCTGTTTATTTAAAATCCATATTTTGTCTACAATTTGTATTTATTCATTTTTTGTTATTGTTTTATGAACATTTTCACAGTTATTTTGATCTAATAATTTATTACAATAATTTAGACTGAGTTATTTAGAAAGATAATTTTTGTAAAGTAATAATGATTCCAGATTACCTAAAACTTCTTCGTGGTGTTTTACTGCCTTTTTCATTTTTTCCCTGAATTAAAAAATCCTTTCGTTGATTTAATATGTTTACATTTTGTCCTTAAACTACCAAGATCTTAAATCGATACTCTAGCCTTTATTGAACAGTATTGACTCTTAAAACAATGATAAGAAGAAAAATGTCTTTGTGTGTGATAACACATAAATCAATCTGATAACCCTTGTTCCTCTCGTAACAAAAGTAAATTAGTTTGATTAGAACGTTTGAACTGGAAACAAGATAAACATATCATTTTTATCCTTTAACTTATACCGTTTAAATTCAAATTTTATTCACAAGCACGTTCATTTTATAATATATACTTTTTAAAAATTTAGTGAATTTGGTGATCAAAGGAATAAAAAAATAGATATTTAACCAGTTTCTTAATACAAACACCTTTAAGTTTAATATAAACATTTCGGAAACCAATTTTCCTTCAGAAGATCATATAGTGAAGTAAATATATGAAATAAAGTCATAGCTTTGCATTAGATTAACGTAAACAATTTCAAAGAATTGATCAAAAAGCATTATTACTCGAAAGAAAGTTAAAAAATTTCTATGTTTTTCTTAAATCGAAAAGCAATGAAATGCATGTGTTTATGCAGGCATTAAGTAAAATGCTCAAAGTATGTTTTTAAATCAAGAAAAAAATATGATAGCATTACACATATTTAAAAAAAACAATCTAGGCATGTTCAAAGGCTTAGAATGTTTTCTGAATGATTTGACGGTTTAATGTAATGTAACTTGATCATTAGTAAAATAAAATACATAAATAAACACTTCTCTAGGAATTTTTAAGCTATTTTTTTTTCAAAACCAAAAGACTTTTACCATATTTTCTTTAACAAACTAAGAAAAAAAAAGAATTCAAAACTACTAAAATATGGTCAAATTTACCATGTTTCTGTCTCTTAAGAACACCCAATGCACGGTGCTTTTTACCGTTTAGCTTAGGTAATGATTTTGGCAAATTTTACAGCATAATATTGTTTTGTTGTATGTGATAAAATTTTATAAATGTGGTAATATTTGGTAATTTTATCCTGATGTCTTAGAGCATGGCATAAAAACCATTTATTCGATCAAATTTGCATTTAATTTTTTATCTTTTACTAACTGTGTATTAATAAGAGCTATGATTTTGAAAACCAGAATCTCCGGTAAACTGTAACCACATGAGCTGAAAAATTACCAAACAAATGGTTTGAATACGTTGTATTTTGGTTTTTTGATACTATTATTATTGAGTTTTTTTTTTACCAGTAATGTCATTCATACGATAATATTATCAGAGTTTTTTTTTTCAAACAGAAAGTTTTTAAAATTCTTTATTCAAAAACAGTCAAGCAAACAAAAATAAACTAAAATATAATGTATATTTAAAGTGAGTATAAATTATGCTTTCATTATTAAGTATTAAGATAACATAACAAAAAGCATACTGAAAATGTGATTAGAACAAGCATATTATTAATTTATATGTGTTGCTATAACAAGACGTGGTTCTTATTGGATTGTAGGAACCATGTGTTACCGACTGCTTTTTTTAAATTGTCGCCAACACAAACAGTTGATCCCTGTAACTGATAAGTACAAATTTTAATGTCACAATGCTTTGTCAAAAATAGCGATATTAAACAATATATCGAGATATATTTCTAATTTATTAATTTATATTATTTTTACATCGGTCAAAAGATTCATTACGCAATTAAAAATCAAAATTTGCAACGTAAACGTATTCAATAATTACCGTTATGTATATTTTTCACTAAATTAGCTTCTTTATATGTTATTTCATCCATAACAATCATGAATCACGGGATCATTGCGTGCGAAAAGTATTGTTATCACTTATGATAGAAATATTATCGCATTTGATATGCATTGTTATCGTTAATGAGCACTATAGTATTGCAAATGATACATCTAAAAGTATTATCTTCAGTCAGAAACCAGAATCTAGTGTTGGCAGACTTGGCTTCATGATCCCTATGACCAACAAGCAGCTAAAATTTTACTATTATCAGCTATATAAATTTTTCATAATGCAAAATATGTGGAATTTAGGTTAGTAGTTTCTAATACACCGCTAGAATTTTCATTCCTAAACTATGATAAAGTAACTGGTGGCAGTCTGTCCCTTTAATTAGCCGTAGAGTTAATGGTAAAGAAAATTTTTCCATTTAAGGTTTGAAAATCGTTTTCAACTAATAAGGTTTTATAAAACATGAACACAAAACTATACAGTTTTTTAACCTTTGACAACTAACATGGTTTAAAATCCATAAGAAATTTAATTTAACTGGACTTCAGAGCCAGGATTTTCGTTGAGTATTGGGCATTGAAGAGGGCAAAACACAAATTGGGAAAGGTAAGGATACGGAAAACCCTTCATATTTTGAAGGGAATAGAGAATATACTGTGGTGTGAACGCCGGAACTCGAACTCCCGTTTTATCATTCATGAGACTGACACATTAGCCCTCTTGTATATAATATTTATCCAGATGCAAGGAACTAAGTGGCTTCATGAGATGGGCTTAGTTGGTGCGCATAAAAATTTAGGTTGTTTAATTGTATTAGGTAATAGCAGTTAATAAGCGGTTCTCCTCTCAGTTAACAGTTTGAATACCATCTTTTTTATGAGTATTTGACTGTTTTATTTGAATATGGTAAAATAATAAATAACAATTGTTATTTAACCATTTTTTCTACGAAATTTCTAACAGTGTAGACGCAAGCTGGCATTGGCTAATTTTCAGAAACAAAATTAAAAAAATTTTCTTTTTTAATAAGTGTACTTAGCTGAACAATTCATTGCTCGTACATTATCATTATCCAAAACGAGAAAATGAAGTTAAAAATCTGCAAAAACCATGGATGCCCATATTTTTGTTGAACTTTTTCCTACCTATTCAGGTACAACATCCTCGAATTTCGCAAAAATTTCAGTAACTGGATAGTATTTTAACGATTTATTGGAAAGCCTTAATTTAATCTTGATTTTTTTTTTTCGATTATCATAAATCATATTATGATTTAATTATCTGATCAGAATTCTATTACAAAATCCAGTTATATTATCAGATCGATGGATAAAGTCTTGTCAGCGAACAAAGGTGGCTAGTGAGTAATGCTGAGGAACCTCAATTATGGACATGGGTGAAAGCCCTTATATAGCAAGACGGAAAAGAGAAAAACCTGGTACGTAAGACATTTCATTCCAGCATTTTTTTCGTAAAAAAAAAAATATCTGTAACTATCAAGATTTCTTTTAAAGTTTTAGCATATATATAAAACTGCTTCTTTTCGAAGAAAAAGTAGATATTGTTGAATAATTTAAAAAAGAATAAGTAAACTCCTCCCCAAAACTAGCTATAACTGAAAAGGTTTCACTACCAGCCTTTCCTATTTTCCGTCTCGCTTTCACCCCTGATTATGGACCTCTATGACTTATAACTGTCTCTCTCGGTTGTGCTTTTCTGATGAAGCATAATAATTTTCAGAAATATTCAGTTTGCACAAATTATATAAATATAATAACATGCATATTTTGTAACTTATTTGCTTATGATTTCATTCTTTTCAATTTTTATTTTAAAAAACTAAAATTTTTTTTTTTTTTTTTCACTTTTAGACTCTCCACTTTTTTTTTAAAAAATCAAAATTTAATTATTATTTCACATGTTACTTTGCACAAGTCTGTCTTTTTCAGAAATCTGAAATGCTAATTTTCAGAATTTTTTTTTTTTTATAAAACGAGTAAAAAAACATTTTTAAACACTCCTCATTTAGACACATTCTTTCTCTGGTTAATTCCTCAAGACACATTACACTTTCAAAGAATTGAGTCCATTTACGAGCAATTTTTGAATTTGACAAAAAATACAGACAAGTCCAAAATAAAATTTAATTTCTTCAATTAAATTTTCTAGCTAAATAGTTTTTAAAAATTTTAAATTATTACAAAATAAAAACGAAACCTGGAATTTAAAAGAAAAATCTTCCAAAAGAAACTCTCCCATATGTATTATCGAGAGCTTTAAACTTCATTTCAAATGGAATTTAAGAACAATTCTGTAGTCGATTATTCTTAGTATTCCCAAGTTCATTGAACAAATTTATTAGAAGAAAGATTTTTGATTAAGTTCGACTATAATTAAGAGGGATTTCCTCGCATTACGTTGATGTTTTGTTATTAAATTATGATACTATAAACTTTTTTTTAAAAAAATGGTTTGATTATACATAAAATTTAATCAATTTAAAGCAATAAAAGTTTATTTTTAAAGAATTAATTTCTTGAGGGTATACAACTCTTGATTAAAATTACTTTACCTTAAATAAAAAAGGCAAATCTAGTTTTTGAATAATAAAATGTTTTCGTTGTTAAAGCTTCATGATAGAGTTAAAAATGTTTTATTCGACGACTATTCTATTCTGTTTAAATTCAGTTTTATCTATCTTTTTCCAGAAATCTACGATCCTAATTTTAAGATTTTATTTTAATAATACAAATAAGAAAAACTTTTTAAACACACCTCATCAAACGACATTCCACTTTCAAAGGATTGATTCCATTTACGAACAAGTGTAGTTTTTAAATTACGTATAAGCATACTTTCTTAATGGAAATAGGAAATCATGCAAAGATACATTTTTAGAACAAACAATCCATAAACGTATCAAAATGTAACATCGTTGCGTGTGTCGTTAAATGATATTCTTTTCTTTTGTTTATAAATACTAATCTTTTACTTTAAGTAGCAGCAATTAGGAATCTCCTGATGACAAACAGGTAGCGGAAATCAATACCACTTACTCTATATTGAGGTTATGTTTTATTTAGGAACATTTGCAAATACCTGCTCTTTAGATGAATTGCATTTTGATCAAATGAATGAAAGATCCGTAATATATGAAAAGATTTATGTTAGAGCGTGTGTATTAGAAAATACAAGAGTTTGCTTTTCTTGTGAAGTTCGTGCGCGTATTTCAGTGTTTATTAAATATTAGGAGCAAGGAGAAAAATGTAGGTCATTTATTAGTGCAAGTCATGGATATACATCGATTTTTTTTAAAAAAACAATAAGGAAAATTTATCGGCCAACTGTGGCATTAATTTTAATTAAAAAAGAAACAGCTGGGATAAATAATGGAGAGCTGCCGTGAACGATTGTAATATAAAAAAATGATGTTTTTTTCTTATTAAAAAAAAGACAAAAAACATGTCTCAATTTAACCAATTTAATTATATTTAGAATATTTTAAAAACAACTTGTCCTCCAATCTTGATATCGATATTGTATGAATATCGAATCTTGATATCGAAAGTGAAAACAATTATTGCGTTTGCGATTTGATTAACTTGATTAAGTGTGTAGGAGGAGGAAATCTTCGAGAACTTTCTGACATATTTGAGAACTCAAATCTTCCATGGAACCCAATTACTAATATCAATGCGAGTCTCAATAATTTTCAGAGAATTACACGCTACAATTATTTAAATATTTGCGCCAAGGATAATTTATCATAATTAAAATTTCAACCAATATCCGATATAAGCAGCAAGCAGACAAAAGACTAAAGAAGAAGACATAAATAAAAGAAGAATATGTAAGTAAAAAGAAGATATATACTGGGTTTTTTAAATAAATAAAGAACGAGAAGCGTAGGGGATATCCCTGTAATAAATTTACATTGACACCAAAATTTCTCTCCGAGTATTTCAATAGTGATGTGCACAAAAACTTATTTTCTGATTTTTTGTCTCACAGATTTATAGACTTACAGTGATTTAATTCTGTTTTTTCACAATACAGTTGGTAAATTAAAATTTGTCTATGAGCCCTTGTTCAATTTATTCTTTCATTGTCGATCCTTAGAACTGGTGGTACAGTAACAAACACAAAATGCTTATTACTGTACCATCAGATATAATAAGACCGGTAATCAGATCTTTTATGCATTATCCTTCTCTTCAAAGTTTAGTGAAATGAAATTTTTTTTTAGCTTCTGTATAATATAAAAGGTGCCCTTTTTTACCGTTCATCATTTATTTGTCATATTTAAAGTGAAAAACATGTCAGTAGATAAAGTGCATTTACGACACTGCATTTTATATGAATTCCAAAAAGGAAGCAGAGCATCGGTTGCATGTAAAAATTATGTGCGGTATTTGGAAAAGATATTATAAATGTTCGTACTTGTAAAAGATGGTTTAGCAAATTTCGTTCCGGGGATCTGAGCCTCAAAGAAAGTGATCGACCTGGACGACCCTCCAAGATCGATAATGATGTTTTGCGATCCATGTTGGAAAATTATCCACATTTAACAAGTCGAAAAATTGCAGAAGAGTTTGGCATTCATCATGCAACTGTTAGAGATCACATTAAATATCTTGGGTTTGTGTTAAAGCAAAGTGTTTGGGTTCCACATGAATTAACGGAAAAGAATTTGTCTGATCGTGTAAGAATGTGTTCATCACATCTGATTAGACACAATGTGGAGCCGTTTTGGGACTGGCTGGTTACTGGAGATGAAAAGTGGATTCTTTACGAGAATATTAAAAGAAAAAAAATCTTACTGCAAAACAGGAACATCGTCAGCAACAGTTCCAAAACCAAGTATCCATCAACGAAAAGTACTGCTTTGTTTGTGGTGGGACAGGAGGGTTCCAGTGTACTGCGAGTTGCTGAAACAAGGAAAAACCATCAACGCGGAAGGAAGAGCTGTAGGCATTTTCTGAGTTTAGTATCCTTAGATCTCTGGAAAAATTCAATTTGTTTGTTATTGAGATTTTTTAAATCACCACCACTGAATAAATCACATTTAATTGGTTAAAAAGACACTCTTGGAAGTTTTTCAAAAGCAGATAGTTTTGAACATATCAGAAGAATTCGATGTATTTCTCTTAACATTCGTTAAGACATGTAGTCCAATATTGATGGTATCATCATATCTAAACATTTAGCAAGGAAATAAACATTACATCTTGGTACATTGAGATGAGTGCGTACTCCGCACAGCAAGAAGATATTCTTCTCACAAGGATGACTGATTTTTGATTTGTTCTCTGCCAAGATGTTGCGAATAAAACTTAAAACTCTTGACGTGAAGAGGTTTATTATCTGCATCATTTCACAGCTGAAATTTAAAGTTAAAATTTACCAAAAAAATATTTTATTAATAAACACTAAGTAGTTAGCATTGTACCACCAGTTCTAAGAACCAAATGAAAGAAGGACTTAAACAAAGATAAACTTTAGTTTATCAACAGTATTGAGAGAACAAGAATTGAATCACTGTAAGTAAAATAGCTCTATGCCCTGTTTTCTACTTTTTGAAAAAGCACAAAAAATGATTATAAGTTAATTCAGTTCTGCGTGTATTAAGGTTGTTCAATAGGAATAGTTGAGGAATCCTAGATGTAACCATCCATACGTGATGAGCCCTGAATTACTTGGATACCATCGTTGCAAAATAGTCAAAGACTTACAGTTGAAAATATGTGACTGACCCAGAAATAATATGACCGTTATGAAAACCAAGATAGCAAGTTTGGAAATTTTACACAAAATTCGAAATTTCAAAACAATACTTCTCGCAAAAAATATTACTTCTCTTGAAAAAAAATTACGTCTGTAATGTACATATGGATTGGCAACTTTGCCGGATATTACATTAATTTTAGAATAAAATAAAAATTTGAAAAACAAGACACCCTTACAGATAGGGATCTTTCTCGTACTTTAATCACGTACTATCAATCAGCAGAACTTCTCAGTAATTGGATGAATGGCTTAGAAGATTTTACAAGAAAGACAAACAGATAAATATTTCAGTCTCATATACATCCCGTTAATTTGAACGATTTTGTCAATCAGTTTATCGACGAAAAAATCAGAAACTTCTCAGTCACTTTTATGCTATTTATTTTTTAGTGTTAAAAGGTTGCAGAATTTTCATTGAATTGTAATAATTTTTTTGCCTCATAAATTTGCAATTCGTTATTCCTCATTGTTAAACTTACTTAAAATTCGTTTAGGGACTGCAATTTTCCTATTGCATTTTTGTTGAAATTTGGGATTCTTCTTCCTTTTAAACTGTGAATTGCTTTTCGTCTATTTCTTAATTATATTCTTCCTTGAAAATAAATTTAAAGAACGCATTTCTATTTTTAAAACAGATGATTATAATGACATTTATATTGATTTTACTTTAAGAGTTTTTGTCGAATGTAAATTTTAAAATTGTCAGATGGGACAAACGTTTCTAAATTAAATTATTGTACAAGACTTAAATTCAAATACATCTTTCCTTCCATTTTATTCAACTCTAACAATTATTTTCAAGCAAGAAAATAAAGATGTGATTTGACAAAAAATGTTAAATCAAGAAAACTACCATTTTGGATCAAAGCATATGTAGCTTTTTTAAATGAACGAACAAATGAAAGCTTGCTTGTGTTTAGTCGCCTACTTTTATTAGAATTTTAAGGCTTTAAATACATTAAAGTTTATTTTGAACAAAAATAAATTTAGATGTTCAAATAAAAATATTATTTTTGAATCTTTTTTACCCTGCAATGAAATTTAAAAAAACTCTGCAATTGATTAAATAAAATGTTTATAATTTAATTTTTAGTTTGTTATTTTTTTATGCATAAAAGTGTGTGCTATTACCTCCAAATTTAATGTATCTTCTTATCTTTAAAAGATTGTTTCAAATTATGCGTGAAAAAAGCCCAAGAGAAATCAAAATGTGTTAATTAAAGTATTTACAATAATTTTTTTTAACAATTTTCATACCTTTTCATTTCTTTTCTTTCTTTTTTTATTCAAAAACTGTGCTTTTTCAATTACTATTTAATTGGTATTAAGTTAAATTTAAATATTTCCTTAGGATAATTTCATGAAACAATGAATACTTAAAAGACATTTTTTACTCCAAACTATTATATTTAGAACAAAAGTATTGGTTGAACTCTTGCAAACAATAAAGTGTTCTAAATAATTATAAGATTCTGTGTACCGTGAATCAGAACATTTTAATCTCTCTGGGTCTCTCGATTGTTAAGAGTTAATATAATGTTCTCCTGCTTTAATCACAATTTTCAAAGTAATGGAAATAATACTGACGTATAATACGAATCCTGAATATAATAGTTGTTTTAAATTATTGCATTAAGCATAAATAAACCAGTTGAATTCAAACAAACCATAAAACTTTTTTGTCATTTTAATATTTTGTATTCACTATGAATATATTTAAATTTCACACGCTGTTAGAATTTTTAGGAAAAAATAGCTAATTAACAATTTATTTAATTGTTATTTTACAACATTCATACTGTTTTTTACCTGATATAGTTTAACAAACGGAATTTTATCCATGCCAACTAAGCCCACAGCCAAAAAAAAAAGAATAGAGCAAATTCATATTTTCATTTTCTATCAACAGATGCTTAGCGCAACAGTGATGCCTAATAATTTTGTAAAAATAAGTGTGTGGTGATCACTTTTTGAAGATACTTAGTTCTTTTTAAAAGAGAGGGGCCAGTCTCATGACCAGCTGAGGGAGGGTTCAAATACCAGCGTTAACACCGCAATATCTCTTATTTGAATACAAAAGTCGCGTTAACGCATAGGTGGCTTAACGATAGAGCGGCTTAGCACAAAGTCTTGCGTTTTCTATTTCTCACAATAGATAGCAGCACTAGCTAAACTAATTAAGCCACATTCCATGGTTAACGAGACAAAACACAACTCAACCACAACAAAATACCTTTGTCTTTTACCAAACAAAAAGCCTGACATAAAGCTTAACTCTTATGTCTAGTTAAATTTCATTTTTGTGGTTTTGAAACCATACTAGTAGTAGTCAAATCCGTAAAGTTAAAGAAAAGTTTCAAAACCGTAAAGTTTACTGTTAATTGGGTGAGAAAACTGTTGCCAGTCATTTTAACGTAATTATTTACCGAATGAAAATTCTAACACTGCATTGATCAAATGATTTCTAACGTGACAAAAATTTCGAAAGTTTTTATCAGTACCACAGATTTGGACTGATGCATTCAAAAATATAAATAGAAATATAGCCTCAGTTAAAAAATTATTTGATCAATCATTTAGTCGAGTTTCTTGAAAGGGAAGATGCGCTAAGTTTTCGAAAATTTACAACATAATTACATTATTTTAATTTTTTTACAAATTTAAGAAGAGGAAAAAATTACCAATTAATTATAAACATTGTGAAAATAACTTGAAAAATGTTTTAACCTCAGAAAATAACCAAATTATGGCTAGTTTTTGCTTTCAGTTCTCTTAGACATAATTCTACATTTAGCTATCTCGCTAAGTGGAAAATATTGTGGTACCTTCATACCAAATTTAATTTAGTTTTCAAATGTCTAAACATTGTAGCAAAAATAATTTATTAAGTTATAGGTTTCATGAATCGGTAAAAAGGAAGAAAAAGTTTATTATAATAATAAAAAAGTCTATTTTTTGTAATTTAACGTTTGTGAATTTTTTATAAAAAGAAAGCCCGATGTATAATATAAATTCAAAAATTACCAAAACTACAATATGTTACTTTGGTGAAATTTTTCATATAGTGCTATTTCAAGCTAATTAAAGGGAAACTTTAAATTCTTTAGTAAACCAAATAAAGTTAAAATGTATTCTTTGCCAATCAATTTTAATTTGCACACAAAGTATTTCAAGACTTTCAAAGTTTCTCAAGAATGTGAAAATATTTCATATTTTAATAACTTAATAAACTATTTTGGTATATTTTCTATACTATTTTATAAATTATTTTGGAATAATTTCGTTGTGGCTGAGATTTATTTGTTCTAGTTTCTTCCAAAAAAATTTTTTTTCAATCAGAGCTAAAATATCTAAATATGCAAATTTCTCTTACACACAATTTAATATTTTTCTTTTAAAACAAGCATGCTTTTTTATTTCGTGCTTATCGAAACGTTAGAAATAAACAAAATGTACCTATACTTACGTTTCCATGTTTAGCATATAAATTGAACTGATGCTACCCATTTTAAACTGTCTTCGCAATGTCGTGTTTAAATATTTCATTTAAAAGTAGAAACGCCATAAGCGCGATGTTTTTTTGTTTAAACAAACGTATTTACAACACGTATTACAAACCAGCCATTCATTTACTAATATAATATAATAGTTAGTAGGTTTGTTATTAATTATTTTAAATGTTCCTATAATTACCATGTAAAACAATTCCTAATTAAATTACGGTAAAAAATACTAGTAAAAGTTCTTCTACCATAAAAGTACGGTAAATACGGTATAATATACGGTTTTTAAATCATTCTTCTGGTGATTTTTTCCGTTTATGTGGTAATGGTTTACCGAAAACTCTAGTTCTTAAAATATTTAGTTCTTATTACTACATATTTAGTAAAAATACAGAACTGAAAAGTAAATTAAACCTAATAAATAGTTACTACGCCATGCTTTTAGGTATTATGATAAAACTACTAAATTTCACCAAATTTATTAAATTTTATCACATAGTATAAAACCATATTTTATTGTTAATTTTACCAAAAATCATTAATAAAGCATTTCATTAAAAATTACCGGTCTTTTTGGTGTTCTAATGAAGTAAGAAATTCGGTAAATTTTAACATATTCGAGTAGTTTCGAGTAGACATAACCACTTCACTTCTTTTCGAATTGCTTTTAATTCTATTTTCTTTTTTTCTTTCTTTTTTTTTGAAATTTTGGTGTAACAAATGTAACAGTCACCCAGAAACAAAAAGGATTGCTTAGTAATCATAAGGGTTGGTAAGCAGCAGCGAGCGGGGGCAGAGCTCCCTACTGTAAGTGTTACCACTAAAATGTAGAAATCATTTATTATACAGATTATCTAGTCAATGGGCAGATAAACTAGGATGATTCCTTACAATGCTAAAAAAAATTGCTCCTCTCAAATTACCTAGATAAGTGGCACATTATCTAAAAGGCACTCCTTAATCTTTAAATTGCCAAATAGACACTCATTAAAATGAAAAGAAGTGTTTCGCCTGAAAATTTTATGATTTGTTTATTTTTCGATGTCTGGAGAATCAAGCTTATGCTATCAAACAATACCTTGGCCATATGAATTCTAACGATAAGGAAGTCGTTAAAATGCACATTACCCACATAAAATGCGGAAAGTCTTGATTCCGCACTTTAAAAAATCCACCTTGTTAATCTGCAGATTATCTATCTGCAGAAAGTAATGTTTCGAACTTAAGTGCTAACACAATTGTAATTTAATAACTCAAATTATTTGTATTATTTGTAAAACTATAAATAAGTGGTGTTAAAAAATATTCTTAAACCAACATTGAAATTTTCTAATTTCATTTATTTTAAACAGCTACTCGCACTTTTATTGTTATCATGACGTAACCATAATTATGAGAAAAATGCATAAAAAAAATACTTAAACAATGTTTATAAAATCACTTTTTATGCTTCTCTAATTATTCAATAAAATACTTTTTCGAAAAATAAGCTTCCATGAAACATATGTTTCTTTAAAAAAAGTTGATAATAAATAAGAAAATGAGCTTTAGTGGAATTATTTGTAATCTGACATGACACAACTTGCTAATAATGTTTTTATTATAAAAAGTAATGTCATTATATTAGTGTCTTTTATCGAAAACATGTCAACATAATTCCTATTTAATTTGTCTTATGCTTACATTTTGGAAGCGCATTTTCAAAATTATATAACAGTATGAATAAATATCCTTGAAAGTGTCCATTCGGATGATCAAGTGCAATTACAGAAATGTTTGCTTTCTAAAATAGAGAGCTTTATTTCAAACAAATTAGGAAAAATCAATTTCTCTATGGTTTTGAAGTTTTAATGACTAAAAAGTATTACTTTTATTTTTAAAATGTTGCTATATATTTGTTATGTTTGTGAAAAAGATACCAAAAAAAATACAAAACTTGTAAAAAAAGTTTATAAATGTCCATTTTTTGGAGAAAATTTCATGGATATAGAAATACAAGACATTAATATTTGAAAAAATGATTTAATAATAAAATGTTTAAAACTTAAAAGGACTCTTTCAATATTTACTATTTTGCTGCCATTTCCAAATGAAAATTAAACAAGCACATTTTAAAGTAGAAATATTTATTTAAGTCTGAATAATATGCAATTTTTAACTTAAAATTAGTCATAATTATGTTCAATAACTTGCAAACTTCTTTAAGGTGTTTCTTTTTATGATTTTTTTTTCTTATTTGATAACAATCACAATATGCTAGTACTTCATATAACTAATATTTTAATAAATTCCCACGTACTTTTTGAACTCGTCATACTTAGAAGTATTTTATGTCTTCATTTTTTTACAACAGGCATTGAACAATGGACCCATTTTGAGTTGGCAGCTATCAATGTCTAAACCCGTAGTTTAATAATTTTGAACCTTACTCAAATGAGAAAGTAACTCTTAGATCAAATATTTAGGCAAATTCGTCATCGTACAGGACTTATTGATAACTCATATTTACGTTACATGGAGAGGAAAGCCTCGAATATTTCCCATGGTTTCCCATGGATTCTAAGCCTTGACTCATCAATCACTTGGAATATTTTCAGTCAAGAGCATTATTTTTTTAATGAATAGCTATCGTCATGATTAGAACATACATGGAGACTGGTAAAATTATCGTAATGAATGGAATGGCATTTCTGGTTAAGAAAAACATATTTCTGGTAGTTAAAAACAAAATACATGATATTTAAACTAGACATTTGGTTATTTTTCTATTTATATGGTAAAAATTTACCGTAAATTCTGGTTTTCAAAATTATAGCTCGTACCACCATATATTCAGTAAAAAATGCAAAACTGAAAAGTAATTTCATCAACTAAATGTTTTATTATGGTAAATGTCTCTGAGGTATCTTGATAAAATTGTCAAATCTTACCGCATTTATCAAATTTTATCACATATTATAAAACCCTATTTTATTTTTCATTTCACCAAAATCATTACCAAAGTTCTTCGATAAAAATTACTTAACTGCTTTGTGTTCCCTTACAGACAGAAACATGGTAAATTTTACTATTTCCTGGTAGTTTTGACCTTACTTTTTTTCTCAGAGTAAACTCTGAGTCATTTAGGCCTTACTATAGCGAAAACGCTATCAATAATAATTCAATAAAACATTTAAATTTAATTAACCTTTCAGCTCTCATGCGTACATTACATATGAATTTTGCTTTGTATTTTTTCTCCTATTGTCACAACAAAACTCGGTCCTTGTATGCCTTTTCGCCTCTCTTTGATTACCAGAAGTTTTTTGGAATAAATAGAGAGATTTTGCATTGAGTTTGCCTACAACAACGCTACCCTTTTTTCTACTCCTTTGCGATATCGCTATTTATATGAGAATTTTCGCGCAAGCGGGAAATTTTCGCTAACGCTACATTTTGTTCACTAACGCTAATTTAACTTTAACGCTACATTTTCGCGATGCTTATGTAGCGTTAACGTTAGAGTTACGTATTTATTTGCAAACTCACACTGTTATTTCTCAAAATTTGTTTGGAGCACTTCAAACACTTTGGTTGCAACCCTAAAGTGAAATAGTTGGGAAACTAATATTTCTATTCCATGTCTAAATTATGTCTATTTTTTAAAACTGTAATTTAATTAAAAGTTATTAATAAGTTTAAATTTTAATAAAATTGCATTTTTTAATATTACAAATGCTTGCATTTAAATCAAAACATCTGCAGTTTCGTATATTTTATCTTACATCTATGTCAGTAAATATTTGAAAACAATGTATTGTCGATGTGATTTATTTTTTATTTCTATATTGATTCCTTTTGAGATGAAAAAAAATGTTCAAATAATTTTACAATTACTGATATTAAGATTTTTACAATTTGCTTTCTATATTTACACTCTTAAAGGTTCAACATCTAATGTCATGAGGGTAAAAACATTGTATACATTTGTATAGATTGTTATTTCAGGCTATCTGCTGAATAATTAAAAAAATAATTTTAAAAAAATTATTCTTAATTTTAAAATATAGTACATTTTCCACATCGAAAAAAGTTTCGCCTCTATTTAACAACGTTTTTATTATAGTATATAATCTTTTGTTAATGTCAATTAAAAATTATAAAAATTACAACAAACAAGACTTTCGATTGTGAAACGGAAAACATAAGGTAATTTAAATATTTTGTTCCTTTTAATTTACATCGCTAATAACATTTAATTTAACCCCATATTAATTAATAAAAATTTTATTTATTTTTCAAGCATAAATCTCCCTTACAACGAATCAAAACCTCATTAAATTAAATTCATTTATTGAAAGTTTAAGAAATGTTAGTTCTGAAAATAAATTTTGTTCTGAATAAACATGAATTTCATGGTATGCGAACCTTTGCAATATCTTATAAAGAATACGTAAATTACCATAATCAACCAGTGGTAAGGGATAAACAGCGAGAAGATCTCTTTTGTTACTTCCTCAAATCTGCAGTAACTTAATTTTTAAAACCGACTTACGAATATAATCTTGGGAGATTGTGCATTTTCTTAATTTGCGTTTATAAAAGAAATCAGAAAAGAAAATTTTATAATATATTTTAATTACATTTTCTCTCAGTCAAGCAAAATTTAAAAGTACGCATTTATTTATTCCTTTTATTTTTTTCCCAAACTTTAGAGAAAACATTTTTATTAGATTTAATTTTTACGTATCATTAATTGCTTCTAACGCAGAAAAAATAAATGTTTTTACTATCACTGAATTTTAAAGAAACCTTAGACAAAATTTGTTTTTTTTTCTTTTCAGTATATGCGTAGTTAGTTTAATTATACTTTTTTCCAAAATGTTTAAAAATAGTTTTTTAAAGAGATATTATTAGTAATAGAGTGTTTAAAAATAGGACAGGAAAACAATAGAAGAAATGAAATGTACAGTGGCTTTATTACAATTCAAAATTTGACTTTCTTTTGCTGTGTTTTCTAAAATCGCAGATTCTAAATCTATCACTATACTTTTTCCAAAAACCACTAAATGCATTGAAATAAAGTTTGGTCGAGTGCGTATATCAATAAAGTAAACCTAAAGTATAAAATATTGGTTTTTATGAAAAAAAATTAAATTTTTGTCTTCAAGTTGTAAACCACCATCTTTAAACTTATTTTGAAATTTTTTCCCTTAAAATTTAGGTCTTTCTTAAGATGAAATAAACTTACTTTCAGATAATCTTCAATTAAAATCATTAAATAATATTTAATTTAAAACCTTTGCCACAAAGTGTACATTTTTGCAAAAGGACTATTCAGGTGTAACCCAGTTTTAAAAGCACAAAATATATACTGTTATTAATTATTTTGTGGTGCTTTTGTATTTTTATTTATAATGTTATTATGCATACAAACAATTGTGGAGTTGCACAAATTAGTTAAGATCCAGTAAATGCTGTTGATGGTACGAGATTTTCTTTTGATTTTTACTGTCGAAATGTGTTAGGTGTCCTTAAACGTACAATACATGTAAACTGCAATATTGAATTCAATCTCTAATTCTTTCTGTAACTTTCTTTTCTTAGATTTATTTAATTGTATATCTCAATATACAGTAACTTTGACATCACACAATGAAAGGTCAAATTACGGTATAAAATACGGGCTCTTGGAGTGCATCATCTGTAAAATCCATTTTACCTTAGGACCCATTTTAACCATAAAATATTATACCGTAATTTTTTGTGATATTTATTTAATTAGAGTGATTCAGTGATTAAACGGTATTTATTACAGTAAAAATTACGATATATCAGAAGTTTTGTTCTGTAACATGTTCGGTAAAAATACTTTTGACGGTACTTTTCACTGTAATTTGATCCAGAATTTTTTACAGAGTGGAACTGTTATCTAAAAAGCAATTATCATTTAAGCTTTATAAATAAACCTTGTCTCAACCAGCCATCGGATTGTCTCAAAAATTCTATGTTCACAAAATAAAACTTATCTAATTTTTAAGAAACAAATATGTCGCGAACTAAAACTTCTCGAAATATTTTTGAAATTCCAAGAACTTAAATTTTTCTGAATTCCAATATCGTTTAAGGAGTATGTATTTTTTTTCTTACCTTCCTTAAAAATTCTAATAACAAATATATAAACTTAAACTTAGCAAATCAAACAAATGGGCTATTGCTTAGGTTCTAATTGGGGACAAGCAGCCAAATTTAAATTCTAAGAAGCCAGCACTTTAAAAGTAAGGCAGGCTTGGATTACGGAATTAGTATTTCATTCATCTAGAAATCATAATAAAAGATGCATTGAGTTTAACATTCCTTGAGACTGAGTCATACATAGCCAAACAAGCCTCATTAACGCCGAACAAAAGTTTGAAATTCAAAGCAACATCGAAATTCAAGCAGTATTCCACGTGCAGCATCTTTTAAACAGCACCATATTTCGATCTCTCAATACTTCTATATTCTCCATTGCCATTGTCCAAAGATTCTGGAGAAAAAAGAAAAAATCAACAGAGATATTAATCAGGGTAACCATGGAAACAGAAAGTGCAAGATTCCAGGTTTAGTGATTGCGAAGATCACATAAAGTGCTTCAGGGGTGTAGTCAATAAAGCCAACTTTCAATTCATCTTCATTTTTGCTCAATGTTGGTGAGGCC
Organism: Parasteatoda lunata; assembly: GCA_949128135.1. Lineage (NCBI taxonomy): Eukaryota > Metazoa > Arthropoda > Arachnida > Araneae > Theridiidae > Parasteatoda > Parasteatoda lunata. Next base: position 68,714,211 of record OX421971.1, read on the forward strand.
ACAAATTATTATTCTATCTCAGGCTTTGTTAGAAAACAGTTGTTCGATGTAAACAATTCTCATTAAACATGCTTGGGCACGATTCGTTAGGACAAAGTATAAATCACTTTTATTCTAATAATTAATGTAAATCTCCAGCTAACAATAAACATCATGTATGCTTCAAAATTAATTAACACAGAACTTTAAATGTTACTAAATACATCGAAGATATTATTTGAGTATAAATTTAATGAGCACGGAAAATAATGAATATATTTAAAACTGCATCGACTTAGATTTTGAACAAACATAATTTTTTTAAAGTGTAATATAATTTAAAGCAATTTAAGAGATTTTTTTGGAAATTTAACTTATAACTTACAGCATTTATTAAACTTATCTCAGATTGTTTATTTAGATAATGAAACTGGTTTAAGTACAGATATTTCTAAGAAAAGATATTTATATTCTAATTTAATAATGCTAATAAAAAACACAGAAATTGCTTAATGAAACTTTCAAAACTTTTGAAAAAAAAATTTACGACGCGCAAGAAAAGAAAGTGAGCAGGTGTCGAAAACAGGCATGTTTATACAGAGTAAGTACGTTTTTGTATCAGATTTTTTTAACTTAAAATTTCATCTGATAATTAATAAACATATTTAAAACCCTAGAACCACACAGATTGAGATCTAATACGTGATAGTCTAATCATTAGATGAATATTAGATGTATAGACTTTTTCTTCATTTTTTTCAGGCACTATACTTGTTTGTACAAACTTTCTCCCAATTGAAATTGAAAAATGGTTAATAATTAAAATATGAAGTTTTTTTTAAGGAAAAAAACTAACTGGCTTTATTTTCAAAGTAGTTGCAAATATATCTCATCCTTAGTAATAATTAAACTTTGATTGAATATGATAATAAAAGAAATGTAGTTAACTATAACTGTAACTGTGATTAACATGTAGTTTTCCTTTTCTCTGCATTTTAGTAAGAAATTCGTTGGCTAAAATGTTCTTTAACAGCTAATAATGTTGTGAAGATATTATTAATTATTCTCATAATTGCTATAAAAATATTTAACGTTATGCATTCTTGGTCTATTTTTTTAGAGTTTTTAAAAACCCATATACAAGTTGACCAATTTTTTTTTAAACTTCACTTCTTTCTTTTAAGAAAATATTTTACATAAGTTTTAATTTAATGATAAATTTGAATTAAATATGATCAAAAATCAAGTTACAAAATAATAATATAACAATAAAATCATATAATAATAATTTGACTTTAAATTATACTATATCACTAATTATTAAAATTCAATTAAATTGTTCAGAAAACGCAAGTATTTCCCGCACCTAAAGCAATGTCAAAATTGGCCCTTCTTGTTTCTAAGAATTAAAATTGTTTAGGCGTTGTATCCGTTTCCTTAACAGCTCTATAGTTGCCACGTGATAATTTTCGTAATAATAAAGCTATAATGAAGACAGATTTAGTTGTAATAAAAAGCAATTTTTAAACTTTTGATACCAGCTAATAAAAAATTTCATTTTGTTTTAGTGAAATATTTTTTTTTTAAATTTAACTATACATAAATTATTATTTATCAGAAAATAAACAAAATATACACTTGATTAAATATTTTAAAAATACCATATCGAGATATTAATATGCATAAATTTATCATTAATATTTTACTTTTGCTTTTATCTCAAAGATTACGAATAATTTTCAGTAAGTTTAATTGTTTATCTTCAGCATTGTTGAGCAAAATATTGAACTAGAATAATCTGGATGATATCATTCTGCGTTTTTAATTTATCATTTTCAGCCCCTTAATAAAATCCGTTTAAATGTATATAAACTTGAGTTTTAGGCATGAAACTCTATGTAAATATATTTTCGAAATTAATATATGGTTTTATTTGTCTTTATCTATGCATTTTCATGGATAAACATGATAATAATCTTAACTAATTATTATTTGAGATTGATACTTTATAAAATTTAAAAAAAACTGCGTATTTTTAAATTAAACTTGTATTTGTAAATGTTATTCATTTTTAGAAGAAAAAAAATTGCTTGAGAATATTCCGGATAAAAAAAAATTTGTTTTCACATTTTTAAATAATTGTGTTTTACCTGTATGCACTTTTGTTTAACTATTTCACTTTAGCGTTAGTTATATGTATTATATCGTAAATTCATAATTAATGAAGCTTTTAATAGAGTCATAGCCTTTTGTTGACATTGTAATATTTTGATAACCTTTAGTTTTAAAATTAAAGCTTTTATATGTTTATCGATCTTGAATAAATTTAAGTGTTTCATATTGAATTCCAATGAAGGACTTACTTAAAAATTTCATTCAAGACATTTATTTATACGAAGGGAGACCCATTATGAACACAATACTACGCATATATATCATATTTTTATTCAAAAATTTAATTAAAGGTTAGACAAATAAAATAATTACAATTATTATTTTTGCATCTCCTAAAATAGAAAGAGCAAACTTGTATATTTATATGCCCTATTTCGGTAATTATTCAATTTATTTTCTTTTTGAATGTTGAGAAACAAATTTTTTGTTGCTCTTATAAAAGTACTCGATTTTGCTTAATATGTGAGTGGACATTACAAATCTGAACTAGTTTAGCTCCTAAAGATATAAATGTCTTTTTAAATGACATTTTTAATCTATTTTTTTATTAAAATGTACAAGTTTAAAAACGGAATATATAACACGGGGCGTGTAAATGTATCGGCAAACTTCAAAGGGAGTTAGGGCACATCATCGGGATTAAAATTGCATAAGAGCCCATGCTCGGAAATGTCGTTGTACGCGGCTAAGTGCACTTCCCTATTATTATCTGAAAAGCACACGAAGAAACAATTCATAATAAGGGAAGCATCCCTAGCAGCGTATAGCAACATTTTTGGACATGGGCTCCCACCCACTTTTTATTCTAATGACATGCTCTAACTCGTCTAGAAGTTTATCGTAACATTTACACAACCCCCTGTTATATGTGACGTTTCTTAACTTTTACTTTGTGAGAAAAAATAGACCAAAAATGTTATTTAAAGGAACTGTAACTTGGATAGAGATACCAATTGCAGATTTGAAATCAGTGATATGAAATCATTTAAGTACTGTTAGAAAAGCTCCTACAACACAAAGGGGAAAAAAGGTTATCCCTCGTGTAATTTATAACTATAAGGAATTACATTTCATTTGTATACCATTTAGGTTTGCGTATCAAATTAAAAATGTTTTTTTTCTCTCGTTACAGACACTTATTACAGTTTCCAAAATGTGGTACAGCTTCAATATATTTGCAGTCATATTGGCATCGTTATTCTTTTGCACATGCACAGCTTTCAATAGTTACGCAGAATTTGATTCCTTGAACGCTGGACAATATCCATCTAACCATCAAGACTCCTGGACAGGTTTAGACGATGAAAGAAACACATATTCATATGGAACAGATTCTCAAAGGGATTTACCATCTAATTACTTGGATCTCAGTTCATGGCCCGAACGAGAATCAGCCACTATATCTCGACAATTGTTCGGAAACAAAGCCTCAGGTGAATGTTATTTGCTTTACCTTCAACATATCTCATCTGATTTCTAGCCAACTTAAATGTAAGGTCATAAACCTAAATAATCTTTTACTTCTTCGCATATTTCTTTTTCCATCAAAGCAATTTTTATCTGTCCCCCGTAGCCTAAGTTAAGAGAAAGCGTTTGTGGTTTCTTTAGTGGTTACAGAAAGACAATTACTGACATAATCGACGCTCATCGCATTAACTTAAAGGAGCAATAGTATGGTGAGAAGGAATATTTACCCTATAGCATCTAGATTACATCTAATTGGATAAAAAATAATACTTCATCTCTGATGATGCTACAGTCCAGTCTTGTTTAACAATAGTATTGGTTACATTAATATTGTAATGTATTTTCGATTGTTAATTAAAAAATTTTTTAAGTATTTTTAAATTAGTTAATAGTTTACTTTTAAATTGTTTTATTATTTGCATAAATTGATTTATTTAAATGTGAGCAATTTATATAATTGTTAATATTTTTTAATTTTGTTAAATACGTTTATTCATGATGTTTATTTTTGATATAGATTTTACATTACAAAAATATGTTTTATATTTGAAAAACAATATTTTGTAAACATATTTTTGGGCTCTAAGAAAAGAGAGCGAGCTTTTAATATCTCCAAAACACAGAATGCAAAAAATTTGCTTCTTTTAAGGCTATAGAAGTCTTGTTACTGTTTCGTTACTTCAAAATTTGATACAACATTAATGATACGATTTTTATTAAAGTACGCAATTATATCTACTTTCAAAAGTCAAATCGAACTACAACTCCGATCTTTTGAAATGGTTTTAAAGAATCTATTTATATATTTTAAGAAATATATAAATAGACAAAAGAGATATATTTTGAGAAATATAATAAAAGTATTCTTAGAATTTTGAATATTTTACAAATAATTGATCTACCACAATAATTATATCATAATAATTATACATTTATAAGAACAGTACATATAAGAACGAAAAGAACTCCTTGATATGCAAGCATTCCTTAGATCAGGAGACTCCAAAATATGAAGCTAAAACTGGCATCCACCCTATGGTATCTAGCTTTGGTACATTATGTACCACACTTTACTTTGATTTAATTTTAAAATTTACATCCTGAATAAAACCTTATAAATTTATATTCAGGAGAAACACAATAACTGATATACATAAATACTGATATGAAATCATCCTTAAACATTACATTAAGGGACATGCTCTTCTTACGCCATGTATACATCTCACTCACCGTCTAATTCTGAACTGAATATTTTTGCACGCGTTTCAAAATCCAATATGATGGTAGGAGGAAAAAGCTACTTGACAAATGAGTTAAAATACTCAAGGGGAAACCTACATACCTTACCAAGGAGAGAGGCTCAAAGATCAAAATGTCTTGGAAAAAACTTTGAATAATCTGCTTTTCTTAAATTTCTAACTGTGTAGGGTGATTTGAATCCTTTTTCTCTTAACGCGCCTTTGATGCTTGACCATTGTGGATAGCTAAAAAGTTCAGAGACCCCTATTCTGAATCATACATTTTTAATTACTTTTCAGTGTTTTAAATTTTAAATTGCGTGATCTTAACAATCCTTTACCTTTAGAAATTTATAAGAAAATGTTTACACCTAAATTATCCTTTTTATAATCTAAATGTATTTATACAATGCTTTTTTTTTTACTTTGTATTCATTTACCAGTATGATTTGCATAAATGACCTAAATTAGATTCACGGTTTTAAAAAAAATTATAACGATATAACAGCTAAGGTTAAAAAAAACAACAGTTTTTGTAGTTCATGTGATCCGACATCATTTTTCTCATTTTAGAGTTCTTGCTTTAGTTCAAGTTCGAAAAATTTTCGACAAATCGCACTTAATTCGATTTTGACGTTTTCTTCTTTTTTCGTTACGTCTTAATGCATAAAAATTTCGTTCACCGATTACGACTCGTGATGGAGGCTGATGATGAACATTTAAAAGTATCGTAATATGAACTTCATTTATTTGTAGCATATAGAAAAATTTGAGATTTTCTTCAATTTACAAAGGTATTACTTACAATGCCATCTGTTCAGAAAATATCAAACTAAACACGTCAGAGAAGAAAAATTTATGTTGTATCACATAAATATGCAGAAAAAATTGCTTTTGTTTGTAATTTAAACCATTTTTTCGTTATGAATTCTTAAAAATTGTCAGTCTAATTTAAAACATTTCATAACTTTAAATGATAATGATTTACAAATTTCAGAATCTTCTGAATCTCGTGGACTAGAGGACAATGAAGAAGACATATCGAAAAGCAAGCGTGAAAGTCATTCGTTGTCAATCGTCAATCCACTCGATGTTTTGCGTCAGCGTCTAATGCTGGAAATGGCCCGCAGGAGAATGAAAGAAAATCAAGATCAAATCAGAGAAAATGCTGTCATCTTGAAAAATTTAGGAAAAAGATCAGTTTCAAGCTCTTTTCAAGAAAACACAGGAGATGAAACTGCTGAAGTCACAAGGACAAATCAAGACTACCTTAGAAGAATACATGTAGGTTTATTTTTCTGATTATTTAATGTTGTTTTTTTTGTTTTTTTGTATATTTAAAAAAATTATTTCATATGTATTTTTTGTAACCTTGCATTTTTTGAACAATTTCTTTAATACCCAAAAAGAAAAAGTATAAACTATAAAAAAAAAATTACGAAAGTTGCTCCGTAATTCTCCTTTTAGAAGTAAAAAATTTAAGAACATTGGTATTCAAAAATTAATATTTCAGTGTGAAAAAAGCAGACATACTATCATAATATAACAAATCATTTTTAAGGAAAATGAAATGCAAAACGATTCGGTAGGAATTTGAAGGTGTTTTTAATAATCAACATGAAACTCATCTTCGTTTTCTTGAGCAATCAAAAAAGAATTTATTGTTTTTATTTTTTTCAACGGTGATTCGTCATTCATCTAGGGATATTTTTTTCTAAGTTAAGTAAAATTTTTGTAAACTTAAAAGTGTTTTATGGATGTTTTACTTTATTTTTGAAACCAAAATTATATCAAGAGTTCATAGAGAGTATAACATCGTTATAAAAATTCTTTTTTAGAACCGAGAATTTTAAACACCTTTTTTTACTATTTTAAATACATTTTATTAAATTTTTTTAAATAATAGACATTATGTATCACTTTTACAAATTTGAATGAGTATTTGTTAAAGTTGTCTAGTTGTGAACAACTTTTATATTTAAAAAAAAATCTTATATAATCTTTATAATATACTCAAATAACAGATATAGTAAAAAAAAATTGTGAAATTAAAAGTTTTGTCGAGAACATTCTCTTGAAACAGTATTTTTAACATAGTACACTATCAGTTCCAATTTAGTAAAGTATTTTGCATTTTTTTAACATACCCTGAATTTCTAATAAACGCTGAAAGTTTGAAGAACACTATTTACTAGTTCATAATTAATCAGTACATCCCTTAAACTATTTAAGAAGGTTTTAGTATCATTAAATTCTAGATTAGTATGCTTGCTGAGTATTTTATTTCATATGCTGATGTTTAGTTCTTGTTTTCTTTCTAAAAGATAAAGCGCAAAGCAATTGGCTTGATTTTCGGAAATTCGAAACATCATTACTCGAGGAGTGGCTCTAAACCTTATCCAAACATCTACTTAATTGCTTTTTATATGGCTCTTTTCTCGGGAGTGTCATTAAATGATCTATTTCATAAAACATTAATAAAGACTGCTGCGGTTTACCACGGAGAGTGATATCCCATTAATCTTGGATCACTTTAGGACCAGTCATTAAAGCTAAGACAACAACCATATATTTCATGTAAAGTAAATAGCGACAACGTCTAAGCCTTTAAACTTGTAATAGTAAAATTTCAAATGTACCACTTATATTGAATACAAAATATTTAGATCAATAGGCCATTAAGTAAAATAATATTAAACTGTTGAGAGTGATTCGGTGCAGTGAAAAAGAATTACATGGCTGCCCATGTCCGGAAATATCACCGCACTCCAATTAGGGTCCTTTCCTGGTAAGGAAAAACTGTTCGTACAAAGCCATGATGGCTCAGGGGATAGAGTGCTTGCCTCCCAGTAAGATGACCCAGAATCGAATCACAGCGGTGACTGATTAATATCGATTCGGCTCCTAGATCTCACCAAGCACAATGCTGACGTAAAAATATCCTTAATAGTGTATGGATCATATATTAAAATCCACTTGACGTCGGGGGGTACCGTGGGAAGTTTTCGTGGCTTTTCTCTTCTTGTAATGCAAATACGGGTTAGTTCCATCAAAAAGTCCTCCTTGAAGACTAATTTGTCCTAATATTTGATACTGAAGTTCTTATCTCTTCGGAGTTGGGCTCAAAACTACAAGGCTACAGAGTTTAACATTGGTAGTCACAAAACACCGATTATAAAATAAAATAAAATGAAACTGTTCGTACGCAATGGCCCTTTTCGTATATCTGAATTATTAAATTAACGTTATTTTATGTTACATTTGCGTTTTCTAGTACTGTCAAAAATGCATTGAAATAACACCAGAATTAGCTGTTTTATCAAAATTCAATGACTTTGCGGCCAACTTGGCGAGGATGTTAGTCGCCAAATCATCAAATTGCGTAAATTAACTGGTCATTTTAATGTAGTTTCGTACAATAGTTTCTAGAAATTTTAAAACTAACATAAAATCGAGATAAATTACATAAATAGAAAAGCTGGGTAAGATATCCGCCACTTTACAGTGGGGAGGTAGCATTAGGCGCATTGAATAACATTTCCAGACATAGGTTGCTATGCAATTCACAATGTTCCCGAGATTCCCTTCATGTTAGTAACCGTTGTTCTGAATCACTCTATATATTAAATCACACTCTATAACTGCTCATTCCTAAAATATAAAGTTATAGTGTTAAATCATATTGACATAAATCTGACCATCTCTAATTATTTGCATAATTAGAGGGGTTTTAATTTATGATGATAGGACAGTTTCAGTCGAGACAGTATTTCCACTCAACGTTAAGACTTTACATGTGAAAAAAATGATTGAATTAAACTTAAGAACATTAACACGAGTTCCCATTTTTCCTAGCAAGTTAATGTTACTCAGAAATTCATATTCCATTACAATGAAAGAATGAAAACGATTCCAACCCGATAAACGTTCAATTCATGAAAAATTTTAAACTTTGTTATTTTTGTATTTGTATTTAATCTTAAAGAGACAACAGAAAAAATTTCGTTGCACTTTTGAATAATAGTGTGTTCTGTTTTCATCATCCTTAATGTGTACTATAGAATAGAGTTGCCTTAATGTGTATTTGAAGAATAGAACTTATTGCAAATTTATGTTTAAGTTAAGAAAAACAAACAGACTATTGAAATATGACGATTCATGAATATGTGCTTATAACATATAGATATTCTAAGTTTTATTCTACAATGTAAACATTCAAACATTTACATTGAATTAACTATTTCTTTAAAAAAATTTCAATTATACATTATGCTAAGAACGCAAAAATGCTAAAAACATGTAAACATAATTATTTAAAATTAATTTTGAAAAAGCGTAATAAATTGGCATTTAAAAACACTTAAAAAACTTCTTTCTTTATTTTTTAATGAATAAACTTTTTAGAAAATCTCTGGCAATCTGAAAAGCAAATTCAGCAAAAAAGTGAGTTTATTTTATTGTTAAAAGAAAAGAAATTACTTTAGATGGTAATAAAAAATTAAGTAAAAAAATTTCAAAAAATTTCCAATGGAATATGGATATCCTAAGGAAATCATATATGCGTGGAAGAATTTAACAGAGAAGCAGCGTTGCCATTTCAGTTTATAAAAAAATCAACACTTGGGTACTTGCATACGACGACACGCATGGGTATCGAACCTGATCGGCTACTAAATCGGAGTATTTGTTTATGGTACAATTCAGTAGATTAAAATTCGAGACCCATGCATTTACAGGCACCTATTTAAATCCAACCGAAAAATTTATTTAACCTGATAATAAGACAAGCCTAATAGCTGTAACGCTGTAACGTTAGCACGCCATGCACAACCATGGGATTTCAGCTGTATTCGTCATCGCTTCTTCTTCGTCATCTTCTTCTTCTTTTTCTTCTTCTTTTTCTTCTTCTTCTTCTTTTTCTTCTTCTTCTTCGTCTTCTTCTTATTATTATTTTTCTTCTCGAGTTGCAGATAACCAGAAAGAACTTTTTCGATACATTAAATTTTGTTTTCTTTCAATAATATTAAATGTAAAAGTGATTTTTTACTCAAAAATATACCGATATAATTTATATTTTCTTTTTTACAGGTTTCTAACTCAGAAGATTTCGATATTTGAATAATCTTATCGAGTGAAAAGAAGGAAGTGTGAAGATTGTAAAAAAGACTCTTTCATCCAAAAACACAGAAAAAGTTACAAATGTCCGACAATGCAGAATTAAATGTGTACTTGTAGCTCCGAAAAATTTTCAATGCACTCTTCTAAGCACTACACAAAAAGCACCTTTTTTCTAAATTTACTCCTTGTGAATTTTAACTATTATCTTTAAAATCCAAAATATTGAAGCCGAATTTCGGATGACAAATTTATATTTTATATTATTGTTCTCACTTCGCCAGTGCGAAGTGATAAAAAAAATAGAAAACTATAATAAATGTTGATATTTGTAAGTGTTAAATGTCAATTTTTTAAGTACACTCAAACTCACGATGTGATATTGAAAGCACATATATTACAATCATCGTTAGACATTGGTGTGGGAGGGAGGGTTAAATCAGAAGAAAACTTGCATTTATTTTAAACAAAAAAAAAAATTTATGTTGTAATTTCAACTACTTATTGTTTCCCCTATATGCTATCTAAAAAGATAAAATTATTCAATAAACACATTTGCCTGGATATTATATAGTGAAGGTAAAGTTTAAGCATAATTTGGGAATAAAGTTTTATTTAAATAATTACATCAAACGAAATTAAAATTTTTCAAAGGTAAATTAATACGAAAACTGGAATCACTGTTATTCCAATGCTCTTTAATTATCACTAGTTTTCTATTTTTCTTCATTTATCGTTTGATTTGGATTTTCAACGAATTAGATTTTTATAATATCCTTTGATCAATATTAATCAATTCTCGTTTGCTTTTAAACAAAATTGAAACGCCTAAATTTAAAATGAAATGAGCAAGTAAATAACCAAATTCAGTTAGAGTTCTTTTTCTTTTAATGCCAGCAAATAAACTATTATTTTCAATTACAGAGAAAGACATTTCAATACTGAGTAATTTGGAAAAAAAAAATCATTTAAATTTTCAAGTTGTTAATCATAATAATTTAATTTCTGTTTAGCATTGCCGATGATTTTTAAAAAATTTATAATAAAATTAAACAAACTTTTTTAAGTAAAAACTTTTTCAAACTTATTTTTGAATTTAAAATTAAATTTTAAAACATAAAATTCAAAATTTACTTAAACCACTTATAAATAACTATATTAATAACAATTTAACACTACAAACCTAATAAACGTCTAAGCGTTATGAAATATTTTGTCATTTTTATTTACTGGAATTACATAAATTTTCTTAGAATATATTAATTACATATTTAGAGATTTCATTAATTATGGAGTCTAAATTATAATTTTTTGTCGCTTCTCTACTACGCTTGCTTATTTTTTTTCTTTTGAAATCGAAAGTGAAAACTTTGGGGGTTTTCTTCCTTAAAAATTAATCAGTTTGAAGAGCGTATGTCCGTCTTAAGCAAGTTACTCATATTCTTCTTTGTTTGAAAGAAAATTAATTAACTTCACGAGACGTAGAAAACGTGCTTCTGTGTAGTGTTGTGTATAAAACTCTTCCTTCTCTCTTTCTCTCTATCTGTGTTCTGGAAAATAAATTAACCTATCACTTTACGTCTAATTCTGATATTTTTTGGAAAACTTTGAGAATGATCCGAATATTGATTACTGTATTATATTTTATTGTTCAATAAAAACCCCTTCGTTCTCCTATTTGTAGCATCATTTTAGAATTCAAAAAACACTCATTATTTAAAAACATTTAATACAATAGGCTCATTTTAAATTATATAAACGGAGGGTGCAGTAATTATTGTCCTTTATATATATTTTCAGAAACCTTGTTTAAAAAATAATTACTAGTAATAAGTCGTTATAGGTGAAAGTAATATCAGACTAATCATTTTAATTATAATAATAATACAATAATGGGATACCGGAAAGCAGAGATGGGCTCCGTCATTCAGAATTATAAATAAAGAATAATGAATAATTATTCAAAATCTTCTTGAATAATGAATAAAGATTTATACATTAGTCAGAAATATTTTGAATAAAGAATAAATTATTCACTATTTTCAATCATTATTTTTTATTCATTAGTCAATAATAAGTGAATAATTTCTCTGCTCAGAAGAAATGAGCACAGGAAAATAGAATTGACTACGATTGTGACAGCTAAAAATAAAAAGTACATATTTATAAACAACTTGTAATCATTTTTATAAGTTACAAGTAACAATTTCGAATAAAAAGTGATTATGGTTACCTGTATTCACAGCAAGACGCGATAACTGGTATATGGTTACAAATGACCGAAATCTTTTATTTTAAGCAATCAATGTAATCAATATGCACTATTATAAACAGTCATTTTTATCACAAATCATAATCTAACTATTACAATTAATCTCAAATACGAATAATTGTAAAAATAGTTACTGCATGAACACATAAATATGTCGTACATACATGCACACCTAACTACATGTATGTTTATGCCTATACATATGTGAACGAGTACTGCGTATTAATGCTTGCATGATTAAGTAAAATAAGTTAAATGTTTACATACATTTTCTTATTGCATAGTATATCCGTACTTACGTACATTGCATGTACAAGTGAACGTACTATGTATAAATTATACATATTATGTACATGTATACATGCATACATAAATAGTACACACAATATATGATAGTATGCATGCATGCATGCACAAGTACATACAATATACGCAAGTATTTAAGCAAACGCACGTATGTGTGTACAGATGCTCATACACTCTAAGTATGTACATAATGTACGTATACACGTAAAATGTATATATGTGTAACTAAAAATAAAAGTATACATACGCAGAGAAAGAGTTGAGCATCGATTACAGGCAGTTACAGCTATGTAGTCAAGAATACATAGCTGTAATCATGATACTTGTAATCATGATTACTATTTTTAAAGTATGTATTCACATATACACACTATATTCGTGTACAATTATATATACACTGGGTATACCTATATTGTACATACATACATTTGATATGCATTAAATTTAATTATGTGCATACATACATGTTTTGTACATATGTGCATACAGGTTTGTTCAATGCATGTATATATGTACAATATATGTATAACTAATTATATTTACAATAAAATATAAAATTTTTGAAAGATATCTAAATTTAAAAACTTTAATTATAACGGCCACTAATAACGACTCAAGCAATTTAAATGACTAAATCAAATGATATTTAAAATCAATTGTCAGTTTTAATTGTTCTATATCATTTTAAAAATATTAGAATAAAAAATCCTTTTCAACAATTTTTATAAAATTTTGCGGCTTCAAATTTACTTTTATATAACATAAAGCATAGTTCTAAGAAATATTTACACGATAAAAAATCGTTTAATTTTTTAAGTTGAAATTATATTTAGGAATTTAAAATAAGATAATCTTTTGCTTTCAAAAACGACAAGAAATTGAGTTTTATAGATATTAAAACAAATTTTAAAATGAACTTAAATAACTAAATTGTTGTAAACTTCTTTTTAACGCAACTAAGTATAAGAACTTCTAAAATAATTTTACGCTGGAGTAAGTTAAAATAACATAAAAATAAATATTTTTCTTAGTACTTATACATACTTGTCTTAGTTTTATGGTTGAATTCCTCATATAAGACGTTAAAGAGCAAACGATGTTTTGCATGTCGGTCCGCTTAAAGACATATCCTTGATGTTTAAGAGTTTGACTTACATACACATAATGTATGTATATACATATATTGTAAATACATATATATTTCTTGTACTTTGTAAACACAATTATACATTATATTTATTTACGTACATGCATACAATGTATATACATGCGTGTAATGCAAGTACATGCAAACATTTTTTACATACATACATATACTTATACATTACATAAACATGTTTTAACGATGTACATAGATATGTGTGTACATACATATGAGCATATACTACACGTACAAACAATATATGTCTATATATTAGTTTTATATGCATATATCGTTCGTATAAACAAATTTCTTGCGTGCAATGCACGTATATACCTACATTCATACTATGAATGTACTTGCGTGTTTAAATACATGTATACGTACATACATATATTGTCTCTATATACGTACATATAAAGTAACATGCATGTTTACATGTATATTATATGCAAATTTATGTACGCATAATATACGTACAAATAACGTTTGTACATAAATACGTACATTGTAATAACATTTGTACATTCAAACTTATATCTTATATGCATACGTACGTATATATATGTACATGCATTAGTACAAATATTGAAATAAGTTTAAAATATATCGCTGTATGAGCAATTGTACGTATGCTACATATGCATATATACGTCTACATGCATACGAACTTGCAGGCATTGCCTGCACATTAAATTGTATTTATATACATACGTTCATTCTACGTACATAAAAATATGTTAACATATTTACATACATACAAACTGAATGCTTTCCTTTTTCATTGGTTATTCAAGATTTTAATCAGAAAAATTAGTCATGACTAATGAATTTATTCATCAATCATTATTCAAAAATTTGCATAAATTTGCATAATGAATGATGAATAATGACTAAATTTGCATATGAATAATCATTCAGAATAAATTTATTTTTACTAAATTTAGTCATGAATAAAATTTCCGTGAATGATGCCCATCACTGCCTGTAAGTGACGTAGTGCGGGTATCTCGATCCTGATTGGTTGCTAAAACATGACATTTGTTTAAGTTAGCAATTGTTCTTTTCATTCTATTTAGAGTAAATCAGTCCCAATAAATGTCAATTCTAAGTAATGCATTCTATTTTATTACACAAAGATTCTTTCACAAAGATTTAAATTCTTTCACTATATATTTCTTACTTAACACCAAGACAGGCATGAAGCCACGTAGAACATAAACAAACTAATTATGCATTGAAGTTGCCAGGTATACACAAAACAAAAATATATCACGGTTACAATAAAATATATAAACAAATAATAAATCTGAGAAAGAATTATATTTCAACAAATTCGATGTGCGGTACGGAGCTGTATTCAATTAACTTCACGTTACTTAACATTCTAACTTATGTGGAGAAACTTAGCTCAACTTTAACACGCGATTTTGCTTATAAACGATCAGCTGGCACTGTCGTCATAGGTCAAATGTGTGGATATCTGTTATCCTCTTTTTCTTGAAGTGAAAGTATCTAATTCATATTTTTTAATTATGTATAAAATTAATTCAGAATTTGCAACCTGTTATAATTATGATGTTTTCAAAAAAATTAAGACACAAAAATGAATAAACAACATGAAAAAATGAAACACATTAGGATCAGAAATTATTATTTAAACGAAGAAAATGAAATTCTCTGTAGAAGTTAAACAAAATCAAACAAGATGAATGAACAAAACATTTAAGCTTGTTTGATTGCTCTTTTAAACTTGATGATGTTAAAAAGTATCCCCTACCAATTCCTCTTTATTTAAAACAGGTTTTAATATGTATACTTGACTTCATAAATAGTCATACTTCCTAATTGTCAAATTTCGATAGCTTTTCTTTTTCTATTTTTTCGGTTGTTCGATTGAGACCGCAATGCGTATAAATTAATTTTTCAATCTTGAATCCTATATCTTTCATATCCTTAAAATTGGTTGAACGGGGAATCATAATAACTTGCACATTTGCTTCAACTTTATTGAGTAAATGAATGAGTAATGGTTAATTAAATGAGTAATGTTATGAGTTATGGTAAAGTGAATCATGTTTCAGCTCAAATGAAACCCATAGTATCATATAATCAAATTCAAGAAGACCCACTTTGAGTAATAATCTAGCTCAACATAACACCGTTTAACGGCAGCGACGAATTTTGTTAATGATAAGGTTCTACACCGTATAAAACTTCTAACATTGTCATCGTGCACAAAATAAAACACCAAACACCTATTTAATAACATTTCATATAGCGATCAAACTTTTATGTATTAAAATGCAATCCTAATGATCCAAGAGGCTAAATAGGCAAAAAGATTTGTGCAGATGATATTTCAGATTACGAAATCAGACAAAAAACGTACTTTCTCTGAATAAGCATACTTTTTCTTCGAGGGTTCTAGATTTTTTTAAATTTAAAAATACGTGGGGTAGCCATAGCCACTCTTTTTTATTTTCACTTTTGTAATGCTGAATAGTATTATAAAAATCATTTTCTGAAGCTTAAATTTCCCAAGAATAATTTGACTAGTTTCTGTTTAAATATTAGATTTCGTCACTTAAAACTACGTAGTCAAAAATGATATAAAAATAAAACTACCTTGTATAAACAATTAAAAAAATTATATAACTATAAAAAATATGTATTACATAGGATAGATATCTTTAAATACATGAGTTCGGACAACCAAAAATTATTTGGTTGTCCGAAATAGTTCCAGGACTATGATGAATTAATCAAAAAGTCAGATTAATATTAAGGCAACAAAACTTTTGACCGCTCCCTTGCCTAAACTATTCCAACAATAGTTTCCAGATTACACTTACCGTCCTATTTTGAGGGTCAAAAATTAAATCCCGTCAAAAAAAGTATATTTTTTTAGAAAAAGGACGTTTACATAACTAAAAATATTGTCTGCTCATATATTGTGCATAAAGTTATTCTCGCGGATCATTAAGATTTCATCTTAGTAAGTGAAAATTGGATATCTGCAAATGACATCATCGTTTGCATCATTTTGGCAGTTGTCTATTCAAAAGCCAATCAGGTTCGACAAATACTCGTAACATCACTTTACAGGTATCCAACTAAATCTAACTTAAATCCACGGAGAAATATATAGTTTCCAATCTAATGTTAGAACATACAAAAAGACGACGCGCCACTAAAATGATAACAGCCTGGCCCAAACGGTTATAGCGCCACACTGGGGCAAAAACCAAACTAACAAGCAAGCTTAACAATCAGTTAGATTGATGACTCGATGAATTTATAGTTTTTTTTTATTATTTTCTATTGAGTTTATATTGTTTTTTTACATAATCGTTTGGTCATTTGTTGTGTTTTATTTTTATGAAATGCTTAGATGTTAATTCGTCAAGGATGTCGTTTGTTACTCCCACATAAAAGAATTGATTTTGCAAGGTAAATTACGGCTCAATTTAAATATTTTAATTTCATATCATTTTTCTTGCTGTTATACTGTAATGTTGAATTTAATACTCATTAACCTTGATGAAATGCGCCATTAATTCTTTAAACTAGTAGAAGAATAAAGATGAAGGGAATAAATATGGAATAGAATTTATTAAATAAAAGAATGTAAATAGACAGGAGTAAATAAGAATATGAAAGATATTTTTTATGTATTATATAACTAAAATGTAAATAAAAAATTTAGATTTGAATCGAAAATTTTATCTTCCTACATAAATGCCCAATATAAAAAGAATAAAAAAAAATGATTCAAGCAATCCAATCTTAATTCAATAATTTTGATTGAAATAAATCATAACAATTTAATTTTGAACAATAAGTAACAAAGAATTATTAATCATTTATGTAATAAATATAATCGTACAGAAGTAATTAAAAAAATATGACAAAAACGTATGTAATATACCGAAGAGTGCCACCTCTTCGCATCAACTGAATCATTTAACCGTTTCCGTTAAGTGTTTCTAGAGGGCGCTGTTGGTCTAGGCTGATAACGTCAGAGTGGATCGTCCTGATCGTCTTTAAGTTTAAAGGTTCATGTTTAAATCACGTGATTAGGCATAACCACTTCACTTCTTCTCGAGTTGCAAGTACCCAATTATACTAAAAGTTACTAGGCAATATTATACCTTCTTTTTATTTTGCTCAGTCTACTGATAAATGGCTTACAGTAAAAATTGACGTTTAATAAGCAAGTTGAGAATAAAGTTAAAATTAATAAATTAAAAATAATTGCTTTTATTATATTTTCAACAAAATTAATAGCTACACGCGGTAAGCCAATGTGTGTTGTTTATACTACGATTTGTAATGTCCTGCTTCTATAGAACAATTCGCTTTAATATTGTTTATTAAATTTTTTAAATAGTGAACTATAATCAAATACTGAATCTAATGTCAGGAATAATATTAGTTATAAAGAATTTTATCAGAAAGAATATGATTTTTCTTTATGTATGAAAAAAATTTTAGAATAGTGAATAGGGAAAATAAACAAAATGACCAGCTTGGCTCACTTATCGGCATGCGTTCCCATATTTTTGCTGTAACCCTCAAGTACAGTTTCTCGTTCTTTTATTCACCTCTTACACACTTTTATCCTTTTATTCATTAAAGATACATTAAAAAATGTCAAACTATGATAACTATAAAAAATTTCATCTACATTGAATTCACTTATAAATATTCATATTTAAATATTTTCAAATTGTTCCATTAATGTCTTGCAGCAGACGATTAACGAATAATATTTTTCATTATAATTGCTTTATGTATTGTATATATTGGCTCGGTACTTAAGTGACTGTATGAATGAAGTGATAAAATGAGTGAAGTGAGAAGACATTTATCTTTTTAATAAAATTTCATTATTTTTTGTCTATTTCAGTCTTAATACTTTTCAATAATAACAACTTCTGAATCATATTGCTACACTTATATACTTTTTATTATGGATATATATGGTTACTTATTGTAGATTTAGTTCTTACACATATATTTACTCCTTATTTATCTGTATAATCTATAAAATGACTCTTCTAGTGCATCGGAATAAAAGTAAGTTGTGAATATAGATTATTAGTTTGTAAAAATATTATATTCTAATTGAGTAAATATATTATATATAATACATCATAAATTATTTTTCATTTTAAAATGTCGACAAATTTAGCAATAAAAAACGTTATTTGACAAACCAATTAGAAAATTACGTAAAAAGTTATCCCTGTCTTGGCAATGCAACGCTTAAAGATTGAGCTTTACTGCGAACATAAAAATGTAATATACAAGCATATAAAATGGAACCCTATCTAACATGTAAAAAAGGTATTTTTTACAATGCTCTTTCTAAGAAAGTGTTTGATGAAAATAGTTTATGATTTTTTTATTTTATTCAGTGTTATCGAAAAGAGATTTGAAGAAGATATAAAGATTTTAACTTCGCAATATCCAAATTTCAAATTTTTTTTATAATCATTAGTGAGCAAACGTGATTTTAACAAATTAATACATAAAATGATATCTTAATATGTCGAATTATTCTTTTTTACTGAAAGCAAAATTTTAACAATTTTAGTAAAGGAATTTAAATATAAATTAAACTACATTAAATAAAAAGATAATTAATAATAAAGATAATTTTCAAAATATATACTTTACAGTTAAAATGAAAAGAAGCAAAAGCAATACTTTTCAATACTTTTAAAAATGATTTTTATTGTATTTCATTTTCTGATATCAAACTTTCTAACTTCCTTTTTAGTGAATTGAAAAATATAGGTTAAAAAATACAGTGTACAGTGTAAAGTGTACAGAATAAAATAGATAGAGTAAAATTAAAAAATATACGATGTTATTGGCCCAACCAAATACTTTTATAATTATTACTTAATTTTCAATTCATTCTAACTATATCTGAATGCCTATTTAAATAGTAAACCAATTCCTTAAAAAAAAAAACAAGTTAATCTCCCTAGCTATCTATACTAGCACACCGACACCTTATTTCCGTCGCCAAACGAAAGGCAACATAAATTTACAAAATAGCAAAAACAATATATTTTTTTATGATTCCCCGGTTCTTTATCTCAAAATGAAGAAAAAAAGAAATAAGGATAATTTATGTTCCTAGATTGCCATTATTGGAAGCAACAACTGTTTTAATTATAAAAACATCTGAAACAAACCTGTAGGTAGTTCCAAAAATATAAATAGAAACTATTGTGACGCAGGTAGAAAAAAACTATTTTTCATTTTTAAAACCAGAATTCTCCACGCAGTAAAATTTAATTCCTGGTAGCAAACTCAAAAGAATTAAACTGTGTAGTCATATACGATCTTAATAATATTTTTAATTGAATCCTTGAAAGTTGAAATATTGGTGAAAACTGTCTTCTTTTTAAACCAACACGTCATGAATCAGACACACTTATTACGCTGAGTAACTCTAAATCTGTTAATGAAGCACTAGTGCATCAAATTACTCAAATCAGCACAGGAAACATATTCAAATCATACTTGAAATAAAAAACATATATTTACTCTGTAATATAAAGTGTGAAAATGTCAATCAATGTGTTTGGAGAATTTAAATCACGATGCTTCTCTTATATGACGACAAGCGTCATCATCCACGTGTTGCTTTGATGAGGAGTGTCGTGCTTTATATGCTCGAAACATGTCTACCTTTACTCCACTTTCATTATAAAGAAACAAAATAAAGAAAGTAATTTCTATTTTAATTATATTTTTAAAAACTTTTGCATTGGGTTACTCATTTCAAATTCACAATCAGTTTAAAAAAATAGCTTTGATGCAACAGTTCTACATTAAGAGATTTAAAGTTATCCTGCATAATAAGTGTATTTGATTTATGACATGTTTGTTTAAAACTTTGCTAGGATTTTATTATGAATTGATTGTACAATTCTTGCTCTTTTGTACATGTATATAGCTCATGGTACATATATTCTTGCTCTTTGGTACATACTTTGGTATATATAAAAAACTTCGCACCAATCGTTAAAGACAATATTTTCATTTACTACATTATTATTTCATCCTCCTTTGACCAAGAATATGTAAAAAAAAAAAAAAGACATTCGAGGAAAAAGCCGAACAGGTCTATGACTGTAATTTTAGAACAACATTTATTTTGGAACAAAACACGGCAATTCTAAAAAAAAATCAAAATGTATAAACTGCAACCCTATGTCATTTGCACATTTTTTTAAAAACTTTAAAATGATTAACTTACGCTTAAAATTTATTCTTTAGATATTTTTTCCTAAGTACAAAATAAAAATAGTATTAAGTGCTTATTTCATTTTTTATAATTTTTATTTATTATACATGTAGATAAGTCATAGAAAACTTGAACTGCACAATCTTTATATCAAGCGAGGAAAATGTATGCAAAATCAACTTCAACTGCTCATTATCGTTATCGTTTCATGGAAATGCATTTACGAGGGTTGCGATTTATATTTCTGGCCTAATAATGAAAAAACAAATATGTAGGATCGAAATTGGTTTTATTGTTTTTCAAAATATTCTCCATGATGATCAATACACTTTTGCATGCGTTTGAATCAATTTTCAAAGCCCTTTTTCCAGTCCGATTGAGGTAACTCCAAAACATGCGTTTTGAATGCATCAACCGCTTCTTCGGGGGTCGAAAATCGTTGTCCACGTAATTTATTTTTGATGTGTGGGAATAAGAAGAAGTCATTGAGTGCCAAATCAGGGCTGTACGGCGGATGACCCATCAGTTCGATCTTTCGCTCCATCAGAAATGCCTTTGTTTGAGTCGATGTGTGAGAGCTCGCATTGTCATGATGAAGAATGATTCGCCTGTTCTTCTGCTTTTTTCGAATTTCTCCGATGACTTCTGGCAAACAAATGGTCGTGTACCATTCAGAATTGACCGTCCTGCGTTGCTCTAACGCCACTGTTGCCACATGACCGGTAATGCCGAAGAAACAGGCAATCATTTGTTTCGATGTGCTTCTTCCTCGAACAACTTTTGTTGGTTTTGCCTCGTCTTGGAAGACCCATACAGTTGGTTGCTGTTTTGTTTCCGGCTCATATGCATAGATCCATGATTCGTCACCTGTGTAGATGTTATACACAGCCTTTGATGAACCTTGAACGTATTTTTCCAACATTTCTTTGCACCAATCGACACGAGCCTTTTTTTGAGCGTTTGTCAGATTATGCGGGATCCAACGCGAAAAAAAATTTTTTTACGCTCAAATGTTCATGCAATATTTTATTGATGCTAGTCATGCCTCTATCTCACGGTATGTCACATGACGATCTTGCTTTATCAGTTCACGCACAGCATCGATCTTTTCTGGCACAACAACGGATTTTGGACGACCTGCACGGGATTCGTCCTGGATGGAACATCGACCACGATTAAATTCGTTATACTAATTTTTTACAGTGCTGTAGGATGGCGCTTTATCGCTGAATAAAGCATCGAAGCACTCTTGTCTTGACAATCCACGTCGAAAGTTATGAAAAATAATGGCACGAAAATTTTCACGATTCAATTCCATTTTTTGAAAAAGAAGAACTTTTCAATTTACTGTCAACAACACAAATGAAGCTATAATGGTAAATCGTCTGCTGAATTTATGTTTAAAAATATCAAACTTTCGATTAAAATCGTCTGCGGTCGCCTAGCAACACTTACTGTTGCCAAGGCCAGAAATATAAATAGCAACCCTCGTAACTACCTTACTATGCAAAACAAGTTAAGCTCCGGTGAAAACAAATTGCTAATGTATAGAGACTGAATATTTATGTTGTGTTATGAACCTTTATTTTTAAACATTAAAAAAACATGCAGTTTACCGCTTTACTAACTCACTGTCACTGTTTGATCCTCTTTTTTTTTTATTAAAATAATATTTTCACAAATTCCATAATCCAGCCAAATGACTAAAAAAATTCGCGATCCTTTTACTGCTATTGTAGTTAATAAATTCTTTTGCTTGTAATATTTAAAAACTTCATCATTTTTATACATCTAAATTTTATTTCCATATGTGCTACCGCTATAGCTAGAAATCCGTTAATTTGTACATCACTTAGCTAATTTGTAGATTAACTAAATTAATTCCTTATAGTGCGCTCTGAGAAAAAAAATATGGCCCAACTTACGAAAAAATGGTAAAAATTATTATATTACTGGCGCTATGGGAACACCAAAAAGTTCAGTAATGCTTACCTATGCGCTTTGATAAAATTGGCAGTAAAATATGATTTTATTATATGGGATAAATGGGGTGATAGGTAAATGTGGTAGAATGGGGAAATTTTATCATAATATTTATTTCGTTTCCATCTGGAGACCAGTGGAATTTGTGCTTGTGGCGATGCTGATGAAGATGCTGAACATATTCTTCTTCATTGCGATTTGTATGCGAGTGCCCGAATGAAATTAAAGACTGATTTGAGGCGTCTTTCTATTTGTTGGCCTCCTGTCTTATCAGAACTGGTCAAAAGTATTGAAAGTCTTGCTGCCTTGCGGAATTTTGTTTTTAATTTAAATTTGTAAATTTTTCTTCTTTTGTTTTCTACTTACAACTGTAAGCCTCATGTTATACTTTGTGGTGCATGAGGAGTTTTAAGTCATTTAATAATAAAAAAAAAATTAAAAAAAAATACCTTAAAGCATGACATAAAAACCATTTATTTGCTTAAATTTGTTTTTTAGTTTTGTATATTTTACTAAATGGAAATAATAGAACTATAATTTTGAAACCCAGAATTTCCGATAAATGGTTACCATATGAACGGAAAAATTACAAAATGAATGGTTTAAATATCATATATTTTGGTTTTATTAACCAGAGTTATACGAGATTTTATTATCAGCTATGTTATTACCATGCAGTATGGTAATTTTTCAAGATTTTTTTTTCTGTGAGGAATGAATAGTTTTTCGTAATTTACCTAGGTAAAGGGAGCATCAACAGTTTTTATATTACTAAAGTTCAAAAGTTTTTCTTTTAATTCTATTTCTATCATCTAATTTGTTGGTGTTTTGACCTATTCTTGCATTAAAAAATATATAAATGTCATTTTTTCATTTTTCTTAACTGCAAAAATGATTTAAGCGATTTGATTATTTAAATTATTGTTTTTAAACTGTTAGGTGGTTGATGGTAACAACTAATGTGTTGATTGTTTGATTGTAATAACTTAATTTTTTAGATAGGGAAAAATAATTGAACTATTATGTTGACTTAAGCGCGCAGAAACCTTTCTGTTGCATCAGCAAAGATTTTATTTTTACTTTAACAAGTGCTTACTAGGTTATGTGCAGATTGGTTAGGTGCTCTACAGATTATCTTCATTGTAAAATAGGGTTTCTCAAAACTGAACAAGCACTTGTCACAATAGCTACGAAACCAAATTATATTCTAATTTGAAAAAAACCCGTATTCCATATTGAAACAGCATATACTCATTTTTGAGCAAAATTTATGTGGAAGGAGATATGTTTATTGGCTACCAGTAGGATTCGAACCAAGGGCTTCCGGGATCGCAGTTGGATGCTCTGATCACCATAGTTTAACACATCAATCCAGGAGTGTTAGGAAGCTTTATATAAGGATAGTCGCAATGTCTTATCATGACATACTAATTTCCAAATTCAATCACGTCACTTTTTGCTTACTTCGCTACATCTTACAAGCTTTTAAGAGAATTGCATGTATGACATGATGTGTCTTGCGGCTGCCATTATGAATTTTTTTTTTATTCTCCCTTGCATGTAGTAGTTTATGATGCATCCTATTTTAAAACATCCTTGGTTCAAATTCTGCGAGCAGCCTACGAACATCTCTCTCGCATATTTATCCCTTCATTCCTCTATTGAGACTAATCGTTTCACTCAAAAATGAGTATATGCTGCTTGAATTTTGAATGCATGAGGTTTTCAAATTCAACTATTATTTGTTTTCGAGCTACTTTCACACATTTTTGCTCATAGTAAATGAGATCTTTATTCAACAATATGTTGTTTCAAAAAATGTCAAACAATGCACAGTCTATTACAATTAATACACGTTATAATTTTAATGCTTCGTGACAGACAACTCAATAATATTGACTTTGAAAGTGAAAAATGCCATGTGGCTAAATTATCGCGGGAGATTAATCGCGACCTTTCATCTCATGCTAGTGAATGGTGTGTGCTTTTTGCCTAAAATACTATAAAAACCTTTTCTAATGCTTTATTTCATACTTTTCTGAGATCAAGTTCTCACTCTCCAGAGCCTGATTTCTTTTGCTCCGGTCTCAATTAAATTAAAAGTATAAATCTTATGTTTCTGTATTTTCCAAATATCTCTAATAAAAATTATTACACTCAAAACTCTTGAGTGTTAAAATCTTAAAAAATGATTGGAATCCTATTTTAATCTAGTTTAAGCTAAAATTGCAATTGAAGTTAAACAAAATTCATTGCTTTCTAATTGTTGTTAGCAAACAGCATTATTAATAGAGATCATATGAAAAGCTAAACGGGAATTTTCGGTCAAGAATAATACCATTTAGGCAGAGGAAATTGATCAGGAGGTCATTAGCTGGCCACTGACCCATCTCGATAGAAGGGTCTCATTAGGGCGGGTACTTACTCTTATTCACTGTCAAAAAGATTCCAAAGTACCGTGCTCGGTCAGGCAAATATCTATTTTAGAATCGATATGGAACAAGAACTTAATCTAGAAATTAGTCGCATATTTTCAGTGATTTAATCTTCCGCAGTTATTTTCAGAACAAAAAAATTGGTTTAAGAGAAAATTTTTAAAGTTCATGAAAGATAGTGTTTTAATAATAATTTATATTTATTAACAACTGACCTCGGGAATCTGTTAATTATTGAAGTCAGATAAATATTCATTTTAGAATCGATATGGAACAAGAACTTAGTCGTGAGACTGCTAGATTTAGTATAGTCATGAGATTTGCGTAGGTGCAGCAATTTAATCTTATGCAGTTATTTTCAGAACAAGGTAATTGGTTTCAGAAGAAAATTTTAAACATTTTCTAACTATAATATTTAAATAAAAATTTATATTTAATAAAAGTCAAGGTGGATTCATATGTTGATCATTACCTATATGGATTATCTGTTTATTTACAACCAACGAAGATATCTTTAAGATGAAAGTCATGAAAAATTTCCTTATTTTCTGAAATGTTGGTAAAGATCTATGCCAATATTCGAAGTTTAATTAGAGCAATTTGAACTTTCTGTGAATAAATAAATTTCAATACTGTGTTCCCTCTTTAGCATGGCATGTAATACTGTTCAAGCCAGAAGATTTGAGCTCAGAAATCTGCTTCAAATCCGAATTTTACAGCTTTTATTTCAACGAATTCTATTTTTTATGTAAAAGTTCTTGAATTATAGCAAACTGTGCAAAATTCCTTTGAAAGTTGATTTACAACTGAGTATCACATTTAATCCCTTACGATGCTTCATCAATGAAATACCAGTTAAACTTATGATTGCTATGATTTGTAAACGTATGGTGGTAATACTAGATTGCGCAAACGTTAAAAAAATAGCTGAATTGTTTTTAAAGAAATACCTAAAATGTTTTATGAAATATTAAAGAAATTTCAGTCGCGAAATATAAAACATATTTGTCCAAATTTCCGCAGTTTTTTTGTTGTCTAATTATACTATTAACTTGATGATAAAGAAAGTTTCCTTAACAGTTTGATTCGGCTCTTACTTACATAATGATATGATTTATATACACTTTTCACTTGATTTTTTTTTAAATTTTTAAACTGGATTATTGGAACATCCAACGTTCTTTCATTTCATTTACTTTTGTATAAAATTAAACGCGTCACGCCTACTTTGGGAAAAAGATTTAACCTCCATATAATGTCTTTAAATTTTACACAATTCTTGCTCATTATTACAAGTTAAATGTTAGAATCCAGTATACTCAAAAAATATTTTTGAATATTTTTATTATTTATAATTTCTGAAATATCATATTGCCAAAATACTACAATATTCAATAAGGAGACGCTATGCAGTGGAATGTAACGGTTACCGATTTTCCGATAAACATGAAAACACAACCTCTGCCATTTATTTTAAATTTATATGTGACCATTTTTAGTCTTAAAACAGAGAAATCAATATGCGTGTCACAGAATTTGCAGCAATTAACCTCAACATCACCTGTTGATATTTTCCACTTTCTTTGACCAAGTATTTTCATCAAAATAAACGAAACTCTCTCATGCATAGACACAATATAACATTTAAAATGTGACTATAATGTGATAAAATGTTACACATTAACTGCGATTAATCGTGGTGGAATAAGCGTCATGGTTAATCACATTTATATGGATTATACAAGATTTTATATTTTCGTACATTTTTTTTTTGTTCCATAAAATTATTGTTTTTTTTTATATATAAAGCAGATAGTTACTATTATTATATCTTTTACATAAATGTATTTTTAAGATGTTCTGGAAATTTAAAAGAAAAAGATTTTAACGATAATAGGAAAAAACAATAGAAGTTTATATATTTTGAGGAGGAAATCAATCGTTTATGTGACCTAATCAAACAAGGGCTGCCAGGAAAATAATGCATTTTCTTATGAATTTGAAATTATTTGATTATTGCAGATAGTATTAAATCAATGTGTTTCCGAAACAAATAATATCAGAAAGTTTTGTTCTAATTTTGACTTTGAGATTGCCTCAATTAAAAACTTAAAAAATAAATATGCTTTGAACCAGTCCGAACATTCTAATGTGTTAAAGACACACTGAATTTAAAACTGTTAAATTTTTCATACTTTTACTCCCATCAAATGTAAAACAATGAACTATGACATCAGAATAAAAGTATTTATTAAATAAAAAGCAAATAGAATTATCTATCCCTAGAATTTTTCAGAAAATAAATAAAAATGAAAATTTTAATAACTTTTTCAAGAGAGGAGAAAATTTTCCCATTAATCTCATTCTGAGAGAGTTTATTTTAGAAGAAAGAAAAAAATGTTCTTCTGTCATTAAATTAAGCAAAAAATTATTTAATGTCCTCCTCAGAAGAAGTTTTACTTGATTGATTACAGTTAAAACATTAGAAATTGGCATATCTTAATTAATTATTCTGTTTAACAAAAGCATAAATAAATAAATATACAGTAACATCAATACTTAGTTAATGGCATCAAACTTCTATGATATTTTTGTGAGAAATAATAAAATATAAAGCGTCTCTATTTTTTCCATCAGAAGCATACAAAATAAGGTACTTTATTGCAAAAACAATATCGATTTCATTTAATAAATAAATCAAATATTACAAATATAAAATTCATATACATCTTCAAAAGAATCAGTCAATAATGTCAGATAATAATGATTTGCTATCGAAAAATGTTTTATCAAACGTACAATAAAAAATGAAGAGAAAAAACTTATATACGAGCACATATAGGAAGAGGTACGTACCTAGAATCACATGTTCCTAAAAAAAAAAGTGTAAAAATTGACGCCACGTAGTTGAGAAATTCTGCATTCAGTAAGAATCATTGAGTAAAATAACAGTTAATACAATAACAAAATAATGAATACAGTTGTTAAAAAAGGTACTATTGTGGGTACATTTTAGGTTTGCAAGGCCTGTGCGAAGAATTAATTTTTTTAATTTTCCAGCTGCTCAATAATTTTATTAGCAAATAAAGCCCAGTGTTTTTACATTTGAAAACGAAACTAATATTGATAGGTAACCAAATTTTATTTTACTAAAATATAAAATATCAATTTTACAATCATTATCAATTATCAAAGAAAAAGTATACATTTTGCTAGGCTTTACTAAATTAAAAGAGCGTATGCTTTTTCCCCGTTGGAATTCAAGAACTGTACCGTGGACTAGACTAAAGTGCAATAGATGATTTTGAAATCGCTAATTAACATTGACGTAATTTCCAGTGAACTTAGCCATTTATAACATTATTTTGTAATATAAGTTAATCAATAAAATTTTGAAATATTCTTATAAGTTTTCTTTTTGTTCCGTTTGTAATTGATTTGATACATTTTAACTAATGCTGGTTACTTAAGATTTTTGATTAAAAGTAAACTTTAATAATAGGAATATAAACTTTTATAAACTTTAAAGTCTAGAAGAGAAAACTAGGATTGCGTGCTACCAAGTACGATGTAATAAAATAATTAACATTTGGTAATTAGTTTGAGAATTATTAACTGTCATACTTGCAGTAAAAAATGCTACTATTACTACCAATTGAAATAAATCACCTAAAAAGTTGAAATTTGTCATGATGAAAGGGTTATTTCAAATTTGTTCGAAAATTATTGCAATTTCAAGTACTGTGTGAATTTAGTTTTTTAATTTTTCTGCTTTTCGTTGCATTTGGTTTTGTGAAGCAGAAACTATAAGATTTAGGAAATTGAAATTACGAAGGTATGTACAAAAATGAACAAGTAGTATGATGCAATGCAAAAATTTAAACATTGATGATTGGTTTCAGAATTATCAACTGCTAATCTTGTAGCAAAAGATACCAGGTGTGCCTATCTACAGCCCACTACAGAGATTAAATTTGACGTGCTAAAGTGACCATTTCCATTTAAGAGCTTAACGTGAGTTTTTTTTTAATTCGAATTTGTTCAAACGTTGTTGTAATTTTAATACTGCAATTTTGCTAATTTCGGGATTTTGTGACACTTTTTTGCTAGAAATAATGACTATTTATTTATTATTAAGAAAAGTTATGAATCTCTCTCAAGATTTTTGATTTTTAATCTTGTGCTTGACTTGATTAACACTGACTCGATTGATTGACTTGATAGAAGTAACAAAAGAATTAATTTATAAAATAAGAAGAGAGAGATTAGATTTTAAAAATATAAATCTTAACTTTAATATGGAAATTTTAAAAATATCATTAAACACTTTAAAGTATTAATCTTAAAAGTATTAAAGTACTTTTAAGTTGAAATATTTTTTTTAAGTACAGTTGATTATTTTTTTAATTCCAAACAATCGTTGAGTTTATTATGAATATTAATAAAACACAAAATTACAACGCTCAATTTCATAAATAAAAATTTCTTTAATTTTCTTTTTAAAAAATAATATCAACTTTTACGAAGAAAAAATACTAATGGAAGGAAACCATGGGGACTGATATATATGAAAAGCAAGCAAAAGAAGCTTTTTAGTTTATATATATATAAAAAAAGCCTTACAAATTTGTTAATTTGGGCAGAAAAATTCAAGAAATTTAAATGACAAAACAGTTGTTTCTTCTAATTTCGTAACATTTCAACTTTAAAGGAACTCGACTTATTACAGTGGTGAGGAAATTTTCCAGCAATAATCAACTCTCAGTACTTGTACCATGTAATATCCGTAATCAACTTATGACTACTGCTGTATTGACATTTTTCTCACAAAATAACCATTAGAAATGAGCCTATACATCATTTAATGAGCAAATACGTAAATAAATTATTTCATAATTATGTTATTCTCGAAATAAATATTAAATTTAGCAAAACATCGCTTATAACAAAAAACTTGTAACTTTGTTTCACTTAGAACTTATACCCAGGGCTTTTCTCCAATACAAGAACAAAAATAATTTATTATTATTTTATTTTATTGCATTTTTATCAACTTCGGTTCTGTATCTGGGAGTGGAATCTCGAAATCAAAGTTTCAACTTTTTTCCGCATTCAAATTTCTAATGGAACTATATTTCTTATGACATAGTAAGTTACAATAGTTTCCTGACTACTAAAAGCAAAATATAACCCATTGTCAATAAAGGGAATTTAACTTCAAACAAATCAATAAATAACAATAACTGATCAGAATTCTCAAATTACCACTAGAATTGTGTTCCTTTATTTTATACATTTTCTGACCTTTACCAACAGATTTTCTTCATCATAAGAACTTTATCTTCAATTCAAATTTCGACCTCTTTCTTCAATAGTTACTGTTGAGATCGTATTCAATTGGTGTTCAATTGCAGCTCTGTGCTGAATGACAATATAAATTTCAATCATATATTGACTGATACAAGCAAAATTATATTGCTATTTTTTTCGCCAAATTAAACTTATCTTTAATCGAAATTTTGACCACTTTCCGACTCACTAGAGTATTTAAACATTAATTGCTGCTCTGTGTCAGATGTTTTGGTTGCTTTCTAAATGAGGCGAACAAATTTATCGCCATTATATCATCAATAGATACTTAAATTACTTTCTGACATAAACAAACAGACAAACAACTAAAAAGAAAAAATTAATAGAAGGGAATAAAAAATTTGAAATGACTTTTTGCAAGTAGACTAAAAAGGAAGAAATAGTTCAATATTGTCAACAACAAAAAAGGTTCATAGGGCACATCACCCAAAATCCTCCCCTCCTCCCCCCCTCCGTCTTTCAAAAATAATAAGCCACTTATTTTTTCTTTTAAGACTGAAAAAATAAAACTGTTAATTCTAAAAAGAACTAATGCAAACTAACAAAATAAAACTTGTAGTTTTATTAAAAACCAGTTTTTATAATTTTCATTTTATTTTGTATTGAGTTAACATAGTAGAGTCTTCATTGTTGCGTACCCATATCAACGTAAAATTAGGATGCGAAATGATTTGCTGTGTCAACAAATCATTCATCAGGTATGTTTTTAATAAATTTTTAACATCATTTAAATAAAATAAAGAACTTAAATAATCAAAGAACATTGCTATAAGTAATATTATATGTTTTTAAGTATGGTATGTTTTTAATAAATTTTTAACATCGTTTAAATAAAAAAAAATTAAATAATCAATGAGCATTGCTATTAGTAATATTTGATACCATACTAGTAAATCACGCATATAGAGGGTATCATTATTCTAAGCACTATCCAAAAATAAAAGTCATCACTTATTACGCAAAATAATCTTGCAATCTTAATAAAAGCTCCATCTCTCATTACTCCTCTGTTCTCACAAAAAACACTCCATCGGAGTATATTCAAAGATATATTTATTGATTCTCTGGCTACCCATTACTTATTTTTAGCCTATTTTGGTTAAGTATAATGGAATGAAGGTATTGTTTCTGATATAAACAAAAATGGTGTTTTTTTTCTAATTTTTACCATAGATAGTTTAAATTATCTAAAATTGATTATAGATGTCAATATTCATTATTCATACTTTAACAAACAAACATTTCCGTACTTAAGGCACTGCAAATAAATATGAACAAAGTAATCGTTAATTACTACAACAATATTACTTTGTGTAGAAACTATGCTTAAATAAATTAATTACGGAGATAAACATGAAAGAATTTCTGAAAAAAATTGATTGAACTTAAGTATTTAAAATGTTATTAATTATTTTTAAAATTTTGATTAAAAATTATTTTACTCAGATTATAATCATTTAGTGTTTTTTTCAGAGCTCTTTTTCCAAGAAAAATAAAAAACAAATTGATAGGTCAAGTGCCTTAACCTCGAAGTAAAGCTGCAGTTTTTAACTATAAGCAATGTTATGAAGTATGTTTTTCTACATATATATAGAAGAATTTTAATATCATAGAAAAATTAAAAATTCTATAGTTGACACACTTTCAAAAAGAAATGTATATTTTAAAATTAATTTTATTTTCAAAATAATTTGTGTTTAAAAAATATTATTCAAATCTCAGAAAAATATTTCAAAAATATTTTGATTTTAAAAATTGTTTTTAAAATATTTTTTTTCAGAAAATTGATAACAAATTTCTATTTTTAAATGAAACCTGGTTTATTAACTAAAATTTAAAAGTCGTTAATTATTAGACCAGATAAAAAGAATAAGGTTGGAGAAATTTATTGGCAATTTCAGTCATTAATAAACCGGAGCAATTAGATGTTTGTTATACTTTCTTATTTCTCTGTGAATGGGATTGACCAGTAGGAAATACTGTAAATAAAAATATGATATTCCACATGGTGAAAGTAAAATATAGAGATTAATTTGTGTGATTTAGTAGTTAGAATGTATAAGTAGTTAAAAAAAACTTAGTACGTAAACCATACATAAACCATAACCATTCCTTTTATTCGTTAGATATATTATATTTATTTAAAAGTCATAATAAAAAAATAATAATAAAAGTCAGACATTGCTAGTTACTCATTAAAAATCTTAATTACCTCATAAAAAATTTTTTCACTTAAAAAAATAGAAATTTAAAAAATTTTACTACTGTATTCAATATATTTTCAAAACTATTGTTTACCATGTTACCAGCTGCATAAATACTTGAAACTTTGAAAATAATCTTTTTTTAATTTAACAGTTAATGTCCGATGGCTCATTGACTTGAAAAAATATTCTATACATATGAAATTGACAGTGGGCGGGGGTTCCCGACACTTCCTTATATATATATATATATTATAAAAGAAATATATACTTATAACTTATACAAAAAAATTGGGCGGCTTCATCACTCAGAATTAATCTTTATATTTTTTATTCTCTATATGCAATAACATATTTTTATTTACAGTATTTTTTACTGGTTCATCACATTTACAGAGGAATAAGAAAGTGAGGCAAACGCCTAATTGCATCGGCTAATTAATGATTAAAATGACTGATAAATTCCTCTAGCCTTACTCTTTATATCAGGTTTAATAATTAAAAACTTTTAAATTTTAATTATTTAACCAGGTTTCATTTAAAAATAATAATAAAAATGTATCAATTTTCTGAAAAAATTATTTCATAAATATTTTTTAAAATCAAAATATTTTTTGAAAATTTTTTTCTGAGATTATTTGAGCAATATTTTAAAAACATAAATTATTTTGAAAATAAAATTAGTTTTAAAATATTTTTAATTAATTAAAGATTTTTAATTTATCTATAATATTAAAATTTTCTCTATCTAATTCTGAAGCTTACAAACAAAATTAAAACATAACTAACAAAATAATTTTACATTAATTTTTTTAAATATCCTAACACAAGTTCAATGTGATCCATTAGTTAATTAATTTTCTGAAAATTTCTTTGGGTTTTTTTTTTTTTTTTTCTTTTTCATTATCATTCCCATAGCAATAATACTTCTAAAAATATACGAATGCACTCAACTGTTTGAAGTACATCCATTAATTTTTTAGATAAATTTAATTTTTAAATTAGTTGAGGTACACCTTAAATGCTGAACACTATGCCCTCTCTTCTTAACTCTGCATAAAAATTTGGAGGAAAAAAAATCCGTATATAATGTGAAATATAAGAAATATAAATACTAGCATAAATAATATTGAATAAAATTAACGGTAAGTCCAGAAATTCCATTACATCCTGTGATTATTTTTCTTTCGTATTTTGGACCAATAATCATCCCCTAAGGAAACGGTGCAATCGACTATCGATAAAAATTAGTCCCTCTAATACACCTACTCAGAATGAAAATACCGACCAATGGGCACTCTTATTGTATAACTCAGCTTTCATTACAAGTTGTCGTGACAACGTGTCCAGTCATGAAGTCTCTTTTCGTCTTTATAATTACCGACTAATATAGATCTCCTTACATAAAAATAAACAACCAAAAGTTTAACTTCAAACACTAATAACATCGATTAACCACTTATAAAACAATAATTAATTCATATTAGCTTATATTAATATAAATTAAAAATATTTTATTACTCTCATCTATTTTAATTTAAAATTTCAAAGAAAATATATTTAAATACGGATCAAAAAACATTCATTGAAAAAAGTAAGAGTTACTTATAATTTGTTTTAAAAAAATTTATCTTCGAAATTTTCCATAACTAATCATTTTATAGCTTATTTCTTATAGATATAAGTGATATATTGCATAGATATGTATCTCTCCCCTTCCGCTACAAAACTATTAATTAATAAATTGTGAAGT
The DNA here is from genome assembly GCA_949128135.1 of Parasteatoda lunata. Classification (NCBI taxonomy): domain Eukaryota; kingdom Metazoa; phylum Arthropoda; class Arachnida; order Araneae; family Theridiidae; genus Parasteatoda; species Parasteatoda lunata. The sequence goes on from OX421971.1 coordinate 68,748,922, forward strand.
TTTACAGACTACTCCTCGATACTTAACATTACAACATGAAATAAATATTAATGCACTTATTTTAATATCAGCTTTATTCTTCTTCTTTGGCACTACAGCCTAGAACAGGCTAAGGCCATCCTAGTCAACTTTCGCCATCGCTGTCCATCCAAGTCCATTGTTGTTCAATTTCTGACACCGAACATGCCAAGATATTTTTTCTACATTGCCCAGCCTTCTGATACTTAGGCGACCTTTTTCCTTAGGACCAGAGAGTTTTCCAGAAGTCAGTTTCTTGCAAGATTGGGGTCTTCTAATCTTTGCAAGTGGCCAAGTCATCGTATACAATATGCTTTAATAACCTGTACGATGTTGGGCTCTTCAAACTTGTTGCAGAACTCATTGGTGTGAGCCACATTATTTTTATGACTCCTTTGTTAAAACCACTTTAATAGCCACCTAAAAGCGTAATGCAAAAAAAAAACTATTGCGACTTAATGTTACCACTATAACGCTTTAGTCCTGTATGTTTTTTGTCGCATGAATAGTAGTTTGATTTTGAAAACAAAGATAAGCATTGTTGTAGAATTTACATCCTGTGATGATGATGATTTATACCAATGGCAACGGTCACGTTCAACAAGAAAATTCATCCTATTACAGTGCTAATGCTGTAAAGAATTGGTTTAAGGAACATAAACGCTGCTTAACTATGTTGCATTGGTCCCCATTGTCTACAGAATTTAATATTATTGAGCACTTTTGGGGCGAAGTAAAAAAAGCCATATTCGTTATCTACTACCACAAACATTTAATTTCACACTATTAGAAAGAGCAATGAATGTGGACGTGTTGCAAATTATCGATCATCATCACTAAAAGTGCGAAGAAAGAGAAATCAAGACTGTATTAAAAAATAAGAGTGGTCAAACGAGGTGTTAAAGAAGCAGACATGCATAATTAAGTTGCCACTTAGTGTTTATAATAGTTAAGTCAAAAAAAACTTGTTGTTTTTAAACAATCTCGTTTCGGGAGTTAGAAATTTTTTAAAAAATGTTTACAACCAGTGACTGCTATTTACACGGGAAAAAAAATGACAAATTAATAAATAAGCAATGGAAACAAACAAACAAAAATAATAACAACTGGTTTTATATTCCTCCATTAAATATCTAAATATCCACTAAAAATAAGATGTGAGAAAATTAATATTGCTGAAGGAAATAATTTATGGTTAAGTGTTTATGCATAACACTAATGTTAGATTACCACTTAAGTTAATGTAAGGTTACAAATAGTTATCTGGATTATATGCGCCTGGTAGCTTCGGTAAACGAAGAAAACCAGAAAGTATATTTTGTCTAATTCTTTAAATTCAGGTGTAAGTGTTAAAGTAAATGTTGCAACCAAGATACAATATTTCTCTTTTCTTTCAGTGAAATAAGAAATATTCAAACTATTGTAGTTTTAAATAAATAAATTTCTAATACAACAGTTTTATAAAAACTTTAAGACTTTAAAATATTTCATTTGGCATACAGATTTATGGTACAAAAAAACATTTAAATACAAGCTTTGAATATTTATACTTAATTTAACGTCATAGGTTAAGTACAGTAGAATTTCATAATTGTAAAAAGTGGCGTATTAATGATCAGATGAGTACGTTTACCTTAAATACCTGCAAAATTCTTCAGAAGGTTCTCGGGTACCAAGTTAACGTGGTTGCTTCTTCTTTACTTTACTTGGTGCAGCCCAAAACTGTCTTAGTGGGAAACTGTAAGGGATTTTAAAAGTTCAATGGACAGTCAAGTTAGAATTGCTAGGTCTCCCTTGTCACCTTTAAAACAAATTAAAACTCTGACACTCCCACTAGGATATCATGGATGTGGTGTTGGTTGAATCCGAGGGGTGTTTATAGAAGCCTACTTCTCGAGTATAGCTCAAGATACGTCAGAGATTACTCACTAACCAGATTCAGGCAAACTCCTTCCTTGCTAGACCATCAGCAATATCGGTATATTTTAAATTCACAGGGGACAAAATCCTTGCAGATGAAGCACAGAAGAACCAGGCGACGTATTAAATTACATAGATTATATTAGATTATAATATCTAGTGTATGATATTAAATATCCAAATAATAAATATTATACACATAATTTTATTAGGGCAGGGGCTAACAGCGGGAGATTTTCGTGGTTTTCCTCCGATGCGATGCAAATGCGGGTTAGCTCCATTAAGAAATCCTCCACGAAGGCAATGTTTCTCCCAATACTTTATCTAAGAGTTCCCTTGTCTTCTGTATTGGTTTCACAAATCAAGGCTACGGATTTAAACATTAGAAGTCGTAAACCCAAAAAATTGGGTCGGCTGTTCAACGACGGTTATAAAACAAAATAAAATGAAATATATTAGGTATTAGATTATTTATTAAATTACATTGGAACAGGAAAATTATTCACTTATGATGTGTTTATTTAAAAAATCATTTTTATGTTCAAATTTTGTATTTATGTATTTTTATAATTCACCGTCGTTGAACAGCCAACTCATTTTTCGGTTTACGACTCTTAATGTTCAACTCCATACCCTTGTATTTTTGAAACCAAAACAGAAAATAAGAAAAATACTGTATCAAACCAACCATCGTAGAGGAATTTTTGATATAAATCAACAAAGTTTTTTAAATGATTACTTGTTCACTTTTCAAAGCGATTAGTCATTCTCAGAGTGTCAGCATTAGCTCAATAGTATACACCGAGGAGCCATTACATTATGACCACCCTCCATCTATAACAATGGGCTCGCCCAGGAGCAGAGCTACTGCGCGACTGATATTGGAGTATATAAAGCGGGTATGCATTGTCTTTCTAAACAAAGTGCGATTAGCGACATAATGGCAAAGCAGCTGATTTATCAGACTACGATAAAGGTCAAATCGTTATGGCTCAGCGACTGGGAACATCAATATCAGAAACGGCGCGTTTAGTGGGCTGTTCACGTGCAGTTGTTGTGAGCATATATCAAAAGTGGTGCAGGGATGGTGAAACGGCAAGTGGCAGGCCAACAGTGTGTCGTCATCGGCGCATTGATTCCAGAGGAGAGCGGCGATTGCTACGCATTTTTCGCCGTGACCGAAGAGCTACAACAGCCGAAATCACCACCGGCTACAACAGTGGTGACCCAGACAGTGTTTCTCAACACACTGTGCAGCGTACATTGCTGCGTATGGGCCTACGCAGCCGGAAGCCGAAGCATGTTCCTGCACTGACGGAACGTCATCGCCAGATGCGTCTGCTATGGGCCAAGAAGCATCGGAATTGGACACTAGAGGAATGGAAGAAGGTTGCATGGTCCGACGAATCACGTTTTCTGGTCCATCACTTCGACGGGCGTATGAGAATACGCCAATTTCCAAAGGAATCCCTGGCTCCCGGATGCACAGTTGGACGGAGACAAGGCGGTGGCGGGGGTAGTACTATGGTGTGGACAGGGCCGGGATAGCCTGGTCGGTAGGGCACTGGGCCCATGTACAAGAGGTCGTGGGTTCGATCCTCGCCGGCCGAAGACTCCCCGTGTAGTAAATGGTGACTGATGCACGTTAAATCTGTCGAGTCTCAAAGTCCTCCATGTTCCCATAACAAATCAATACCTCTGGGGGTACTGATCCAGGAGTTTCCTTGTCTTCTGGATTGGTTCAAAATTACAGGGCTACGGAGTTGAACATAAGTAGTCGTAAACCCATGAAATTGGATCGGCTTTTCAACGACGGTTATAAAATAAAATATGGTGTGGACAATGTTTTCATGGGGCACATTAGGACCCATAATCCTTATAGAACAATCCCTGACGTCTGTAAGGTACTTGAACATAGTTGCAGACCAGGTTCACCCATTCATGGCAACAGTTTTTCCAGCGGGGGATAGTGTTTACCAACAAGATAATGCACCATGTCACAAGGGTCGAATCATCATGGATTGGTTCGAGGATAATTCCAGTGACTTTCAAGTCATGTCTTGAAATTCCCCAATTCACCTGACCATAATCCAATAGAGCATTTGTGGTCCTACTTGGAAAACCAAATTCGTGCTGCCACGCTACCCCGTCGCAATGTGAGGGAATTTCAGGACCAGTTGGTGAGCGCTTGGTACCAGATACCTCAATCTACCTATCAGCAGCACCTTCTGGAATCAATGCCACGGCGGGTGCTAGCAGTTTTGAGGGCTAAAGGTGGTCCTACATGTTATTAGCAGTGTGGTCATAATGTAATGGCTCTTCGGTGTATTTCCAGTGCGAAGTTAACAATCAAATAAAAAACATAATAATCCTTTAATAAGAACTAAAGCGTTCCAATGCATTTAATTCTACTAATACATAGTTTTAAATAATACTACAGTAATAAAAAATTTTAAAACGTGCATTACCTTAGGATGCAAGTATTTCAATCAAAATAGCACGATTTTCATTTTCAATTAAATAAACTTCTGACTTAATTATCTAAATATTTGAGAAATATTAAAGTAAAACTTTAAAATCTATTTAATGATCACGTCTAAGTAATTACCAGTATATAGATTTCAAATTTGACGTAGTTTATTTGTAAAGTTAAAAGTTCTTTTACTTCTCAAAATTAGCGATTAAATTTTATTTAATCTCATTATTACGCTTTAAATTCGTTAATTTTGCAATCTTTTTACAGAAAAGCTGCTTAATTTTAAGTACAGGCGAAAAGTAAATAAACTTTTATAGTGACTCGAATAAATTATAAGCGAAAAATACGACTTTTAATCTATTTTTACTATAACTTGAATTCATCATATGAGGATTAGCAATTTATTATGATGTTATAATTGGGAAATGCATGAAACAAATATTTCATCCATTAAATTATTAAAGATATCATAATTATTTTATGTATGCAACATCTTAGAGATAACTTTATAGAGAAACATTATAGAGAACATTAGAATAGAGAAACATTATTTATCCATGAGTAATATTTGAAATTTATATTACTCTATTTATTTAAAAAAAGGCGTTTCTTAACTTTCAAATGTATAGTTTTAGATTCTCATGGGGAAAAAACTCAAAAACATTATACACATTAGGGGTTGTTATTTAATACTTAAAGAAAGAAAAGAACAAAATTACTAGCAAAGTTAATGAATCACTGCTGAAAAAGGCAGTACTGAAAACATCAAAACCAGTTTGACAAATATGTTGAAGTTTATGATAATCATTATGATAGTCATGATGTTTCCAGTAATGACCTTTCAATTCCTCATTGTTTCTTCCAGAACTCAAACAGGCTTTAATGCTTTCAATCTTTCCTTTGACAGTAATTATTCGCTTGATTTTCGGAGCATTTTTGCTTCTTCCTCTTTTAAATATTTATTTGTGAACCCAATGCGAGTTTTGACTACGAATCAAAAACTATATAATAAGGGCAGTTATTACGAAACATCATGTAACATGACGAAATGAGCTCATTTATTTTTCTTTTTTTAAATGATTATTAACATAAGTATATGTTTTATGAGCATTTAGTAAATGGTACAAAAATTTAAACATTTAAATTTTTATTAACTTGTTATTTTTTTTTAAATGTTAATTTTTATTAAATGTTAATTTTTATTCAAACATAAAAACATATGCTTTTACAACAAAAACTAAAACTGTTCATTTACGTTTTTCAAATCGTTTCATTTAGTACTAAAGTATCAAGTTTGAAAAAGTACAAACATAACAGAGTGTTTTGACTAACTGCGGGAATTTACCCCAGAGTAATGTTTAATTTCTAAAAGCTGAAAAATATTTCTTAAACTTTCCTTTAATTATTATTAAATTCAATTATTATTAAACATGGTTAGTTCTAACATGATAAAAAAATATGAGATACATCTATTACAATGCATCGTACATAACAGAAATGTTACGGGAAATAAAAATGCATATCCAGTTATAAAGAATTGAACAATTCTAATATGAAACAAAATTTATTTCCATTGTTCTGTTAATAAAGGAAATACTTCTTATAAAGAAGAAAAACTTTAAACATTATCCTTTCTGCAATCGGATTCAATAGTATCCGATTGCAAAACCGCTTCTATAAGAAAGATATTACAATATCTAACAGGCATTTTCAAAGTTAAATTTAGCATAGGAATGATTTAGTTATTTTGTATATTAAAAATGAGAAGAATATAAGATATGTTGACATTTAAATTTATTTTTCCACATCTGGAGTATTAATTCTAATATTCTAGAATCGATTTGGAATATTCGAACATTCGTTTCAATTCTTATTTACAAATATTTTAATTGTATCCAAATAACAATAAATAAATAAATTTTTTAAACACCTTAGTTTATCGAGCACCAGTTGCAATGTGAAAATAATGAAAGAACTGTACGCCAAAAAAAAACTTTATCACTCAATTCTTCATTGTTGTATATTGCAATCGCTGTACAGAGCCCCCTCAAAAAACGGATCACTCTAAATAACTTTTGATCTAATGATCGGACCTTCATTTTTTGAACTCAATCTTAATATTTCGAGGGGGCGACTTCAAATATGGTAAATAATTAGCGCAGACGATATTTTAAGTTATGAAATCGGATACAGAAACGTTCTTTCTCTGAAAAAAACATACTTTTTTTTCAAAGGATTTGGATTGCTAACTCCCACAATATGATAGGTTGCAGCAATCAGGGAAATATGGTTCCCATCAGGAGAATGATCCAAAGTATGAACCCCTTAATGTTAGTTTTAGTTTTTGCCTTTTTCACCATATCTCAAAAAAATTTTAAGCGAACTGAAAATTTTTTGCAGACAATTATAAAATTTGTTTATCCAAAGATGTTTCCGGGCAAAAATTAAATTTTAATAGATATTTATTATTTTTTATCTTGTTCAATAATAGTCGAAAAAATTTTTAAATGAAAGGTATACAATTTTTTACCTAATTTTAAAGTATGTAATTTTACATGCTGAAATACAAAATTTGAACGAAATCAGTTGAATAGTTCCTAAATAGTCAAATTTTTAAATATTCGACTTCTTTAAAATTTGATTTCTCAGAAACTGTCCAACCGATTTTGGTCAAATTTTGTATTTTGCCATGTAAGTATAAAATTACATACCTTTAAATGACCAATTAAAACCTTTTTTAACAATTACTATCGTCTATTAAGTAACAAAATAATAAAAACTTACTGAAATTTATTTTTTGCACATAATTATCTTTGGATAAACAAATTTTGTAATTGTGTACAAAAAATTTTCGATTCGCTTAAAAGAATCTCGAGATATTGTGAAATACGCAAAAAGTATAATTAACATTAAGGAGTCTAATCTTCGAATCGCTCTCCTGATCAAATTATGGGGACCATATTTCGGCTTCTGTCTATACTTTGGGGTTCAGAAATCCGTATCTGTTAATAAAAAAAAAAGGTATGTTTGTTCCAAAAAACTACGGTTTTTGTATTTGATTGAAATATCATAACTAAAAATATCGTCTGCACTAATTAATTATCATATTTAAAGTCAACCCCGCGAACCATTTAAGAATGATCCCTAAAACGTGAAGATCTGAGCATTCCTCAAAAATTTATCAGGGTGGTCCATTTTTTGCGCATTGTGCATTAAAAATAAAATGATACAATTTTCTACAACATTTACTAACACTAAGAGTCTTGCATTTTTTACGGTTATAAATTCGGACATCACAGATTCGGGAAATATCGAGGATTACACGTCTGCTAGACGATATATCTAGCAGAAGGAGAAAAAATTTAAATTTCAGTTCCAGCTACTGTTTTTTTATAATTGAAATTTAGATTTAAATTAAATGTTTCTCTCTGAATGACTGAATGAAATTAACCACTTTTGCAACTGCATAACATGTTCTAAGTTTTAAAAAAGACTTTCTTTGCAAATTTTGCTTGATGGACGATGATAGAAATCTATTCTGTTGGTATTTCTTCAGGTTTTAGTGTCATATTTAAATAAGATTTATAATCCTGTTTACTGTCGACTCATAAAAGAACTCAATATTGTTTAGTATGATACAAGCATTACTCAAGTTTAACTTGAATTGGGGCAAGGTATTGGTCAAACAAGAACATAAATCCAAACTTGCATTTTGAAATGCAACTAATTTCTCAACTGCAGTGACTGTTTTATCTCAGAGCTTGTTATATTTATTGCATTTGTTATTTTTACTATTGATGCTTAATAAAATACGAAGTTTTTACATTTGTTAAACTTTAGCAATTGCAGTCGAATTTTGTGCACGTTTCGCTGTATTGCCGCACCTGACAAGCTGATATTCGAAATAGCTTAACATAGAAAGTATATTAAATACTCACAAAAGTTATATTTTAAAATTTTCCATCATTAAAAAGTTTTTCATCTTTTATCCTTTATATTATTATCATGTAACTAACACAAATACAGCAAATTACCGCTTATGCGTTTTCGTTTCTCATTTATATGTCTTTTTCATTTATACATCGTTTCAATATAGTCATAGCACAATGTGGAAATATTTTTTTTTTTTTGCTTTATGTTTATTTTTTTTTTTTTTTTATTGTTACTTTCTCTTTATTTCACACGTCTGGGAAGACTTTTCACCAGTTTTTGATAGGTGACCATAGGAATTGACTTCCAGACTTACATCGCAGCTAAAGTGAGTGCTGGCAGTGAGGATGCTCCATTTGGCTGGCTACGTAATCTCCGTTCTAATTCGTCTCAAAGGGGTTCTATGGGATTTAGATCGGGGACCTGAGAAGGTCAGTTCCGTTTTTGAATACCCATTTCGTCAAACCACGTCAGTGCAAGCCTCGATGGAGCTGTTATCCTGGAGGAAGAGAGCTGATCCTTCCCCGAATTATTGCCATAGAGCTGGGAGTGCAACATTGTCCGGTACGTCCACATACATCTCAGAGTTTATGTTTCTAACCTCAAGAACTAACGGACCTAGGTTAAACCACGAGGAACAGCCCCACACCATTATGTTACCACCATTAAAACTCCCATTACATTATCCAAATCATTATTATATGTTATTTTTATTGAATTTTTTTTTTATTTGAATGATTTTTAAATACACATCTTTCAATTTAGACGTTGATTTACATCGGTTCCTTGAAAAGCGCACAAAAATGTATACTTTGCTCTCTTTAAACTATTTATTTTTTGAAAAAATAACGAATGCTATTAATTTCGTTTCGTTTTTTAATTTCTTATCTCTGTCGTTCCATAAATGTCCATTCAATTTATTACACATGGCTAGTCAAAAAAATTTCATAGGTAGACCACGCGCGTTAAGCACTCTCATCTTACATCTCATTATTATCTGCAACTTAATTACAAATGGTGGCTAAAACGGCTTTTTAAGTCCGCGTTCAGTATGCAACCGACGAATCCTACGTTTTCTAAAATTTCATCCTTATGCTTTGTTTATTTATAAAATTTTTAGGTTGCAAGGGTAACTCATTCACCTGACTCTTAAAAAATTTGAATTGCTGGCTTTTTAGTTTCTTTCATAATTGAAAAATTCGTTAGAGAAACAAGGTGTAGGAATGCTAAAGACATTTAAAGAGTCAGAATTTAACAACATCTAAAAAAGTTAATTAAAAGTTATTTTTTTAAGTTTTCGTAGCTGAGTATAAAGGTACGCTACGAAAAATAGAAGTTATTTCGAAACATGAAAAAGTATAAAATTTTCAGGAGTTATCAAATCATGCCGGACAAGTATAAGCCGCATTTTGTAGTTTTTGTACTAATAATCACATTTTTACCTACTACATTTTTACTATCATGGTTCAATGCTTAAATATAATAAAAAATAAATTTAAATTATAAAAGCACAAGCAGAAATATTTTACAATTTTTTTAAAAATTTAAAGTCATTAAAATAAACATTTCTCCTACTACATTCACACATTTCTCTTACTACATTAACAGTACTACATTTTCTCTTTCTGCGATAGCCGTCATAAAGATGTTGAAATTTGCACCACGTCGGAAAAAATATCCATATCCTACTACGCGCAGGGAATAGGCTTTATAACTTATCCTACCAGACTGTTAGAAATTTTTCGGAAAAAAAAATGGTTAAAGGACAATTTATGAAATTGTTATTTTACCATACTCAAACAAAAGAGTCAAATAACCATAAATATGATGGTAATCAAACTGAGAAGAATCGTTTATTAACCGCTTTCACCTCATACGGTTAAAGTAACAGGTTTCTATCGCATCAAGTAGGTCCACCTAATGAAGTCACTTAAATCCTTGCAACTGTGTACGTCTTGGCCAAAGGATACTGTGATACTTTGTTCGCCAAGGTGTACGTATTATAGCCAAGAGGTCTAATCTGTCAGTCTCATGCTTTACAGAACTGGGGTTCGCTTCCCAGCGTTCACACCAAAGTATTCCCTCCATCCCTTTCAACACATAAAGAGTTTCCAGTTTTCTGCACTCTCCAATTCTGATTACTTAACGAAAAGCCTAGCTGCTATGTCTGGTTAAGTTTCTTTTAAATGGTTTTGAAACCATGCTAGTTGTAAATGTTAAAAAATCGGTATAATTTTGTGTTCATGATTTTACATCCATATTAGTTGTAAGCGGTTTAAAAACCGTAAAAGTAAAAAATGTTTTTTACCGTAAACTTTGCTGTTAAGCGGATGGACAGATTAATGGCGGTTATTTTACCATAATTTTAAATTGAAAGAGTGCACAAATAATCAAAATTGAATTATTCGTAAGCATTTTGTCGCTCTCCAAAAGATTTAACCATGCGAATCTTTTTTTAAAATGCTTAAAAAATACTACAGACATTCTTTAAAAACTGAAAATATTTTTAAAAGTACATTACATAAATCAGTGCCTTTAATATATATTTTAAGAATGCTTGTCAAAAAGGAAGCCAAAAAGTAGTACACATCAAAGTTTGAGCTCCATATTAATTTCTAAAAAAAAAAATATAATAAAGGCTATAGTGAGATTTTAATGCTGCACAGGGTTTTGTTTGAAAACATTTGAGAGAATTTTAAAATATTAATTTCAAAACTATTGACTGTCTTTATACAAATAATTTTTAAGTTTCTATTTTTATACTTTCCAAAAAAATAGTTTTAATTTTGTAGATTACTAAACGAAGCCCTACAAAACAATATCTGACACGAAAAAATAAGGAATAGTATAAAAAAGGATAATTGACTCAAACTAAAAACGTTGACTACTTTTGAAACTACTTTTGAAAAATAAACAAGGAAAAACACTAGTTTCCCTTTTTAAATGAATATTTTTTTTAAATGATTATCCACGCAACTCAAATGAAAAAATAAATAATATTACTTTCCATAAACGATATCATGCATTCTCTTTTCTATCTTCATCCCCGGTGGAAGAAAATGGTTAATCATTAGAAGAAAAAGTATTAAATACTGCAAGTGTTGTTGCTATTACCTTATTTTATGAACTGTCTAAATAATTTTTTTTTCATTTTTTCTTCAAGGAAAAGTAAAAATAGATTTTTAGCTCAGCACGAAGCTTCTTTAATCTGTCTATATTAAAATAATTTCGAATAAAACATATTTCAGTGTTTTGAAGATTATAGTTGTGGTAAATATTTCAGGTCTTAAAAAAGATACCGCAAATCTTACTATATTAAGTATTTTAAAATGGATGTAGAAACATATAATTAAAGAGTATTGAGTACTGTTATTCATAAAAATTATTTTTTAAACATCAAGCTTTCCATACATTTTGTAATAGAACAAAACTAAATATTTACACTGAGGGGAAAAAAATACTAGAATATAGTCAAATTAAACGTTTTTCAGACTCTTTGGGGACATAAAAAGCCTTGGTAGTGCTTTGGCAATGATTTTGGTAAAATTAATAATGAAATATGGTCTTATAATATGTTATGAAATTTGGAATTGTAAAATTTAGTAATTTCAGCATGATACCTCAGAGCATTACATAAAAATTATTTATTCGGTTCAAATTATATTACGATTTTGTATTTTTTATTAAATGTGTGATATTAAGAACTATTATTTTGAAAATCATAGTTTTTGGTAAATCGTTACCATATAAACGGAAAAATTATCAAATGAGTAGCTGAAATATCGTATATGTTGGTTTTATTAAACCAGAATTATGTTTTTTATACCATAAATGCCATTACCATACAGTTCATCAATTTTATTACAATTTTTTTTCTCCGCTTAGTTATCTGATGTAAATTAAAAATTTACTTTCTCCTGATTTGAAAATAAAATCGATAGAATTTGTGTTAAAATATGCGAAGAAATTTTCTTCTCCAATTACCCCGTGAAAATTTAAAAATGAACTGAGATTATTGCTGAGATATAATAAGAAATATAATGTTTCTCTATATCTTGAATCGAATTATGCAAGGAAAAAAATTACTTAATATCCCCTCTAAATCAGCCAAAACTCCAGAAAATTATTTTTAAAAAAATATCTGAACGTAGAATAAGAAAGTAGTCTTAACACTTTAAGTCTGAAAGTTTTAGACTACTTTGTAACATTGAATTTTTTATGAGAACTTCTGGTCATATTTATCTCAACCTCGAGTAGATACAGGAAGAGTTTTCAAGAATTTTCCCCAATAAACAAACGTAGAATCACATCTTTTTCTAACCAAAAAGATTTTGCAATTTTTAGAAGAAAAAAAAAGCAAGCACATTTTTCGAGAAATCATTATCACTTAAATATCTCTGAAACTTTAATATATTATTTATCTTAATATTTTAACACACTTAACATAAAAATGAAAAAACTTTTTTAAATTCTGTGCAAAGATTAAAAGTTGGGTTTTTTTATATATTTTTTTAATATTTTAAATGCATTTAGATTAATTTTTACTACAAAATTTGCAAAAAATCCAGAAAAAAATACAAATTAAAAAATACAAAATAGGAATTTCTAAAATTATAAAACTACTAAATAAATCACAAATTAATGCTTCAAGATGTGTGCACGATATTCTTAGTTATAAATCATAATAATCCACTACGATAAATAAACCAAGGAAATAATTTTTATAAATTTCCAATGGCACATTTAAAGACAAAGAACATCAAAAAGATAACAATAAATATATAAATAAGAGCGAGCCATCCAGTAGCGTCCCCAGATGGATTTCCGAGGGAGAGCAGAGCACCTAGACAGGTGAGACAAGTCCATTACCTCGTGGAGGTCAAACAATGTATAAAAGGGATCATGAACCACGTTGAAGCGACATAGATGTTTTTTCAGGCAATCGTGGCCAATTATCAGACGAAACGTGGCGACATATTTCATCCTAGGCCACTGAGGAACATTGAGATGGTTTATTGGAATTACGATTTTTGAGTTCCTCGTAAAAAGAGCCCCTGAAGATGTTCTTTATGAGATTTTTGATATTGTAGAAAGGGAGTCTGGAATTAGATGACTGTAAGACAGAAGCCCCCTTTTTTGACAGGAGATCAGCCGCCTCGTTTCTCTGGATTCCACAGTGATCCGGAATCCATTGTGGAAATATTAATGAGGAAATATTAATTTGTATTTGACAACTTGCTCAATAAGTGGTATTTATAATAATAATGACATTTCATGTTTAGAATAAGGAGCCAAATAAAAGACATTTCTTTCCCATGACAGTTTTTAATCTAGTTTTTTCTCGCTGTCCATAATAATTGTCCGGTGTGTGTTTCTGTTATTATTGTTAACTGATATCGTTCAATATGATATTTTCTGATGTCAGTAATAATCACCCAATATATTTTTTTCTGTTACCTGTAACTAAAGTCGGGTGTACTTTTTTCTTGCCATATTAATTGACCAATATATTTTTTTTATGTTGCTGGTAATAAGTTTTCCATATACTTTTATCTGTTGTTCATAATAATTATCCAATATATTTTTCCTTGTTTTCTATAGCAATTGATACGTTGATTCATAAATACGTTGATAAATACGTTGATTCATAATAACAATCGATATGATTTCCTCGATTAATATTCCATAATAATTGAGCGATATACTTCTCTTTATTGTCCCTTAATAACTCTTCTACCTACTTCTGCATAGTCCCATATTATAGCTAACTAACTCTAGCTGTTGCCCCTCAAGATCCGTTTCTCACAATAATTATCATATAATAATTATCTACTCGGTGTGATTTTCTCAGCTATTCAATAATAATTGTCCAATAAGCTTTTCTGAATTGTCTAGCAATAATCGTTCCATATGCTTTTCTGAGTTCTCCAATAATAATTATCCGATATGACTTCCTGAGTTATCTACTAACAATTGCCTGTTTTGCTTTTCTCAGTTGCCCTATAATCATTGTTTGATATGCTTTTCATAAATGCCCAATAATAGCATTTATTGCCACATCAACTGAGCTGTTTTTCTAGAATCTCGCATGCTGTTCCAAAGGTTTACGTATCCCTTCTCGAAAAATTACAGCTAATGCAGATACACACATTGTATACGTGTGTATGGTAGCTCTAAAGAATTCTTCGAAAATGGCTATTGCAATTTGTTTTACAACTTGTTGTAACGGTTTATATAGAATGCCACAATAATGTTTTAATTCACTGCTTGTCGCAAATTGGTCCAATATTCATTCTTTGATATGCTTTTTTCAGTTACCTAATAATAACTTTTCTTGCTACATAAAATAAGCTGTTTTTCTACGGAACCTTGTATGATGTTCCAAAGGCTTACGCATACCTTCTCGAAAAATTACAGCACATTTCCTGTGTACGGTTGCTGTTAATAATTCTATGAAAATGGAACTGCAATTTACTATGCAACTTGCTGAAACGTTTTTCACAGAGCACCACAGTGGTATTTAATCATTATTTGTCGCAAATTGGTCTCGAGGTTTATCCTCGTAATTGTCCCTTGAAAATTTATATTTCCAATTGCCTATACGCAAATTTTGTCCATTCTTCTCGTTTCTTTGCTGCTCGAGAATGTATTATGGACAAAGGTGTTACTTTTATTTGGAAAAATGACGTACTAGAGAGTATCGGCTGTAATATTTCAGAACTCTCGCCACTGAAACAGAATAAGAATGTCTCTAGAAGAATAAACTATATACATTTTCCTAAAAGCATTAAACAAATGATGACTTTAGGCTTATTGTTTCTTAAATTTTTCACAACTTATTCTGATCTTTCAGCGCTCATCTTAGAAACAGGTCGTTGCATAACTTTATTATGTAATTCTCTTGTTCAATATAAACAAAGGGATTATATCATTCAATTGTTCTTAATACAAAGGCGAAATTTGATATAATAATAAAATAAAACTTAAAATAAAAGCATTTAATCTTTCTTTCTTGTTTCTAAGGAATGTTATTGTTAAAATGAAACACAATCATTCAGAGAATATATATATATATATATATATTTTTAAAAAAAATAGAACTTGAAGCTTCTGTAAAAATAAAGGTTATTTATTTTCCAAAGAATTGTACTTCTAAAAAAGTAAATACTTCATAAACGTGAATGTAATTTAATACATTGACCTTCAAGTTTAGTTACATTGGAGGATACTCTTTATTTTTCTGCATTGAAAATATATCCTGTATTCTTGCACTTTTTATGTCTGTAAAGCAATTGATTAAAATTTGGACACTCAAAAAGTAACATAATAATGATGGAGAACGAGCAAATTGAAACTGTAATAATAAATGTTTGCTTTTCAAATTGTGTTGCTTAAAATGTCACTTTTTATTATTACGTATTTTTTTAAGTGTTTCCCAAATGAAAAATAAACTTGTATACACACACACTCACACACACACACACACATATATATATATATATATATATATATATATATATATATATATATATATATATATATATATATATATATATATATATATATATATATATATATATATATATATATATATATATATATATATATATATATGTGTGTGTGTGTGTGTCTTTTTTTTGTTATACAGTGTTTTGCTTTTTCTGCTTACGATTGCTCAGTCACTTAATATTTCAGTTTTTAGTTCTCTGTTGCCAAAGCATAAAAGAATTTGCATCAGTTTTTTTTTTTTTTAGAAAATAAATGTAAAAAAGACATTAAAAATGTTGACTAACATTTTATTATGATTTAAGGAATGTCATTCAACACGAGTAGCATAAAGGCGTGAAAGTGCACATTAGCGTTTTGTGGCTGTTCCGCAAGTTTATATACACAATTTTAAATTTATGAGTTTGAAAAAATTAAGTTGAATTAGTTATTGGATTACAAGATCTCATCAGAAGTATCTGTATTAAATTTTAACTCGTGGAAATTAAAAATGCATGTCTAACTTGAAATCATTTAAGATTAAATTAAGTGATGTTATTGCTATATTTTCTACTTGCTAATTATTTAATTCCTTCTTTATTAGATGTTGTTTTGTTTTTTTAACTCATGAGTGCTAACTCGCTTGATATTTCAGTTTTCAACTCTTTGCTACCAGCGAGAAAAAGAAATATTATTGGTACTTTAACAAGTGTATTTACAAGTGTATTATTGTTTTCCAAACTGAAATAGATTCTATCCTAGCGAGAGTCGTGTATTTGCATTTAGACTAATGTAGGTCTTTCCTTTATCTTAATCAATCTTTGTTAGGATCAATGTTTGACCTCAAAGTGCTACAATAAGTGTAGTTTAGTTAAGGTTATTTTTCTTTTTTTATGATTTCTTGACACATTGTGCTGTTTGTTAATCAATATTAGTAACAGCAAAATTCTTTTTAAACCTTTCTTTACGCTGTAAGCTATTATTGTAAGACAATTCTTGCTCACTGAAACATCTTTTTTATGAACACAAACCTTTAGCCATGATTGTTTTAAAACCATAAATAAAAAGCTAATAATTAGTAATAAATACAAAATTAATAGTTAGTAATAAATACAAACTTAATATCTTTTTTCAATAAGCTAACGTTTTTTTCCCCACATGATGTCCAAAAAATAGCGCGAACAGCATGTAATGAGAAATAAACATAAGAATTTTGCAATCTACAATATGTTGGAAAAAAATTTCAAAAGCACCTTCATTCTTTACAGTTCACTTCCTCAATGTCAACTACTATTTCAGTCTAACAGCACAGACAAAATTCCTGACAAAAGTCTTTCTGTGAGCCGCACAACTCGTTTACTGACATTTTGTTCCCTCTTTGCACAAGAAGTTTCTTAGACATGCCTAAGTCTGATTAAAGTTTAGCACAAACCTCATCTCCAAGATTCACTGTTAGAAATTTTTCGGAAAAAATGGCTCAATAACAATTAATTTAATTGTTATTTTACTATATTCAAACAAAACAGTCAAATAACCGTAAATAAGAGGGCATTTCAAACTGTTAACTGTGCAAAACACTATTTATTAATTGCTTTCATCTCATACGTTTAAAGAACCAGAATTTAATTTTACCAATTAGTCCGACATAATGAAGCCACTTAGTTCCTTGCAGTTGGACTCATATTATAACCGAAAAAGATTGTGAGATCATTGGGGTGTGTTCCTTCACTGGTTGCTTTACCCTATATATATTTATTACTCAATTATACTTGTCCTTAACAAATATTCATAATCCTTTTTAAGAAGTTTGTATTTTTCACCTAAATATGCTTATAGAAACTGATATACTACTTCCCTCTATAGTAACTGCAATCTTGATGATTTAATCATATTTTATGATTTACCTAAATATTTAACAAAATTCATGTAGTTTATATTTCAGGTTAGACTCTTTATCAAAATGTAGAACAAAGGGGCAGTATATTGATTAAAAATACCTCAAAAGTTAATATTTAATATTTAAATAATCAGAAAATATAAATGCTATTAAAAATTATTTCGAGCAATAAAAATAACTATTACATTTTAATGTAAGTTAACACGATTTCGAGTATTATTGAATTATAAATGAAATTTTCTCAAAACAGTGATAATCAATGACATTTTCTCAATCACTGTTTTGAGAAAATGTCATTGATAATTCAATAAAGTTTATTTTCATATATCTAATAACAATTTGACACGCGTTCTTACTTTTATCAATTTCCTTTTGTTCACTATTTCCCAATATTTTCATTCTCATGTATTGCTTATTTATCAAGTGTGGAATACTTTCAAATTTTGTTAGAATTTTCAATAAAACTGCAACTTTTATTTTATTGCCAATAATTTTGGATAGAAAATAAAATATAAAAATATTAAGCATAAAAAAAGTAAAATGTAAAAAGTAAACTATAAATAAAAAAATATAAAGAATAAATAAAAAAAATTATAAAAAATAAAATATGAAACGAAATTTATCTTAAAACCGTTACTTTATTTCTAAGAATGACTACACGAATTTTTCCTTTTTCCTGAAGCACTTAAATTATATCTTAATAAAAAAAATACAAATAAGTTTATACATCTAAATGAAGTAGTTTAATTCTTTGTTCCACACTTTCCGTTCAAGCATATTTTAAAGAATATCTCTTGATAATTTTTTATGTTAACAAAAATATAACGTACAGTTTATAAACTAGGTTGCAATACAATTATCAAAAACTTTGAAAGCAGTAAAATTTGGCGGGTTAAACCTTGAAGCAAAAACTAACAAAGTAAAAATGATTATTAATTAACTTTTAGCAACATTTAGATTCATTAAAATAATATCTATGCTAATACAATGATTACTTTAAAATATTGATGAAAAATAATTTACATAAAATGTTTCAAATATATCATTTTTTTATAACTAATTTCTTTCGATGAAATATATTTTTTTAATTCAAATATTTAACATAAACAGCTAAGGAATAAAGTTCTAGAATTAGAATTTAAAGACAATCCATGCCTTTAGACTTTAATTAAAAATAAACAACGATATTAAGTCGAAACATTTTGGTATTTAATTACTTTACATGAAGCAGGAATTCATTTTAGCTTTGAGTATCAAAAAATATAGTTTTGAAACACACAATCCAATTTTAATTTTACTTTTTTTATAAAATGCAAATTAAAAATTCTAATTTTATTTATATATTTTGATACTTCATTATATTATGTTAAATTCTATTAATTTATTTCAATTAATATAGTGAAAAATCGGAACAATAAAGTAAAATAAACATTTATATTTTCTGACGAAACTAATGAGATATGTATTTAAGCAATAGTAGCGTGTTTTGATTGAGATCAAAACTGTGACAATATGAACTGGTTGTAATAATTACCTGTTTTACTTAATCTTAGAACAGAAAAAAACTAATATGTGCATAGCAACATTTTATACACTCAATCGAAATTCCTATTTAAAAAATAAACAAAAAATTTTTGGAATACATTATGTAATTTCTTCACATTTTTAATGAAGTTTATGCCAAAGAAATATGGACTGATAAAGATGAACTTTACAGATTGCATGTGTTTTCAGAGTGTTACGTATATACATATTTAGTAAATAAGTAATGAAATATTGAAAGTTTTAATGAGCAATAAAAAAAAGAAGAAATAATTTTAAAAAATTGGAATCCTGTTTAGATCTTTTAGACCCAGTATTTTTATTTTTATTTTATTTTGCTGAAATAAAATTTGGGCGTTATACAAGGATTGATGTACCGTGCGCCAAAAAAACGGACCACTCTGAATAACTTTTGATCTAATAATCGGATCTTAATGTTTCGAGAGGGTAATCTCAAATATGCTAATTAATTAGTGTAGACGATATTTTAAGTTACGAAATTAGACACAAAAATGTATTTTCTATGAATGAACATACCTTTTTCCAACAGATTCGGGTATCTCATCTCCAAAATGTAGGGGGTAGCCGCAATCTGGGGAATATGGTACCCATAGTTTGATCAGCAATGCGATTGAAAGTTTGGACCCCTTAATGTTAATTTGACATTTTTCTCATTTCGTCATATCTCGTCAACTTTTTAAGCGATTTGAATAATATTTGTACACAACTTTGAAATCCGTTTATTGAAAGGTAATATCGCGTAAAAAATAAATTTTATTAAAGGTCTATTATTTTTTATTATTTAATTAAATAGCATTCGAAAAAAATTGGATCGTATAATAGTGGTACATAATAGTGGTTCACAATCACAAACTTGCTATAACTATAGTAAGATATTAATTTAAACTATATTTCCCGATTAAACCCCGATAGTGGAATTTATTAAATGTCAAATAAAAAAGAAGACCTAATCTTGTTTTGACAGGCAAAATTTTCAGTTCTGCTGGTGGAATTGTTCTTCAAATCGATATTGAATAAAAACAAATCCATTAATCACCATTAAAAAAATCCACCATTGCGTCATATAAAAACATTTAAGGTGCGTGATAATACGGTTTAACTTAATACAAACTAGCATTGAAGCAGATTTGAACCATATTACTTTTCATCAGACTCCGAACAGAATACGGTATGTCATTAAGTAAGAAATGACAGTTTGTTATTTCTTACTTAATGACATGGAAAAAGTGTTTCAATTTTACACGTACTGTTGAACATCTTGATTTTAAATTCAAATTTTTTACTTCATAATATAATATGTTTTCTCCGTCCTCTTTTATCCTCAATTAGACAGTAATTAAACACACATTTTAAAATCTATTATTTATAATTAATATATTCTGAACCAAATGAACAACTTATGTTATTCGAAGCGAAGATTTCCTCATGAAAGTCTAAAACACCTTAAAATTATATGAGATGAGTTCATTAGAAAGAATAAAAATCTAATAATATATTTTATAAATAAATGTAAGTCATAAAAGGAAAAAGCAATTGAATTATAATTCTTTTTTTTAGAAAAGTAAATTGAATTAATTAGGTAAAACTGAGAAAATCACAATATACGTCCCTTTTCCTTAAGTATGTTTCATTTCCCTTTTAGAATCCTTTACTTTATAAATTTAATTACGAGAACCTCGAAAACTCTCCATAAAATTTAAATACAAAATCAAAGTCCGCTGACATGTAACTCAACATCAAATGGCTTCGTATAATCTTCAAAGGTAGTTTGTTTCAGAGATTAGAAAGAGCTTTTCGCGCATTTGCAGGCATTTAGTAAGGTACCAAAAATAAAAATCTGACAACTCCAACATTCTGTCAAATATAATTGTTAAGTGCCTGATCAAAAAATTAGTTATGTAAGTAAAGAGCTGTTTAGCTAAGTTTGTACAATGCGTAATGAAAAGTTTTAATCAAAACTAGCTGTAAAGATTAACCCTTTCAGCCCTCTGAGCTCTATTACTGTCCCTGTCGAATGTCAACTATCAACCTTCAAAACTTTTATACCATACCAATCATATGCTTAATTGCCATTTTCATGGCTTTGACCGTTCCAGTCGAATGACTATTTTCAGCTTTCAAAGCTTTTTATCGTTCTAGACGTATGTCTACTTCCAACTTTCAAAGCTTCTTTACCATTCCAGTCGAATGTCAATATCCAGCTTTCAAAGTTTTTCTTTTTTTTAGGCAGACAATTGGTATAATTGTCTGCCTAATTTCCACTTTCAAATATTTCACCGTTCTAATAGAATGTCTAATGTCAGCCATCAGAGCTTTTTTACCTTTCAAGTCAAATGTCTACTTTTATCCTTTAAAACTTTTTTACTGCATCATGACATAAAAAACTGCATTACACCATGTGATTTATAGATTCAATATCATTGAACTGGCAAGACGTCATTTTTAGATTATATTTATGGATAAAGTGAAATTTGTTAGTGATTGATTAAAATTTAATAATCAAATGAAAACTTATTAGTATTTAATATAAGTTATCAAATGTGGAATCCAAACCGTTAAAAATGTATCCGTTAATAGTTGTTGTGTCACCAAAAGTAAAATGCATTAATTTTTTTGAGCAAACACCACATCGAATTTATAAAAGCTTATTTCATCCACACGTGCATCGATGTAAAATACGTTATTATCTTAACAAAATTTCAAAACTGAACATATAGGAAACATGTTCTTAGATGTTTATAAAGTTCAATTATATAAAAATATAAATATAGACTTCGAAAAACTTTTGTAGAAGAAAATTTTCTACCAGTATAATGTCACAATTTCCCCTTTAAAAAAATCATTCAGTTTAAATTTGCTAAATTCAGTAAAATCCATTTTCCAGAATTTTGTATTAGTAAATTTCAATCTCAAACTCAAATAAAATAAGTTCAAAAAGATTGTAAAAAACAATTTAATTATCTTACAAGTGTCCTCGAAACTTTCAAAATTGTTTCCCAGTAAATAATAAATAGAAATTGAAAAAAGCTGTCATTCATGCTCTAAACAGTAAATAAAGTTATTGAAAACAAAAGAAATTCAATGTTACTTATTCACACTCTAAATAAGATGGTGGAATTTATTAAATGTCAAATAAAAAAGAAGACCTAATCTTGTTTTGACAGGCAAAATTTTCAGTTCTGCTGGAGGAATTATTCTTCCAATCGATATTGAATAAAAACAAATGCTGCAAAACAATCGAATCGTTTATAAAATCATAAAAGTTGAACAAATTTGATTGGCAGGCTCTTAGGTATGGCGGCAATCATTTGTAACACCTAAAAAAGTTGGCTATTTGTTTAAAAGATAATAGTTCTTAATGTCTCTTTAGAACCAATATTTAAAACAGTAAATTTTATTAAATCCTTTGAAGTAGAAAATATGCATTTCCGCAACAATAATTTAAACAGTGTCATCCAATAAAAAATTATTTTGTATCTTTCTTTATTTTATTTTATTTTTTAATTCAAAGCATGAAAAAACGCACATAACTTGTTCCTTTAAAAGCAAAGGAAGAATTCATTTAATATAATATTTAAGGAATTTAGTTTCAAAACGAAATCGATTCACTTTTAAAAATATAACATAAAGGTAAATATTTTTGAATTTGACTTTTGATTTCCAGTACATTTTTATGCTTTTGGGATAAACAAGTTTCTTCATTTTAAACACGAAAAAAAAATTGTTTTGTCATTCTTGTTCTTAGATAGTCTTGGTAAAAAAAGCATTTTATTTTGTATAATCTGCAGCATATTTAAATCCAAACAGTCTTAATACATTTGTTTTGGGGAGAAATTAACAACAAAATTTTTAAAGAAAATTCTTGCGATTTATGGAAGCATTTCCTTCGAAGCAAAAGTCTAAAAAAAAACTAATTTATTTTTAATTGAATTTGTTATTTGTTTTGCAAACTTTAGTTAATTGTTTTTCTTTTTCAATAAAAAAACATCGAAAAAGAAAAAAAAGAATATGTTTATGATAAAATCACTCAAAAAGTCATTAATGCCATAAAAGTCATAAAAGTCATTAATGCCATAAAAGTCATAAAAGTCATTAATGCCATATGCCTAGTTTGTCATAACCTAAATGACAAATAAAAAGTGATCAAAACTAAAATATAAGAAATTAATAGACTAAACTTTTACATAAATTATTAAATACATAATGGGATTTAATCTTGTTTTCAAACAAGCGTTTCATTTACTTTTACGATAACCTGTTAGTTAACGAATGAGCAAAAACTTACACACTCACTTCCATCAGAAATTTCTCAAGTAAAATTATTGAATAAAATGTTTTTAAAATTTTTTTTCATATGTTAAAAAAATAGTCACAAAAACCATTAAAAAGAAGTAGCAATCAAACTGTTAACTGTGAGAAAAATCGTATATTAATTGCTTTCGCTTTATACTTTTAAACAACCAGAATTTTATCGCACCTACTAAGAATCTACCTAATTCAGCCACTTAGTTCCTTGCAACTGCGTGCATATTATAGGCGAGAAGGCTAATCTGTCAGTCTCATGGCCGACACGACTCGGGTTCTCTGCTTCACACGACAATATTCTCTTCAACACATAAAGAGTTTTCAGTACCATGCACTCCCCAAATTGTGTCCAGCACTCTCCAATGCCCGTTACGTAAAGAAAAGTCTGACTCCTATGTGCAGTTAAATTTCTCTTACAAGATTTTGAAACCATGTTAGTTGTAAATGGTTAAAAAAAGATATGGTTTTGTATTCATGGTTTTATAACCATACTGATTGTAAATGGTTTCAAAACCGTAAAGATAAAAAAAGGTTCTTTATCGTAAGCTTTAAGGTTAATAAGATATACAGACTGCTTCTGGTTATTTTACCATACTCTTAGATTAAAAATTCTAGCAGTATATACTTCAAAAGTGCTGTCAATTAAGCACTAAAAACAAATTCTTTAGCAATTTAGTTGACTGGTTGATAATCAAGTACAAACTAAGGTCTGTGGCAAAGAAAATTATTTGAGAGAAATAAATGTATAATGTACAATAAGAAAAAAAGTGGTTAAAACTAAATGTAGATAGTTAAACCCGTTAATTCATCCGAGTCATATTTTACCTTTGTGATACCCTGCTAAATTACTAATGACAAAAATTCCAAGCTCAAAAAATTTCAAAAATTCCACCCCAGTATTAGAGCGATTTCCGAAAATATTTACAAAAATTAATAAATTCAATTAAAAGTAAGTGCATGGAAAAAACTGTACTTTATGGTAATGACATTTCTGGTTATAAAGAACCATGATTCTGATAATAGACACCAAAATACAGGGCTTTAAAGCCATTCATTTTTTTTTTAATTTTTCCCCTCAAATGGTAACTTTTTACTGAAAATTGTGGCTTTCAATATTATAGTTATTACTACATACTTAGTAGCAAATACGCAACTGAAAAGTGATTTTAACCAAATAAATGGTTTTTATGCCATGCTCTAAAGTATCATGATGGAATTACCAAATTTTAGCACATTTACCAATTTTTTATCACATATTATTAAACAATATTTTATTTTTAATTTTACGAAAATCACAAAAAACACTTCCGTAAAAATTGCCGTGCTTTTTGGTGTTCGCATAGAGTCAGAATCGGATAATTTTTACCATATTTTAGTAGTTTTGACTATACTTTTTTTTGTCAGTTTTTAAACAAAAGTTTATGGTAAAATCTCAAGTAATATACTAAACGAAGAGTGTACTGTCGCTATTGGAATCACAAGTTTGGATTTTTAAGAAAAGGAACTGTTGGCGCGTTATTTCTCAAATTTAAGTTTTCTTTACTCGAAATCAATAAAATTGTTTAAAATTTCGATAAAACCCACGAGTGAAAACAATTTCTTCATATAAGACAAAATTATTGTTTCTGGACTGATATGAAAGATATTAAAATCATTTTTACTTATTGCATGCCCTTTCCAGTAATCTTAGAACCATTAAAATTAGCAGCATTTTTCAAATCTACAAGAATAGTTAGATAGTGTTTGACACTCGTCTTTATGCTTTACTATCACTGGTTGTCCAGATTCACATAAAAAAAACACACATTGCTTATTCTGCAACGCCAATATAGTATAAATGAGCTTGTAGACGATCATATCCCGTCAAGAGTCTAAAATAACAGCAATAGTGTGCGAGATATCTGAAATAACAATAAGGACCATAGAGGAATTTTCAGTACTTGCACTACATGCGAAATCGGTAATGGATTGTCGATAAAAGAGAGAAGACTGAAAATTGTATGACTTACATTTTATTTACATAATTACATTTTTGGCTTTTGAAGAACTACAAATCATTTCCTACCAAGCAGATCAATCATTTTATTTCCATGTCTTCATCAATAAAGAGAAACAAGAATATCCCAGATAAATTTACGCCGCTTTAACTCTGTTTTGAAATCATCAAGAAGTCATTTAAAAAGCAACAAACACAAAACACTGCATGATGTGTAACCTAATTAAACCAACTCAACTGACTCAATAACTTTTTAGAATATATTAGCAAAAAACCATAATGTATTTTTTCGTAAAACTGCTTTCTAATATTAAAATTAAGAAAACCGACACATTTCTATAACACATATTTTCATGCCCCTGAAGAAGTAAACCTAAAACAAAACTGAATTTAATGAACTACTTCATACATTTCATTAAAATATATTCATAAAATCTTAAATTTTATCATGTATCTAATAATATTTGCTCTAAAATAATTTATCAAGTGAAGTTTTAATGCATTTTTTAAATATGCAGCTTTTTGTGATATCAAATGCTATATAAAATGCCGAGCGGACTGTGTAGGGGTCAGGGAACTGGCCTTGCATAAGAAAGGTTCAGGGTTCGAATCCTGGGAAAAGCATGGATGTTCTTTCATTCTCTGTACTATCCGTCCTTACTGTGGGAGCAACGTTGGCCCACCTAATATGGTGCCCCTGAAAGATAGGTCAAAAAATCTGCCCTTCAGATGCCTGTATAACCTATGTCATTCTCCAGGTGGGCATTGGAAAAAAATGTTATGTAAAATTACACATTTAAAATAAATCATAACATTAATAATAAATTAAATTATAGCAATATGCACTAAATTATATTTTAAAAAATTATTATTATATATTCAACAACATATAAAAATTTGAAGTATTTAACATGGATTTAATATCACCGAGATTTTATTCGAAAACTAATTAAAAATATTATATTAACCGTCACAAGATTTAAACAATTTAACTCGATTCCAGATCGAATCAACGTTTTAAAACATATAGCTGGTTCACAACTAAAACGACACTTCTGCACTCACTTCTCATTCAAATAACATAAGAAGTGAGTGCAGAAGTGTCATTTTCGTTTTGAACCAGCGATATTATCATAAAGATCATTGCTTATTTTTATTTATTAGTATTTTTTGTAACATTATGGGATAAAAAAAAAACTCTACATTTCTATAATAACAGATATTTCTGCAAAAAAACATCTTTTGAAAATAAAAAATTATAATGATAATTAAATTTTCATAAATCATACGATTTAACAAAATATATTTATGAATTTTCAAGTTAAAATTTTGCTTAGTAATATTTTTATACCATTTTATGTACCAAAATTTATTAGTAATCCAATAGCATATAGCATTTTTAATGAACTTAAGTATCTGAAAAATGTATACTTTTTTATGAAATCATATGCTAGATAAAACTACCCATTTAAAATAATTTTTTGCTGAGTTTTAAAGTTGTGAAGTTTTAAAAGCTTAATTAAATATTCGGCACAAAATTACGTAGACAGTTTCAAGAAACAAAATTATTTCTTAAGTTGACTATATTTTGAAGAAAAAATGGTATTTTAACTTTAATCAAAAATATTTAAATTTCAGATACAAAACTGGGAAAATAATTTAAATCTTTCCAACATTCCTGCTATTTTTGATTTGCATTTCTCCTGAGACGTAAATGATTTTGAAAATTTCCGAACGAAAAATTTACGAAACATATGCAAATTGTTCATTTTTCAAACTTCATTTATCGTAATTTCCTCGGTTTAGGAAAAAAAAAGTAGTTGTTAATTTTAATCGATAATATTCAATGTTTTGGTGACTCAGAAAATGAGTAATGAGTACAGAAAGATATTCTATTTATTAAACACTTGAAGCAGCTTTTCTTATAAAGAGAAAAAAAAAAGCTAAAATATGATTCTGAAATAATTGGCTTGAATTTTACACTTCTTCACCATTTACTTTAAATTTTATATCGATATCAAATCATTTATTTGGTAGTTTTTCCTTTCTTATCGCAACGTTTTAACAGAATTTCTGGTTTTCAAAATTATATTTTTTACTACCACCAAAAAGGACAAAGTAAATTTAAACAAATAAATTATTTTTAAGTCATGCTTTAAAGGGGGACCCCACCCTGAATATTTCAAAAATTCGAAGAAGAAAAATTTTGCATTTTTCGAATCTTTGAACCCTTCCTAATGTCTGTCTAAAACGATTTTTCGGTACCCAACTTCGTTTGGAAGTTATACCGGAAAATAGAGAATCGTCGCTAAGCAGGTAGAAAGGCCCGTTTGGCCGGATTAGGAGGGGCGACATTCTTTTTGTGTCTCATCCATTCTGTATACTGTATATAGAAACTTATTGTAGGCATTTCATTTATCAACCATTATATATATGAAATTAAACGCTTTCCCCTACCATAAGTCAAAACTTTAAACGCGTTTTTCTCAAAACGCTGTTTTTTAACCTGGCCTAACGTTTTTCTCATGATCTATACAACGAATTAAGCTGTTCTTTATTTTAAATTACGTAAAAATATATTATTTGGAAAGTAGCATAGGTTTTTTTTCATATTTTTATATTTCGATTTTATATTAGTATTTTAATAAATATTTTTTTAATGAAAAACTTAACTTTTTTTTTTAAGTTGCTACCATTTTGGTAATTTTGGGAATATCAAAAAACTGCTATGCTACTTTTTAGATAATGTCTTTATGTTTCAGAAAATCTAAACAAAATCGTTTTCCTGTGTTTCAGGATTTCTAAATCTATGAGGCCAGTGAAGTGTTACTTTTTGATGACCAGCCACACACGGAGCTGTCACCAACTTATTTTTTATTATTTTGTAAAAGAAAAATTTTTAAAATAGACTTAAATTGTAGCTAAATAACATAAAAAAAACAAGGAGTCTCTGTATTGTCTCTATTACTTAAAAAAATTAAAGAAAAACTTTAATATTTTACCATCTCAGGGTGGGGTCCCCTCTTAAGAAATCATAATAAAATTACCTATTCTTATCACATTTACCTAAGTTTAAAAAGTATTCTACAACACTATTTTATTGTTAATTTTAACAAAAATTCTATACAAATTGCTTCGGTAAAAATTATTGTACTTTTTAGTGATCCCATAGAGCCAGAAACACTGTACATTTTACCATATTCTGGTAGTTTTGACCAAGTTTTTTTCTCAGTTCAGTAAGTAGTCTAGATTATCATTTATCTAACTTTTAGAAACAATGCGCAAAATAATAAAAATAATCTTTATAACTGTATCTTGAGAACTTTTGAAGTGAATTGAAAAATTTTAGCCCACAGTTATGAAATTCGTTTGCCTAAAGAGAATTACATGCAAAAAAATAAACTTTTGTAAGCATTTTTTTTATTATTTTATTTAATACCAGTTGAAAAATTTTTGAATTGTAAGGTATACAATTTTTTGCATCATTTTAAAGTATGAAAAATCACATGGCAAAATACAAAATTTAAGTGAAATCGGTTGAAATTGAATTTTAGAAAAGTCGTATATTTAAAATTAATTAAATTTAATTCCCCAAATGAAAAAAATTCAAAATCGCGCAAGTTTTCTTTTATATTTTATTTTGTAAAATGAATGAAATTACTAAAATCCCAATTGTTTAACTTAATATAAAAAATAACTTGACAAATAATTTAAAAAATGCTTGAAAATATTTTGAAATTTAAAAAAAAGATATTTTTAGACTGTTGACATAAGAACGTTAAAGTTTAATAATATTATTTTCCTCTATGAAACTATTTTTAAGTGACAAGCAGTTGCCTTTAGTTTAATAAATCTATTTAAACTTGAGAATAAACTGTGCAAAATAAAACTTAAACTTTAATTATAAAATTTAAAAAATAGTAAAAAAATACGGATTATCGGCTTTTCTTCAAAAGTTTTTAGAGATAATAAATTAATTAAGTTATTAACGGTGTTCAAAGAAATATTTTTCTTTCTTTACAATTCAATATTAAAACTTTAAACTAATTTTAGAAGCATCGTTTAATTAGTTTAAAATTGAAAACGTTGCTTGTAACTTTTTTTTCCAAATGAAAATTGCGGTAAACACAATTTAAGCAATTTATCCACGTTCTCCTGTTTTTTTTTTTTTTTTTTTTTTTTTTTTTCGCTATGAATCAACCTATTTTGATTTTGACATTTGAACTTTGAAAATCGCTGTATTCAAACAAATTAATTATACACTGACAAAATAAGTATAATCAAAATCGCCAGAATAGGGTAAAATATACCACTTGTCTGGTTCCGTGGCAACACCGTAAAGGTCGGTAATTTTTACCAAAGCGCTTTGGTAATGATTTTAACAATATTAACAATAAAATATGGTTTTCCTCGTATGTTATGAAACTTGGTAAACGTTGTAAAATTTCGTAATTTTATCATGACATGAAAACTATTTTTTCGGTTAAATTTACTTTTCAGTTCTATATTTTTTACTAAATGTGCGGTAAAAAGAATTATTAAACCTGAATTTCCAGTAAGTCGTTACTATATCTGTGAAACAATTAACATACCGTAAAAAACTCCATGTCAAATTACGATTAAAAGAACTGGTGCTTGAGGTTCCAGTACTTTTTACTGAAAAATAATTTTTTATCGTAAAATTTTGCGGCACAAAAAAACTGATAAAAGGCAATTTTTACAGTAATGTTCACTCTAAAATCTCTGAATCACAGTAATTAAAAAAAAGTACGGTATAAAATTTTACGTTAAAAAATAATATAACGGTAAAATGGATTTTACGGATGCTGCCTTCAGGGTGCCGGTATTTTTTACTGGAATTTGAACCGGAATTTCTTACAGTGCATATAAATGGTTTAAATACCGTATATTTTGGTTTTTATTTTGCCAGAATTGTCATTACCATACAGTATGGCTGTTTTACCAGAATTATTTTCTCCAAGTAGACTTAATATTATGAACCATTTGTTTGACCATATGCTGAGACAGACATGAAAAACTCCTGTAACTTTTGAGAACATTCTAAAATGGCTCAATTACAAGAAACTAATTGAAACACAAAAATAAAACACATACTAAATACTTGACTAATTTCTACTCCCTCAGCTCCTCTTCGAGCTCCAATTAGCTCTGCAACTATAACAAACGCCAACAAATAACATACATTTCATATGTATTTCAACATGATTATTTAAGTTCACTGCAGATTTTTAATCTTATAGATAAAGGATCTCCACTACCGCTTGCTAACCCCTGGAACTGGCTCCACAATTCATTTAAGATCACTCCTCAATCTGAGTTCATATAGCTTTCTCTAGCTCTTTCCACCTTCATCTTTTTAAATACTTCAACTTTCATAATTTACTTAAATTCATCTTTTCTTACAATAACTCCTTAACTGTTATAATTACATTAATAATGTATCTTGAGAAGTTTTCCTCATTTTTAAACATAGAAGTGCGTATCTGGAAAAAAATTATAACTGCGACCCAATATTTTTCGCTATTTATTTTCTGGCCAATATTTTAGCTATGCACCTAATAAAATCTTCAGCTTTGAGATAAAATAACTAAAACCAAATGACAGCATCAATAACATTCTGTTATCATTATATTTCTTACGTGATTTTCTGAATAAATACATACCATAAAAACAAAACTATACGGATTTTAACCATTTACAACTTGCTTGGTTTTGAAACCGTAAAAAATAAATTTAACTGTGCATTAGAGCTAGACTTTTCGCTAGACTTTTGTAGTTTAGTAGTGATTTATCAAATGACCCATGGAATGTGGTTTTATTAGTTTATCTGATGGTTGCTTCAATTATCGTAAGAGATGAGTAATACTAGACTTTTGTGTGTTAAGCAGCTTCATGGTGTATTATAATAGTCCAAGGTCTCAAAGTGGAGACCGTGGGGCACTCGTCATATGTTGAAAGAAGAATAGGAAATTTTGTGGTGTTAACGCTGAAACTCGAACCTTTGTTCTATCAGTCATGAGATTAGTAGATTAGCCCACTCGCTTATAATATGTACCAAAAGCTGCAAGAAACTAAGTGGCTTCATTTTGTGGGCCTAGTTGGTGTGATAAAATTCAGGTTGTTTAACTGTATTAGGTAAAAGCAGTTAATAAATGATTTTTCGAACAGTCAACAGTTTGAATACCATCTTATTTATGGTTATTTGACTGTTTTGTTTGAATATGGTAAAGTAAGAATTAAATAAACTGTTATTTAACCATTTTTTCCTAGAAATTGCTCACAGTTTATATTGCTTGTTATATTTCTACTATTTTCTATCTGTAATTTTATTTTACTTCTTAGAAAAAATATATGAGAGAGTGATACAAGACCCAGTCAGCAAACGAACTTATCAGAGACATATCTAGCACAAAGTAAACTGAACTAGAAGTTCCTTAAAAATTTTGTTAGAATTGTTGCAAACCGAATTGCCGAATTGTAATTTGAACTGAAAGAAAAAATATCGAAAGAAAAGTGGCACGATCACATTTCTTTCACATCCAATCTAGCTCGAAGAAAGGTTTTGAAATGTTTCCAAAAATAACTTTTAGATCGTAAATCTACGAGACATATTAATTGACTTAATTCAATAGTTTTTAACATTAACTGTAGAAAATCTGAAAATATTAAAAAGTAACATCTGACTCAGTTATTGATAAACACCTTTACAAATTACAGAAAAACATATTTTCATCAAGTTCTTTAATTAAGTACTTGAAAATAAACAATATTTTTAAACAATGATTATGCACAAAACATTGTTCCAACTATCAACCAAAAAAAGATAAAATTTCACGCTAAAAATTAAACAGAGGCACACATTAAATACATTTATTATTATAAGCAGTTCATTAGCTTGAAAAAAAAAAGAATTTTTCGCTGAAGAAATAAATCTTCCTACTGATTTTTTTACAATCAAAATATCTACCAAGTATGTAAAACTCCGATTATCAGATAAAAAGTTTTTGGGTATAATTCTTCTTTGTTCTAGCTATACAGGGAGAAAAAAATAATAAAATTACCGAAATGTTTGGTATATGGTAATGAGATTTTGATTTGGAGGTAGAAAATCTTAATTCTGGTTATTAAAACCAAAATTTATGGTATTTAAACCATTCACTTGGTAATTTTTTCCGTTCACATGGTTTACCGAAAAATCTGGCTTTCAAAATTATGTGTCTTACCACCACAAGTTGAGTGAAAAATACGAAACTGAAAAGAAAATTTAGCCAAAGAAGTGATTTTTATGCCA
Source organism: Parasteatoda lunata (assembly GCA_949128135.1). NCBI lineage: Eukaryota > Metazoa > Arthropoda > Arachnida > Araneae > Theridiidae > Parasteatoda > Parasteatoda lunata. The sequence continues at coordinate 68,781,824 of OX421971.1, forward strand.
TGCTCTAAGTTATTACGATAAAATTACTAAATTTTACCCCATTTGCTTAATTTTATTACAGATTATAAAACCGTTTTGTGCAGTTAATTTAACCAAAATTCTAAACTAAATTAACTAAAAGCTGCTCATGTTTTTTATGCTCCCATGGAACCGAAAACAAGGTAAATTTTACCATATTCTGGTAGTTTTCCCCACTGTACATAATGAAATTGAATTCTATAGGATAATATACTTTTTGGTGAAGAAAAATAGTCATTTTATTTAAGGTAATCATGTCACAGCAACACGTGAAATTTCCCCTTTTTGTACAAAAATTTAAAAATAAAAAATAAAAAAAACTCATTAATTATAAATCAACACCTAAAACTGGGAAAAAACTATTAAGCAACAGCTAATACTTCTTATAATTTGCAAAATTGTACGATCAGATTACAGAATCTACTTACAAATTAAACTTTATGTAGCGCCTTGAATCGTTATTGTTTTCATATGTCAATAAATCTTCAAGGTATTGTATTTATCTTTATGAATAATTTAAACAAAAAATTTAAAGTAAAAAAGGTTTATTCAATTATTTAAAAGTAATTGTGTTTTTTTACTTAATTATTCATATTGTAATGATATACTATTTTTCATTACTGAAACATGGAAAATATCTGTTAATTCTTCCATATGTTATAAAGTATTTCAGTCCCCTCTACGCAAAAAAAAATTAAATCAAATAATTAAAAAATGAAGAAATGGCAAATGAAATAATAATTATTTGCATATTGCGACACGCAGTTGAAAATGCATGAGTCTAATTTAAAGTCTATTTACTCTTCTGGCTTTAAGAAATTAAATATTTTTATTCATAAGCAAACACATAAGTTACAATACTTTTATTTAGAACTACATAAATATAATGAATTTTTTAAAATAATTATAATAATAAAAATAACTAGTTTTCTCATAAAACCCGTTAACTCTACATAACTTATAACTCTTTATTACATAGCATACGGAGATGCATTTAAAATTACATAACTGTAATATTTCATTCTGGTTTATGGAAAAATACAAAAAAAACTGAACGGTTTATACTAAAAAATAAATAATATTTAGTACTTACAGACCAAGATTAAAATTTTCGAAGTTATTATTTACTTAAAATTTTACACTAGTTTCAGTCATATCATTTAGGCAACCTTAAGCAGTGGATTATTAAAGACATCTTTTCTTATTTTACATGAACTGACGACGCACTTCTATATATTTAACAGTCTTTACAACATTAAAAATCTTCTTTGCACGCCTCTACTTTAAAAGTGCCAAAAGCTGTAAAATTCTTTTGGGTATAAATTTAAATGAAGGACTAAAGTGTTGTGAAGGAACGTTTTAGCGATGTTAAACACGCTTTTGCAAGCCACATCTTGATCTCCAGATTTTTAAAATAAACATTTTGTCGTTATTTGTCTAAATAAAACTTTTACTACAAACATAGTCCGTTTGCATATTTATTTAAATTCCGAAACGCTTTGGTGTAGAGTAGGTGGTGAGGAATAAATATTTACTTTACGTTTGTTGTAATTTGTTTGTCAGAAATTGAATCTGACACAAACATTTGCATATTTTTCTGAAATAGATTCGCAGTTTCTAAGATTAATTCTAAAAAAACGATACATATACCAATTTTCATTCAAATTTAAATTTAAAAGTAGTTAATTGAAAATATGTTTTTTAATGTTAATAATACTAGATTGCTGTTGCTCTCCTCATTTTTTTATTTTTTTTTTTTTTATATATAAATATCAGAAAATCTTTCGTTTTATTTGTTTCCTTAGTACTATACTTCTTTTAATTACTGCATTAATAATAAAAAATTATTGTTCGAATTAGATTTTTTTGAACTATCACAAGATAACTCAGTGAATTGATCTTTTTTAAGTGAAGTTAGAGAATCACCATAAATTAGATTACGTATCTCAGGGATTTGATAAGAATATGTTGCGTACATTAAGGCAGAATTCCTAAATGGTATTCCCCGAAAACACAAGGTTTCGTGGAAGAGTTAGGAGTTTAATTTTTTAAAAAAATTTTATTTTTAAATATTTTTTTATACTTAGATCCAGCCAATAATCCATAATTTTTTTTTAAATGCTTAGTTCGCCTCCCAGCCCCGCTTTTCAAATCAAAATCATATAGCTAAATTTATTAATATTACGTTAAATTCATAGAAATAGATTAGATTATTAGTTATAAAACGATGGTTTCTCTTATATTCAAAATAAAGTAGCCTTTAACTATTTTTTATGTTCATATTTGTCTTCACATACTTAATTTATCATGTCAGGGTTCCACTGTAAGAAAGCTGATTATGTAGAATTCCGTAGCAGAACAAAACTGGAGTCGTTGCATGAAGAAACTATTCACGAAAAGTGAACCCTAATTTTTCAATGTAAAGCAGTTGAGAAAACCCAAAACATCTTTTCATAGATGAAGGTTGGCACTGTCGATAACTATCCCCACATTGGTGACCCGGACGTGATGCGAACACGCCTACCTTGACAGAAACGGGTGGGGGAGTACTGTAATGTATCTACCACTGCAAAAGTATATTCCAATTCACTAGTATATAAAACATGTTAACTCGAGTCTATGGTGGGGGTACCTTTTCGTAGATGACGGTTGACATGGTCGATATCTACTCTCCTCACATTGGTGACCCGATAGTTATCGACAATGCCAACCTTCATCTATGAAAAGGTACCCCCACCATAGAATCGAGTTAACATGTCTTATATACTAGTGAATTGGAATTACACTTTTGTAGTGGTAGATACACTACACAATTAAATACGTTACTCTGACTAACACGGTGCCAAAATTTCACTACTCTACACTCTATAATAATTATTTTCTTGGTGTAGGGATTTTTTTCCATCGGTGTGTGTATATATATATATATATATATATATATATATATATAGCTCAATTTTCAAGCTGTATTGTAAGTTTTGCAACCAAGCAATTTTTTGTAGAAAGTTAACATTAACTTTTTCGAATTGAAGGTAGGACTGAAATTTCAAATTAATATTATTTTATAAAAAGGAGAACTTTATATTTTACTTGGGAATTATATAAAATTTGACAAAAATGTTTAAAAAATACTTTAATTATAAAGAACACGAAAAAACAAATCCTTTTTAAAAAGTTTTCAGAGTTTGAAGAAAGAACACTCAAAGGGTATTTTGTTTTAAAAAATTTTTTTTCTGCTAGAAAAAACAAATTGCCGACAGTTTGCAAGTGAACGTCTTTTATAAAGTACATTCAGGAACTTCTTATCGATAGTGTACTTAACTGAAAATTCGATGCTTTGACATTCAGAGGAGGACGATTTGAAAAACAGTGATTTTTATGCTTGTATTTCACCTTTAAAAAATTGAGTGTCGCTAGTCGACAGAGAGAGTAAACATATTGAATTGTTAGAAAACGCAATTTTTCTTCAGTCAAAATTAATCTCTTTTTTTCGTTTGGTGACCTCTTATGTTATTAAAATTTTTTTACGCAAAGTACTGTTTATTTTCTCGTAAATATGCTTAAGGCATTACTAGCGTTTTTTAATTTAAAATGTTATCCTTCCTGCATATGAAATTTGTTTTTAAATTCAGCATTCAAAGGAAAATTTCTTTTTAAAGTTTTTGAAACAATTAATCCTTTATTGGATATTTCTATTTATTTTTCAAAAACCGAATATTTTTATTTTGCTTTCTTAATTAACAGACATTTTTTTCTTGCTTGAACTCTTTGATCTTGAACTTGGTAAAACACTTGTACTTAAAATAACGTAAATTATTTATTTTTTATGCCATCAGCTTTGAATATATTGCACTTTTGTAAATGATATTTTAGTCCTTTTGAAAAAAATGAAAATAAAATACAGTACATAATAAATAAACATATATATCAAAACTGTATTTAATCCTAATGCTCAAGACTAGAATTATTTCTTCTAAATATATTTGTTGTCTTAAAAAAAACTGAAATTATATCGAGTTTTATATTTGCAAATATTTACAGACATACATTTACTTAAAAATATTTGCATTCTGCACTCGTTTTTAGAAATGTCGAGACTCGATTGCTCAGAGGTTAAAAGCACTGAACTATCTACTAAACAGGATCCGATTCTCAATGGAAGCTTTAACCCCACTCAAACTATAAAAAAATTCATGAATCATTTTTACTGGAATATTTTACGGAACAAAAATTCTGATAAACAGTTATTTTTACAGTAATAATTACTGTTAGAGTCCCTGAATTGCTCTAATTAAATAAATATTATTACAAAAATTAAAATCATGTAATATTGACCACATTACTATAATTATACCGTTTGTCACAAAAGTTAGTTAGAGCCTTAACATGCACGAGCCACTTGGCCGGGTGTTTCGGAAATGCTTTATTTTTAATGCCATTCAATTTTACGATTGATACGTCCAGTTATGAATATTAAATAAATATTTTTTTTTAAATTACTTGTTGTGCAAGACATCTAGCTGAGAACTTACATGGGAACTGAATACAGGGGAACCTGATTTAAGACACGGGACAAAATGCTTAACTTTGAGCACATTTGTATCATCAAGCAATTGTAATTTTCTTAACAGAGGTTTTTTTTTTCCTAGTATCATTTATGTTAAAGAAAGAAGCAGTTATAGTTCAGGAGTTAATTTGAAATTTATTTTTTACTACAATCATTTTATTTTTATAAATGATTACACTTATATGTTTTACGTTACATATTATGAATGTCTGTGTATCATATCAGCACTGTAAAAAATTCCAGATCTTTTTTCTTTTTTTTTTTATTGCAAAAGCACTTGACTTTACATCATTGGCCCCCATGCATCGAAGATGCATGAGATTGGAGCATATAAAACAAAGCCAAAAACTGAACCATTGAACAATACAAGAACAATATAATAACAAGAACAATAAATACTTGCAAAACATGAACCACTTAAACATGAACGAGTATCAGTCGCTGGATACCAATTGCATCAACTCCCTAGCTCGCCAATATCGACTGAATAAATCTTCCTCATTTAATGAAGAACAACTGAGCAAATGATCTTTGTCCATCTCAAAGTTCTGGTTGCACAAAGTGCGCATAGGGCTGCCATATATACCAATTCTGTATAGATGTTTAGCAAGGCAGTCATGTCCAGTCTCCAGACGGAACGCCGTTACTGCAATGGATCTAGGGGAGTTTGGAATTTTATTAATTGAATACCTGCATTTTTTATTCTTGATTTCTTCTATTAAATTAGCATCATAGCTTTTCTTCACAACATTTTTTATAATTCTTTTAATTGATGAAAATGTTACTTTGGCATTACCTGCCAGCAAAATCTCTGTTCCCCTCTTTGCTAATGTATCAGCCCATTCATTACCATTTATTCCTACATGAGATGGAATCCACTGCAGAACAACAGTCCTCCTCTCAGAAGCTAGGAGATTAATATTAAATTCCAGATCAAATTACGGGATTAAGTACCGGCCATCATCAATTGCTCCAAGTCCATTTTAACTTAAAATCCATTCTTACTGTAAAATATTCTATCGTAATATTTACAGTAATTTTTTTGATTGGAATGATTAAGTAATTTTACAACAATTAGTACTGTAAAAATTACCGTATATTAAATTTTTTGTTCCGTAGCTTGCTCCGGTAAAAATGGACTTAACACCCTGAGTGCCGTTACCTATTACCGTTTTTTGAATTCGGAATTTTTTAGCGTGTGTAGTTATTGCGTTGATTTTTTATTTCTTTTGCCTGTTACGACAATTATGCAATACTACTAACACAAGGAGTCCGCCAACTTTTTCCAGTTTTAGATAAAGATTCACAGGAGAAAACAAGGCCACTGCCATAAAAGAATATTGTTACTAATTATGATTGTTATTGTTTCAAAAACGTTGTATGAACACGGAAAAATAATTCTGGTTAAATTATCATACTGTTATAGGAATGAAATTTTCTAATTAAAATAATTCTAGTTAATAAAACCAAAATGTACAATTTTTTAAACCATTTATTCGGTTGATATTCCGTTCATATGGTAACTGTTTGTTGGAAATTCTGGGTTTTTAAGTTATCGTTCTTTTTAGCACACATTTTAGAAAAAAAAAACTACACGAGTGAATGAAAAGTAAATTGAGCCGAATAAATGGCTTTTATGTCGTGCTCTGAGGTATCTGAGGTAAAATTACCGAATCTACCAAATTTTACCACATATTATAAAATTATATTTTTTTGTTAATTTCGCAAAAATTCTTGCAAAAGCGCTTCGATATAAATTATCGAATTTTTAGGTGTTTCCATAGAGCCAGAAGCACGATATATTTTACCATATTCTGGTATTTTGATCATACTTTTTTATTAGTGAATGATCAGCTTTTTTTTTAAATTTTTATACCTTATAAACTTTTAATTTTACTGTTACATATAATTTTAGTGTCCTTTAAAATAAATAGTTTGTCTTATGATATTATCTTCTCAGTATGACCTTTCATTGCTATTAAATGCTGCATACCATTCCATATTATGATAATGTATTTATGTGTAGCATTGTAAATAATTTTTATTTTTAATGAATTGAGTTTTAATTTATGTAAAATTTTAATTCGTCGAACAAAAACACTTTTATTTTTGTACAATTTATGTGATACATTGGCGTGTTGTTGAATATAAAAAAATAATTGGTGTACTTATTTTAAAAATTATTTAATGATTACAATATTTTTAATTTTTACTAACAATTTCAGCACTGTCAATAATTGTAGATTATTTTGAACCATAATGCCACTCAAATTTACTGAAAACTTAATAAAATGCTAGATGGAACTATATTATCTAACTTTTCGAACTTTATTTTACAATATTATGGTTCACATTATACAGAAAAGCGGTTCAGTTTATCACATTATTATGGTTGTATTAAAAAAGGCAAAATTGATGGTCCTCCAAATTTAATCTTGCTGTTGCAATAAAGGTATATTATAAAATAAAGAAAATATAGATACTTCAAAAAAAAAATTATTAATTAGGTTTGGTCAAATAAATTAGATTTGTGATTAAAATATATAATGATTTTAAATTTAATCTCTCAAATTGGTTAAGTTTCTAACTAAAAAAGTCTTCGATAAAAATTTGCTTTCTATTAAATCACCTTCAAAAGATTAGACTACGCTAGAATTTTCAACTATAACCAAAAATGCTTTTTACGAAAATGCTGAAATTTGAAAAGTGTTATTCACGAAATACTATGTAGTTATTTTGAAAGAACATAAATTTTAAAAAGTTTATTTCATCGCTTAAAACAACAAATCAAGCGTTAAAGCTAACTTGTACTGAAATTTAAACTGATTCTTAAAGTAAAATCAGTTTTTATTAAACTCTCACGTAAGGATGTTTGACCAGAAGATATTACATCAATCAAATTCGTTGTCATACTATCAATCAGCAACCTGTGTAAAATGTCAGCAGAAAGCTCCTTACAAATCAGGGATATTTTAGTCCATTTTAAATGTATAACATAACATTTTTCGTTCAAAATCTTTCTGTTTTCCTTCAAATTGAATTAGTTAGTAAAAGTTTAAAATTAATGATGATAAAGAAAGAATCTCCTATTTGGTGTATTAAAAGTAGCTTTTATCTACTAAAACAAATTGAGACTTTTATATTATTTAATTTTTCTTACTGGGTCTTTAGTAGAGTACAGATATAAACAGGTTTTCCGGATAACTATCTTATGAAGATATTTATTTACTGGTAAAATCAGATCTTGACGTCGATTAATGAATAAAATTTAAAAGAGTTTTTTTCACCTTTAAATTTTAATCTTTTATAAGCTCTCTAGCCTGAAATCTAATAAATAAATGGCAGCTCAATATTTTCATTTTTATGAGAATTTAAAAGTTTTTGAATAAAAAAATTTCATTTTAGGAAGTTTAAAATAATATTACAATTTCAGATTTCTGGCAATGTTTATACTATAGAGGTTTACATAGTGAACATTTCCACAACAGCCAGATGTTATACAAGGGGGGGGGGTCATGAAACTGCAGCTCCTCAATTTTGAGACCAATGTCATGATGGTAACTATGAGGTCATCATTGTGCACCAGCCACCTTGCTTTCTTGATAAGTAGGTACTGACTGATCTGAAATTGAGTTGGATTTAAATCACCGCCGGAGAAAGGACCCCATCCTTATACACAATGTAAAACATTCCGTATCAAATTACGGTATAAAGTACTAGCACTCAGATTGCCGGGAATTTTTACCTTCCGGAACATGTTACAGCACAAAATATCCCATATATCGTAATTTTTGCAGTAATAATTACCGTAAAATCATTGAATCTCTCTAATTAAATAAATATTACTGTAAAAATCATTACTTTGCCGTAAGAATGGATTTACGATAAAATGGATTTTACAGATGTTGCACCTAAACTGCCAGTACTTTATACCATAATATCATCTCGAAATTTTTACAGTGCTCTGGCCACTATTCCATCTCTGTTATATAGATAGACGGATGTAAATATTTTTAAATAATTCAATGAATTTAAAAAATTTATTATAAAAAAATTTAGAGAAAGTTTAAACGATTTAAACTATATCCGCAAATACTGTATAAAATTAGGATATTTACATTTTTTGTGTTCTTATTTTTTAACTAACACAAGAGCCCGATCTTTGGAAATATATTTCACAACTATTCTAAAATGATAATAATACCAACTTCACATGGGACAGATTTTAGATAAACTTAACATTCATTACCTGAAATTTTGTTGCGGGATAAACTAACTTTACTCAAGTTTCCATACTTGGTATACAAATCGTTAACTAGATATTCGAAGAAACGTCTCGGTGCTGCCATCTAGTGTGGCAGAAACTAGACGTCTAAATTAACTTGGCCAACTGTATCTCACCCATTGTGATGGTTCTGAAAGAGTGGATACCACTTCTGGAGAACGCACTAGGTCTGCTCATCGGGAAGACTGATTGTGCAGCTCATAGGAAATAAAAAAAATATTCGAAGAAACTGTAGGATGTGTTAGCACTCCAAGTTCTATGACAATCTCGCTCAACTAAGCATTTTATCGAAGCACTTAAACAAACCTTGAGCTTGCTCAAAACATAATAATATGGTGCTGTTATGATTATAATTGTCATTAAAAGCAATTTAAATGCTCTGCATCAGAAAATATAAGTACTTTTTATTTTCGTTGAACTGAGTATCAGGTTTGAAAATAAGAATTAATCAAATTAAAATACCTTAGGAATTATCTAAATACATCCATCCATCATGAAACACGAAAAATTTTTACGAATTTTAAATATAATTTTAACATAACGCTATTTTAAGTTTTATTGTTATAAATTTTCGAAAGTGTTGTACCATCGCTCAAATTTGATGAACTCTTGATGTAAAACTATGGTGTGAAATTGAACCCTATTATTGTACTTCATAAACTTGATTAATAAGGTACTAAGTTGAACAGTATTATTGTACTTCATAAGCTTGCTTAATATGGTATTGAAATGAACCATATAACTGTTCATCAGGAATTCGATTAAAATGGTACTAAGTGGAACCATATTAAAATATTTCATAAACTTGATTAATATGATACTACGTTTAACTATATTATTTTACTTCATAAACTTGATAATTATGGTACTAAGATGAACTATATTATTGTACATCATAAACTTGATGATACAACTTTATAGTTCTTCTTATACAAAATTATTAAGCAATTTAACACTTTCATAAGGTTTCTGCAAATGGTAAACTGTACTATAATTCACGACACCAATATTATGGTTTAAAGTTGAACCAATAACTGCGTAACCAGAAACCACAAGCCGGAACTGTGTGAACAGAAGAAATAAGGGATTGTTCAAAGAACTTAAACGCGCTAATGTAATAAAAGTATTAAAAAAAATAGAGCAAATATTAATATATCAAAAAAAAAATTCGAAGTTTGGATGTGATGCCACTGCATGATACTGATTCTACAGATTAAATCTTGCAGCAAGATAGAGCATCCTCAGACTGAGGTACGATGGTTCGCACATTTTGAAATCCGCATCTTCCAAATCATTGGATCGGTTGAAGTGAAGATGCCGACGATGTCATCTGTCCTTGCCCACCTAGATCTCCGGATTTGACATCCTGCGATTTCTATCTATGGTGTAATGTGAAAGACTCTGTGTGTTCTTCCCATGCAAAAAATAATTGAAGAAATCAAAGAACGTATTTGCAATGCGCTTGCGTCGGTGACTGCACAAATGCTTCCCTTTACTTTAAAACGATTAAGGACACTTAACAAAATCTGGTACAAAATACTTGGTATTAAATATAAGAATTATTTTTGTTTTCTGCCCTCAACCTTTTAGTGCGTTTTGGCCATCACTGTGTTATGCACGGAAAACTAAAAACTAGCTAAAACCATGAATAATTACAAAAAGAAAATTCAAGTTTAATGCTTTAAAAATATATCTTTTTTAAAGCTTTAAAAATATATCCAGCCTTGCGTGAAGTTTAATATAAATTTTAATGCAAAAACCGAAAAATTTGCAACCGATGCATTGCATTAATAAACATATTTTTTTACCTGTCAAACACATAAAATTTGAAAAATACACAATAAAGCAAAAAATTTAGCGCGTGGGCGAAATTTCTTTCTTAAACAGAAGAAAGAAATCTAGAACTAGTATTTTTTTTACCAACTAATTATAAGGTTAGTACAGGCATAAGCAAACACAATCTATATTATTTGATCTTCAGCCTGAGTTGTAATTTGAAAACTAATGAATTCAAAACATCAAAATTCGAAAGACATATTCAATAGAAAACAATAGAATTACATAATATAGATTTAGTTATCTTTAATTAAAAACTATTAAGTCCCAGGCTGCTTTAATCATAATAGATTGAAATTAAAAACTCGGTTAGTGAAGGCACTTAACAATGTATTATAAGGAAACAAATCAATTATCGTAGTTTTATTTCAATGAAATGTGTTCCATTTTTCTGGAAGTTTCCAATTACTTTTATGATCAGTTACTTAATTGAAATTAGCGTTTTATATATTGTTTCTATGTTTTCCTTCCGAGTTCAGGTTAACTTTAGATTGTTTTCTTTCAAACTTCTTCAAAGAATTAAATGCTTTGAAATCTATTTTGCGGATGGAAATGTTAATTAATAATTTAACGGTAAAAAATCTTATTCATCATATTTAAAAGCTATCAATATTTTTTTTAAACAATTCTTTTATCTACGTGCATATAATTAGATTCTAAATTAGTCAACATTTTAAATATTTTTGTTTTAATCACGATGGATTCAAAAAAGACTCGAGTTCCGAGAAACAGAAATGTCATTAATCTTTAAAGAATAAAATTAAAAAAAACAACGTATGTCACTTAAACAAAAAAATTTCACTGTTAAGCACACCAAGTTTTAATTTTTACTGCTGTTAAATGTTTCACTCAGAAAAAAAACTTACTATAAAGAAATTAAATATTAGAAAGTAAACAAATTAAAAATCATTCACTAATAGCATCCATTCTTACTTTTAACATTGTATTCATAACTCATTTTAGTTGAATTTCATTATTTTTTCATGCAGAAATATGTGTGTGATTAATACTAGAAAAACTGTCCTTCCCCCCAAGACAAGGTAATTCAGATTTCTTTATTTTTTTTCTTTTCTACGCAGTTACGTGAATAAAGCAAATTAAAATTGATTTTACAATATATATAAATTAATGAAAATATAATTTAGCAATGAATAAATGGTAAAAATAATATTTATATTAATTAACCGTTAATATTATACTTTCTACTTTCGAAAAATATTATTTGAAGCAATTAACTTTTAAAAAATGAAGTTAAATTATGGATTTATTTCTTTATGAACCAAGAGGCTTCGATGCTCAGCTCTGCATCTCTCACCACCCCTAAGAGATGCCTACGCAGTACATTTCAGTTAACTTCGCTCTTTCTTTCCCCCTTTGTCTTGCTTAATATCTTAGACTAAATATTTATAAATCTTTTGAACTTTATATTAAATATTTTAGAGGCTACACCCCTGTACTCGCTATTGATCATCAATCTTCAAAACAAATTTAGAAGTTCTTTTCAGATTGTTTCACCATCTGGGTTGGGCCATCTATGAAAAATCAAGATCTATGTGGCAAAAAAATCAAGATATTGATAAATTTTAAAAAAAGGTGTTAAAATTTTTTTTTTAATTTTCAGCCGTAAAATTACGTGAAAGCAAATAATTATAGTTTTACTATAATTAGTTTTTTTTCTTTACATCGAATAATCTGAAAAACTCAATCCGAAAATCAATAAAAACTGTTCAATTTAATAAAGACTAATTAGAAATTTTAAACTAAGTGAAACGTGTTATACATTTTTTAACGTATAAGAGCTTCGCTGTAAAAACTCCACATAGCAAAACTTTCCTAAAACCTTATTTTCAAGTTAAGCACAGTAGTTTACGTAGTAATTTAACAGAGTAATTTCCGGAATATATATATATATATATATATATATATATATATATATATATATATATATATATATATATATATATATATTCTTATTTATTCGGATTACTTTCCTTCATTAAAATAAAATGAATTAATAATCATGAGTTAGTACAAATTTTTCTCTTTCATGTTAATGATAATTTTAGTTTCCTAAGAACATTTTAAATTTTCCGTTCTGGTATTTATAAAAGAATCTCGTCCCACGCTCCAGATGATCCGTGATCAAATAAAAGCTTTTCGAGAATTTATCTGCAATGTATCCAAGTTCAAGTCAAAAAATTATTTTCTTTTAATCTATATAAAAAAGAAAACGATATAAAAAGGCGTTTTTTATTAAAATATTTCTCCTACGAATTTCTTGTTTTTCTTTCAATATATTCAACATCTTAATGGAAATCTTATGTAAAAGAGGAGTATTTTGTATAAGGGGAGTATTTAAGAATAGAAAGATTTTGTTGAATATAATAAAAAATGATAACAATCTATGATGTTTCTATACTACAGTGATATAAAAATCAGTAAACATGTAAAATGTAAGAATATTTTTTGAAGTACTACCTCTTGAAATTTAGTTAATTATAGTAACTTAAACTGCACGAATAAAAAATTAAATAGAATAAATAAAATTTTTATTCATTCGAACAGATTTATTGTTTTTTCACATATAAATTCATTCGATTAATTTTCACGCTATCTTGAACTTAATTATGCTTGAAAATATTTCATACTAAAGAATTATTTTCTTATGCTGGGGAAGAAATATTTTTTGTAAAATATAACTTCCTTTAAATTCATATAATAACGAATGTACTTAAGAATAAAATGTTTCAGAAATAATTTCCCGATAAATAGTTTTTTAAGTGATACATACAAATTAACTTTAACTTATTTATAGCTCAATGCAAAATAAAATATTTTCCTTTCCTCCCAATTAACTTTACGATAAATATACTTTAAACAAGAATGTTTATAAAATAATGTTTCAATTTTTTTTTTAAATACTAGAAATAAACTAGTCATTTTTTGTAACTCATTTCTAAATATTTCTTTTCCTTTAAAACTAATTTAATAAGTGTAATTTAAAGTAAAATATTTTAGAAATAATTTTTTATTAAAAGATTTTTAATTCATTGAAATAAAATTAGCTCTTATTTGTAATTTTAACCATAGATGAACTTTTTCTCAGCGTTTTTCCAAATATCGCGCAAAATTACAAAAATCATCAGTGGCTCAGTGAACGTGATATATTAGCAGCAAAATATAGAGATGTACTACACTGTAATAGATCAAAACGAGGTTGTAAAATACCCAACTGAATTTCTGCATTCACTTGATTTGCCAGGTATGCCGCCGCACTTTTTAACATTAAAAACTGGAGTACCTATCATTTTCCTCCGAAACATCAACCCACTCAGATTTTGAAACGGTACGTGTCTCTCAGTGAAAAGAATAATGACCAAAATCCTCGAAGCTAAAATTCTAAATGGCAAATTTAAAGGAGATGTTCTACAACCATCCAATCGTATTCCAATTAAGGGGGGCTGATTTATGCTGAATAATTTTCCTTTCAATATTTTTCAATCCTTAACAAGAATACAAATAGTAAAATAAATTACGACAGGAATAAGAGAATAACACAAGCAATTTATTTTATACACTTATTAGAACAGCAACAAAAACATGATGCCATTCACCACAAAACAAATATATATACAAGAGGTTGGAAATTAAATTAAAGAGGGAACATACAGAACGCTACACGCTCCCTACCCAGTGGAAACGATTAAGAAACATAACCCTTAAAATGAGGTGGAAACCTGACGGTTCTTCCACTACGTGTGGTTTGTTTGTGGTTGTCAGAGAACGAGATCCGTTCCGGGGGTTCGCACTGAGGGTGTGAATCTGTGTCAACCCTTGGTTTGTGAGTATCAAGCGAATGCTCGGTATTGTCCTGTATAGTAAAGCATGGCTTTAGTCTATCAATTGAAATTCTTTTGACTTTTCCATTGATTTCAATATCAAAGTATTTCGATGTTCGGTGCCTGACAACGTATGGACCAAGATAAACTGATGAAGTGGCAGCATTATTGGATGATGTGGGCTCAGGTACGTTTTGTATGGCATCAACCTTCACCAGGAGAGGTCTTATTCCGTCGGTTGTTATTTAATATCCCAGATATTTAAGTTTGGAAACTCCAAAAACACTTTTTGCAATGTTGATACATAAACCATAGTCGTTTAATCTTCGAAAAACTGCGTATAAGTGCTCACGATGTGACTTTTCATCTGGCGAAGCAATTAGTATGTCATCTAAGTAGCAGAAAGTGAAATCTAATACTGATAACACCATATTCATGATACGTTGAAATGATTGTGCCGCATTGCGCAAACCAAATGTCATGAATGGAAATTCAAACAGCCCGAAAGGAGTTATAATCTCCGTCTTTGGAATATCTGCTTTGTGCACTGGGATTTGTTGATAGGCTCTAATTAAATATATAGACGAAAAAATTCTCTTTCCATGCAGAATAGAACCACAGTCAGTGAGAAATGGTAAAGGATAACGATCGGAAATGGTGATATTATTAAGGGCCCTATAGTCCCCACATGGCCTCCAATCACCTGATTTCTTTAGGGTAAGATGTAGAGGACTGGCCCAACTACTTTTGGATGGTCTGCAAAGACCTTGTTGCAACATAAAATCGAATTCAGCTTTTGCTGCTTTTAGTTTTTCTTCTTATAGCCTTCTGGCTCTAGCTGTAACAGGAGCACGTTTAGTCTCAATGAAATGTGCGATGTTGTGACTCTTGATTTTATTATTGGCGAGTGTTGGGCGCAAGAGGTCTGGGAATTCTTTCAGGATGGCTTCGTACTGATTTTGTACTGTGTTTAATGTTGGTGAAACAGCACCGTAGCCTGGGACACCAATAGAGGACAATGAAGTGATGCCATCGATTAATTTACGATTTTTACTGTCAACCAAAAGGTGAAAGTGAGACGAAAAGTCAATACCTATTATTAGTTTATTTACGTCAGCTATCACGAAAAGCCAATTGAATGATCTTCTTAGTCCTAAATCCATCAAATTTAGTAATTTTTGTCCATAAGTCTTAATTTTGGTTCCATTTGCAGCGAAAAGTTCCAGCTTCGCACCAGACAACTTTTTTTTTTGATAGTGGTGGGATCATGGAAATTTCAGCACCTGTATCGATTAAAAATTGAGTTGCACTCTTCTTGTCGCGAATAAAAAGATGACACAACTCCACCCCTTGGTTCTCTGTCGTCCGCAAGAGCTAGGGATCTAGTTTTACCGTTGGTAGAAGTTGGTCTCGGTTGGCCAATCGCAAGGTTTATTAATTTTAAAAGCTCTTTCGCCAAACTTTGAATGAAACAGCTGGAATTTGCTGTCCATTATTAAATCAGGAAAATTGAAACTATCAGATTTAACGTCGCCAACCAAGCCATTATCAATGTTGTTATCGGGTCAAGTAAATGAATTGAAACTTTTCTTGGCGATTTTATGTCGGTACAATTCATGTTCCCAAATGACTTCATTCGGTGCTACAAGTATCGGCCAGATTTATTTAATACATTCACGTGCAATCCTGCTTGGGCTGAAATTAAAGAACTTCTGTAACCTAGGCAAACATCATCGGATCATCATAATATTACCGCACGTGAGTTAAAGCAAAAATTAAGCTCTGTGCTTGATTTCATTGTGAAGCGTCATGTTTTTGGAGAGACGCGGTGTTTGTTGTATTCTATTGAATGGCAAAAAAGAGGATTGCCACATGATTTGGCTTATTGAAAAAGTCCCACCTTGCCAAATTGGTCAGCTCATATCAGCAGAAATACCTGATGTCACTATTGATCCTGACTTATTTCAGATCATCATCCAAAAATATGTTTCATGGTCCGTGTGCATCACCATACACGTCTGTTTGAAAATGCACAAATGATATCCTAGAGAATTAACTGCTGAGACTATCACTGGTTTTTTCACCATTAAATAAAATTCTCATTTCATATCACAATCGCAAATCTCATTTACACACTTAAATACAAAATTACAATTCAAACTGAAAGCGTTGCAACGCACGCACGGTACAGCTAGTACACAATAAAATAAGAGTTTTCTTTCCTCTCAATTCACTTCATGATGAATATGTTTTAGAATTGGCTAGAATGTTAATAAAAATTTTCTGAAAAATATTTTTTAAATACTAGGTATGAACTAATTTTAAATAATTTATAATTAATTGCGAAGAAATTTTGCTTTTCCTTAAAACTAATGTAATGATGAGTGTAGTTTAAAGTAAAATGTTTTTTAAAAAAATTTCTTTAAGAGGTTTTTAATTAATTGAAAAAAGCTAAATCTTATTTGCAATACACTGCAAAATAAAAGATTTCTTTCCTCTCCATTCCCTTCTTGATGAATTTTTTACAGAATAACTAGATATATGACTAGAATGTTTAGAAAATAATTTTCATAAAAATATTTTTAAGTACTAGGTATGAAATTTCAAATTATTTAGAATTCATTGTAAAATAAATTTTGCTTTTCTTTAAAACTGATTTAATAATGAGTGTAGTTTAAAGTAAAATACTTAAAAAATAATTTTTCATTAAAAGATTTTTAATTCACTGAAATAAAATTAGCTCTTATTTGTAATACACGACAAATTAAGAGTTTTCTTTCCTTCTATTCCCTTCTTGATGAATTTTTTACAGAATAACTAGATATATTACTAGAATGTTTAGAAAATAAATTTCTGAAAAATATTTTTAAGTACTAGGTATGAAATTTCAAATTATTTAGAATTCATTGTAAAATAAATTTTGCTTTTCTTTAAAACTGATTTAATAATGAGTGTAGTTTAAAGTAAAATATTTAAAAAATAATTTTTCATTAAAAGATTTTTAATTCACTGAAATAAAATTAGCTCTTATTTGTAATACACGACAAATTAAGAGTTTTCTTTCCTTCTATTCCCTTCTTGATGAATTTTTTACAGAATAACTAGATATATGACTAGAATGTTTAGAAAATAAATTTCTGAAAAATATTTTTAAGTACTAGGTATGAAATTTCAAATTATTTAGAATTCATTGTAAAATAAATTTTGCTTTTCTTTAAAACTGATTTAATAATGAGTGTAGTTTAAAGTAAAATATTAAAAAAATAATTTTTCATTAAAAGATTTTTAATTCACTGAAATAAAATTAGCTCTTATTTGTAATACACGACAAATTAAAAGTTTTCTTTCCTCTCAATTCACTTCATGATGAATATATTTTAGAATTGGCTAGAATGTTTATAAAATAATTTTCTGAAATATATTCTTAAATATTAGGTATGAACTAATTTTAAATTATTTAGAACTCATAGCAAAATAAATTTGGCTTTTCTTTAAAACTATTTTAATAATTAATTTAGTTTAGACTAAAATGTTTCAGAAATAATTTTCCATTAAAAGATTTTAATTTATTGGTAATACGTAGCACTCAATAAAAAAATTTATAAATTAATAAAAAAATTTAAAAAAATTATTTTTCTTCTCAATCTATTTCATAATGAATATATAGAATGCTGATAAATAATTATCCGTATAATATGTCAGTTACTGAAAATAATTGAGTTTCTATTAAATTATAGCTCATTGCAAAAGAGTTCATTTCCTTTAAAACTAATTTAATATTGAGTCTAGTTTAGTTTAAGTTTAATTGAGTGTAGTTTAGTTAAGTAAGAAAGTTTAAGAATTAATTTACCAATAAAAACTTTTTAATTAATTGAAATAAATCCAATTTTAATTCTTTGCAATTCACTGCATAATAAAAATTTTCTTTACTCTAACTTAACTTTATAATGAATATATTTTAGAGTAACATATTTATAAAATAATTTTCCTATAAATAGTTTTTATAAATTAAATAATTTTATAAATAATAAATAAATTTTTATATATAATAAATGTTGTTCAGAGGGAAATTTTTATGAAATAATTTTTTCGATAAATAATATAAGTAATAGAAATGAGCTATTTTTAATTTATTTGTATCGAAACTTATTGAAATTAGTACCAAATTCTTTTAATAAAAAATTGTAAAAATTAGAAGATAATAAAAGTTTACTTTATATCCGATAAAATGTATATAATAGTTATTCACTTCTCTTTACCATGTAATTTTTTTCATAAAATTTAAAGATTACTCTTAAAAAAGCAAGATTCATTTCTTACACTGATAATTTTTGTTCTATTACAGGGCATACACACTATACTATTGCATGCCTAAAGTTCTTTATCTAAGGTTCATCATGACAAATATAAAACTTTTACAAGGTTTCTAATAAATATAAAGCAGATTTACAATAATGCTGTGAAAAATAAAGCCTTTTTGCTATATAATAGCTTAGTTTTGTATCTAGTTTAAAGTCAGCATGAAACAAAATAAGTTATGGCAATAAGAGAAAAAACATTAAATTTGACACTAATAAAATCGTATAATATTGATAATCTATAATAGAAATTTTGAAAAGTTTTTATCCATAATATAGATTAAGTTTTGCTGAAATCTTAATATGTTGCATATTTCTGTTTAGCGAGTCCTATCACTACTTATTTTGTTTGAAGCTTTTTATTTTCTTTGGTGTATTTGTTATGTTTTCTGACGAAAATGAACATACATATTCTATGAAGTCCAATCAAAATATCTTGATTTGTTTGCCGCTTTATCGTTAAACTATCCCTTAGCACAGTGTTTCCCAAACTTATGTCTTTTGTGTACCCTTTCTAAAATTTTTGTAACGCTGTGTACCCCTAATAAAAAAATTTATGAATTTTTTTTTCAAAAATATGTTTATTTTGAATGAAAAATCAAGTCAAAAATCACAACTGGCTGTTGACACCATAGAGTTGGTAAGACACCAGTATTTCAACTCTAAGGTTGACACCACTAAGTATTAACTCTGTTAACTCTGCAAAAAATTGCCAATAGAAAAATACGTAATCGTAAATTTTCATGGCTAGCTTTTTATTTTATATAAAAAATTTTGAAATTTTCCTTTGTAGCAGGATATTTCGCATAAGAACGCGTACCCCTTCTAAACTGTTCCCGTACCCCTGGGGGTACGCGTGCCACACTTTAGGAAACACTGCCTTAGCAGGCTGAACAAGTTAAGAAGCGATCTGAAAAGAGCTGTGCATACAATTCCATAAATTATTTAACTAGATTATTGAAGAACAATGACCAGAGGGCTTCTAATTAATGAAATAAATAATAAATAATTAGAATTTAAGAATAAGTAAGAAACAATAAATAATTGATAAATAATTCATAAATAATATAATCAAAATAAAAATAAAAAGATATGAAGGTATGAAGACTTGGATATTAAAGAAGAATTTGAAGGAAAAAAAAGTGAGCAAATCGAGTTCAAATCACAAAATCTAAATGGAACTGTTTTTGCGAATTGGTGTATTAAAGTTAAGAAAAAAACTAACAACGTAAAAAAAAAAAAAAAAAATTTAAATTTTATTTATACTGATTTTGTTCAAATTTTGTATTTTTTTATTACAACTTACAAAGTTTTAAATATTGTATTTTTTCACATTTTATGGATTTCTACATTTCTGAGCTTGTTTTCAAAAATGTAGAAGTCTAAAACTTTGAAAACTGGTATGTATACATTCGTATTTACTAATTCATCATTTCACTGTCGTGAAATGTAAATAGGGCATTAAATATTTGTAACTGCATTAATAAAAACAGATGTTTTCTTACATTTTATGAAAGAACAGAATTTTGAGACATTTATTGATGCAAAAAATATGTATAAAAATGAAAAATATAGAATAAAAAATCAAAGATTACATACAATATTTACATTTTTGGTGGATAGTTTTGCCGTGCAGACCACACTTTCTTTCGTTGTAAAATTATTCTTTTAGCATTGAAAAAAAAGATTCATTCAAAAATTACAATTACATTCTCTGCTTACTACTTCTGTCTTGTTCAGATCCATCTATTCCACTAAAAATCACTGCAGATTACAGTGGTACGACTTTATTTCCATAGACACTTGTAATTCTTACATCACAAGATATCATGTTTTTGGCAGTAATTTTCTCATCCAAAATTCCTTTTCTTCAATCTCATACAGAACTAGAGGAATTATTTGATCCGTTCCTATCCTATGCAGATCAGTTTCTTTCTCTACACTGAAATTGCTATTTCTGGCTCTCATATCAGGATCGCCTTTCCATTTTCTGATTTGTAATAAGAATTCAGCAATTGTTTTAATATGTTTATGTACAAAATATATTTATGAAGACAAAGTAACAGTCAATATTTGAGAGCCTTAAAGTGTCTATATTAATTTTTATTATTTATTGATGATGCATGTTTTTAATTAAAAGTATTTGTGTCAACAAAAGGCAACAAAAAAATTGTCAACAAAAAAAAAAAAAAAAAAAAGCTTTGGCAAAAAAAAAAGGCAACAAAAAAAATATTGCTATCGTTTATTAAACAATACTAATATCGATATTTCAAAATCAACAAGTAAATAATTTTTTATAAAATTTATATCTTTTTAAAAGTAAACCTCATAAATAAGGAATCTTGAGCCAGTTTTAATAATATTTAAAACTGTAGTAGCAACTCCGACAGCAGAATTTGCAAAGTCAATTTGCTGCACAATTCTTATAAATTCAAATTTGTCTGCATCTGCAACCATAACACAGTCAAACAAAAACTATTAATTCAAATATTAGACTTAATCTAACATTTATACAACAAGACAAAAACTGTTTCTTAAAATTTGTTGTTTTAATTAAAATATTTGCTATTTTAATTCTTGTACACTTTGAATGACTTAAATTTAAAACAAAAAGGATCAAATCTCTGTATAATATATGTAATCTCTGTATACGTAAGGGTCATATCTCTGTAATCTCTGTTTTATATATATATTTTTTTATATAGTCCATAACTATTATATATATTTACAAACAACTGGAGTTTTCAGAAATTAAGAATTCATTTAGTAATTTTTTCTTGCCTTTTAAATTCTTTATTTATAAAATTCCGATTAATTACAGAACATTATTCAGAATCTTTGAAAGTCATTACTTTTCTTTTACTAATATATCTGCAGATTGGAAAAATTTATTTTGTTTAGGACCTGAATCTAATAGAAAATGGAGTAAATTTAAGAATTAAAAATGCTTTTCCCGTTTCTCCTCTTAGTAATGTGCCACAGTAGACTGATCGCTAAGACACGGTTACCAGTAGAACACCGATGTCAAGCATCACTGATAGTGGTCAGTGTGCTGGTGGGTGATCACTAGGATCAGTCTACGAAAGACCCGAGGGTGTGCGGTATTGGTCCTTGTTAAACTGTTTTACCGTAAAGTGCTCGACTTCACGCGCAGGTCGTCGGGCTACATCCGACATCCTCTGCAGAGGATCAAAATTGTGATGGTATGTCTTCGGAACATCCTCAGGGATATTGCCCAGACCGTCGCCAATAGCCCATTGTGTAGCTCCAGTGCAAGGTAAATAAACATCAACTTCTTAGTAATAGTTTAGGCTTGTTCAAAAAAATCTCAAATGAAAAATTAACTTCAGGTGCTGGATATTTTTTTTTTTTCAAATCAGAGAAGAAAAGTAATTTGCTGATGCTCTGATAATCTGCAGAACTCGCTGTCGTTCTGGTGGATTGCTGCTATCGGGGTAGTAACTAATAAGGGAGGGTATATATATATATATATATATATATATATATATATATATATATATATATATATATATATATATATATATATATATATATATATATATATATATATATATATATATATATATATATATATATATATATATATATATATATATATATATATATATATATATATATATATATATATATATATATATATATTTATATATATATAAATATATATGCCCGAAATGGATTTGCACAAGAAAAAATTATACAAATTAAGGAAGAAATTATTAGTAAAAAATTTTTTTGGCCACGGATTTACCCGAAATGGATTTGCACATCGGAAAATTGTATAAATAAAGAAAATTTTTAGTAAATATATTTACAAAATATGCGATTAACTCAATGATTTTATATAGAATTTTATTACTTTAGTTGGGTATCTATTGTTTTTTATCAAATTTTGAAAGAGTTTATCGATTTGTTTTTTGGATAAATAAATATTACTGCATATTCTTTTAATTCTATTAATTTCATTAAAAATGGTATTTAAATAGATGCTGCTAGAAACATTAGAATTCCAAGTAATTAGTTTATTTATATTAAAATTAAAATCATTTCTTTTATCGTATAAATCAACAAAGCAGATATTTTCTTCTTTTATAATACCCAAATCCAAAAAATTGAAATTAATATTATCATCATGAATACGAAGCAAGATTAATTCCTCGGGGTAAATATCATTTAATAAAATTGTATAATCTTGAAAATTAAAGATAATTAAGTCATCAATATATCTAAAAACAAATTTAATACTAAGAGTGTAATTTTTTTCATAATAATACAAAAATAAATTCGCTAAGAGAGATGAATAATTAGAACCTTGTAGTATTCCATCAATTTGAAGAAAAATATCCCTTCCATTGTAAAGATAATTATTAAAAAGACAAAAATTAATCAGAATTTCCCAATAATCAAAATCGCAACAAAGGATATTTTTGAAATCATAGTAATAATTCAAAATGACATCTTTTAGTTTAGAAAGGGGAATGCTATTGAAAAGATCCTGGAAATCAAAAGTTGCAATAGAATTAATTTTATTATGTTTAATGAAATCTAAAATCGGTTGATTATTAGTGATAATCCAAGAGAAACCTTCTTTAGAAATACTGTTAATAATTTTATTTAAGTAGTTAGAGAAAATGGTGCCAAGTTTAGTTAGATAAGTATTAGATCCACATGTGATAGTTCTAAATTTAACAGGAATTTTATGAAATTTCGGACTGATAATTAAGTAAGGAAATTGTTTATTGCTAATTTTAATTTTTAATCTCTTATATAAAGCTAAAATTTTTTTAATGACAATATTATTATTCAAATTACTAAGCTTAAAATCTTTACTATTTTTTAATTCCGTATTTAAAAGTTCAACATAGAATTTTTTACAGAAGATTGCATAATTATTGTTAGCTTCATCTATGGGAGTAATTACAAAATTTTTTTGAAGTTGCTTAATTGATTGAACAATATTAGAAAAAATTGTTGGATTGTTACTGTTATTTAAATTATCCTTATTATTGAGAATAAAGCTTTTAAAAATTCCATTCTGTTAGCATACCTAAAGGTAAAGAGAATCTATTTGATATCTTTAAACAAAAACTATTGAGATCATTAAGAAAGTATTTTAGAATTTTATTGATTGATGTATGGTAAATGGGTCTAAATTTTGTACCTTTTATCATTAAATTCCTAAGTTCTAAGTTTTCTATAATATTTAAATTACCAGTAATAATATGTTTATGATTTTTATCAACAAAATCAAAATATTTCTCTTCCTCACAGTGACATTCAAATTCGGATATGTTAATGCTCCCTAAATTTTTGCTTAAATCATTATAATTAAATATAGTTCTACGAAGAGATTTATTATATTTAAAGCTTTTTGATTTATTGATTTATACGATAAAAGAAATGATATTAATTTTAATATAAATAAACTAATTACTTGGAATTCTAATGTTTCTAGCAGCATCTATTTAAATACTACTTTTAATGAAATTAATAGAATTAAAAGAATATGTAGTAATATTTATTTATCCAAAAAACAAATCGATAAACTCTTTCAAAATTTGATAAAAAACAATAGATACCCAACTAAAGTAATAAAATTCTATATAAAATCATTGAGTTAATCGCATATTTTGTAAATATATTTACTAAAAATTTTCTTTATTTATACAATTTTCCCATGTGCAAATCCATTTCGGGTAAATCCGTGGCCAAAAAAATTTTTTACTAATAATTTCTTCCTTAATTTGTATAATTTTTCTTTGTGCAAGTCCATTTCTGGCAAATCCTTGGTCAAAATTATTTACTAAATAATTCCTTTACTAAATAATTCCTTTGTTAATTTATATTATTTTTCCATGTGCAAATCCATTTCGGGAAAATCCATGGATAAAATTATTTACTAAAAAATTTCTTTATTAATTTATACAATTTTTCCATGTGCAAATCCATTTCGGGCAAATCCGTGGGTAAAATTATTTACTAATAAATTTATTTGTTAAATTATAAAATTTTTCCATGTGCAAATCCATTTCGGTCAAATCCGTGGCTAAAATTATTTACTAAAAAGATTTCTTTGTCAATTTATATAATTTTTCCATGCGCAAATCCATTTCGGGCAAATCAGTGGCTAAAATTGTGTGCAAAACTGGCATTTCATGTTTCTTTCTCTTTTCTATTTTATATTTTTTTCTTAAATAAATATTTATTTTCTAAAATTATTTATAGTCAACTTCTTTAAATTATCCAGTATAATATTACCTCGCGCACATCCGTTTTCTGACCCATACTTGGTAACTAACAAATCAAACGGACTTCAGTAATGCAGCAAGAACGCACTTTAAACTCCTCTAGTTACACTCAATTTGCGCTTTTGTTTTCATATTTTGCAATCTGGCAATCTTGTTACGTAAACATTTTAAATCATTCTTGAAAAATTTCCCGTTCATATAAGTTCATTATATTTCACTGCTCGCTTTATAGATTTTGTTTTATTCTGTTCTTCCTTTATATTTTATTTTCTTTTTTTACGTGTTATTTTTACTTATTGTGTTTAATTTTTTTTTTTTTTTTTTTTTTTGTCGTAATTTTTGTAAAAAAATTTTTGGGTGCTCCTCACACTATTGTATTCATATATTTTGCTTTGGCTATATTGATACAATATTAGTAAGCAATCTTTTTCGGATATAATCGTGTGGGCTTATGAAAAGATTATATCTTTTATTTTTCGGTTTTTTAAAAAAACTTTATCCTTTTTTTTTTTTTTTTTAAGATTAATTATTTTTCTTTCCCCAGTTGTTTGTCATTATTATTATTCCCCCCCCTTTTTTTCATTTGTCTGTAATTTACCTTTGTTTTATCTTCATTTTAAACTTATCTTATGAATTCTATTTACTTGCAGCTTATGCGCAATAAATGATACTTATTGTTTTTCCTAATTTTTTTCTGTTTTTTTTGTATTTATTTATTTTGCTGTATATATATATATATATATATATATATATATATATATATATATATATATATATATATATATATATATATATATATATATATATATATATATATATATATATATATATATATATATATATATATTAGAAGAAAGAATGTAGAAAATATGTTTTCTTAAAAAGTTTTTTTTCCAAATTATGCAAAAGGGTTTGGAAAGAAAAATTAATTCTCAGTCAAAAAATTTTAATAAACGGAAGCTAATTCATATTTATAAAAATTTAATTACTTTTTAATTATACTCAAGTGTATTTATCCGTTGCTTCTAGAACACGCTGTAGTTGCTTGATTACTCTCGATTCCATTCATTTTATATTATTAAACTGAAGAAATCTGAACTTCGGTCAATAATTAAGACTAATTAACTGCGTGACCGTTCTTGTAAACAAAAACTAATTTAAATTTTCATTTGTAATTTTTTTTTCGGAACTCTATTTTTTGGTATTTATATCTCTTCAAAACTGAAATACGTCGTCAAAATTTGTCGTTTGTCGTCGTTAAAATTTAACTTTTAACATTTTGAAAAAGGATTTTAAGTTTACTATTAAACAAACAAATAAATTATTTTTTAACAGAAATTTAAATCAATAAGTTTTTAAGTGTAAAATTGAAACATTTTAAAGTGAGGAGAAGTAAAATCTTGCTACAATGGTCGAAGATTTTCTTTATTAGCAATGGTAAATTTTATAATAAATAAAGCAGATTTACAACAATCCTGGTGTTTTTAACCTTGCTGTAAATTTAGAGTTTTGCTTCAAAAAGATTTGATATGATTAGTGTTGCTTCATAAAGAAAAACTGCTTTAATGGATCATCCTGAACTCTTTTTTTCATTTGTGGATAATTTTTTGCTTGTGGGTTATTTTTGCACTCAGGGTGCCGGTAATTTTTACCATAAAATCCACTTTTACCGAAACATAATACGGAACAAACAAAACTCATACACTGTGATTTTAACAGTAATAATTGCAGTAAAATCACTGAATAACTCTAAATAAATAAATATTACTGCAGAAATTTCGGTAATTATAGACCGCATAATTTTACGGTAAAAATAGATTTTACGGATGATGCACCGTAAATGACGGTACTTTAAACTGTTATTTCATTTGACTCAGCTTTAAATACAAATTTAAGAATAAAGGACACAGCTCACGTGTTTAAAAAATAGACATGAAAACTAACAAAAAATGCTCCTTTTCATAAATAACATGTTCAACATAAATTTTACAACTAAACGAGAAATTTCCCACTTACTTTTCCTTACGTTTTGAAGCGTGAAGCATAATCATTACTCATCAAATTCTCGTAATGATATTCAAAATACTAAACGGTAAGACGGTTTTTAAATATTATTATTATTTTTTTTTATTATTATCATTATTATTATCATTATTATTATAATTATTATTATTATTATTTTATTATTATTATTATTTTTATTATTATTATTATTTTATTATTATTATTATTTTTATTATTATTATTATTATTATCATTCTTATTATTATTGTTGTTGTTGTAGTAGTAATAGTAGTTGTAGTAGTGGTAGTCAATCTTGTTTAATCAGGCTTTAAGTAAATTACGAATTATTTTGATATTTAGGTTATTTAAAATTGAAGGAAATATTGAATGATATAAAAGAAGGAAAACAATGAAATATAGAATGATGTGAAAAAGTGAACGAAAACAATAATGGTAACATATGATATGAAATCTAATATAAAGGAATCAATCGAATAGTTTCTGAGGAATATAAATTTAAAAATACCAAGTTTTTTGAGATGGCCAAATACTGAAAAAGTGTTGCGAAGGGCTTTGTTCAGAAGGAAAAGCCACTCAAGGGTCATTCCATGAAATGTGAGAACAAAATTTAAATAAATAATATACTCAAAAAGTGTTACTGAAGGACAGTAATTCTTTGTCCAGTACCCAAAAGAAAAGCCACTCAACCGTTCTGTCTCCGCAAGCACTAGGGATGTTTTTTTTTTCACTACTTGGTCTAAATTAGCCATGTAGTAGTAAAGTATAGTTAGACTATTTTTGTTATTCAGTAACATTAAAATTAACGAGTCAATAAAGTTATAAAGTCATAAACGAGTCAATAAAGTTATTTTTACGATACTATATAAAGGAAGAATTATTTATTTAGGATGTATATATACATTATTTCTACAAATAAAATTAGTTAATCAAACAGTGCAGAGAGAATATTAATCTGATTTCAAACTAGGCTTAACAAAAACAAAGTGGTTGGAAGTTAAATATAATAAAATTATTTAATACAATTGACAAATTACATATATCTTCTTATCAGAATATAATTATCTTTATTATACAACTAAAAACATGCATGTCTTTAATACGAGTTCACAACATTTTTCGGAATATTCAACATCGCACAAGGCTAAAACAAACTTCAATTCGAACTGTAAGCAAAACTGCTGATGCCATCTTATGATTTCCAAACATTCGCTAAAATTGGTGAAAATAATTCAGGAATAAAATAAATGCATGTGATCTTAATGTAAGCTTTCTCATTTATTATAGTTAAGATTTAACTACACCAACAATGCGCATGAACACTTAAATCAGTATTAACTTGAAATAACGAGTTTTTCAACACCGAATTCGGATAGGTATTACATCACAATTAACTACAAACTTACACTCTTACACTGTAAACAATGTAGGAATAATTGATTGTAACACATATTTCTTACAGAATTTGAAAAACTAATTAATTACCATTTAGTTGGGAATCGAAAATATTTTTAACCTATATTTTTCATAAATAAATATAATTCATAAATAACATAAGACATATTTTAGTCATTTATTAGACAAAAAAACATTTAAAGTTTTTAAGAAGTATTTTTGAATAATGATTTCTCGTAAACTCATAATTTCAGCGTTCCAAGTTCATTATTATCCCAAATATCTTCAGCGTTATTTTATAAAACATCGATATAGAAAAAATATAAATTCAGTTATTTCATATAAACAGAATAAAATAGTTTGGTGTCGGTGAATCTTTCTATTTTGTCATAAAGTAGCATAACTATTGGAAAATACTTCCCTTTTCTGTTTGCTATTGTAACATTTTTTGCTTCTCCCATAACTGCACCCGCATATTGAAAAGAATAAATCCTTAGTGTATATGTGTCACGTTCCTTTTAGGTATTCCAAAACATGTTTTGTTTTTACATACTTTTTTCAATTACATTTTATTTTGTCGATTTTAAACAGAAAAAAAAAAAAAAAAATTTCTTTAGTATTCAATAAGAGCTGTTGTGGCTGCGAAATATATGCTCCCTTAACTTAAATAACTTTTTAAAAAAATCGAAACTTAAATTGTTTAGATTGCTTATTCGATTACAATTCTCTGATTTAAAACTGAAAATTAAGTTTATGTTAAATCTAATACGACGACTTTTAAGTAAATATCTCTAATTTAAAATGCAGATAAAATTTGTGATATTTACTTAAAAGATGACTTATTAGATCGTGCAAATTTGAAAAGAAGATCAAATTAATGTCTAGCTTGAAATAGTTTGAATTTGAAAAGCAGATCAAGTTGTTATTTTAAATTTAAAACGCAGATCAAATTATTATTTGGAATTTAAAATATGGATGAAATTATTATTTAAAACTTAGATCAAATTAACTGAAATGCAGATCAAATTATTTGAAATGCAGATCAAATTATTATTTGAAATGTAGATGAAATTACTTGAAATACAGATCAAATTATTTGAAATTCCAATCAAATTGCTTGATATGCAGATCTAATTAGAAATGATCTAATTTTGAAATGCTGATCAAACTAAAGCATTTAGAATATTTATTATATTTATTCAAATTTTAATAAGGGTTGTTCTACGCTAACAAGCCACTAACAATGTGTTCGACTTCTTATGGTAAAGAAAACATAGGGTAAGAATCTGACATCGGAAAAAAATTATACCTCTTAGAAAACTGTTAAGTATTTTTCTCTCAATTGTAAGTATAAAGTTGCTCTATCCGGTAGTTTTGCCGAAAAGGGAGAAAAAAAATTAAATATTGCTACCTAGACACATGAAGTAATTTTCTATTGTATGTTTTACTCTAAACTGAATGAGACCAAGTTCAACACAATGGAACACATGGTTAAAAAAAAAAAAAATTATGGTAGTTTTATAAAAAAAAAATACAATTTATGACTTAAACCCATTTACACTTCTGACTTTGCTATCTAGAGATGCTAAGTATTGTTTCCTAAGCAATTTTTCCAATTCAATCGAATGGAACCAAATCCAATTAGCTAGCTAGCTTAAAATAAAAATATAAATAAGTCGAAGTCGAAAATAATACTTTTTATCCATAAAAATTTTCACAATGAGTGAAATAATGATTATCATTTACTACTGATTCATTTTTAGTCTCATTCAATTCAACGTAAAAAAAAATACTTGAGAAACTATACTTATTTCATCCAGATAACAAAGTCAGATGCGTAAATAGGTACAAGTCTAACATTGCACTTTTTGTACATAAAACCACTAAAATATCTTAATTATTAGTCCTATGATCTCATACTTGGTATTCGATTAAACGTTAAAAAAATCGATCGGAAATAATGCCTTATTTGTCCAGAAAGAAATATTTTAGAATCGGACTCCAATTTGGTGGGACCGGGGTTCGATTTTCGACTCCGCTAAGACCCACCGAATGCATGCGATACACATGCTAATAAAATCTGTGGAATCGAAAGTGCTGTGATTAGTCGCTAAATACTTCGGGTACAGGGATCTTGAGAAAATTTCTTTTCCTTTAAGATCTATGTAAAAATTGTGGAAGTGTCATCACGAATGAGTGGTGCTGCCATCTATCTGAGACGTCTTCTGAGCTAAGTCATACGCTCATCCTTGTGGTGCTCTCGTGTTGAACGAAAGTCTTAATTCTTGTCTTAATTCGCTAAATCCAATGGCTGGTGTGATTGATTTGCCCAAGTGTCAGAATAAAAAACAAACAACGACAACAATTGTAGAGCAGTTCTTTAGTTCCTATAAAAGGGTTGATTTGCGTAAACTAGTCAATAATACACTCGTTTAGCTTCAAAACAACTTTAAAAATATTGAAATTCAAACTTTTTAGATGGATAACTATTTAAATGGCAGATACAATAATAAATCATTCAAATAAAACTGAAAATTTTGAATGTCATTAACCTTAATAAAGCAATTTTAATGCAAATGCTTTAACTTGTAATGAAGTTAAATTTAGAACGTTCACAAAATTTATTACAATATTGAAAAAAATTGTCAGTTCTTTAGCGAAACACGTGCATGCGCACAATTAGATGCCGATAATTGATATCAAAAGCGAGAGAAATCAAAAAGAAAATCGAAATCTGTCAAATAATTAGGGAAGAAATGGGATTTAAAATCCTGAAACCAGTTTGATTACCTGGTAATTTTAAACATGTTTAAACTCTTTTCTGCTTCTTCCGGCAATCAAACAAGTTTCGCTCTTATAGTCCTGCCTTACTCAGTAGTGATTAGTAGAATTTTGATAATGATTTTGATTTTTCCTGGATTAAATAATTATTTGAGAACATATACTTTTGTATTTCTTCAGGATTTTTACTTTTTTAACTTCATTTTTTAGGATTATAAGAGTAAACATTAAAGTTGGTCATTAGAAAACACCATTTGCTTTTAAATAGGATGTAGAAAGATTTTTTTTTTTAAGAATGAAAACTGATGGACCTAAAAAATTAAAAAATCTTTATGTGATAATAAAAGAAAACGCTTTAAAAAATAAATGTTGAAAATAAAAATTGATTCAAAAATATAAAAATATTTGAAATTTAAATTTTAATTTAAATATTTAAATTTGCATTTGATATATGGGTTTTAAGATCGAAAAACACTTTTAAATAAAATGGCTCATGATTGGTTATGTGATCCACTAAACATTTATTTAGAATTTATTGCCTAATATTTATACAATTAAAACATTAAACTCGAAACATTAAAGTTTCCAGATAAACAAATAAATAAAATAAAGTATTTAAAGTTTGAAAAAATATCATGTTTATATTACTATTGATTTCCTTGTATTTCAGGATAACATCAACAAAGAAAAATGTAAGCAATAATTACATCTTAATTGCGTATCTATTGCCGCAGGGGACACGTTATTCTCTTTGGAACTAATTTATTCTTATTTGCTTAATGCAATATGCCGTTTTGAATCTTAGATGCTTTAGTTGTCTTTTTATTTCTTATAAAAAATTCAGAATGAAAGAAAATTTTATAATGATCATGATGTTTTTAATGTCTTAGGAATTAATTTATTTTTCGACAACTTTTTTTTTCTATTTCAAAAAATAAATATTCATTAATGAAACAAGAAAAAAGATAAGTCATTTATTAATTTTTTACGGGAAGTCTAAAACGTAGTAAATCCTATGCATTTTTCACATTAAAATGATATTTTGCAATTTTACAAATTAAGCAAAATATATGTAACCGAAATCAATATATATATATATATATATATATATATATATATATATATATATATATATATATATATATATATATATATATATATATATATATATATATATATATATATATATATATATATATATATATATATATATATATATATATATATATATATATATATATATATATATATATATATATATATATATATATATATATATATATATATATATATATATATATATATATTAAAATTACAAAGAAAACAAGAAAAATATATATAATTTTAAAGACAATTAAAAACAATTATTATTAAAACATTTTTAAAAAATTAAAAAGCCGAAAAACAAATCTACGGAAAGATATATCAACTTTGAAAATTAGGCATGTTAGATAAGAAAATCTCGTCTTCAGCTCACACGATTATATCCTCAAAAAAGACTCCCTTCTAATATCGTATTAATATAGCCAAAGCAAAATAAATCAATACAACAGTGTGAGGAGCACTAAAAAATTTTTGAAGCGAGAAAAATTTTAAGCAAAAATACAAAATGAAACATATCAAGCAAAAAATAGAAAATAAATAAAAAATATAATTTTTTTAGAAAAACATTTAATTTAGTTATAATTTTTCTTCTTCTCTTTAAAATATTTTTTCTTCTTCTCTTTATATATTTTTTCTTGTTTTCTTTATAATTTTAACTAAATTCATGGGTTCTATGTACTTGCAACTTATACGCAGTAAATAAAACTTATAATTATTTTTTCTTAATTTTCTTAGCATACATTTCGTATACAATTCTCAACTTAATGTGTGGCTTAGGTTATATACGGACATACATTCCGTGTTAGTTTAAGATTTTCCTGTTTTATCCCATAAAATTTATTTTTTTAAATTTAAAATATTGTATTACTTTATCTGTACTTCATACTTCATATTTGTATTTATTTATCAATACTTCATATTTATGTTTACTTATATAAATTTTACATTTATTTATCTAAAAATTATTTTAAATTTAAATTTAATAATTAAACTTTTTTATTTCTTGTGTTATAAAAAATTTTAAATTTACTTCTTTGACTCCGCACCTGATCCCTATTGTTCTCTGTGCAAGAGCCAAGCTGTTTTCGATGGCGGCCAAATCCTATGCTGCAGGGCCCTCCGCGGGTCGTCGTCTACCGAGCGATATTGGGATGCAAGAGCGCTCCTGAGGAAATGACTTTTTACTTTCTTGTTTTGTTCCTGTGTTTTCGCTTTTTAACATGTCAATTTACCTCTGTCAATTTACCTTTGAAATAAATAAACTTCCTTGACGCCAAAAAATGAAGCTTCTGGGAGACCTAACATTACATTTAAGCATTTTACCAACTGACTTAGTTTTTATATATATGTTACTGTGAATGATTAAAATTGGTGGTCCTTGACTTCAACCGGTGAATGTTGACAATCACAAAGTCGCCTTGGTAAATTTCCAAAATATATAGTAGGTCTAGTTAAGTACCACTGCCTGGTATACACGCACAAAAAAAAACTACTTCTTACTAAAAGAAACTACTTAAGCCAGACAAGCCTATAGGAATGAGTTATAATAAACGATTCAAAAGGAGGATCTCGTGGTAGTTGCAGCAAAATGGCTATTGACAACAAAAACCTCCATTCAGTTGAATAAATGATCATTTAGCTTCGATTTTTTAATCTCTCACTTAAATCAACGTTGTGCACGCGTGTTTAAAATTTCGTTTCTTTCTGTCTGATCTTTCTAGATGCACTTAATTTTTATGACAATGACTGTAATTCCACTTTTTTTATTATCATTATTAGTTTTCTTGCCGGAGACTTTACCTTATTAGATTAATCAAAATATATTCTTAGAAATTCAATAAAGATTAACAATAATCAATATTATTTGACACCGAATATGTTCCGATACATTATTGATAGTGCCCAACTCAGAGTTGTGAAGATTTTCCACAATCAAGTGATTTTCCCGATAAATTGACACTTTAGTATATAATAACTTAATTTTGTATTTCTATAATTTAGATTTAAAGAAAAGCGTAAATATAAACATAATAAATATGTCGTTATAGATAATTTTGAAATAATTAATTAAATGGCGTAGTTTACATCTATTTTACTTGAGTTTACCAGACACAATTGTTCAAAAATTAATATCTATACATATATTTCTCTTACACGGCACCAAAAAAAAAGCCTCATTACAACTTCCCGAATGGCAACGTTAGAAAATCGACCAATGATTGCATCTATAAATGTCACATGCCAAATCTAGCTGAGGTGGCTCAACATATAGCGCTTTTAAAAACGGAAACAATAACCAGAGTGAGCATTATCAGGTTGTTCAATTCAGCTGCGGAAAAAATAAAAAATAAACAACTTACAAAATAAAATGCTGTTGCCAGCCATAGAATTTTTCTAAAGTTAACTTAGCAACATAAATCAAAATTATGATACCTGAGCGCTTGACGTAACAAATCCTTCAATTCTATAAGTGTTGTATCGCCAAATGCCCAAATTAACAATTGCAATTTCAAATTAATATTGAAATGTACAGGTTTAGAATTTTCTACAGTGAAAAGTTTTCGGAACTTCAGTATTCAAAAAAGTATACAAAAGCTAGACGTTAAGAACGTATCCAATGAGCGAGCAAAGCGAGCATTGGATTGCGAAGCAATCCGAAATGAACTGCGAAAGCAGTTCCGGGGGTTGGTGAGCGCCAGCGAGCAGGGGGCGAAGCCTCCTAGTTTATATTAAAATATAATTAATTTTAAAGAACGCGCAAAAAAAACTTTCTGTGAAAAAAAATTTTATTAAATCGAGATATAAATTTTCAATTAACTCTGTGCTCCTGATAAATAACAGAAAAGGCAGAATCGTCAACAGTTTCTTTTCAAGGAATGTGTGCTGCTAAGCATGTGAGAGAAATTAATTTTCTAGCATTCCCACCGAATTAACTAATTAAAATATTTAAAAAAATTTAAATCGGAAAATTACCCTTTGTATCCACTATTTAAGAATTAGGATACTATTTGTGGAGCTAAAAGAGAGAGACAAGCATACACACAATCTCTTTCTTATATAATTATAGATTTTTAATATATTGTAGATTTCGCGAATTCTCAATAGAGGAAATATCAATGTTTTTGACACACAATAGTTTTTTATACAATTTGGAATCACGCTTTCCCTAAGCTCTGTCAAAAACCCAAACTTTTATAGATATTTCTATGTAAACATAATAACATTTATAATATACCACTATGCCTATATATAATTATCTGAATAATTTTGACTACATAGACATTGTAACATATAATTCTATGTGAAGAATTAATTATATGCCTGCGAATATAGCGACATATTCTATATGGACATATAAATCCTGGAATTCCATATAAAATATGAAGTTCAAAACTTGAGAATACAACTCGCATATTGGAAACTAAATTTAAAAAACTACCGTTGAAAATTGGCAATAAGAAATAGTAACTAAAATACATGATTAAAGGAATAAATAGGGGGAAATAGGCATATAGATTCTGTAAGAAACAATGGAGCTATTTTCTTTTCCTTTAATGAGTCGTTATACGAAATAATACCCAACTTGAATATGCTTTAAATTTATCGATCCTAATATACAATGTTCCATAAACACTTCCCTTAATATGATTTTAAAATTATTGCCAAATACGAAATAATTACAATAAAAGAAATTACAATCGTTGAGAGGGGTAAATAAATATTAGAGTGGAGATAAAAGAAAAACGCTTTCGAAATCTGATGAATCACTAATAAAAAAGCGAGATTAAAAACATCAAAACCTGTCTAACTACCTGAGGAATCATAAAAGATTTTAAATGCGACTACTAAACATCATATAAAGGTAAAATCTGAGTGTGATGATTTCAAAAATTAGTGTCCTGTCTTGTAAAAAATAGGAATTAGTGATTAGTAAGAAAAATCTTGTCTGTTATTCGATTTAATGTTATGAATTAATATGAATCCGGCTTTATAAATATGCCATTTCTTAGACTTTTTTAATAAATTCATTTTATATCCATACATTTACTTAGTTTTTTCCTCTTTTCTTCCTTCTCTTTCTCCGTGAGAGAGAAAGAATAAGCAGGAGTTGGCATATTTATAAATCAGATGAAAAATTTATACGTTTTACAAATTAAATAAAAAAGATAAAATATTAAAAAATTCACTTCATATTAGATTAAAATTAAGTTTAAGATTTTGAAGAAAAAAATCCTTGCTTAAAACTACCATGTAGAGATCAAACAGAATTTAAAACTTTGAAAAAAAACAGTAAAATATTTTTAACATACAACAGGAAAAGATGTAGTACTTTTTTTCTTCACCCATTTTCCAAAAGATTTTTTCTTAAGTTCGACTTCTTGTGAATTGCAGAACATTTTTTTTTTCTTATTAGCATTAGCAAACTAAAACAAAATTAATTAAAATAGTATTAAATCTTTTACAAAAAAATAATTTAAAACTAACTGTAAACATTTCTAATTAAAGTAAATGTTTAATGCATTTCGTCAAACGCTTAAATAAATGTTAAAATTAGCTAATGCAAATTTTCATTTAAATATCTATTTATATCACACTTAAATAAACGAAGCAATATGTAAATTTATTTAGCAAAAAAAATCACCTTTTTGCATCAAAATAAAAAATGAATATTTTTTTTTCTAATAAGGTAAAAAATTAACTCAATGCAAACTAGATTAGATGGGAAAAAACTAAACACCAAATTTTCCTTAAAATGTACCTTCAGAAAATAAAAAAAAATCAGTTCTTTTGATTTTTAGCATGATTTCACTAAAGGCTTACATTAAATGCTTAACATTGTATTTATTTATTTTTTCCACCATGCTAAAAAACGTAAATGTAAAATACAATTTTAACAATTAATAATTTAAACATTTTTTTTTTCGCTTGAAGGCATTTAAAAAATTTGTAATGTTAAATAACACAGATATTCCTTATTCAATTATTACCAAAGAGATACAAGTATTATTACTGGATAACTATTACAGGATATTACAGGTATTATTACAGGATAATTAGTAATAAACAAGGTATTCCGCCGTAAACAATGGTATTTAATGTTTAAGTAAAAACTGAGATTAAAGTAAAATTAACAATACACAAGGTGTTTATAACATAAATCTCTTAAAACCTTGTCTAAACTAAAATATAAAAAAGTAAAATTAGCTTGACACAAGGCGTTTAATGTATAATTTTTAATTCCTGTCTAAACTGAAGTCAAGAACATAACATTAGAAATACACAAGTTGTTTAATATATATATTTTAAATCCTTGCCAAAATTGAAGTGTAAAAAATAATAAACTTTAGGGATAGCTAATTAATATTTAAAGGGAGAGGAACAAAAACACTACGGAAATCTGTCGAATCACAAGTAGTGAGGAATACGGAATGAAAAACACCCAAAACCAGTTAAATTTAGGGATGAAATTCTGAGGTTTCTTTGAATAATAGTCTCTCGGCATAAACAGGTTTCGATATTTTCGGTCTCGCCTTCTTTAATAGTTAGTCATTGTATTTTGATATCGTGTCCATTTTTCTTACATTCTACAACTCCCAAACTTTTTTTTAACACATTTTTCCTTAAGCTTGTTGAAATATTTATTAAGAATTATGTTAATGGGACAATTTCAAAGAGAGGGCCATATGGACTTTCGTAAGAATCAATTACTGTTGCTTAGCTTCTGAGAAAAGTCAATATGAATATGGCAGAAATTGATTAAAAAATTATTGTGTTGTTTAAAAGAAAAGGAATAAAAAGAAAGCAAAAATAAACTGTATACTACACTAACATTAACAATTGATTTTTTTTCCCTCGGTGTTGCCATTGTTTTATTGAATGACAATTAAATAGGAGTGCTACCAAAATGCTTATTACTTAATCTGCCCATAACTACTCGTTGCTGATCATGCGTTATAATTTACGCCATACCAACATTTTGAGTCACCAAAACAAATCGCGCGAAAGAAAACTAATATCCGACGCTAATATCCCTGCAAACTCTATTTAACGAGCCGCGATGACTCAGGGGATAGAGCGTTCGCTTTCCAATGCGGTGAACCGGGTTTGAATCCCAATCGATATGAATTCCGCATTCGACATGCACCGACCACAGTGATGACGTGAAATATCCTCAGTGGACGGATCATGGGTTAGAGTCTCCTTGCCGTCAGGCTAACCATGGGGGTTTCTCGTGGTTTTCCTCTCCATATAACGCAAATGTGGGCTAGCTCCATCAAATTTCTCCTAATACTCGATCCTGGAGTTCCCTTGTCTTCTGGATTGGGTTCAAAATGACAAGGCTACGGAGTTGAACATTACTAGTCGTAAACTCATGAAACTGGGTCGGCTGTTCAACGATGGTTATAAATATTATGAAAACTCTATTTAACGCCACCAGGTGGCGCATGTAGTGTTGTGTTTATTAACAACTTTTGTGTTTATTAACAATGTAAGTGCCATTTTTAAGGAATTTCTGTTACATGAAACATTGTTTTATTTGTATTCTTAAAAGGCTTAAATTTTAATGATATTAATCATTTAAATTTTTCTATCAACCCTAATATCTAAGTAAATTCTAATTAACGCCACCAGATGATGTCTGTGTCACAATGTAACTATTGTGTTGATAGTTTCCCTATCTATTTTCTCGATAAATTTCATTAAAAGAATAGCGACGGTTTTGTTAAGGTTATTGCGTTCTTACCACTATTTCTGGAAGAAAAAAAATAATTCGATAATTCGCTCCTAGTATAATTCTTTCTTTTTTCTTTTTTTTCTTCTTTTCTTATATATCTAATGTTACATCTTTGGTGACACGAACATTTTAAGAGGTTATTGGTATTAACTAAAATTTTATGAGTTCATGCATACTCTGAATAAGTCGAAGAAAACCAAAAATTTAAGATTGACTGGAAAGAATACCTATAATATTTAAAAGTAATTTGAAACCTTTGAATCAGCGGATGTTTCAAAAAAAGTTAAACTATGTGTGGGATCATATAAAATAATCCGACAAAAAATTTTGTAAACTTGACAAAGATACCTTGACAAACTTGACGAAATAAAAATTACCGTATTGTAACACCAAGAAACATATATTCTACCGAACTCAAGATAAATTTTATAAATTCCGATGTTAGCACCACCTATTCTCTTAATCGCGTGTGTTTTCAACAAAATCTAATTTTTTTTCTGGAATTTTTAAAAACAAAAATATATATTTTTCGATATATGTGCGTCTTTTTGAAAAATACGACATCCTTTCTTTCATAAAAAAGGGTTTCAAATAAATTCAGGTATGCAGAAGCTAGGAATTTTTTTTTAATTGTAGGCTAAGGCCGGGATAGCCTGGTCGGTAGGACGCTGGGCCCATGTCCAAGAGGCCGTGGGTTCGATCCTCGCCGGCCGAAGACTCCCCGTGTAGAAAATGGTGACTGATGCACGTTAAATCAGCCGAGTCTCAAAGTCCTCCATGTTCCCAAAACAAATCAATACGTCTGGGGGTACTGATCCAGGAGTTTCCTTGTCTTCTGGTTTGGTTCAAAATTACAAGGCTACGGAGTTGAACATTAGTAGTCGTAAACCCATGAAATTGGCTCGGCTGTTCAACGACGGTTATAAAATAAAATAAGATAAAATTGTAGGCTATGAGTTATAAATTAATCAAACTTCAATAACATATTCAAACTAACTCTGCAAGGAAATAATAACTATATATTTCCTGTTATAACCCGAAAAGAAAGACGGCAATATTATTTTTCCATTTTTCTCTTTATATAATTTATTAAGATTACGAGCAATCATTAGGGTAATTATTAACTCGATTACTATGTTTTGAAAAGAAAAAAAATTTAAATAATGGTCTGTTTATATTTTCAGAAATACTTAGATATTTTCGGAAAATAAGACTACAATACTTTAATATGCAACCTATAAAATAAAATAAAATAAAATAAAATTGTAGGCCATGTGTTATAAATTAATCAAACTTCGATAACATATTCAAACTAACTCTGCAAGGAAATGTTAACTATATATTTCCTGTTATAACCCGAAAAGAAAGACGGCAATATTATTTTTCCATTTTTCTCCTTATATAATTTATTAAGATTACGAGCGATCATTAGGGTAATTATTAACTCGATTACTATGTTTTGAAAAGAAAAAAAAATTAAATAATGGTCTGTTTATATTTTCAGAAATACTTAGGTATTTTCGGAAAATAAGACTACAATACTTTAATATGCAACCTATAAAAATATCCATTCAATGATACCAAACTTATCCCCCCAATTATCAACTAATTAATACCCCTAATTAATGATTGCTTGGAAATATAATTTCAAGTAAACAAAGACTTGCAATTGGAGGAATAAACTCAAATAGTATATGTAATAGTATAGTAAGTGTAAGTGTGTATCAAATAGTTCTAAAGTCATGAAAAAAAAAATTTTTTTTTAATAGCAATTATGCATTTTTAACTTGTATTATACCAAAAGATTATTGACGTTTATTTCAAACAATGAAAGTAATATATTGCATTTACAATTGTATGAAGTTGATTTTATAGTGTGTTTAAATAAAATTATTATGCTGTGAAATAGTTTTTTCTTTGCTGTGAAATAGTTTTTTTTTTATGCATGTTTTTTTTTTCTTCTTAATTACTGTAGTGTGTAATTTCTTCTACAACTTTAATAAATCTTCATAATTTTAAAAAATTGGATTTGTCAGGTATGATATTTGCATTGATAAAATTTTATAAAATATAAAGTTGGAAAATTTTTATAGTAAATAGTGCTTAAGTATCATGAAAACAGTTGAATATATTTAAAATTTTGGTTATTTTTAATCTTTCGGTATGATGTCGGAAGAAGTTTTCTTTTAACACTGATTTTAAAGTCTATCTCAAACTTGTGAGTACTTTTATTATCAGCATTATGTTAATTACTTTAATTTTATAAATTTTCACATGATTATTCGTTTGAAATTTGAGACAAAAAGTTTATGTTTTTTTTTATCGTGTTTAAAATAATATAATTGTAAAATAATTATAATCGTAAAAATTTCTTTGACTTTAAGCTAAATAACATTTACATTATGATAAAAATTCCCAATCAATTCTGCAAAGAATATTGCTTAAACTTTCTACTTAAAGGTCTTGTATATTTTTTGTCAAAACATGTTCTGCAAAAGTCCTGTTTAAGACGTTTACATGTAATGTTATGTTTGTTTTCACTATGTTTCTAATGCA
Source organism: Parasteatoda lunata (assembly GCA_949128135.1). NCBI lineage: Eukaryota > Metazoa > Arthropoda > Arachnida > Araneae > Theridiidae > Parasteatoda > Parasteatoda lunata. The sequence goes on from OX421971.1 coordinate 68,823,587, forward strand.
TAATCTCTTATCAGCAAAATACAAGTAATGGAATTGATTGATTTTGAACAAATATTTTGTGATAGCAGCGTTCTCAAAAAGTAACTGATGGTAGTCAAATTTGGATCATTATTACTAAAGGCAACTTAAAGTAAAAAAAGATGTTTTTTCGTCTCATTCTTACATGCAATTAAATGCTTGTGCAAATTTAATTTGGGTAAAATACAATATTTACTTCTTCTTGTTTTATTTGTTTTATTTATTTATTTATATATTTATTTATTTATTTTTTGGTTTCGAAATTTAAATGTTACCTAAATTTTTCTGCTAAATTGTTGGATAGTACACAGTACCTTTAACTAATTATCGAATCGTTAAAAATTTCTGATGTGCCAATGTAAAATTATTTTTATATTACAAAAAATTATTGGCCAATTTTTTAATTAAAATTCATAAAGGCATTCCTGGTTTCTCTCAATGAAAATATTACTACAAGTGCCTTTGGGTTTTGTTTCAAGTGCTTTGTTGAGTAAAATTTCAGATTTTAAAAGGATAAAGTTAAGTAAGAAGTTTTCCATTTAATATCAGTGAAAAAAGAAGTAAAAGAAAATTTATGCAAGTAAGTAATTTAAAAAATTTTTAATTTTTCCTTATTGTCTCAATTATTACAAAAAATAGCAATTTAAAAATTCGAGATATAATTTTATTTTAATCTTTTTGAAGTTGAATGACATATAGTTATATTTTAAGGGGGAAAAAAACTTTTTTTACTCATTCATTACTAATTTCAACTCGAGTCAAATGTAAATTTAACTTTGTAATTATGTAGTGTGGTTTTTATTATATAATTTTAGAATATAAATAATGAATTATAATTGTGAAATTACAAATGGCTTAAATTACGAATTTTAAAAAGCTTGTTTTACAAACTAACACATTCAATTGAAATTTTGATAAAATAGGCTCATTTCTAAAAAAATTAAGACAACATTTTAAAAGTATAAAATTCGTCCAGAAAACCCACTGAAAAGATAAAAATATCAATAAAAGCTGTGATATAGTATTATTTCTTAATTAAATTTGAAATATTCAAAAAAACACTACTTAACACAAAATATACTGTGGAGTAAGAGGGAGGGGGATGGATGGTAGCAGTATATTTGCTAATGTAATTTTATTTAGTATTTCGGTATTGCTAAGTAAATAATGCATGGAATGGCATTATTAAACTATTGTTCTATGTTTTACTGCTTCGCAGCTATACAGAAAATTAAGAAAATCGCCGAATTATTCTACTACCGTCGAAATCTTCCTCTTGCTTACTTTAAAAATTAAATGCAAAGCAAGACAATATCAGAAAATACAAAATCTAATATTATATAGCATCGAAACTAATGCAAAATAATATTCCCGCGAACGCTAGATAGGCATAGAACGCAGTTTGCAAAGAATCTAATATTGTATAATGCAGAGCAAACAGCGACCTTTTATATCTTTCTAATATTAGAAGTTGTGCTTCGAACCCGGTTCGCCTCATTGGAAGGCGAACGCTCTATCCCCTGAGCCATCGCGGCTCGGGTATGGATGATTTTATTTTATTTTATAACCGTCGTTGAACAGCCGACCCAATTTCATGGGTTTACGACTACTAATGTTCAACTCCGTAGCCTTGTAATTTTGAACCAATCCAGAAGACAAGGAAACTCCTGGATCAGTACCCCCAGAGGTATTGATTTGTTATGGGAACATGGAGGACTTTGAGACTCGACAGATTTAACGTGCATCAGTCACACTTTACTACACGGGGAGTCTTCGGCCGGCGAGGATCGAACCCACGACCTCTTGGACATGGGCCCAGCGCCCTACCGACCAGGCTATCCCGGCCGGTATGGATGATTTTATTTTATTTTATAACCGTCGTTGAACAGCCGACCCAACTTAATGGGTTTACGGCTACTAATGTTCAACTCCGTAGCCTTGTAATTTTGAACCCAATCCAGAAGACAAGGGAACTCCTGGATCGAGTATTGGGAGAAATTTTGCCTTCGTGGAGGACTTTTTTGATGGAGCTAACCCGCATTTGCGTTACATGGAGAGGAAGACCACGAGAACCTCCCACGGTTAGCCTGACGGCAAGGGGACTCTAACCCATGATCCGTCTGCCACTGAGGATATTTCACGTCAGCACTGTGGTCAGTGCAAGCCGGATGCGGAATTCGTATCGACTGGGATTCGAACCCGGTTCGCCTCATTGGAAGGCGAACGCTCTATCCCCTGAGCCATCGCGGCTCCGGTATGGATGATTTTATTTTATTTTATAACCGTCGTTGAACAGCCGATCCAATTTCATGGATTTACGACTGCTAATGTTCAACTCCGTAGCCTTGTAATTTTGAACCAATCCAGAAGACAAGGAAACTCCTGGATCAGTACCCCCAGAGGTATTGATTTGTTATGGGAACATGGAGGACTTTGAGACTCGACAGATTTAACGTGCATCAGTCACCATTTACTACACGGGGAGTCTTCGGCCGGCGAGGATCGAACCCACGACCTCTTGGATAGGGGCCCAGCGCCCTACCGACCAGGCTATCCCGGCCCGGTATGGATGATTGACCATGTAAAGCTGAGCGTAGATGGCGCCAGCGGTTAAAATTTGCCGTAATACCTCCAGATTACTAGTTTCGACTGATTTTTACGCCTAATCTTGAAAAAGACGCACCCTCCAATATTGTTATACTTGTAATGTTTGCAATATAACGCGTTCTTTCAATCTAACTTTTAACGAGACAAACAACGAATGAATTTAGAAGACTCCGCAATCTTGTATTGGCGATCGAAATGGGCTGCAGGTGGCGTAGAGCAGAACTCTCTACCTATGGCAACACTTCCCATGCTTTCCCCATTAGCGTGTGGAAAGTCATAGAGGAAGGAACTACGTTAGTTTCTCTCTTGATTTTCAAATAGATTAAAATCTTTTAACTTGGAAAACTTCATAGAACTGAAAACTACATTAAACATAGTTTTAAAGAAAAGTATCACAGAAATTTTAAAAAATATTTTTATTAAATAAAAAGGAGAAATATTAAGAAAGAGGAAAATATTGTAGTACATTCCTATACAACTTCAAAGAGGAGGCGAGGGAAAGGAGAAGGGCTAAAGTCATGAAACCGGTTTCTCCCCAGATGGCGTATTCGAGTGTTGCGATCGCCAATAATGCAATCCATAAAATAACTGATGGTTCTATTTTACACAAACATAGCTAAATAAGGAATGACTCTCAAATCATAGCTAACCTTACACTTTATTTATGATTTGATAATTATTTTATTAAATTTGTTTTAGTTTAGACCTGTTAGAATTTATAAATTACAGAAAACTCTCATGAATGATAAAACTACGCGCAAATTTAAACACAAATTACAATAATTTAACTTCCTAGAATATTAAACCTCTGTAAACGTCGCCTCGAAATCATAACATATAAGCGGAGAGATACACCGGAAGTTTTCTAAATTTCTTCCTGTTTTAGGAATCTTGTTATTGTTTACATTCAGACAACCATCCATTGCGAATAATTAGGAGGTTAGATTTATCAGGGTGAATATTAGTGCGCTATTTGCGGCACCAGTCCTCTCTGTCCTTAATCCTGCGTTGCAGGAGGTTAATGGTGTTTGATAGTCTAATTGATCTAGTAAGTAGTGCTCTGTCATCAGCATAAAAAGTGATGATTTTATTTTCATAATTATGAGGGAAGTTAGCAGTGTATATGATGTATAAAAGGGGATCAAGGATACTCCCCTGAGGTACTACCTTAGTAAGCGGGATCCACTTTAAAGAGGCTATCTATCCGATACCTCTTCGCGCGTTTGCACATGCGTGCTCCTCGCGATCAAACGTATTCATGTGCAATTGCAAATGCAAATCTGGTAAGTTGAAATCGGCCCATCAGCTTCAGAGGTAGAATGATTGGGAAGCATTGGCGATCGAAATGGGTTGCAGGTGGCGTAGAGCAGAACTCTCTACCTATGGCAACACTTCCCATGCTTTCCCCATTAGCGTGTGGAAAGTCATAGAGGAAGGAACTACGTTAGTTTCTCTCTTGATTTTCAAATAGATTAAAATCTTTTAACTTGGAAAACTTCATAGAACTGAAAACTACATTAAACATAGTTTTAAAGAAAAGTATCACAGAAATTTTAAAAAATATTTTTATTAAATAAAAAGGAGAAATATTAAGAAGGGGGAAAATATTGTAGTACATTCCTATACAACTTCAAAGAGGAGGCGAGGGAAAGGAGAAGGGCTAAAGTCATGAAACCGGTTTCTCCCCAGATGGCGTATTCGAGTGTTGCGATCGCCAATAATGCAATCCATAAAATAACTGATGGTTCTATTTTACACAAACATAGCTAAATAAGGAATGACTCTCAAATCATAGCTAACCTTACACTTTATTTATGATTTGATAATTATTTTATTAAATTTGTTTTAGTTTAGACCTGTTAGAATTTATAAATTACAGAAAACTCTCATGAATGATAAAACTACGCGCAAATTTAAACACAAATTACAATAATTTAACTTCCTAGAATATTAAACCTCTGTAAACGTCGCCTCGAAATCATAACATATAAGCGGAGAGATACACCGGAAGTTTTCTAAATTTCTTCCTGTTTTAGGAATCTTGTTATTGTTTACATTCAGATAACCATCCATTGCGAATAATTAGGAGGTTAGATTTATCATGGTGAATATTAGTGCGCTATTTGCGGCACCAGTCCTCTATGTCCTTAATCCTGCGTTGCAGGAGGTTAATGGTGTTTGATAGTCTAATTGATCTAGTAAGTAGTGCTCTGTCATCAGCATAAAAAGTGATGATTTTATTTTCATAATTATGAGGGAAGTTAGCAGTGTATATGATGTATAAAAGGGGATCAAGGATACTCCCCTGAGGTACTACCTTAGTAAGCGGGATCCACTTTAAAGAGGCTATCTATCCGATACCTCTTCGCGCGTTTGCACATGCGTGCTCCTCGCGATCAAACGTATTCATGTGCAATTGCAAATGCAAATCTGGTAAGTTGAAATCGGCCCATCAGCTTCAGAGGTAGAATGATTGGGAAGCATTGGCGATCGAAATGGGTTGCAGGTGGCGTAGAGCAGAACTCTCTACCTATGGCAACACTTCCCATGCTTTCCCCATTAGCGTGTGGAAAGTCATAAAGGAAGGAACTACGTTAGTTTCTCTCTTGATTTTCAAATAGATTAAAATCTTTTAACTTGGAAAACTTTATAGAACTGAAAACTACATTAAACATAGTTCTAAAGAAAAGTGTCACAGAAATTTTAAAAAATATACTTATTAAATAAAAAGGAAAAATATTAAGAAAAGGGAAAATATTGTAGTACATTCCTATACAACTTAAAAGAGGAGGAGAGGAAAGGGAGAAGGGCTAAAAGCATGAAACCGGTCTCTCCCCAGATGGCGTATTCGAGTGTTGCGATCGCCAATGGTGCGAAAACTAGGAGATTAATACTATGACATAATATCCCATGCTAGATACTCTATCCTTGACACTTAATTTAGCTTAAGTCAACAACCAAAATAAAACATAAGGAACCTGATTGGTGCACTAAATGTGCGTCGGATAAAATAAAAACTGAATTTTCACTTTCAAGGACCGTTCTCGTTTTCTATAAAAATTTACAGATTTGTGCCAATCAGATAATCAGACTCTCCCTGGCATTTGTGAATTCTTAGCAAAGAGAATGCTCTTTACGGTGTTTTTATTTTTTATACGAGAGATTAAACTACCAGAACTGAACAGCCAGAAACGTTTCCGAATAATCATTAAAACTAATAATAAACAAAAACCCTAAAATAATTCATTTACTCTACTAAATATATACATCGTCCCCTTGGTAAAAATATGTGCATATCATTGAATCATGTAAATACATTTATTTTTCCACAGTCAAGGAATTTTATTGAATTTGTTTGTATTATTTTTATTATTCGTTTTATCTCTAACTTTTCATTCTTAGTATTATATTCTCAATATTAGAGTTAATATTCTCAAAACAAATTATTATTAAAGTTCTTTACAACCTGTGCGTGAATAGTGCATTTATATTTTCTAAATTTTTCTTATATATATATATATATATATATATATATATATATATATATATATATATATATATATATATATATATATATATATATATATATATATATATATATTGCCTAGTTTTATACTTTTTATTTTTACTCGGTTCTTCCATCACATTACTTTGTCGAGAAAATAATTGGTCATCGCCAAGTATCGCAGAATAATCGCCGAGTCTTGACAATTTCTGAGCAGCACTCTGCAAGAAACTATAAAAAAAGACATCATAGAAAGAGACCAACTCAAAAAGAATTACTCGCTGTCACCCCAGAGCAAACCTCTACAAGTTTTTTTTAAAAAAACGTTATGAATTTAAAGTCCATTTGGCGAAATAGATCACGATACAGAAATATCCCCAATTAATTCGTATACGATCCTTGTTGCCTTTTGTTAAAGACATGTTACTTAAAAACCTGGTGTTGTGGAATAGAAATTTAACTTATTATTGTCTTCTTCTGTTCTGTTTCTATGATAGTATTCTTCGGGCTTGAATATAACGTTTTAGCAGGCATAAATATGAATTTCAATCTCCTTTCCTCTGAGGTGGGTTAACTAACACTAGCACAAATTTAGAAAACAGAAACTGTTTTAACCTATTCTACTATGCAATAGAAAAATCAATATCAGGGACAAAAAATTCGAAATTGATATTTTTTATGTTTGGAATTTTTGTATGATAAGCTATTTATTTCGAATTTTTTTTTTTTTTTTTTTTTTTTTTCCAAAAATAGTTTTTATTTTATCAGCTTTTTGAAATTTTGTTTCAGCATTCATAGTAATAGGAAGGCAATAATTGTCAAATCATTTTCTTTTGAAATCTATCATTGAAAACCTGTACAATATTTTTTCAGTTGCACTGAAGTATACTTTTTTTTAAATCATTTAGTAAATTAAAATAAAACATTACATGGAGTAAATTAATTTGTATTTATTAATTATGATTGCCTAGAAATAGTTTAGAATTTAATTCTTCAAGTTTATTATATTCTGCAATTTTTTTTTTTTATTTTTTTTTTTTTAACATTACGATTATGTGGCCAAAACTTAGTAACTGTTTTGGCATAGGTACTAATGTAGAAATCTTCCATTTTCTTTCTCATTGTAAATTTAAGCATGAATCCCAATTTTTTGGAAAAGTTTATTAGTTTTTTATTCACTTTTATAAAAATTAAAATTTGAAAAACAATCTTTTTTCTTTATTCTATGAAGATCCTCTTATATTTTATTTATCTGTCACTATTTTAATGCTAATAAGTACCTATATAATAACCTTTTATTCATAATACAAAATAATTAATTTCCTACCTTGAAATTATTTTTTTATCAATTTAAATTTGTTTTTCTTGAATTAATATCTTTAAGGATGGGTATCTTTTTAACCAATTTATTAAGCTTTCTCTGTACCTATTAAATTTTTAAAACCTTCAATTCATATGTTATTTTTATTCTTACTCACTCGTCAAGAATGTAACTGAGATGGCTATATTTTGAAGTGGAAATATGGGTCACATGTCATTATGAACTATGTCAGGTGTATTATAAATTAAAATATAAATATTAAATTTATTTAAAAATAGCTGCATTTTCAATTTCTGAAAAAAAGTTAGCTTTTATTTTCATATTATAATTGCATAATGCTTTATAATATGCTAACTTTATTCATATTTAAGACAATTTTAAAACATGTGATCTTATTAGAAAAAAGATATTAATAGCTCTAACTAAAAGTATTGCATGAAATATAATCATCTTTTTAATAACTATTGGTATTTAATTCTTTTTTTTATTTTTTATTGTGCAGTAATAAATGATTTTATTAAATCTATCCTTAAAAAATTTGATAAAGAATATGAAAATATAATATTTATTTTATTGAATTTTTTTATTCATTTTATCTGCTTTAATTTTTTTTTTTTTATTTATTATTATTATCGTCTAAAATTTTAAATGTATATACATTTTACGATGTTTTAAATAATGAAATATATACATGCTTTATTTATAAATTACCATTCTCTTACAGCTATAATATACAGCTCTTTAGAAATGAAAATAGAATTTGCATTGGAAAAGGCTATTTCTCATCATTCTCATTTAATGTTGTGAGTCGGTATGCGTTTTTATTTATTAATTTTTTAAAAATTATTATAGTCTTAAAAAATGACATTCGTATATTAAAATATTGGAAAATCTTTGTTTTATATTTTAATTATTTTTTATAATATGTTCAAAGCTATATTACTTCAGTTTTTGTAATTTTTTAAAACAAAGTGCATTATGCTGTTTATAACATGTATGTTTTATATGCTGTTTATGTTTTCTCTAAATGTTCTTTCTTTTCCTGTCTTACAATCCCTAAATATCTTAGCAGATTTCTTTGCATCTAAACTATGTAGGGAATGTTATTTATGTAATTAACATTGCCTTTATATTAATATTTATATTAGAACTTTGTCCTTTTCTATGTGCTTATAATTTACATTTGCCAATAATTGTATAAGAAATAGTATTTTATTTCATCAAACTTCTTATCTGTTATTATAATTTCACTTCCTAAAACTAAATTGTTCTTTTTAAAAGAATTCAGGAATTTAAAAATTCTAACAGTGTTTAAAATCCTAATTTGTTTATCAGGTGTAGATTACAGAAGATATTAATTGTAAGTTTCATCTAACAAATAACTTTGAAAGTTTTTAAAAAAAATGAATTAAATTATCATAATTTCGGCAAAACCAATGCTAGTTTTTCTACCATTTATTATTTGATAAGTTGGTTGTACAAATAAGAATATTGGGACCCTAATTAAACTTTATCATGTCATTACTTGTTAATAATACATACAATAACAACTCCAAACAATGGTCTATCACCGTTGTGAATAGGTGGCCGTTATTCCAAGCTATAAACAAATTGGTTGTAAAAAAAAGAAAATAATAATTACAAAATGACTGAAATAATTGTGTTGCTCTCTAAAACAAACAATTATTGTAACTTGCCTGTCATTTCATTGTTTACACAAAAATGTACAAGCATTACTCTCCTTAAATTTTTTTTAAAAGAAACCCCATGATGTAATTTTATGTCTGAAACGAAAATGTATAAATTTCTGATAAGGCAATTGTAATAAAGCTGGAAAAAATAAAAAATTTTACTTTATTACTATAACTTTTTATTATAATGATCGTTTTTTTTTTTTTTTTTTTTTTTTTTTTAAAGATATTATTGATATGCATTTTTCAACAGCCATATAATGAAGCTAATTTGCACCTACTTATTCTGTTTTTACTATCCTCGATAACTTTATTTTATCTTTAATATAAAGAATTTTTGTTTACGATTTGAAATAATCACTCAAATTTCGCTTATATGTTTATAAATTTCTTATTCAGACATCCACTTTTCCAGTGACAAAAACATAAAGAAAAGAAATTAATCGTTCAACAAATACTTATCAGCACATGTACACATTATTATTTATTGGCAATTTCTATGATAGACTGAAGATGCATCAAGAATTACCATTCATTACATATGTTAGAAAAATATTCTTGCAGATCACCCATGAGAGTTGCACCTTATCTGTAGGAAACACAATCAAACTATCTACACTATGACTGACTTTTGTATAAATGCTTAATTTCAGTATAACAAAATTCCTCTGAATATTGCCAACCACCATTAAAAGATGCAGTTTACCTATAGTAGACGCAATTGAACCTGCCAAATCAATGACTGACAGTTGTATGAATCTGTAAAAATTATTAGCAATGCCCTAAATGCAATACTTGATATGAGAAAATCTGTTTAGTAATCAGTTAAAACTATCGGACATGAGATGAAAAATTGGAATTGAACTAAGATACACCCTGTTATAAAATTTATGATAGCAACAATTGAACAATTTTCCGAAATTGCTATTTAGAGGTTCCCGTAATGTATGTCCCACAGAAGACGTTCAGTACCTTAAACATACACTCGTTTTTTGGATATTGCCATTATTTTGATACTAAAAGAGTACAATCAAAATCCAAACAAAATGAACAAAACTTCTTTTAAAAAAATGCGCTAAAAAGCAGCAGAATTTTCAAAAAAAGAGAGAATAAAAATAGAAATAAATGTAGAAAAGGTAAAAACAAAATTAAAAATATTAAAAATATGACCACTGAAGCCGACGTCTTCAGGGGGTACCGGCCCCAGTGGCCAAAAAACAAAACCTTTTCTATTGAGGAAGAAGGCAAAAGCCTAAAAACCTTCCTCAGTACCCCGAAGGTTTTGTTTAAAAGTCCAGGAGAAAAAAACAAGCAAGACATAAAACTAATACAGAAAAGAAACTCATACAACTCATCAAAAACTCAAATTCTTCAAAAATAAAAATCAACAGAAAATAAAAACTCACATAAACAAGGTCAGACAGCGGTTTGCTTTAGAGTTCGCTGTCTGACCTTGTTTATGTGAGTTTTTATTTTTGAAGAATTTGAGTTTTTGATGAGTTGTATGAGTTTCTTTTCTGTATTAGTTTTATGTCTTGCTTGTTTTTTTCTCCTGGACTTTTAAACAAAACCTTCGGGGTACTGAGGAAGGTTTTTAGGCTTTTGCCTTCTTCCTCAATAGAAAAGGTTTTGTTTTTTGGCCACTGGGGCCGGTACACCCTGAAGACGTCGGCTTCAGTGGTCATATTTTTAATTTTGTTTTTTCCTTTTCTACATTTATTTCTATTTTTATTATTAGCCATTATTTTGAGACGGTCATTATCAAAGGTTTCACTGTAATTAAAAACAGCATTTATTGTTGTTGTAAAGAAAAAACTTAAAAGGAACTGACAAATTTCCTTTAGATTAATGAATTGGTACATTCATCTCACTGAAAAAAAGTCAATTTGTTTCACTAAAACAGTACTTATTACATTGTATGAACTTATCTAACATTTTATTAAATAAAACACTTGCCTAGAGAGAGAGCTTCGTGTGTCTATAGAGAGAACTTTGAATAGATTCTAAATTTTAACTGTGTTTAAATTATTTTGAGTTGTTAATAGAGTTGAAACAAAGGCTGAAACTTTGACTACATCATTGAAGCTTTGGCTTGGCAGAATAATGAGTTGTAATTCAGCCTGTAACAAATGTTAACAATAAATTAATGAATATTCTTTTTGCAATTATTATTACATAAAATAATTGTGTATTAAGTTAAGCTCAATTGTAACTTATAATAAAATATTGTAGAAATTTTTATTTGATTCAAAAGTTTGTGTGTATTAGTATTAAACTCTTGCAGGCAAAAATAATTCATTAATTAATAATATTATTAATTTAATTTGAAAGTTGCTAAGAAATAAAGTTATGTGTTATATTTTATTAATAATTATGTGAACAACTTTAGATCTTTTAAAATTAAATCATTTAAATATTGCCTGAAACATTTGTAAACATTTTTAGCTTTGAATCTTATGAAAATAGTGTATTTTTATTTTCTACTCGGACAAATGTGCCAGCAAAAGGCATTATTAAAAATTTTCTTTTGCAATTATATTTCAATTAATAGTTATAGGTTTAATATTTCATTTTTTTATTTATTTAAACATGTTAAACTGACAGCAAAATTCAACTACTAATTTCATTCACATTGATCAAGATTATCAACAATAAACATGCAGAGAATTATCAAAAAATAAAAGATGAATAATTGTTTTATATTATTAAATACCAGCTTTTCTGTTACTACCAGATCATAGCAAAAATAAATGCCTTAATTTGTGATATTATATTTAAAAAATTATATATAAAAGAGAATGTATATACCAGTGAAAATGTGAACTGGCTATTAATACCTTTAGTTATTGGTCCTTCGAACCAATGACTAAATTTGCTTATTTTCTTTCCCTGATTAAACATACTGTTTACATGCTTAGATTATTTCTGATTAGCTTTATTGAAAAGCTTGAATCCTTTTGGAGAATAATGCTATAATGCTTTTTGTCTGTATGAAAGATATTTTGCATTAGAAATTTAAATATATGATGCATTCTTCTTGATTCAGTCCATGAAGTTTTGAGAGAATTGTAGAAAATGTTTCACTTTAACCTATAGAAGATAGATTAGATTGAATAATTTTTTAAGGGTTTAAAAACATTTTAAACAATAAACAATGTCATACGTACATTTAATAGAATTTTTTACTAAAATACATTTCTATGTATGTAACTTTGTATTAAAACCAACTGCACCATATGAAACTTTTTAACTCTGTTTTGCTCATAATTATATTCGTTGTGTTTACAGATTCAGCAGCAAACTTGTTATGAACTATGTCTGCAGATAAAATAGATCTTTTCTATTAGTTTAGAAATCCAATTTTAATTGTACCTAGGAGTTCATTTATAAATATTTTTCTTTTTAATAGTGTTAAAAAATGAGCATAGTTCTGTTGTCAAATATAAAAAATAAGCCTATATGTGCTTTGAATATTTTTTTACCCAATGACAGGCACTGAATTTGAATCTTTGCCTATGAAGATGCCAGAATTGTTGCTCATTTCGCGTTTCCCAGTGGGCCCCTGTGAACCAAAGTCACGGAGGCGAGCAACATTACCCACACCACACTGCCACAAACCCATTGTGCTTTAAATATAAAATATACTTTTCAATGCTGTTCACTGCTGCAATGCTAAACAAAATCTGTTAATATTTGTGACAAATAAATGTGATCGTTGAAAATATTTAATAAAAATTGCCTTTTTTATTTTTCAAAAGCTTACATATTATGCACTTTAATTAATTTTATCAGATAAGAGATATCATCATAACAACCTATTCCAAATGTTTGATTTGATATTTCATAGATGCTATGTGCTTGAAATACCTATTAGAATGACAGAATTCCTCTGTTTATTCGTATAAAGTGACCAAAATTAAGTTTTCTGTTTGTTTGTTTTTTTAAAAAAATCATCAAAAAAGCCATTTCACAAAAAGTGTAAAGCGTTTTTGCACTTCCAACTATAAAAATTTTCCATTCAATAAGGGAAGTTCCTGAGAAATTATATGGACCATTGACTGTATTGGAAAAAATTGAATTTCAAAACAATTAATATGATAGGGGAAATATTTTTCATAGCATATGAATAGTCAAAACTCATAGGAAATTTGCTCATAAATTCTTTGTAAAATAAACACCCTTTTTTAAATCAATTCTGTATTTTTATTTCTTCGAAAAACTTTGTAGTGTTTTGTGCATTTGTTCAAAATTATTTTTTTTCTACAAAAAAAAAAGAGTTTTTTATTGCTTTTCATTTATTTTGTTTCCTCCTGTGTATAATTTTTAATTCTTTTTCTCCACAGAATTAAGTTTGATTGAAAATGCCTCTTGATTCTCAAAGTAAGCTTTCTAAAGGAAAAAGAATAAAAAGTTTTGGAAGAGTTTCAAGCACAGCTGACCCAGACTTCCAGTTACCCTACACAAAAATTGATGATGGGGAAGTAGTTTTGCCAATTGCATTCAGGTACTGAAATATGTACTACTTTACTAGCCTATATTTATTTGTTTTGTGCTTTAATTGTGATAATATTGACTTTTTACTTGTTTTAAACTAAGCACATTTATATATCCACTAACTTTTTATGGTAGCAAAAGGAAGTTTTTTAGATTTGCTTTATTAGAATTTCTAAACAGTAAATTTTTAGTTAAAAAATTTTAAGTATATCAATTTTTCCTAATGGCTATAATTTTTTAATGAAGTTGACTTGTATTTATTTTCCTATAAGTTTTATTGAATTATCAATAGCTTGAAATTTTAGAGATAGATTTAAGTAGAAATCAGTTTAATTGATATATTGATTGTAATAAATAATATATTTAAAGGCTATTGCATGAGTGTTTCACTTTTTTGTAAGTCATACTGATGTTTATGGTGTGGCTTATTGTTGTTAATAATGAGCCATGCTGAAAATTTTACATATTCATGCTTAAAATTCGTCAAATTTGTAACTGGTGGTTGTATTAACATTTGAATAACAATGGCATAAGCAGGATATCATTTTTAATACTACTAACTTTTATTTATTAAAATTAGATTGTTTATAAAGAAATCTAAACAAAATTAATATATTCCTTATCAAGTTTAAAACTTGTTACTAAGTATGTTTTTACATTTATTTCTTATTTTCCGAACTAGAGAAATTTAAACTGATTATGTAACAAGAGTTTTGGCTGAACAAACGTTGTTAATTTTATTTTATAAGAAAAAATATAAACTATATTTAAATTGATTGATAATGCTTACCATTATTTCTTGTTTGGATGCTTTAGAAAAATTTTTGTTTAGATATTGATGTCATGCGTAAGTTATTGGTAATAGTTTCCAATCAGTGGCTCTTATACTTAGCTATGTGAAAATAAACCAATATCTATAAAAATTAACTAAGAACCAATCACATAACAGAAAACAAACATTGTGATGACCCGAACAACATCACTGAAAGCAAAGAATATCATGATAGCCAGAAGCTGTGTTACAGCAAAAGTGAACGAAAATTATTGCCAAACCAAGGAGCCCCTGAATCTACGCCTTCAACAACCTATTGATGTTAGATATTGAAGTCATGAATTGCCTAAATACAACAATAACAAAAATTGTTATTCACAATAAATTTCTTTTAATAACATTTAAAACAAAAGGTGTGTTTTATGATGGGTCTCATTAGTTATTGTCAATGTAGCTCAATTTTATGTACTGCATAAGAGAAATATCTATACAGTCCCTGTCGTCTAGACAAAAGGGAGTATTATAATGTGAGGTGGTTATATCGTAAGTGCACAGAAATACAATAAATATTTACTCATAACTAAAAAACGCTTAACTTATTATAATGAGGCAATCGTTTACTTTAATTAAAATTATGTAACTAATGGAATAATTGATAATTACACATTTTTTTTAGTGTTAATAGGCCTGTATAGATGTATTTTTTCGGTGAAAATTGCAATAAAAACAATACACTGGTTAGGGCTTCTAATTTAAACCACACAGAGACTAATGTATTATGAAAAAAAATTGAATGCATTTTCAAACAAGAAAAAATGCATAGCTCTGTTGTAACTTTGAAGTTTTGACAAAGCGTAAATGCATCCTTTTAAACTAATGCAAACTTATGGCACTTCATGCAAATGTTCATATGACAGTACACTTGATCATCAAAGTTAAATAATTTGTATTCTACTAACTTTTTTACTCTAGAAATGGTGGGCTTATACTAAAGAGTATAGACTGTAATTAATGATATCAATGTTTTGCATTAAACAATTGCTGAAATAAAGGCAAAAAATTAAATCTCAAAGAAAGATACCGCTATTTTTCTTTTAGTATTAATAAAAAAAACAATAATAACCCATGTTTTGTTACTTTATTGTACATTTTATTGCTTTTATTTTTGATAATTTTGACCGCCTGTAACTTAACGAGTGAATTGCCTATGTCTTTATATTCTTACTATAAACTAGTTCATCTGTACACATATACATTCAAACTTGTTTATTGCAAGCCCGGAATTATCGATATCCTGTTTATAAAAATGAATTGTTTAATAAATGGTTGGTCTATTAAAAAACATCCATGTTCTATATATATAGACCTCTTCAGACTTAGCAAGAAATTTTTCTTAGATTTCTTAAAAAATATTTTATTGAGGCTGCCAAAAAAAATATGTGACCGATTACAGAAATTTCTTTTCCTTTAAAATGATTCATCAATAACTCCAAAACTCAAATACTGCAAATACTATGACTTTCCCCATCAGTCTTGCCATGCGTCTAGTGGTCGGAAGTGGAAATAGCACTGCAAGAGGTTAAACTACTGTAGTCGCTACTTTTTTTCATAGTAGTGGGATAAAAAAGCAGTAGCTTATAGGGATTCCTGGCAACTATTAACTTTAGTTTAGTAAAGAAATGCAGTTCTAATCATCAACTAATTTTTAAAATTTGATGGGTACAAATCTTCGCGGATCCGTCAATGGCTGCAATGAAAAGGACTCTGTGACTGCAGTTAAGTGTTAACAGAAATTACATATTTGGAATCAATTATAACTAATATTTGAACTTGTCATCACGATAAATAGATAATTAATCAGTTTGATCATGCTTTCACATGTGAGATGTTCATTCGTGAAATGTTGATGTTATTTCAAAGGAAGGGAACATATTTTGGATGTGCCTAATTTCCTAGAGGAAATAAAATAGCATTAAACAAGTAAGAGATCTCATGTATTTGATAATTTCACGTTTCTTAAATTAAATATTCACTGTCGAGGAAGTCATAAAAAAGTTAAAATGTTTTGTAGTAAGAAACTGGCTCATGTAAACATGAATAAATATTTCTTAATTATTCCCTTACATTTAATGTAAGTTTGTCTACTTAAAATAGTGAAATAGTTACTGTAATTCCAAAGCAATTTGTAATCACTACATTAAAAAGAATGTAGTTGTAGTTAACTACATTTGTAACAAAGTAGTTGCAATAAATTACAAAAATAATGCAATTTTTCCAACAACTGCATGAGTCACACAACCAATTAAAGTTATGGTGTTATTGTAGATTGTCTCCTCTATAACTAACAAGAGATGTTTTTAAGCATACCATTTAATAGATTCTGTCTTCTACTGCCCATGTGTTAGTTTGTGACCAAATATTTGTAAAATTCAACATTTGACACTAATGTTAAAAATTAAGAATTATACCGCATCCATCAGGATTTGAGGGCATAGAGTTTTCTGGAATCCAATATGTGTAAATGATGTTGTATATTGTGGTTTAAGTGTTGTATGCCAAACTATTGCTGAATTTCTTGCTTCGCCTCGGTCGCTTTGGACGAAAAGGTTCTTTTCATCCATTTTTCACCGTTTGCAATGTAAATTCTTTGCAACTGATTTTAAATTAACCCAAAATTTAACAAAACCATGGAAATTTTAAGAGATATTTATTTCGTTTCCATCTGGAAACCAGTGGAATTTGTGCTTGCGGCGTTGCTGATGAAGATGCTGAACATATTCTTCTTCATTGCAATCTGTATGCGAGTGCTCGAATGAAATTAAAGACTGATTTGAGGCGTATTTCTATTTGTTGGCCTCCTGTCTTATCAGAACTGGTCAAAAGTATTGAAAGTCTTGCTGCCTTGCGAAATTTTGTTTTTAATTTAAATTTTTCTTCATTTGTTTTCTGCTTACAACTGTAGGCCTCATGTTATACTTTGTGGTGCATGAGGAGTTTTAAGTCGTTTAATTAAAAAAAAACTAAGAAAAAAAAATATTGCCAGCGAATAATAAAACTTATTAAAAGGTTAACCGCTTAAACATATGATAGCACTTTTTTGTGTATTCTATGTTTTTTTCTTTTAACTAATATATCTGACTTGAAGTTAATAAAAACCTTGATTTAAGGAAAGTTCCCTCTGTCTCTTCTTTCTCCTAATAGGGGAGTTCGGAGATATCAGAATTTCCACTGCCTTATTAAGTCCCTATAAGCCCTTTATTTATAGTTGTGGAGGCGTAAAAAAAAAAAACATTTTTTTAAACGCCTCCACAACTATCTATAAAAATCCCATAAAAATTGATTTCTAAGTTCCTAAACTTCATTTGAATGTTGCCTCACCCAACATTCTTAGTGTAACTAAATTTTATCTATTGAAAAACAATTTTTTAAAAAAAATAAGAAAAGCAATTGTTTTTATCAACGCTCAGTGTTTGGTTTGTTGTATCCAACTCATGTAGCTCACTCCTGTTTTATTTCGTAAATTCAATCTAAAACATCCTTTTTTTTTCTTCTTTTTTTTTACATTCCAATTTAATTTGCTAAAGCATTTTTTCCTCTTTTTTTTTTTTTTTTCTTTTTTTTTGATTTAAAAAGATAGCAAAGGTTTCATCTCTTATTGTGTGATAGATTTTTTAATGTAAAACAGATGTTTACCTAGATACAATTTTTTATATATTTTTAAATTTAAACCAATTGTTTAGAAGAAAACTGATGCAATTGTCTAAAAAATAATTCCTTTATTGTATGGAGTAACGAAAAGTGGGCAATGTCATCGATTAAGAAAAAAAAATAGGTTTGTTGGAGACATAAATTCTTCAAATGTTTTTAAAATTTAGAAAAAAAATTCTGATGTTTTTCATGCAATTTATTCAAAATTTATGTGCCTTTTATATTTTTTTCCACTCATATTTTAATTATATATCTCATCCCACTCATATTTTAATATATGCTATCTTGTTCTATCTCTAGTAGAAATAAAATAAAACCTTTTTCTTTTCTTTTTTTCATGATAAGAATTAAAGAAAATTTGATTTTACAATAGTTGAAACAAACAGGGAACTTAAGAAAGGTAATTCTTAACAAAAAGAATAGTAGCAATTTAAAATAAAAAAGACAAAAGTATTTCATATTTATTAATTTATTACTAAAACCTGGTTTTGTTATCAAATTTATCAATTTCAGGAATAATCAGGCCCCAAAACCACTGAGGATCTGACCAAATTTTTTGCAAAAAACATAGTATTAGTATAACCACGGGCCTCAAACTGGTAATAAACTGGACTAAAATTAATTTTTGTAACTGTAGTGATCAATTAATAAGGCAGAGACCCCGCAAATTAATCAACAACTTGCCAATGTGGTAAATCCTTCTTGACTAGTAAAGTGTAATTCAGAGTTTTTTCACTTGAAAACAGAACTAATTTCAACATAATCTAAATACCTGGTCTCACCCCACGACCCTTCCTTATCCCACTCTCCCCTATATGTTTATTTCACACTAAGTAACATAGCTTCACATTTGGAGCAAACTACATAAGTCTTTCTTCCTTTAAAGTACGAGAGACTATTCGTGTGTCCACTTGCCAATCTAGAAATTGCTGTTTGAGTCGCTCTATCACCTATATGAACAAGTGAAGAGCCCGGTTCCTTGGCCGCATACCAGTGGTGAGAGGGGGGGATCCTCCACTTTTTTGATAGATGCCTTTTAATTTTAGACTGAATCTCTGAGTAGGTAAGGGCTAACGAAGGTGTTGGATGACTACAGCCCTCCTTGGCCAAGCGATCCGCTTGCTCATTGCCAAAGATGTCAACGTTGGATGGTATCCACTGAAGATGATCGTTGTGGTGCTTTGAAATAAGTTGAAGTTTAAGAAGGATGGAGATGCTTGTTTTGTCTCCAACTTTAGTCCAATTGTGTAGGTGTTGAAGGGTGCTGCGACTGTCCGACAGGATCCAAAGATCTCCAAAGTCACTCTCGTTGATTCACATCGAGTCACATCGATGCCCTGTTCAATTGCGATTAATTCACTTCTAAAGACTGAAGTGAAATCAGGATTACGGAGACAGATGAAGTAATTTTGCCCAGATTTTTCAATGAAGAGGCCACTACCAGCTTGGTCTCCCAGTCCACTTCCGTCTGTGTAAAGTTTTACGTCGTCACTGGGAATCTCGCCTAAAATTTCCAAAGCTAGCTGCCTAAGTTCAGCTGAAATATGATCTTTCTTTGTGACCGGGGCAGAAAAGCCGAAGTGGAAATGGACTCTGGGGATTCCCTCTGAAGGATTCAGACAAGATTTTAAGGAGTGGAACTCAACGTCTTCAGAAGGCAAATGCAGAAGTTCAACATGACTGAATGGACTGTTTTTCTTTAGTCGCTGATTGTTGCGTCAATTGTTAAGGTAAAGAGAGGTTCCGTCGTGCTGACCATAGCTAGAAAGTTTCTTGAAGTAATTGGTGAGATTAGCCTTTCTTCTAGTTTGGAGAGGTTGAAGATCAGCCTCAAAGAGGACTATTTCTTTAGGGCAACTATGTCTGAGTCCAGTAATTATTCTTGCAGCACATAGTTGGACCCTTTCCAATTTATCCAAATTAGTGGCAGAAGCACAGCAGTACACAGGAAAGCCATATTCCAGGATGGGTCTAATGAGAGTCAAATAGGTATGTCTTAACGTGACAGCATCGGCTCCCCAATCTTTGTCCACAATATATTTAAGTAAGTTTAATCGTTTTCTGCATTTTGAGACAATATGTTCAATATGTTTGTTACTTGTCCATTCTGGTTCTGAGACAAATCCGAGATATATTGGATGCTTTTCGTAGTCTTGTTATCCATCTTGTTATCCTCTTATTAAGATGGAAATTCAATTATTATCTATAAGGTTGAAAAAAATATGTGTACCAGATAAAGAACAAAATATGCACTTAATATTTTTAGATGTCTAGCTCTTAAATAAACTGCAACATCTGAAGAAAAAAATAATAAGGAAAGATGTGAATCCTATAGTATTTAACTCAATAAAAAAAAATACTTTTTAGAGAGGCAAAAATTATTTTGCTCCAATGAAATACCAATTCTACCTTGGCGAAATCTTTCGTAAAAAATGCATGAATCAATAGAAATTATGAATATTAAAATTTTGCTGAAATTTTTAACACATTGTCATTTCTATATTTTGTACCCTGAATAAATCCATTTTTATTAAAGAAATATTTAATGTATTAAACATGCTTTTATGCATGACAAAAAGTACTAAAATTGCTTGCAGTAACTTAGCCATATGGTTTCAAAATAAATTAAGTTATATAAAAACAACAACAAAAAGTCGTACTAGAATGAGCAATATGTATATCCAAAGCCTATCTTATTATAAAAGAATTTCTTGCACTGACTTCGAAACCCCCCAAAAAAAAAAAATTATTAAAGACATGGTAGTTAGATAAATATATATTGTAGTATAATTTGTTTTTATCATTGAAATAAAATTATTAATATTTTTAATTGTTTAAAATAATGAAAGATAGTGTAAAACTCTAGAATTATTAAAATGTTTATTTTTTTAAACATTATGAAGATATTTATTTTCAAAACTTAATAACATAATTACATTTAGGGTTACATCAAGAAACCTATTTTTCAAAGAGCATGAATTAAATACTGCTCAATTTATTCTAACCATTTATGTGAAATTCATTAGGCTTCTGAGGTTCAATTTATTGTCTCTTCAATCTAAAATTTGGTACAATACTTTTAAAAAAATTTGATACTGTGTTAAAATTTAGCAAACCACAAACACTGTATAAAAAATAATAATACAATGTTTGAATGCTTAAAAATGTCTTCGCAAAATAATTATTTCTTTTCTAATTCGTTTTAAAAGCGTTATTTTATAAGGAATTTAATAACTGCTTTAGACCTTATATCCAAAATACTTATTATGAAATTATGCTCCCAGAAAATTTTCTTTGTTTTTTCAGTACAAATGCATTTTAGTTTTATCTAATTCTTCAAAAAAAAAAATATTTTTTTAGACAATTATATATTTTAATTGCCAAGTACGATAAAATTATACAAAGCATGCCTACAATATTTCGTTATTAAACAAAAATGAATTCAATCTTCTATAGCCGAATATTTGTTCTTGACAGTGGCCGAAAAAGTAATAGTTTCACTATATAAAAACCTAATGTAATTTTGGAAAAAATAGGATTAAATTTGTTTCTTACCATTGACAGCAACAATGCATCAATTGCCTTGAAATACAAAAATTTAAGTAATTCATATAATGTAAGTAGTATGTTACATAGCAAAAATTTTTTATTCAAATTGACCACCACCTTATTAGATTACTGAAGATAATCTCTTATGCCCTTGTCCGATAGCTCCACAAATTATTTTAAGAGGTAATTTGTCCCATTCACGCAATAAAAAAACTCTGAGGGAGTACAAACTTCTGTGCTGCTTATCATTAACTTTAGACTCTAGAATACTGAAAACACAATAGTCTAAAGGATTTAGATCTGGTGAAGAAGAGAGCCAATCTTCTTTCTTAATAAATTTCAGTCAACTGACTTAGAACCAAGCCTGTTTTGTTTTGGCTCGGTGTGACGGTGCAGAATCTTGCTGAAATATTCAATCCTTCTTGGGATACAATCTCTCAGCATGTGGCAATAAATGTGTAGCCAATACTTCCTTTTTGTAATATTCAGCATTGATTTTTACCCATTTATCGATGAATTGCAGAGGAAATTTTCCGTTATTTGACACTGCAGTCTATACCATTGCTGAATTCTTGTTCTGAAAACGTTGCACAGTTCTTACACTTTAAGGTATATCATCTATGGTTGCTGAATATACAACATTATTTTTTAGCATTTTAACTTAGTTCAATACAAAATATTTTCCCCTTCAGAAAAGATTAATCTGTCAATACTTTTGTTAACGTGCCGGTACAGCAATTTCTTACATCTTTGTTATCTTATTAATTTTTGTGCAGTTGTCAAACCTTGAACTTCCCTTTAGTGATAAGGAGAAAACCCAAATCTTCATTTAATATAACTTGCATAGTTCTACGACTCATGTTCTCTTTTGCAGCCATTTTATTAGCAGAGAGCAGTGAATTTCTTTGTCTCTTTTTACGAATTTTTTAAATGAGCTTTTCTGTACGAACTGAGTGTGGGCGACCGGACCTGGGTCGATCTTTACAGCTACTAGTATCCAATAATCGATTTTTAGTTATGTAAATGTTCAATTAAACCCAAGAGATTTTAATTGCTTAAAGATTCTACCTGCAGAAAATCGGCGATCGAAAAGCTGTTTAACCATCAACCTATTCAATTCTATCTTTAAATTTATTCTAAATGTTTTGCTTTAAGCAAAAATCGCCTGCACTTGAAGAAAGCACTAATTACAGGAATAGTGAGAGAGAAATTCTTTTACCAAACGATTAAAATTAATTCCTTTTTTTTTTTTTTTTTTTTTTTTTTTTTTTTTTTTTTTTTTTTTTTTTAGTGTTACAGTATTTAGTAGCTATCCTGTAGTATTCTTATTCAAGCTATATGCTCCTACAACGATTATAAACGTCTGGCATTAGCAGTCAGACGTTTTGAGTTTTATTTATATATTAATAAATATAAAGGTGTTTATTTTAACATATTGTTCTAAACTTTAATTTCTGATACCTTCCTTTTTGCTCTAGTATTCCTTTTCCAGCAATATGCTCCTACAAAGACAATATCTGGCATTAGTAGCGAACGGCAATAGCCGTTCCGGATATTACGAGAAGGGGCGAGAGGATTTGAAAAAAACTTAACTCTTTAATGCCCAAATCGCAATTTTGTAAAAGAACTATATGGATTGATATTAAATGTCGTGAAACTCAACCGGATGATTTCTAAAAAGTTCTACCTCAATCTCCTTCTATTTTTTTGATTTTTGAAATAGTCTAAATCTATTTGAGATTATAAGATGTGAATTCTAAAAACATTTGAAACACTTCAAAAGACTCTCCACGAGCAATGTTTGTGCAGCCTACTTCTGAGGATATCGATTAGCAATAGTTATGAGGGTAACGAGCTTTAACGAGTAGGGAGCAGAATCCTCTAGTAGATACTGTTTATTACTTTACTTGCGTATAATGTAATAATTTATATGAAAATAATTTTTTGAAATAAAATTTGCCCTGACTAACAAAATTTATAAAATATTAAGATAGTAGCTTATTACGGCATTAAATTAATTATTGACTTTTTTGTGCATATTTGAATAGTAATTACTAAATTTCTTGAACTTTCTGACTCTTTGCATGACACTAGGACTTTTTCCTCCTTAGAAAATTGATATGATCATAAAACATTTCCTTTTCCATGACCCAACTTGTCATGCAGCTAATAAATTTCTTTTTTATCGTAGCACGTTTTTCTATTTATTATAATGAATACTATTTTTCCATAATATTAAGGAAGAACCGCATTTTCTCTCTTTTTAATCGTCATTAATTATAATAAAACAACTATTTTGTCCCTAGTAATACTACAAAGAGCTTCCTCAAATATATAGAAATTGTTAGAAACAACAACAAAATATTTAAAGCGATTAAAAAGCCTCCTATGAATAAATTGATAACTTTAATTACTTAAGAAAACGAGAAGAAATCAAAATCTAAAGACTTAAAATCTGCGTTAGAAACAATTGATTAAAACGGTGTTATCACGGTGTTCCTTAAATTTTGGCATGCAAAGGGGGCTGTAACCCTAGGTATGTAGCCACTGGTGATTCCTGTCGTCGACTAAAAGTAACTAAACGCTACTTTCATAAATTTAATTAAACATTTTTACCTGATAATATTTGACTCAAGCAAAATAATCTATAAAGAACTAAATGAACTTTGTAAATTATGATTTCGAGGGAGTTAAATAAATTTTCTTACAACAATTAAGTCATTATTTCAACCAAAAAAAGTGCTCATGTAATTGCAATAGCTTCCCAACTAACTGAAATTTCGGCAAAAAAAAATTCACGTTAAGTCAACACATAAAAATGACCCTTTCAGCACGTCAAATTTCAACTCTATAGTTGCAATTCTGTGGGCTGTAAAGCGGCCTTAGTAGTATTTTTTACTTCGCGTTTAACAGTTACTAATTCTCGAATTAATGTTGAATGTTGATTTTTTTGTAATCAAATTTCTAAGTCAGGGCTGTCCAACTTTGCATGTGGCCCGCCTATCACATATTGTGTGGCCCGCCAACTTCTTATTCAGGCTGATCGGCCTCAGTTTTCTCATTAAAATGTAAGCAAATTCTTTTATAATCCTTCTGCTCCATTGTTTTATAATTAATAATTCAACTATTAATTGTTATTGTATAAAAGGTAAAAGGGTATTGTTCAACTTTTTCAAACTGCGGCCCGCCAGGTGATCAGTGACCGGAATTCTGGCCCGTAGGCTCTTTGCATTTGGACAGCCCTGTTCTAAGCAATAGTTTTTCTGCAACAAAACGTAATGTAGCACCCAGAACAGCGGTGGCTGCAGTAACAGCGTCACATTGTTAACCAAGGTATCCTATAAATTCTGAAATTAAATTAGTGTAATGAAAGTTAACTATAAACTGAAAAATGTTGAGGATCTTTTAATTGAACAATTTTTAATATGATAATCTGCTTGTCAATAAACAAAATTAATTTTCAAGCAAACCGAGGGATTGGTAAGCGAAGCGAGCAGGGGACTGAATCTCATATTATGTTACCAATCTGTTAATTACCTTGAATTTTTAAGATAGTATTATCTAAGAGGAAGAATATTAAGTTGGAAGGAAACGGTATCTTTGTTTGCATTGTTATTGTAGGGAGTTTCTTTGTTAAAACATCGGTCCTTGCTCAAACAAAAGATGCCGAGAAAAAGCGATCTTATTCATAGTTTTGAATCGAAATTCAACAAGAAGATAGCTTTAGGATGTTTTATTCGAAACATGCCGAGTCAATATTTATCTTTTTTATTGTTTTTATCATCTTGCTAAAAATAGGATGACCATGAAAGCGATCCTCAATAGATTGTTTTATTTATTTGTTTAAAGATGTTAGTGAAGGCAAAATATTGCCGTATGGCGGAGATATGAATATAAAGTTTTAGTGGTACTAAAATTATTTGCGGATAACTTTTTTCATATTCTGTCTTTTATTACATTCGGAAACCTATTTTCAAAAGTTTTCAAATTCCTTGAATGCATTCATTCGATTGTTGCGTCAGCAATCCAGTCAAAAATTACTGCTAATTAGCTAATTGTCCATCTTCCGTACCAGGTAAAAAATTAAAAAAAAAAAAAAGGAAAATAAATAATCGATGTTAATCATTTCTATGAAATCATACACAAAACTGAAAAGCATATAACGTCACAACTGAGGAAGTTAAAATAAAATAAAAATTTTATTTATTATTATTTGTTGCCCTACCCCGTGACTGTACGCTATTATACTAAGCAAAACGCGTTTAAAAATGGTAATTCTTTTACATATCCCCATATGAGATTTTATTTTATGTTATAACCGGCGTTGAACTGCTACCCAATTCTAAGTGAACGAATGTCATGTAGCCTTGTACTTTTGAACCCAGCCCAGAACAAAAGGAAACTACCGAATCAAGCATCGGGGCAAACTAGCTGTCGTGGAAGACAAGACTTTTTGATTGGACTAACCCGCATTTGCGTTATGTAGAGAAAAAAACGACTGAAACCTCGGACGGTTAGCCCGATGTCTAGGAGATTCTAACCCATGATCCTCTACCACTAAGGATATTTAACGTCAACACTACGGTTGGTGCAAGCCGGGAGAAGAATCCATATCAGCCGACCACCGCTGGGATTAGAACCTGGGGCACTTATTGGGAGGCGAACGCTCTGTCCCCTGAGATACAGTAAGGGGAGGCAACAAAATCACTTGACGACCCCCCCAGTAGTTACCTGTTTTGAACTATAGTGAAAGAAAAATTAAAGCATTGACCCCTGATATTTCACAACGATGAATGCTTTCTGGAAATAGCTATGATATATTTTATTTGTCGGCATAACTAAAACCGTATTTCTTTTTAGTAAATTTTATTTCTCATGATTCTAATTTCATTTATTAATTAGTTTGCGGATTGTAGTTATTCTAGTTGTAATTAAATTTGAAAACAAACATAATTTTAAGATTCAAAAGGAATTTAAAATACTACAGAAATTCACGAAACTGATTTTTGTAGTTGATTTTACTAAATTAGTCCCACCCAAAAATCTAATTATACATTTCCTCCTCATTACGTTCCGTTTAAATAAGACTTCATACGATTCAATATTTCTTCTTTCTCTCTCCAATTAAATGTCCTACGAGTTCATTAACTTGTAAGTGATTATGCGGTTAATGTTTTTGTCAAATGAAAGAACCCTGATTCGATATTATTGAATATAAACCAATTCGGGTCAGGGTTAGATGATATGTACCATACTTTCCTTTCAAAATAAAGTTACTATTAATAACGTCGTTACATTTGAAATGAGATACATAATTTTTTATTCCGTTTACGAAAATAATCCAATTTCCTTGCAAGATCTAATGATCCAATCGTCACGTGCTAATGTTGCTAACTTCATGGTTAGAGGGGCACGCCCTAAATATGCTAATTAATTAGTGCTAACTAATTATTATACTACAAGTTCAGGCACGGAAACTTTTTCTGGAAAAATTCAGATATGGAATCTTCGGAATATGGGTGAAGCAGATGTTAAAAAATTTTCGACCTTCCGCATTTTTAAAAAAGCAGATTTTAAAAATGCGGAAAGTCGAAATTTTCACATTTTTAGAGGATATCCTAAGAACTTATTGCTCGAGTAAAAATATTTTTTAACTCAAACAATTCCTAATTAATTATTTAAAAAAATCCCAGTTTGCCTAAAAATTTTAACTATATTGTACTGAGCCGAAGGGTTCGTTTCAATTGGAGATAAATAAAACAGTCCTTTAGACTCTAACAATTTATTAGCAGAAACTTCTAGAAAATATAGCTATTTCTAGCAATCAATTACAGCTTAGTAAACAGGTTGTAAAATGTTAGACGGTTCAGTGACTCTCAAATCAGAATTGCAGTCACTAACAGACTCTCGATTTCTCTCTTTGCAAGGCATACTCCTATTTATTTAGTTTGTCTAAAGTAAGAACTCCCCTAACCATTCGTCTGGACCTGTGGTGGTGACTATGGTAACCGGGTATGACTATTTCAAGTATGGGTGTGGGGTCATTGTTTAGAACAGGTTTTGGCTCAGATCGTCTAGAGAAAGATAATCTTTTTCTTCGGTCTCTTGTGTTAGCCCTGGAGTGAAAAAAGGCTACCCTCCCTGAAATGCGCTATTCTTGTTTCCATAGCAGCTGACGGCCTCAGACTTTGTAGCGGGGGAGTTCTTACCGTAGACAAACTGTAAGCTTGGAGACAAAACCCTGGAACTTTCGACACGATTCTCAACAATTCTCGTATAACTTCTATGTAAATATTAGCCCTATAGCTTCGAAACTCAGAATAATTCTGTATACTGATCTCGAAGAAAAAATTAAAAAATTTAAAATTGGAAACGAAATATTTGCAGATTACAGACGATTACATTTTTATACGGATAAATTATTACATTATTTACATTTTAGGAGGGAAATTAATTTCAGTGTATGTATTATTATAATCTCGATTTATATAAGTAATTAAAAAAAAGTAAAAATGAGGATTCAAAAAGAGTTGTAACTTTTTGTCAGTACTTAAAAATGCTTGCCATAAAATTGTTATGAATTTGGAAAATTAATATTTTAGCCAAATTAGCAAATATTAGCTAATTTTTTTTTTCTTTTAATATATATATGCCAAATATGTGTAAATTACTTTCCCTTTTAATTATATCCTAATATAATTTTTTAAATATAATATAATGGAAATATAACTAAACTGTAAAATTATTTTGAAAAAGTGTGCTGTAATGCCATTTTAAGCTGTTAAAATTGTGGTTAAAACTTGCGCTATCTTCAATCGTTTTTTTTTTTTTTTTTAATGAAATACTGATTAATGTGTTTGCCTTCGAAAATTAAATATGAAGGCTTAAGTATCTTGTTTAAATGTTTTCCTCTATCTAATTAGAAAACAATAGTTACTACGTGTTCACGTGACTCAGCCATTTTACTTCATGGCGTCATAGTGTTCCTTCAAGCCTAAAGTACAGTAAATTTTAAGTGAAAAACAAACATTATAGGGCTTCGAAACAATGATACTTAGGTTTATTTGCGTGATTTTAATTTACGAGGACCTAACGTAATGATCATTCACTTAAAGGAAGCTATAGATGTGATGTGATTTATTCGCTTGTTGTCTCGGCCTTCAAGTAAAATTTTACTACACTGTCTTTGATGCATTAAAGATTCTTAATTAAAGATTATTTAAAGTGCTGGTAAATAGTTCTTTCCTGGTGGCTTCTGCTTTGTAGCAAACCTGTTTATATACTCGAGCATTTCAACTGCTTTTGGTTGAAGCACTTTCTTTGAAGAATAAAGCTAAACAATGCGAGAGATAAGGATAAATAATATCACATAAATAAAAATATATAATATTTCTTTTTTTCAAAGCTGATTAACTGAATGTTTAAATAATTGGGGTTTTTTTCCTCGGCTTATTTGTTGCTGTTTCAACTATTAATTCAATAGTTTAAGAAAATAAAAACTATTTTAAAATAAAAATAAAAAGTTAAATTAAAAAATTACGCATAAATGTGTGTGAAGCATTTAAATAGATTATTATTTTTTTTTTTTTTTTACTTTAAGCAAAATAGAAATATTAGAAATAGTAAAGTAATCACAGATAAAAATCCTTTTAAAAAATTACTTATTCGTTAATTAAATTACATGTGTCTTAATTTAATATCAAACTTTTAACAGCATTTATTAGATCTAAAAAAACTAGCTAATAACGATATGCGTAACTTTTCTGCGTTGACGTAAAAAAAATGACATGCTTACTTTTCTCATTGCCTTGCACATTCTGCATTTTAAAATAAAAAGTTAAAATTTAAAATTATACTCTTTTAAAAATCTGAAACAAAAATGCGTGTAAAGCAATTAAATAGATACAGTTTTTTAACTTTAAATATTCTAGAAATATTGGGAATAATAAAGAAATCACGGTTAAAAATCGTTAAAAAAAATTACTCTTCATTAATTAATTTACCTATCTCTTCATTTAATATTAAACTTTTAATAGCGCCTTTATTCGAACAAGAAAAACTAACCATTAACGAAGGCCAAATTTTTGCAAGCTTACGTAAAAAATGACGCGTGTTCTTTTACCATTGCCTTGCACGTTCTGCATTTTAAAATTAAAATAAAACCTTAAATTTCAAAATTATACTCTTTTAAAATTCAGAAAAATGTAAATGTTTCTGAAGCACGAGTATTTAAATAGATACATTATTTTTTTTTTACTTGAAACAAAATAGAAATATTAGGGATAATAATGTAATCATGGATAAAAATCATGATAATTACTTTTTAGTTTAATAAATTACACATCTCTTAATTTAATATCAATCTTTTATCAGCATTCTTAGAACGAAAAAAACTAACCCTTTAACGACAGGCGCTAATTTTTTGAACTGGCGTGAAAAATGGCTTGCTTACTTTTCCCAATGCAATGCATGTTCTGCTACGTCGTTCAAAAGCCTACCTAATTTGAAAAATACCAAAAAGCTACCCATCTTACGCAGGATTTTTTTTTTTTTTTTTTTTTTTTTTTTTTTTTTTTTTTTTTTTAATTTCTAAAAACTAGACATAATTTGTAAAAATAAATTTTTAAAACTTAAAAAATTCCGTAATGAAAAAATCACTCTTTTTCGTTGTACGTACATCTCACTCTTTATAATGCGAAAGTTATTAGACGCCTAGCATGTACTATAATTATAGCAAAGTATTAAAAATATTAAAGTATAAAAACTGGGATATTAAGCAAGACTAAAAGATTAAAAAGAAGTGATCTGAAAGGAACTGCAGTTTCGTAGGTTTGCGTGCAGGGATCGGAAACCCACTTAAATAGTGAAATTAATAAATAAGTTCTATGATCGGATTGTATATCACAGGGGTGGCCAACCTGCGGCTCTTTGACGGATTATTTGTGACTCTCGATAAATGCACCCGAGTTCACTTTTAATTTTCTGCTATTATATTTAAAAAAATTAAATTATTATCGTTCCGTATGTGTTTCAAAATGTCTTTTAAATTACTGACAACAAATATTGCTGTCTAACACTGAATTTACAATTGCAGGGGAAAGATAATATAATGTCTGACTTCTCACAGTGTTTATTCAGTTTTCAAACTAAATTACAATTTTTTCAAAAGGTCATTAAAAATAAAACATTTTGTGATTTTCCTCGAATTAAGAAAAAAAAAATTTGTTCCAATATTAAACAAGAAAAACTCAACGAGTATATAAAAAAGCTAGAAGGAATATTGACGGAATTCCCAAACTTGGAATATTTTAAATCGTCTCCTGATTTTTTTTTTTTTTTTTTTTTAATCCATTTGAAATTATCACAATTCAAGGTGAGTTTTCCATTTCCAATATAATTATAACCCAAAAAGCATCTGGAGAATTCGAATTAATAGAGATGCAAGAAGATTAAGCTCTACAATTAAAATATCAGTCGACATCGATTACTGAATTTTAGAAATTTGAACCAGAATCGAAGTATCCTGAATTAAAAAAGGCTTTGTCGAATTTTAAAGAATTATCAGGAGAAGTAAAATAAATGTGTTTAATTTTTAATATTTAAATTCAATACACATATTTTGTACTTTTAATTATGTTTTCAATAAATATAATTTCTTTAAAAAAATGTATACCTTTTTGCGTATTCTAATTTGTGCTATACGTTTTGCCTTTTAATTACGATTTTAATTGCGGCTCGCGAAAAATTTCGAATTTCAAAAAATGGCTCGACTATCAAGGAGCTTGGCCACCCCTGATATATGATCTTGTTCAAACAGAATTATAATACGAAAAATGGTTAAGTGCAAACAAGCTGAAAAAATACGTTTGCATGGAACACTCAATTTAATTAAAAGCCGCTTATGGTACAACTCTGTTTTAATCACCGTAAGTTTTTACGAAAAACCATTTTACATCACTCATATTTTTACACAGCTTTGAAATAATGCAAAAGCAAAAATTCTAGTTTTAGAAGAATCTAGGGTGATGCCCCTTGCTTTAAATGAAATCGTATTCTTTTTAAATATGTCATCAGGATCTTAATCACTATTTTGAGTCATGTCACTTATTACAGGTGCTATATAGATGCCTTAACTTACCGCCGATCGATATGCACGGTTTAATGTATCAAAATTTCTGTCAGGTGGTGAACTTGGTTCTTTACAGTTATTTCTTTACAAATTAGGATGTTCGATCATGTTTTCGTGATATTCTACTCAGCTGCATCAATATTTAATTTTAAGATTTTTTTTTACAAAGCTCTTGGCTGGCTGTTTGTAAAAAGTATTACACATCGAACGAAACTATTGTCTTTTGTATTACTTAATCCTAATCATGAAGCAGTTATCAATAATGGATTCATATATATTAAACCAGCGGTTTCTAGATGGTGCTTTGCGGAAGCCTAGGTTTCCTTGGAAGAATTAAAGGGTTTCCGTGAGTTAGTACTTTTTATCACCAATGATGCGTACTTTTATAGCATTTTTTAACCTCTAGTTAATTAGTACTTTTTATAATCTCTGACTATATTTAGATCCAACCTGTACTTAATAACTTATTGAATCTTTCAGTGGCCGTTAACAAATTATTTCAAGTAAAACGCAAATGAAATAAAAATTATTATATATTATATATATATATATATATATATATATATATATATATATATATATATATATATATATATATATATATATAATAACAACATATTTAACAAATTATGAAAAGAACAAGCATTTATAAAATATTGCATAAGTATTTAATATCGCGTTTTTCAAATCGAAATAAAATAATTAAATCCTTTAATAAAGAAAAATGTTTTCCAAATAATCATTTTTAACGTTTATAACAGTTTTTTAAATTTCATTTCGAAGTAAATCATAATTCAGCTTATTTTGATCATTTTCAGCTTTTGCCAACAACAAAAAAAATATGTATAACTAGACATGTAGTACAAGGGCTACAAAATTTAACTGTAGAAAACTTAAGATTATTAATGATAAAATGATGAAAAATCTTTATCCCTCTAACTAATACTTTAAAAATAGTTTTTTTTTTTTTTTTTACAGGTTATAATGTTCACAATTACCTTCATTAACTTCTTTTATAAAGTCTTGGTTCCGCCGAAAAAAGTTTGATTATTTAGTATTCCTTAGCCGAAAAATATTAGGAACCTGCTGTGTTAAACAAACCGGAATGAGCCTCTAAAGCACCTGAAATATTTTATAATATGTCCCGTAATGTTTAAGGGATAGTTAAATTGAATTTTCAGAATATTGTATTTTATATACAAAAGATTTTACTTGGTTGAAAAACTCTGTCTTAACTTTAATTCATAATAAATAATATTTTCAAAATATATGATTTTCATAAAGTTTTTGATAAACACTCTGCCCAACTAGCCGGCTGCGGTGACCCATTGGCTCACTTTCTTATCTTACTGCATGTTGGAATAATTGCATTAGTACTGTTTGTCTAAGATGGGTACTCTGCCAGCCATTCGTCTGGAGCTGTGGCGGTGACTATGGTAACGAGGTATGATTATTTCAGGTAGGGGTGCGGGGTCCCTCTTTAGGACTGGTTTCGGCTAGAGAAAAGGAGACCTCTTTATCGAAGCTACCCTCCCTAAAATGCTCTCTTCTTGTTTCCATAGCACCAGACTGCCGCAGACTTTGTGGCTGGCAGAGTACCTATCTTAGACAAACAGTACTAAATTTGTAGTATTAGACAATTTGTAGTGTAGACAATTTTTAGTATTTTAAGTCCGAATCGTGGAAATAAAAATCGGATTAAAATCCGCCGCTTTGTGGCTTCCTGAAATAGTATAGTAAAAATGAAAATCAATGGGCAATTGCTTCGCTACACGATCTTGCCTTTTCGCAGCATAATTATTGCTTTATTTATTTATTTTTTAACAAAACGAAATAATAATATCGTTCACAAACATATATCAAATACATTTTAAATTTCCAAAAATTTCAGTATTAATAGCTTTTAAATTAGTTATAAGTGGGTATTGTATTTATTGATATCTAGAAATCATAACATTGCAAATAAAAGGTATTGGGGAAATTAATAACGCTATTACAATATATTTTTACGTGGAAATTACTATATCACTTAATTGAAAAACTATTCAAAAGTTTTAAAAAGATTTACTAAATTAAACTTTTTTCTTCTTTTAATTCTATATGGTTTTTGTTAAAAAAAAATATTCCGTATACCTTTTTCTCAATAATTTCTTTTCATATGAATAACTCTTTAATATATTTCTATCATCAGACTTTTCAATAACCTTCTTCATAATATCCCTAAAATTCTTTTACGTGTCCTTGACGAAACGAAATAGGATTTAAAATTTTGTTTATGCGTTACATTTTATCTGTACAATCTGAAAGCAATTAACTGTTTAAGTGGTTTTATTTTCCTCCATGTATGTAGTAAGCATTTAATAAAATGTCAAATGGTTTATTACAGAATCAAATTTTTCAAAGGACGTTTAGGGTCATTTTGTCCTATTGATTTATTTTATGCAAATCAGCTAACTTAAGTGTTTTATTATCTCACCTCATTTATGATCGAATCACGATATAGAGTCGAACTTTTATCAACAGATACTTACAGACAACCTTTCTTTAGAATTTTTTTTTTTTTTTTCCTTTTATATGATATTTATCTCGTCGAAGCAACAGCCTTCTTCTTGACGCAGAAATCTGAAATGTGCACTGAAAACATTTTAAATGTTGTAAATGTTTTTAGTAACTCTTTTTCTTCGCAAATACTGTAAAAAACACTTCCCCACCCCCCAAAAGGGCCTAAGCCCCTCACTGTTTTCAGGCCAAGTATGTAAAAGCGGTGGTTTATAAACCCGTTGACGCAGAATTTTTAATAAACTTACTTTTCTCATTATTTTGTATTAATTTAGGTCAAAAGTAAGTGAAAAATATTATACTTAGGATTTTAATAATTTATGGTTATGAAATGCGGCATGAATCACCGGTGTTTTAATTCTGCTTTTGAGGTAAAATCTTTCAGACACGGCTCACTTCCAAACAAAATATTTATTTTTTCAAATTTGCAGTTATTTAGATCTAAAAGAACCTGTTATTCATCATTGACATTTCTTTAATTTACAAAATCAATTATTGATAAATTTTTGAAAATGAATGGAAAAAAAAATATCAAACAACTTTTTATTTTTGGATGTTATATTTCAGTACAAATATAATTCCAATAATTTAACAAATTTTTTTTTATTAATATTAGACTGTTTTTTATAATTAAAAATTACCAAAGCTTTAAAAAAATTTAGGCGTCAAAAAACTTTTTAAAAGGGACACCAGT
The DNA here is from genome assembly GCA_949128135.1 of Parasteatoda lunata. Lineage (NCBI taxonomy): Eukaryota > Metazoa > Arthropoda > Arachnida > Araneae > Theridiidae > Parasteatoda > Parasteatoda lunata. Next base: position 68,858,634 of record OX421971.1, read on the forward strand.
GTCCCATCTGTGTCAGGGAGTTAAACGCTCAACACGGGTCTGTTTTCATTTCATAGCATTTTGTAACTCAGGTAGTTCTTATAAAAAGTAGAATCTATACTGCCTACAAATTTTTTGTTTTGAAAAGTTTGCTGTCTAATATGTATATATATATATATATATATATATATACAACAAATCAAATTTGCTCAAAAAAGTTATAACTATTTAGAAGTTGAATAATTGCAGTTAATTGGCATGTCTTCAATAAGTTAATCAGTAAAAAACCCTCGTAATATTTTCAATCCTTTTTAAGCCTAGTACCTCAGCTTTTTAATATCTAACGTAAAAACTGTTTCTTGAAATCGATTTTTGAACAAATTATATTGGTCACATTTCTGACTGAAAGCAATTTATTTCTGAAAAGTTTACGTTTTCTTTGCTTGTAATAAATAATCTATGCAATTTTCAAAATCAATGAAATCGAGTAATGTTTGACCATAGAGAGCTCTATTTTCTGTGGTTGAATATAAATATGCTTATAAAATATATTTTATTGATCTATTTATTTAATTAAATATGAACATATTAGCAGTGAATCGAACTACTATGAAGTATCTTAAATTTGGGAGATGGATATCTCACAAGGAAAATTTGCGAAAATCGCCAAAAATAGTATATTTTTAAGTATTTCCAAAAATAAACGTTTATTTCTATTTTTTCGGATAGTTATTTATTTTTTGCTAGAAAAAACCAGAGTTTGCTTTATTCTCCGCTAGTCTATTCGTGTTTCCATGCATGAGTAGATACCACCCTGAAGTTTTCGAAAAATTGAATTTTCTTTTTTGAATATTTTGTGTGTCTGTAGTGAGTAAAATAAAAATTTATTTTGTGAAATTCGGCCTTATGTAGTAGACCTGAAGAAAGGACCGGGATATCCTAAGTGGTAGGACGTTGTGGTCGTGGTCGTGACATCGAATCCCCGTGTGTTAAATGGTGACCGAAGTCACAAAGCCCTCCAAGTTCCCAATACAAATCAATACCTCTGGAGGTACTGAATTGGAGATTGATCGTTCTCTGGTTTCAGGTTAAAAAAAGTTACGATCTGTGGATGAGAATGGAGTATAATTGGGTGACATGCATTGGCTGAAGTTGTATTCTGCGTCGTAAATGGCGCCATTGAAAAAAACAAAAAACGCACCCTCTGCCTTAAAAAATTCGCTTGATTACAGGCGATTGGCATAAGTAACAACAATAGACCTGAAAATTTAAATGGCCAGTAGACTAACAACTTGGTAGCCACTTTTTTCTCAAACCTAATAAGCCGGTGCCCGATATCGATAGGAGCTTTTCATTCAATAGTCGCTCTTTTCCAAGAAAAAATTTTTGCGTGAATAAAATTATATTTAAAAAAAAATAATATTAGAAATAATTTACTACAATATAAAGTTAATTTAACAATAAAAATTATATGAATATGTGACAAAATTTAGTTAAACATACTGACTAAAGGAATTTATTTAAAAATATTTGGGGAGGCAAAATACATTTAATGTATACATAATACGTAACTTTGAAATACGTGAATTGTTAACGATTTTTCCATATGAATCTTACCATCGCAAATTGAGGGACTCCGAAGTATCAAAATTTTGAATGGATACATCGGACATTTTTATGAAAATTCTGTTTTCCAGTCTCTTGGATTCTGATGTAGTTCTCTCATAAAGCAATTTTTAAAAGAAAAATATGGGAAAAGAGGCTGGTTGCTTTTTTTTTTTTTTTTTTTTACTTGCCAAGTTGCGAGTGGTGATTTTCGTGTCTATTATGAAGTGTTTACAGCTACCTATATGCACTAGGTAATTATGCAACATGCACAAATTTACAAACTACAATCGCGTTTTCCATAAAAACATTATCCTTATTTTTAATTTTTATGCTATTTTATCTTCTAATTTTGTTGAAAAGTTCGATAAAGTTAGCGCTATTCTTTTTTACAATTGTTAAAAAATAATTTATATTTTTTGGCTGTTTACACACATTGCGGAGCCGCTAAGTGCTAAATTCTTGAAAACGGATCTTCTAACTGCCTTCGGGGAAAAGTAACTTTATAAAATCTCTTTACACTGGAGATAATTTTTAATTCGGATTAACTATCTAAGTGTATCTTTTTTTTAAAAAAAATTAACATTGTTTCTTTTTGTTGCTATGGTAATAAATATAAATTATAAAACCAATTTCGCTCCTTTTATCCTTTCATCAAAAGAAAAATTGTTTAATCAATATCGCACTTTTCAGATTTTATAAACTGATTTGATTGAAATTTCTTAAAAACGCTTACACTAAATATGTTTGTTTTATTTATCAACCCTTATCTTTTTTTATTTTTAAACCCAAATGATTAGATTGAAAATGCTTTATGGTTATAAATTGCTGTCCACTTTTATAATTTAATTCGAGTATTTTGTTATTTTTATTTATTTTTTTTAATCTTATAATGGAAAGACTATTATATTCTCGTATCGGATTTAATTTAATTTTACTTCTATTAAATTTCGTTCTAATCCTTCAAATATTGCATGTTCCATAAAAAAAAATTCAATATATATTCATATATATTGACTTCTGACTGTCCCCATTATAATAAATAATCATACTTACAGTAATTTTTCAAGTTTTTAATAATTAATGTATTTATTATTCATACAAAACCACTTCATTTCCAATTGTTGAAATTCAAATGTAATTGCTAATAGCGTGTAAAATCTCCTTGTACAATTTTTACCGTTATGAAAAACACCTTCTAAAAACAAAAAATAACAAAACAACTAATAATTAATTGATTTAATAATTCATTTACAATTTAGTGGAATTCTTAAATAAAATCGCATTCATTTTGGTGTTTTCTTTGTTTTTAAATTTAATTTTTGGTTTGGTTTTTAATTTAATTACAAATTTTCCTTTTAAGAAGATCAACATGTAAAAACAAGAAGTAACAAAACAACTTATAATTAATTAATTTAAGAATTCATTAACAATTTATTGGAATTCTAAAATAAACTTTGCATTCATTTTGATGGCTTCTTTGTTTTTAAATTTAATTTTTTGATTTGGTTTTTAATTTAATTACAAATTTTCCTCTTAAGAAGATCAACTTGTAAAAACAAGAAGCAACAAACCAACTTATAATTAATTAATTTAAAAATTCATTTACAATTAAGTGGAATTCTAAAATAAAATTTGCACTCATTTTAGTGACTTGGGTTTAAATTTAATTTACAGCACACCTCTACTGCTTAAAACTATATATTTATAAAAAGAAATTGTTAGTATTTTTTGCCTGATTGTTTATATGAGTTTCTCTTTATCGCCCTCGTAAAATTTTAATGTGTTACCTTCATTTCATAAAATTTCTTAAAACTGCAATTATTGTAACAAAACTTCATTTGTTGTTAGCTAACTTAACTATTTCGCTTAACTGTTGAATTAATCGTCTTTACACGAATTAAATATTATTAGCTGTATTTTATTTCTTTTGAAACGTGTATCGATCATTAACTAAAGCTAAAATGGAAGACATCATTCTTTTAATAAGACGAGGAAAAAGTGACTCGGTGAATTTAACTTTATTAACTTCTACTTCATTATGGTCTAGATTTCGAATAATTATTTCGTTAATATACCTTGGAGCACAAAGTTTCCCTCAATTTTACCACTAATAACATCTTTCGAAAGAGGAAGATAATGATGACAAATGTTAATAGGAAAACATTCGGTCTTGTTGAAATTTCTTTTGTTCGATAGATTTTTTTTTTTTAATGTTTAGATCGCAGACTTAATCTGCATGCAAAATTTTAAATTTTATGAATATGTCATTCATTACTCATTAAAAACTTGTTTTGGTCTTAATCATTATTTAAGACAAAATGAAAAATAAGTTCGACAAGAATTACAACTTGCAACATTGCGTACTGAATTCACAGAAAGATTCACTTCTGCACATAAGACCAAACGTTACGAAACTGGCGCTCATTTTAATATCTTCCAATTTTCCATACTTAATTTATGTAGTTAAAATATCAGTAGGCTAAAACAAAATTGCAAAATGGCAGTTGTCTGTACATCTGATCATGATATGGTGATAGCTAATACGCAAAAGCTGTAAAACCATATTGAAGATCAAATACAAATAACCAACTAAATTTTTAAAAAAATTATTTTCTACGTCTTTGACGTCATAGTTTAAATCTGCATTGAAGAATTCGATTAAAATGAATTTTTAATCGCCTATCATTTTCACTTGGTCTTCCAACAAGCCTCAAATTATTTTAAAAATTTTGCTTTTTTAAACCTCGACCCAATAAAGTATAGAAAAATGAATATGCCGAATACATTCTATAAAATTCCATAAAAATATATTCTTATATTCTACAAAACTATAGACAATATTAGAAAAAGATTCTATGTAAAACCAACATATAGCAGGAAAATACGGAAAACTGGATAAGCTAATTCAAATTTCCACGATTCAGTGATACACACACAGTATTCAGTGATAGTTTAATAACGTACGAAAACAGAAAGGTGCTAGTACTCCCCAGTCTTTTCATCTGTGTGGACCAGTCAACGTATGAAAATTTTACTGCAGAAGATGGGTGGATCTTGATTGTTTATATTTTAGACGGCTTTGATTTAATATTTTTAATTTAACTGTAAATAAGCATGCCTTCAAAACAAAATACAGTTACATGTGCAGCCGGTACGAATCTTAATTTTAAGTTTATCTCAGCTCTCAGTTAACCTCTCGTCCATACAAAGTCGCACAAACCCGAGAGAAATACACCACGGTAAGCAAAATGGAAATAATTTAATGTACCTAGAGTAGTCCAGTACTATTTTATCCACGAACTTGTACCGATATTAATATAAAATATATTCGCCCCCTTTTTTTCAGGACGAACAGGTTTAAAACTTCCATTTATTTTAGGGATTGCATGCTTGCCTTGCTAATGAAAGGCATAAATTCATCTTTTAAAGATGTGCTCAAAAAGAAGAAAGAAAAGATTTTTTAGCCCCTCACACGAAAAGTACTACATAGGTTTTTTCTTCCCCTACTAATTATTATCTTCTCTTTCCAGCATCTTAGTTTTGTTCTTGATATTGAAAAATAGTTCTCACCTAAATAAGCATTTTTCGCATCAAGTTGCCAAAGATTGTCAAATGACGAAATACTTTGCTCTGCTGCTTGTGAAAGCTATATTTTATATTTAAGAATTTAAAAAAATATTTCTTAATAATAATAAGATTTTCCACTTGCTTTTTTTTTTCATTAATTAGTCTACACCAAAAAACTTTTTTTTAGTAACGTTAAACCCAATTATATGAAAAAGCACAAATTTGCCCATTTTTCATGCCAGTTTTGGTGGTTAAATTTGTTAAATAACTTTTTGATCATAATATTTTTGAAAATCATATGTACATATTTTTCATTTGTCTTTTGTAAAGTAAACCTATTTCCTAATGCAAATATCAAACTTGTCTAAAAAAATTAGATAAACATTTTATAGAGGAGTGCCCAAAATCAAATTCGTAACTCTTACAAAGATCGCTTTGCGCACATCACCGTTCCTTTATTCCATGTCTGTTCCTATAAAAGGAGCAAAGCTTAAGCGACTATACTTCATCGAATAATTTTATTTCTACGATGGGGAAGAGTGTTATTATCTTAGACCACATGTACTTTAGACCAGTATCAACATTTGCATCCTGAATATAGAATTTCAGCATTTAATATATTTATATTTATAAACGTCGTTTAACAGCCGACCAAATTTTTGGGTTTACGATTACTAATGTTCAACTCTGTAGCCTTGTAATTTTGAACCCAATCCAGAAGACAAGACAAAGTATTGGGAGAAATTTGCCTTTGTGGAGAACTTTTTTGGTGAAACTAACCCGCATTTGCGTTACATGGAGGGGAAAACCTCCCACGGTTAACCTGACGGTAAGGGAACTCTAACCCATAATCCGTCTAGCACTGAGGATATTTTACGTCAGCACTGTGGTTAGCACTGCGACATCGACCAACCATCGCTGGGATTCCAACCCGGTCACCTCATTGCAAGGCGAACGTTCTATCCCTTGCGTCATCACGGCTCGCATTCAATATATGTAGTTGGTACCTTTAACAGCAGGAAATCATATCTGGTTTTTCAGCCATGTACTAGATCAGGGGTGGCCAAGCTCCTTAATAGTCGAGCCATTTTTCAAAATTTGAAATTTTTCGCGAGCCGCAATTAAATACGTATCTAAAAGGTTTTCAAAAACGGTATTAAAAATTTTTGTTTTACGGAAATTATATTAATTGAAAACATATAAATAAAAGTACAAAACATGTGTATTGAATTTAAATATTAAAAATTAAACACATTTATTTTACTTCTCTTGATAATTCATTAAAATTTGGTCAATAATTGGTGACAACACTTCTCAGTAATTCTTTGAGATATTACTGATCGGTATTTGGATTTCCCGAATTTTAAAGTGAAATAAAATGATTCATAATAAAAGGTTACGTACTTAACGTAACCTTTTGTAATTTCGGATACTTCGATTCTGGTACAAATTTCCAAAATTCAGTAATCGACGTCGACTTATGCCTTAATTGTAGAGCTTGATCTTCTTGAATCTCTATTAATTCTAATTCTCCAAATACTTTTTGGGTCCTAATTATATTTGAAATGGAAAACTCGACATGAATTATATTAATTTCAAATGGATTCCGAGAAAAATCAAGAGACGATTTAAAATATTTCATGTCTTGAAATCTATTTTGGAAATCCGTCAATATTCTTTCTAGATTACTTTTTCTTAGAAAAAAATGAATAAATTATTTGTAGATCGTGTTAATCGGTCTGGAGTCGGACGATTACGCCACTGTTTATGTTCGTTCGCGCAGTTTTCGATGAGTCATATCATTCTTAACTTGGAAGGAAATGAAATTTGTTACAATGTTGCACTTAGTCTTTTATATATGTCAGGGGTGGCCAACCTGCGGCTCGCGAGCCACATGCGGCTCTTCGAAGGCTCGAGAAATGTACCCGAGTTCCCTTTTTATTTTTGTGCCAATAGATTTTAAAATATAATATATTTTAAAAAATTATTATCGTTCCGTATGTGTTTCAAAATGTCTTTTTAATTACTGAGAACAAATATGAAAGACTAAGTGCAAAGAGATGCAAGAAGATCAAGCTCTACAATTAAAATATAAGTCGACGTTGATTACTGAATTTTGGAAATTTGTAGCAGAATCGAAGTATCCTGAATTTAAAAAGGCTGCTTGTCGAATTATTTTAATAATCGGAACAACCTATTTATGTGAATCATTTTATTCCACTTTAAAATTCGTGAAATCCAAACGCCAATCAGTATTAACTAACCAGCATCTCAAGGAATTACTGAGAAGTGCTGTCCCCAATTATTCACCAAATTTTAAAGAATTATCAAGAGAAGTAAAATAAATGTGTTTAATTTTTAATATTTAAATTCAATGCACATATTTTGTACTTTTACTTATATGTTCTCAATAAATATAATTTATGTAAAAAAAAAAAATAAAAAAAAAAAAAATTGAATACCTTTTTTGCATACCTTTTAAATACGTATCTAACTGCGGCTCGCGAAAAATTTCAAATTTTGAAAAATGGCTCAACTATTAAGGAGCTTGGCCATCCCTGATATATTTTGTCAGTAATTTAAAAGACATTTTGAAACACATACGGAACGATTATAATTTTCAAAAATATAATAGCACAAAAATGAAAAGGGAACTCGGGTACATTTAACGAGAGCCACAAATAATCCTTCAAAGAGCCACATGTGGCTCACAAACCGCAGTTTGGCCACCCCTGTACTAGATAACTTTTTATTTTTCTGTAACTGGTGAGTGTTTCTTTTTTTTTTAGCCAGTTTGGTTTAAAATTAAAACCCTATAAAACTAACCCCATAAAGGTAAATTAAGTACCAAATCGTCATTCTCTTTAAAATTAAGAACCAAAAAAAATATTTTTCTTGAAAATTTGTTTTTTAGAAAAATAATTTTTTTTTTGTTCGGCCTGATGAAGAAAAAAAAGTATTGTTTTTGTAAATTGAACAAATTTCAGTATTGTATCTTTGACCGGTCCAAGGTATGTGTAAATGTTAGAAATATTTAAATAAAATATTTCTGAGTATTAATCTGATTTATTTTACCTTTGGTAGCTTGAGCTTGGTTGTGAACTAAGTTTTAATTGCATGAATATCCGAATTCAAGGAATTACCTTCTATTGGTCCAAAGTACACCGTATGGAGGTTTAAGGTACAACAGTTTATTGTACCTTAAACCAATTTTTCTTACTAAAAGAAAAATTCTTAAGTGCTTGTTAGAATTCTTTCTCAAAATGTATTACCTACAAAATGTATTGGTCTTTTTAAATTATCTGCATAAAAAGATAAAAAGTTAAAATTGATCCAAGATATAACATTCTCTCCTACTTATTTTATTCCAAAATTATCAATTAAATTAACTATTCATACCTAACGTTGTTTTAACTTTAAAATAAAGGATAACAATAATACAAATAATATTCTAAACAAAATCTAAAACATTCAGTCAAATAACTTTTGTTTCTTTTTTTCGCCATGATGTTGTAATTAAAATACATTGATCTTTAATCGAACAGTTCTAGGATGTCATGGGCATCATATCTGACTGTTGCGTCAACGCATACCGTCTAACCAGTTCTCAATTATATTTCCTCGTTGTTTCGGTTTCGCAAGATATGTACGTTGCTAATTAACACGGCACAAATAAAGGTATTGCATTTAAAAGCATGTTTAGCGATTTCCTAATGTCAGGAATCTCGAATTTCACTCTACTTTGATTATAAATTGCCAATGCATTCATGCCATATTGCTGTTGAAATTGTGGTCTTCTTAATATTAATTGCATTAAAATTCAGTTTTCATATATTCTATGAGAAATATAGTAAAATTCTGTTTTCTTTTTTTCTATGAAAAGTATATTAAAAGTAGCTTTCATACTTTAAACAATCTATAAATAATTTGTTACCTTAACTTTTTTTTTCTTTAAAACTTGACTTCAAAGACTGCGCATTTTTTAGATAAATAGCGAATCTTTATAATCGTTTTTCTATTTACTGATTTAAACTTTTGTTCCGAAATAAAATAAAAACACATTTTGGAAAAAGAATTATTTTACAACAATAGTTTTAAATTGTGCCAAATTTGAAAAGTAATTTTAGCGCATTTCTTATGAAAAATTAAAAAAAATATCAATGCAGAATTTTCCTATCTTATATTATCAGAATACCTTATATATATTAGAATACCTTATATTATCAGAATACCTTATATATATTAGAATACCTTATATTATCAGAATACCTTAATTTCAGAATAATCAGAATAAAAGTTAAGTGTTCAAACTTTAACAGATTTCAACGAAAATAATTTTAATATTCTAAATATTTGGACAAAAACCTGCCTTTAATTTGTTTTGTTTGGTTTTTAAGTATAATCCTTCGAAACCTTTTTAGAATTTGTAAATTTTATACTCATCTGCTTGTAAGTTTCTTATGAATTTAATTTATTTATTTTGTGAAAATAACGGTTTAAATTAATAAGATAAAAGGCACAACTTGTACTCCCACTAGGGTATATAAATATACTTTAGTATTTCCACTTGGGTATATCAAGCTATTTCCCTCTAAATTATGCATAGAATTTTAAACTTACCATTTATTCAAGAAAAAGGGGTGGCTTCAGAATCGATTTTGGTAATTATTTAACTTTAAAAACTTATTTTATTTTTATGAAATATTTGAAAGAAAAATTGCACTATTATTTTGAATTCCGACTTATGTTGCATTTTTAATTAGCATGGTTAATTGAAGAGTTTTTCCAACTTACATTGATTCTAATGATATAGGAAGCTAAAAGGAATTTTTTGAAATTTTTTTCGTATTATAAATTAATTTTTATAAAAGAAATTTTAAAAATTATGAAAATTAATACGATTAATTTTATCCCATTCTACAAATAATTATAAATGGAAATTCTGGAATTGTCTGTTTATTATATTTTACACTCTTCGTTTTAGTAGTTATTCTTATTATAAATTAATATTGAAAATACTTAAAAACGATACCAGGACAGATTAGAACACTTAAAATTTTTCCCCTACCATGTAATCTCGATATAATTTTTCCAAAAATAAATGTTGGAAAATTTATAATTTGCATTCCAAAAATGAACAAATCTCCTCCATTTTCTATTTTATTAATTAAAAAAAATGCTGTAATAATTACCTATTAAAATACTGAAAGAATTACAGTATGAAAAATGAAAACAATGAATAAAACAAGTTGAAAACGATACAAAAAAAAATAATTTTTAATCATGAAGTTATAATTAAAAATATTGAAAGAAACATACTGCGTGACATGAACACGATATTCTTTTTTTATTATATATAAAATTATAAATAAAAATATGAGAGGTGAAAACGATTACTTTTTTTCTTCTCATTATCAGAATAATTATTTACGAATACGCTACAGCAATATTTTTCAAAATGGCAACTTCATAACATGAAAACAATTGAGAGACTATTTTCCTATGCCATTTTGGCCTCTCATAATGAGTGAAAGCGAAAATCAGAGGGAGCGAGAACCTGTTCCAATTAATCTTCAGTTTCAAAACAAACCCCGACCACGTTTTTGTGCACTCCATCTACCCTGCGCATGCTTACTCCATTCAAACTCACTTCTCTAGATACCTGTTGGCCGCGCGCTTCACATTGACGACCCTGCCGCGGCCAAGCTTGCATGTTATTTTTTTATTTCCATCGTTGAAAGCGGAAATAATATTGTTTGTATATAGATAACAATTTAGTGCCTCATGTCGGATAGACTCTCAATTCTCCTTGAATCTTTGCATTGCAGGGGACGATTGTATGATCTCTTTAGTCAAATCGAAAAGGAATTCGAAGTGCTATACAGTGAAAACATCGCATGTAAGTAGCTTCGCACGTGTTTTCTTTTTATTTATTTTTGTTTATTTACAAAATGTGTGCTGCACGACTCTATCAGAAGATCGAGTAGGTCTCCTGTTTCGTGTTTATTGATGGTATTTTTATTTCATTTCCCGGATGTCCGGGCTTTATCTATTTTTATGTCTTTTATCCCGTCTCTTCTGGCATTTATTTCATTAAAATTTATGTGTGTTTCATATTAAAATAAACGTTTATCATGATCTATATTTAATTAAGGAAAGGAAATGTTGTAAAGCAATTTATTTTAATATTTAAACATTGTAACTTTTTTTTTTCTTTTTTCAATATTTATTAAAACCCTGTGCATTATTTCCTCCTTTTCAGTTTTTTTTTTAAACAATCTATGTACCATATTTTATTTTAAAATAATATTGCATAGCTTTGTGTGTGTCGTTAAATAAATAAATTTAGTTTTTTTTAATATTTTTTTAAGAAATACCACAATATTAAGTTGGTATTAAATATTAATTCATCATTCGACAGATTATGGTGTTATAAGAATATATTTTATTTTATAACCATCGTTAAACAGCCGACGCAATTTTAGGTTTACGGCTACTAATATGCAACTCCGTAGCCTTGTAGTTTTGAACCCAATCCAGAAGACATCGGAACTTCTGAACCAAGTATTGGGAGAAATTCGCCTTCGCGGAGGACTTTTTGGTTAAACTAACCCGCATTTGCATGGATAAGAAAACCTCTCGCTGTTAGTCTGACGGCAAGGGGACTCTAACCCATGATACCACTGGGGATATTTTACGTCGGCACTGTGGACGGTGCGAGCCGCGTGCAAAATTCATATCGACCAACCATCGCTGGGTTTCGAACCCGGTTCACTTCATTGGAAAGCAAACGCTCTGAGCCATCACGGCTCAAATAAGAATATAATTATAAATGTATAAGTTGGAATATAGTAATAAACGTATAAGTTGGAACTTTAATAGATGAGAAATGTAGTAATTTTGTCAATAAGCACACAAGAAAGAAATGGCAAGGCTAGACTCATGAAAAAGAGGACATGGCCAATTGTTCCCAAGCTCTATTGAACTTCCTCACAAAAAAGGAATATTTTTGAATGAATTTTTAAAAAAAGACAGAGAATTACATTTATAAACAAACAAAATGAATTATAATATGAAACCAGTTGACTTTTTCAGCAGAAAAAAGTACTAATGAGACAAGTGATAGTTAATATTTTAGAATGTTTAAGAAAATTGAAATACCGAAATCAAATGGTAAAACCAACAGTTTTGAGAAAACTGCAACAGAAAATCGAAATACTTGTGAAGTTCTTTTTCATGGGGTTTCCATTGGTGAGAGAAAACCTTGAATTGACAAAAATAATTACATTTAGACAGAAAAAGTCAGGTAATATTACATTTTCTTCCAAATCTTGCTACAAATATTAGAAGAAGAAGAAATAGATTATCTTAATAATCGCTGTAACAATCAGCAGCCAATGAGATTCAAACTAAATTTCACATCTTTTGTAAAGATTTCTAAATATAAATTCCACTGTTTTTTTTTTTTTTGTTTGTTTTTTTTTCCTAAGCAAAAATGTAAGTTCTTTTAAAAATGTCATTTAAACAATTTTTTGCTTCAAAATGTTTCTTAAATATAACAATATTTGGATGATTTATCAAAAACTTGAAATTTCCAAATCACACCAAAACTAAAAACGCTTTAAAAAAATCTGAAAAATTAATGCTTTTATAAGGCACTTAATACGAGAAAAATAAAGGGGTTAAGTCCATCTTCTGGTTCAGAAAATGCCAAGAAAGTGATTTTTTTCGTATACCAAAAATTTGAATTTTGATTTTATTATTTTTTTTAATAATTTTTTCTACGAAGTTCAAAAAAGAAAAAGATTTAGGCTTAAGAAAGTTCTTTTACTCGAATGATAACATTATTAAACATACATTATTTTTAAAAAAGAACATTTTCACGTATAATGGAAATGTACAGTTGAGTGACAATAGAAACTGTTAGATATCTAAGTTTAGAACTTCAAATCTATGATAAGAACGTCAGGTGAATCTGTTCTTCAAAGCGCTTTATCAATCCAACAGAATGGTGGGAATAAACAGGGTTGACAAGTACAGAACTAAAAATTCGCTCTCTTGCGCCTGGAAAGTGACATGAAAACCTTAGGACAAACTTTTAAATTGTACAACTTGGTGAGTTAAATGATTAAGCAGTTTCAAAAATTATTGTTTTACACCTTTAAGCATACACAGTTTACATGTAGAAATGTTAATAGTGTAAAAATTTTAAATAATTTACTTAAGTTGAAGGAAAGTTTCTGACAGGCCAGGAGAATCACATTTAGATAATTTTAAATTTTTTTAGGTTATTATAAATGAATAATCTTTTTTATACGGATTGAAAAATTTTGTCTTAAGTAATAAAAAAAATTACAAACTTTATATCTGAAGCTAATCTTCTGATATTTCGTTTGGACATGATATTGTTAGATTTTTGTAGAATCACCAACTTGTTGTATAGTAATTTTATTCTTTTGGCTGATTTTTTTTTTTTTTTTAAACTCACTACGTAAGTTAGTATTGATTCTTAATCACCAGTAAAGTAATGTTGACTATTTTTGATTTTTGACCAGTGCTGACGTAAAAATATCCTCAGTGGTAGACGGGTATGGGTTTGAGTCTCCTTGACGTCAAGCTAACCGTGGAAGGTTTCTGTGGTTTTCCTCTCCATGTAACGCAAATGCGGGTTAGTTCCATCAAAAAGTCCTCTATGAAGGCAAAATTTCTCCCAATTCTTGATTCAGGAGTTCCCTTGTCTTCTGGATTGGGTTCAAAATTACAAGGCGTTGGAATTGAACGTTGGTAGTCGTAAACCCAAAATTGGGTCAGCTGTTCAACGACAGTTATGACATTAAATACAATATATTTTATTATAAAAAAGTTTTTTTTTTACTATTAAGTGAAGAAAATTGGGCAATTCTGATAGGAAATTGTCATGTTTAGCAGAAATATACTCTAAAATTTTGTTACAATTACAAAGAAAAAGGGAATAAAAATTAAATTTTAAAATAGTGTGGAAATCTAGTTTCAACACTATTTTATTTTCAAAACACATATAAGGAAAAGCCAGACTAAAAAATTTCGAATGTGGCTTAATTTTAATCTGAAATGCCTGAATTTAATCTGAATTTTAATCTGTAGCTTAATTTAATTTAAAAAGTCAAGGATTTTTTTTTTTTTTTTCAAAAAAATCACTGGGAATTAAACGTCACAAATTTTCAGTCAATTAGACTAAATACATAAAAATATGTAATGCGTTGAAATACGAATTTTTTTATTACATAGTTTTATACCATCACATCTTCTTTCGTCTTTTGACTTAAATAACGTACTCGTTTGTCATATAATGAATTTAAAAAAAAAAAATTTTTTTTTACTCCTAATTTCAACAGTTTTTCAGTATTAGAAACATTTTTTACATAAACCATCGATAATCGCTACTAAAATTGATTATTTCGGTCAAAAACTACGCGTGTGTTTATCAGCCAGGTTAAAATGTTTATATTGTATTTATTATTTAATTTATGCGTATGAAATTATTATTTTAAACTGTATCAATCAGTGTTAAAATCAGCAAAGACTGGTTTCCTTTCAAAATGATATTTAACAATAAAATTGGTATATGTAGAAACCTGGAAAAGTTTTTACTCAGATGGAAAAAACGAAATGCAGACTGACTATAAAAGGATTGGAGGAAAAAATTTTTTATCCGTAAAGTTAAAAGAACAGAATTATTATTGTTTATTATCTATTATCATAAGTGCTACTGAATAGAAATTACCAACATTGTATAGAAATTAGCTGGAAAGAAAAACTTACCTAACGTATTTAAGATAATAACCAACTAAATGGATTTATAATTTAAAATTTGGATTGAATAAAATAGCATCAATTCAAAAAAGGTTTTCATTTTCTTTTAAATTTGATGACTAAACTTTAGATTTGATTAATCTTATATTTTTATAAAGCAGGCTAATCTCTCAACCTAATTCGAGAACTTTTGATTTGGGTTCATTATTATTATTTTTTTTTTTTTTTTTTTTTTTTTTTTTATAGAAATTTGAACTAATGATACATTGAAAAAAAAAAACATATGATAATATAGTTTCTAAATTAAATTTTTTAATACTGTTCTATTATAAATTATATTTTATTTTATATTTTATAACCATCGTTGAAAAGTTGACCCAATTTTGGGTTTACGACCCCTAATGTTCAACTCCATAGCCTTGTAATCTCGAACTCAATCCAGAAGACCCGGCAACTCCGGGGTCAAACTAGCCTTCCTGATGAATTTTTTTGTCGGAACTAACCCGCATTTGCGTTACATGGAGAGGAAAACCTTCCACGGTTAGCCCAACGGCAAGAGGACTCTAACCCATGATCCGTCTACCACTGAGGATATTTTATGTCAGCGCTGTGTCGGTGCAAGCCGAGTGCGGAAATCGTATCGAACAGCCACCGCTGAGATTCGAGCACGGTTCACCCTATTGGAAATCGAATCCCTTGAGCCACCACAGCTCTCTAAATTAAATGTGTTGATATTTGCTTTAAAAAAAACGTAAAGGTGTAGAGATGAGAGTGCGCTCTGGAATGTTGTCTCCCTAACTGGTTTTGCAATTAAGTGAATACATTTGTATGATGTTTGTATTTTGTAATATTTTTTTTCTTCCAAGCATTAAATTATGCTCTGAATTTAAATAAATGGGGAAAAACTAACTTTAAAGTAGTTTTTAAACCATATACAGTTAATACAAAAGTTCATAGTGTACTTTGGAATGTTATGTTCTAGTAGATAAATAAATAAATAGCATAAAAAAGTGTATAAATGCACTCAAAATGTTGGAATTTTAAGTGCTTCCCCAGCAAATATTTTGCAGCTATAAAAGTAAAATAGGGAAATTATCTCCTTAAATAGGGGAATTATCTCAACAATAAACAGTCAAATAGGGAAATTATCTCTTTATCTGTTTAGTGTGATTTTTTCTTACAAGATAACATACTTACTTCTCACCATTTTTGAATAAAAAATAAATAAAAACTGAACATGGACTAACGCACCCTCGGAATACCTTCTTATATCTCATAGGGTACGTTGGTCCATGTTATAGAAATGCATTTAGAAACAAAATTGATGGATAAATATTATCCAATATAATATTTTTTTTTCTTCAGCACTTAAATGAAAATTGCATTTTTAAAGATTTATAGATTAATTAAATAAATCTGCAATTGTTAAAAAAAAAAAATTAAAGAACATTCTTACCTCACATAATTATATATAGATTTTTAAAAAAATATTTGACAAGTGGTTTTGCGTAATGAAACATGGCATAATAGTTTAAAACATCTTTATAATAAATAAAAATAATTAAAAGGCATATCAAAAAATACATGTCAAAGCTGGATATTTCCTAAACTTGGCCCAGGAAAAATTAGAAATATAACACCTCCACCATAACATTTCCATTATTTGTCAATATTTGTTTGACATAAAAAAAATTTTTATCACCATTGACATTTCAGCACACAAATTTAATTCATTATAAACGCAACATTAAAAATCTTAACGCCAGTAAAAATTTTGATTTTAATCACAATTCCTTAAAAAGTACCTAAAATTTAAATATTTGATTAAATATAATCGTTATTAAAAGAATACACGTAAATTTTTTTGTGTGTGTGTTTTTTTTTTTTTTTTTTTTTTTTTTTTTAATTTTTAGAAGTGTAGATACAAAATATTCTTTTCAAAACGTCATTTTTGCCCAGTTAAAGGTAATATTCTAAATTTTGTTCCAGCTTAACAAAAAGTGAAAAGTAGCATTTTAGACAAATTTAAAGGTGAATAAAGCTAGTTTAGCATAATTTTTGTAAATATAAATTAATAAAATGCATATTTGTAGACAAGTTAAATTTCTAAGTATTTTAAAGTACTTTGTAGGAAATATTCGTTAGCTTTTGTTTCTTGAAATTTTGTTATTCTTCATTTCAGACATGTGTAAATCGCATGCGTTTTTTTAACAAAAGTATTGGGATAACTTTTCTATTTCTGAAAAAAATATATATAAATAAATTTAAAGAGGTAATCATCATTAACAATATATAATCGTATAACTCGATAAAATAACTAGAATAATTCTCGTAATAAACATTCTATGAATTATCTTGATGGTCCATTTGACCTCAATTTTTAGTGGACCCACGAACACCATGTTCTGGGTTTCAAGAAACATAAGGTTTTCTCCTTATATAAATTTAAATAGCTGCCCTTATTATTAAATTAAAAATCCAACCTTGTAAAATAGTTGCAATTTATTGCTCTTTCCTTTCTAAGAGAAACAAATTTTAGGAAGTAAAGTAATAAAGTTCAAAAAATAATAAAAATAATATGGTTGGAGAAAAAAATAACACGCTCGAATGAACACAATGAAAATCACTTTCTCTCCATATACATTGGAATAGAATTGAAACAATACATCACCTAAATTAATTTCTTTAAATAATCTGCGTTCATGTAATTAATGACCCTCTTGAAATGAATTCTCAGGAGCAAAACAGATTAATAATTTTGCCATGCGGAACAAATTGTAACACTGGTGTATTATATATTAAAGATTATGTGCCATTTTAACATTACATTGCGGATGCCTGCGATTTGATTGGTTTTACGTATAAAGATATTTTGACTTAGCCTTTGGTTTAATTTATCATTATCTAACACAGAATCATGTAAAAAAAAAAAAAAAAAACATATATATTGCGAGTGTATATTAAATTTATTGATGTTACAACATTTAATTCCTTAACTTTTTTTTTTCAGAACCTCTTAAAAATCGTGTTTATTTTTCGTAAAAGATTTTTTATTTGATTTATTGAACAAGAAATTTTGAATAAGCTTAAGATCCCTTCTTTCAAGTTTACTATTATAATTAGCCACGAGTTAGATCGTGTTTCATTTCGTTTTGATCTTTTCCGTTACATTAGAATTATTGTGATTTTCGTCAAAATAATTTACATCAGGCTCTACGCCAATTTTTCCAAACTCGCTGACGGTAGGATCAAAAGCTAATTTGTGAATTAATTTTTAAAAAAAAGGTACATGGACGAGTTTCCTATTCAATATACAGGGTTATTCATAATTCCCTCCGGGGTTTCGAAGCGTTATAGTAAAATAACGAAGATGAATATAGCAAAAAAGAACACATGAATTGTTCTGAAAGTATTCAAGTTTCAATTTAAGCAGTTGCCGGTAGAGGGCAGTAACATGTACCACTGAAGCCAG
Organism: Parasteatoda lunata; assembly: GCA_949128135.1. Classification (NCBI taxonomy): domain Eukaryota; kingdom Metazoa; phylum Arthropoda; class Arachnida; order Araneae; family Theridiidae; genus Parasteatoda; species Parasteatoda lunata. The sequence continues at coordinate 68,877,052 of OX421971.1, forward strand.
TTGTAGTAAAAATAAGGTTGTAGTAAACAGGGGGAATTATGAATGACCCTGTACATAGTTTTGAGGATGTATAAAAATGTAAACATATAAAAAGAAAAATATATTCATAGAATCAAGAAATATTTAATAAATAAAGAAACGAAATATTTATTTTTTAAGAGCTTAAATGTAGATAAGAATGTAACTTTTAAATTATATAACTTTTCATTATTCATTTCATGTCATTTTCTTACTTAAATGTGCTCATTGTAGCATGTTATATAATTTGCGGTTTAAATATCAATAAATATATTTCAATAGAAATAATTTTAAAACTTATTAAATATATACTTGCCAATAAGGAATTAAGACTTGTTCAGCCAAGAATAATTTATTTTTGAAAAGGTTTTCTGCACCAAATTATTTTATTTTCATTCAACAAGTTGATTCTCTGACTTGGCAGTGTTTTTAGTTTGATAAAAAAATTATATATATATATATATATATATATATAGCTGACTTTATTTATTCAGTTATTAGTTTGCAATAAGTAAATAATAATATCAACCTTTTTTATTATTAGTGGTATTATGAATTTTAGTTGCAGTATTATTGTTAAATAATATCAAGAATTATTTATATATTTTGTCAGATCGTTAAACAGGATAATAATTTTGAAAAAAAATCTAATTGGAATTTTTTTTAAAAATCCAACATTTAATATAAACTTTGTCAAACAAAACATGGTTTTTACTAATCATGATAAAATGTCTTAATGTTTCATCCAGGGCAGCTAAAACCCTAAGCATGCTCCTGCTTCCACGAAAATAGGTCATTCTTACCCTGATACGTCTTCTTCTGTTGATATTTTTTAATCCATTTTAGACCAAGCATAGAAACTTTCATAAAATGTGGTATTATTTTCATTTAAACATGGTTAAATTGCATTTAAGACAGAAAAAAAGTCTCGTGCATAAAAAATATTTTATTTAAAAAATAAAATGATACGTGCCGTATACGCACCAATAGCCAAATCAGTAAACAAATAATTTTGTTGAACACTATTTTTTTATGAAATTTGTTTTATTTTTATTTTATTCACAGAGCTTGCAACTTTAATCCATCATAAAAACATATGATTAATCTCAAATAGAATAGTTATATATTTTCAAAAATCGAATTTGTCAATTACAGTTTCAAGCAACTAAAAAAAAAAAAAAAAAGTGAGTAGTTTAAAAATTTACAGAAAGCGTTTACTCCATTTGAACTACTAATATTTTATCGATGTCTTCAAAACCCTTTACAATAAGAGAAAAATAAAATTAATGGAAAATATACGTCACACAGTGTTAATAAAAAATATTTGTGAAAATGGTGCTTTTGTGCAACTTCGGCCGAAAATGGATTAAGTACTGGCAGTTCTGGAATCCACAAACGATCGCCTTGATACGAACTTGAGTTATTCTATGTCAGTGTTCTTCCTTAGCGTTTCATCCCAGTAAATGTGCCCTCTTTGCCCTTTTTGCAAAGATAAACCACCATCCCTTGAAAACATTGCCTTTTTATTCATATTCCATTTCGAAAAAAATAATTCACTGTTTCACAATATTAACACAATTTACAATAATTACACACTTCAAAAATGATCTGTTTATATGTTTAATTCTGATTACTATTAATATTTGCTTTGTTATTCTAAACTGGTTAAATTTTTATAACTATCTTTTTTCGGAGGAATATTAATAATTTTTTAAGTGATTTTAAATTTTAAAACTATTTTTCTGACAAATGTCCCTTTTAAATGTTTTTTTCCTCACAATTTTCAGTTTAAATTATAGAAAAAAGCTTTCAAGTTGTTTATCAATTAATCATTTTTTATTGGCTTACTTTTTTTGAAGAAAAAAAATTTTGACCAGAGATTGCCTTTTAGCATTGTATTTTTATAAACTAAAACTGTTTCTCTTATTTTGATAATGAGAACAAATTACTTCTTGAAATATACACATAGAATATCAGAAGAGGGTAATTTAAAAATAATTTGTGGATGAAATTCAGTTATTACATAATATTACACATTTTGATTAAATTTTTACATTATTGAGTGCCCATTTAAAACCCATTTCTTAAGTGAGTACCCTTTTTTATTCCTCAGGAGAACTCTGTCTTGTATAACTGCTATCAAAATTAATACTTAAACCGCGTATTACGATATAAGTTTGCTATATTAAATAAAATGAAGTCTCACTAAAATCAATTCCGATTTTTTAGAAGTAATTCTGCTAATAAAGCAAATTTTTCGTATAGTATATATGTAATGTGGTAGAAAAATCATGTGGCATGAGTTATTTCCATTAATCATGCTATGTTCCTAAGTGTTAAACGTAAAATTAACCAAGAATGTAGTGTTGTCGCTAATTGCTTAATTTGCCAAATTTCTCAAGAAAAGTAGTTCTAAATACATTCTTTAGATGAGAAAATTCTTTCATTCGGAGTTAGTATTCCTAACAATTTCAATTTATGACACAAAACAATACAGCCCGAAGCGAATTTCGCTCTTTGAATGACAGATGCCTAATGGAATTCTGACCTTTTTTTTTTTTTTTTTAACTGATATTGAGTGCTCAGTTAACTCAGCGCTAAAAATATTTCAAATATTTTTTTTTTTTTTTTTTATTGATTTTCTTCTAAATTATTGATTTGCTTCTTTATTCGGAATGTCTGTACTTGTATAATTATTGATCTTAAGAAGTCGAGGAGAGCGGTTCTTTAAATACAATAACAGATTAAAGTGTTTCATTTCTATGAAAAAAAAAATCATTTTTCAGTGTATGTTTTATACCAATTCGTTCTATTGTAATAATATTTATTATGTATAATTGCAAATTTAGATAGTGAGTTTTATATAACCTTAGAAAGAACCTTCTGTAAGAAATTTTTTTTTTTCTAAAAATAAAAAATAAAAATTTCTGGTTAGAAATTGTGTTCTACAAAAAAAAGAAATTATCAGTTAGCGCTTTCTTTAAAAAAAATTTTTAAATAGTTACAGTTTTGCCAATCTTTTAAAACTATTTCATCACCATTTAATCATTGAAACAGCTCTATTGTAAAACATAATCCGATTTGTATATGACTGAGCTGTTAATTTTTAACAAAAAAATTATCAATTTTGATACATTTAAATACAAAATTTGACTTATTCTTAATGAAAATTTTTATTTTTTTAATTTTATTTGCTAAGTATATTTGAAAGAAATTTTTCAAAGTATTTTATTTTATAACGGGTGTTGTACAACCGACTCTATTCCAAGTTTACGACTATCAATATTTAACTCGGTAATTTCGACCCAATCCAGAGTAGAACTCCTGGAGCAAACATTGTACAAACTGGCTTTCGTGGATGACTTTTTGATGGAACTAAACCGCATTTGCGTTACATGGAGAGAAAGAAAAAAAACATTAAAATCTCCCATGGTTAGTTAGGCGGCATGGGGATTCTAACCACTGAGGATATTTTACATCAGCAGTCAGCACTGTGGTCGGTGCGAGCCGGGTAACCTTTATAACTTAGATCTAATGGTCGGATTATCGCTTTCCAACATGCAATCTTATAGTTCAAAGAGCTGACTTAAATATGTTCATCAATTTAGTGCTAAATAACTGATTAAGTTACGAAATCAGACACTAAATCGTATTTTTCCTGAAAAAACTTACCTTTTCTCATACAGATTTGCATTTTTGACCATCAAAATATGGGAATATCAGTAGTCTAAAAAATATATGTCCCTGGAAAAATATGGTCGCAATAGTTAGTCATGGAAGCAGTCGAAAGTTAGAACTCCTTAATGTTAATTTCACGTTTTGCATGTATCGTCATACCCATAGACTATGGCTATACCTCAAAAAAAGTTTGAGCATATTCTTTTTCTTTTTGCACTCAATTATAAAAATCGTTTATACAAAGATAACTTCTTGTAAAAAATAATTTTTAATAATTACTTATTACTTTACTTAATAATGATCGATAAAAGCAATGTAATTTAAATAAAGAAAACTAAAATTTGAACAAATAGTCGTATTTAAAAAAATTTTAGTTCTCAAAGACTATTTGATCAATTTCATTTACATTTTTAACTGTGTTATTTAAAATTACATAGTTAAAAATGATCTAAAAATTCCTATACCTTACAATTTAAAACGTTTTATATTATGGTACAACACGTTTTCGCTTTGGATTCGCTTAAAAGTTTCCCAAGTTATTTTTCGCATTGTTCAGAGCGAAAGGAAAACAATCATCTTAATGACTTGATGTTATGATCGTATACTCGTATTTGTTGGGACTCAATATTTGGGGATCGTAATCTCAATTGTGACATAATTAATGAGTGCATACAATATTTTAGGTTACGAAAGCAGACACAAAAGCATCCTTTCTCTGACTATTTTTTTTCGATCCTCAAAATATGGGGCTGTCTGACTTTTTCTATCCTAATTTCGTATTTCACCATAAATCGTTTTTCTAAATGTTTATTTCTCAAGAAGTATTCGGCCAATTCAAATCAAATATTGGATTTAATTGGTGTAAAAATTTGAACCCTTAACAATTCAAAATTTTTCGATCGTAAGTAAATTAAGTAATAAAAAATTATTTTTTTTACAATAATCTTTGAATAAACACATTTTTTAAAATTGTGAGCAAAAAGATTTTGAGACGCTTCAATAGTTTCGAAGATAAAGTGACCGGGTGAACTGGGGTTCACTCTATTTCTTCTAATCCTTATACACATGAAGAGTTTCTAGTGTCCTACACACTCCATTTGGTGACCTTGTACTATTAGAATAAGACACTCATTCACACATAGATGGCAGCACCAATGAGCTGCTTAACTCAAAAATGTCAAATATTGCACAGATTAAGCCACATTCCACGTCTCATTTGCCAAAACACAATTCAACCACAACCTAACTCCACTGTCCATTACTTTACGAAAAGACTAAAATAACACAGCTTCAATGTCCAATTAAATTTCGTTTTTCGGTTTTAAAATCATGCTAGTTATAATTGGTTACCAAACCGTATAATTATGTATTCTCTGTTTTTAACAATGCTAGTTTCAAACATTTTCAAAACAGTGAAGGTAAAGAAATATTCCCTACCGTAAACTTTACGGTTAATTGGACGGACAAACTGATGCCTATTATTTTGCCGTTATTTTAGAATATAATATGCAATCCTATAAATTTTCCTGGTTAATAAATATTTTTTTAATTAAGTTTTACGCTATTTTCAAATAAAACAACAATCCATACTATGAAAGCGATCGCTTGGATTGAGTCCTCCAGATTAAAAATACAAATATTGCAAATAAATTCTATTTAGAAAATAAAATAGCATTTTAGTTATTAAATGAAAAGATATTTAATTTTTTTTTTTTTTTTTTTTTTTTTTTTTTCCCCCAAGAGTAGCCAACTAAGTAATCAGATGAATATTGATTTTTGCTTCAAACATTAAAATCACCGTCCCAAGATCGTTAAACTTAACGATAACTCTTATCAGTTTTATTTTTTTCTCTTACTTTATGTTTAAAAACGGAGATTTTTTTTTTTTTTTCTTTTACTATCCTTTAAAAATATTTCCACGAGTTCATCGAAATACATCGCTAAGATACTGATGCTTGATTGTTATTCATCACTGCCTATGAAATTATCATCCCTAAAATCAATTTAAAAATCTTAGGCGGTGCATCTCAAATTCTGTCATGTCAACACTTCAAGTGTTGAAGATAATCGTGAACAACCTGCAATGTGAGACAAATATAAATTCAAAAAATTGTCGCTTATAATAGCTCTAAGAATTGTAATATCAGAGATATAAATTTTTTTATTTGTTATACTTTTATTGATAAGATTTGATACAGATTAATAGAAAACTGCAAATATTTTTCAATTAAAATAAACATTAAAAATGTATTTATATGTATGAAAAATAATATGAACTATTAAAATTCCCTTCTTGTTACACTCAAATTTTTGTATACTAGTCGTCGAAACAATAATATATATATATATATATATATATATATATATATATATATATATATATATATATATATATATATATATATATATATATATATATATATATATATATATATATATATATATATGTTACCGGCAAAGTATGAAATCCGGCATTGTATAGAATGCCTAGGCATTGTATAAAATGCCTAAAATTAGCCGGCAAAGTATGAAATGATTTATATTTCACACATTGCCTAGGCATTCTATAGAATGCCAAATGAGAAACCGGCAAAGTATAAAATACATTTCCGATTCGTCAAATGTCATTCATAAATGACAAATTCAAAACGTCATCCGATTTGGTATTAATTTATTCGTGGATATAATTACATTTATTCGATATTTTAATACTTACTGACGATAGATTATATTTATTCGATATTTTAATACTTACTAGATAGATTAGACGATAGATTAGAAGAAACATCAGTGTTTGGAGTATCGGACAAATATATACCGGGCAATGGCACTTGACTTTAAAAAAATATCAGTGTAGGGTATACCGGGCAAATGTATACCGGACAGTGGCACTGAACCTTAAAAAAATATCGGTGTAGGGTATACCGGGCAATGGCTCTTGACCTTAAAAGACCTAGACCTAGTATATATTTTTTCGAACATTTACCAAAGGTCTAGTCATACTAGGTCCTATACCATTGCCCGGTATATCCTACACTGATGTTTTTTTAAGGACATGTGCCATTGCCCGGTATACCCAACACTGATGTTTTTTTAAGGTTCAGGGCCACTGCCCGGTATACATTTGCCCGGTATACCCTACACTGATGTTTTTTAAAGGTCAAGTGCCACTGCCCGGTATACATTTGCCCGGTATACCCTACACTGATATTTTTTTAAGGACAAGTGCCATTGCCCGGTATATATTTACCCGATACTCCAAACACTAATGTTTCTTCTAATCTATCGTCAGTAAGTATTAGAATATCGAATAAATGTAATTATATCCACGAATAAATTAATATCAAATCGGATGTAATAAATATTTTAGACATTCACCAAAGCGACTATGTGATTGTCAACATTCACCGTTGAAAGTCAACAACCACCGATTTCGGTCATTCGTAGTAACATGCACGTCATTTACATAATAACCTCATCAGGACGATTATTTCATACTTTACCTAAAAACGTCAGGTATATACCAAAGGTCTATATATATATATATATATATATATATATATATATATATATATATATATATATATATATATATATATATAATATATATATATATATATATATATATATATATATTTCATTTCTGTATTAAACATGCTTTTCTTGATTTAACATATCATAGGGATAATCTATACCTATATTCCCAAAACTAACTATTCTTAAAGAGTAAAAGGGAAAGATATAAAAACTTACGGTTTGCAGTGTTCTGCTTAGGAAACCAGAGATTTATTTTCGCCAAATTTTAAAATTGATTTAAAAGTTTCACATTACATGGCGTTCATTAATTTTGTCATGAGAATGCATCTTATTGCTGCTACTAAAGGTATTTGTTTTGAAAACATTGTTTTACAGTTTTTCTCACTGTGACGCGTCTTCTGTTGGCGAACTTACAGTTACAAATTTTGAAACTTAGTAAGCGGAAAATTCTAGTTTCTAAAGACCGTAGCGAACATTTAAAAAAAAATTATTGATTTTTTTTTCTTTCTTTTTTTTTAAATTATCGGTTATTTTTGGCACATCCAGTATAAAGCTGACCAAACAAAAATTACACAAAGCCTGATGAGTGTAATGAAATCGAAATAAAAGGTGTATTGTAAACGTAAAGCTGTGTATACTCTTAAAAAGAAGAAAGGAATATTTCTAATAGCTATTTTTAAACAAAAAGCCAAAAATAGCACAATATTTAATGTTTGCTTTTTCTTTTTTTTTTCTTTTTTTTTTTTTTTATTCCTTTCTTTCAATATTTATTTTATTATGTAATTTCTGTAGCAAGTCTTAAATCTGTGCTAAATTAAACAAGTTCTTAATCGTGGATTTTCAGTATTTTTATAAATTTTTAGTATTTTTTTAAATTTTAAAGCTTCAAGAAGTAGATCAATCTTACAAATCGTGAGGCTATTAAAGTAAATATTTAAGGTAAGAAACTTATTGAAAAATTTCTATATTGCTAGTAGGATCCTGTAATTAATTTTGTTTAACTAGTTTTTTAATATTTTCTTGAAGACCACAAATTAAATAATTGACTGTTGCACCTGATAATAAATGTTTTTAACTATTAATGGCTAAATATCTAGTGATTAATTATTACATCATTGATTGTGTATTTCGTTCCACTTCGTTTTTTTAATTTTTTTTATTATTATTATTATTATTATTATTTGTTAAACAATATAGTTTAACTATATATTCAGGCTAAAACTAAAATAGAAGGAAATACATTATCCGCCACATAAAGTGAAATACATTAATAAAAGGAAATACATTAGTAGCCTTTTAGTGGTATGCGTGACATTGTAAAAAATCCGAACTTGATTTCCTTAATAAGATTTTTTTTTTCAGCTGTTGCTTTTCCTGTTATTATTCGTTTATAACTCGTCATTTCATAAATCGTGAATTATCTTGTATTGTTCTTTTTAAATTTAAAAGGAAGAAATAAATTTCAGTTTATGCATAAAATATCAAATTTAACAAATGATATTCTTGGGCTCTCACCAATAGAATACAAATTTTTCCCAAAAAATTTCTGAAAATAGCCAAATACATTTATGATGGTACTAGTCATTGATATTCAAATGATTTCGCTCAAATTTTGTATTTTGCCGTGTAAAATTGCATACTCTAAAATGAATTTATTTGAAGTCACCCCCTCGAACCATTGAGAATTGGTCCTAAAACGTGAAAATCCGATCAGTAGATCAAAAGTTATTCATGGTGGTCCGTTTTTTTTTTTTTTTTTTTTTTTTTTTTTTTTTTGGTGGGGAGGGGCACACTGTACAACTATGTTACCTTATAAAGTATAAACTAGTATTAATGTTTAAATTATTGTTTAACAATAATATTAACTTCAATAATTTGAACTTAAGTAGGGGTATTATTATTTAACAATTGTCCGTCGAGTTAAAAGCATACGCTATTTCAGTACATTTTAATTTTTTCATTAATTTTTTGTCTCAAAAATTGCTTAATAATCCTCACCCATTTACATAGCTGGTTAGGATTCTTTTTATAGTAGCAGCGATATCACGATTGGTTTTTACAATTGTAAGCAGTATTACTGTATATGTAGTAGTAATTGTTAGCAAACAATTAATATTAATAAAAAATATTGTTGGGTCTTTAATACATTTCTTTAGCTCATTTATATATAGTGGCAGTCAAAATCATTATAACTCAATTTTGTTAAACAGAGGCGAAAAATACTAACGTTATTACTATTATAACTAGCTTTTGCCCTGCGGTGCACGATTTTGTGAATGCAAATAATCTGTTATGTCTGCTTTTTGAATTTGTATAATTCCTACTTTGAAACTGATTAATCAATGAGCATAAATATAAAGTCACAATTAATTAAATTTTTCATAAAATTTAATTCATTATTAGATTATTTGTTGCGATTTCACGACTTTTGTTTAAAGTTTGATATTAAATTCGTTGCTGCCTACTGTACTATATATTTTACCAGTTTCTCCTAATCTAACTTAATCAAAAAGTCTGCTTTTTTTTTTTTTTTTTTTTTTTGTCGAAAATTTTCTATAGTTAGAGAAGTCTATGAAAAGACCGGTAAAAAAAGATTTGGCAATATGTTTATTTCTGTTTTGAACATCTAAGTAAATATTACTACTGAGACTAATTTATAGCTATCGTTTTGAAGGTTTTCTTTTTGTTTAAAAGTATAAAGCAGCTGTCGCAAAACAGTGGTTCAAGGAGCAGTTATGGTCCGTGAAAGAATATTTTAATAGCACCGCCTTTTTACTAATATAAAGCCACACTGATTAAATATTATTACTTTTATTGAAATTAAAAAGTACATTTTTAATTAATCATTATCAACATTTTACTTTTCTTTCTCATCCTTGGTTAGTATTTAAAATAAATAAAAAGTCATCAAAAGTATACAGTTGGAAACTTGCTACAAACATTTTAATTAGTGCAATTTTTAAAAAATAAGGAAACATGCTAATTTTCTTTTGAAAGGAGGCATTAAAAACTTATTTTAATCAGTCGGCAAACACCCCCCCCCCCCACAAAAAAAAATTAGGTGGTGGGCTGTGAAAATCGAACGATTTTCCGGAACTGACCTAAATTTTTTATTTATCAATGTTTTTTTTATTTTTTTATTTGGAGCTCTCTATTTAGAATTAGTTCAAATATTTGATTTAATTTTCTAAAATGAATTAAATATCAACAAATAATCATCATCACTGAACCATGTCACCTATTCCCATTTTTGGGACTCTATCTTTTAACGGCTATAGTAAGAATTCTACCCAATTTTCATCCTGGTCAGACGGCGTGGACAACGCCTGATCTGGTACCCCTCTCTCCAAACTTCCACACCACAACCAAGGAGAGAACTTTCAGCTATGACAGATTTAACGTGCACCTTGCTGTATGTACACACCGGTTGTTATGACGGCTGTCGGGATCGAACTCATTACCTCTAACTCTCCAATCAGCGATGTGAGCCTTAGCTACCACGGGAGTGCTTCTATCAAATAATCAAAACTATGAATTCAAAAATATTAGGAACATTTTATATTCAACTCTATTTTATGTCAATCATTATTTATTTATTTACTTATTTATTTATTTATTTATTTATTAAATTTTTTTTGTATGCTGTTGGTTTTGTATGTATTGACTTAAAGCAGGGATGGGCAAACTACGACTCGCGGGCCAACTGTGGCCCACCGGAAGGTTTTATCTGGCCCACTGATAGAATTTTAACTTGCCGATGCGTTGTGAATATAAACAATATACATTATACATCCATTTTACATTAGAAAATACAGAATGGCATTGCTCACAGATCTTCTTAGTCGTATAAACAACTTGAATGTTGAGATGCAAGGGAAAATAAATTCATTGATGATATCTAGGCCCATCTCAAAGCTTTTAAACTGAAGCTTAATTTATTTTCCGGGCAGCTAGCTAAGAAAGACTTGTCTCATTTTCCGAGGTTAAATTCAATACCCTCAGAAAATAAGGAAAAGCTTAAGAATTATGAGGATGGCTTGAAAAAACTCCTTTTTTAGTTTCATGTATCAATATTTCAGTGCCATTCAAACAGAATTAGATATTTTTACTATGCCTTTCAACGTAAATTGTGTTGTGAAACTGTGAGGTCAGATTTGCAGCTTGAATCTGAATCATCACAGAAAATCAGTGCTATGTTTGATTAATCTTATATATGTGAACAAGTATTTTCAACTATGAACCTTGGAAAAAATAGTTTCAGAAGTAGACTAACAAACAAGCATTTAGCCATAAAATAAGTACATCTCACTTCAAACCTCAGTATAAGGAACTTATAAAAATGAAATCGCAATTTTATTCATCTCATTTAATATTTAAATTAAAACTTGTATATTATTTCTTTATTTTAGAAATTTTTACTTGGCCCACCAAACTTTTCTTTTTCGATTTTTGGCCCTCGACCTAAAAAGTTTGCCCATCCCTGACTTAAAGTATCCCTAAAATTCTCTGCGTTTTTAGTATTTTAGATATTGCGCAATATTTAGCATAGAATTTATATTATTCGTGAAATGTACTTTTTTATTGGATAAATTATTATGCTTACCGCTATTTTCCCTGCAAACATATTGAAGGTTACAGAATCAAAATTTATTTTGTTGTTTTTAATTTATTCTCAATTCGGTGTTATTGACTTCTAGAGTAAAGCAAAAAGAAAATAAGAAATATTTGTAAATTGTCGGAATGTTGTTTTGCTGGCATTTTCATCAAGAATAAATTATCTTAAATGCTCAGTCAGTAAACCCCAAGTCAAATTACCCTAACTTAAATTATATACAAGTTCGATGTTGGATAGTTGAAGAAATCACTTATCTGACCACATGAAGTGGTTTGTTCTCCTTATGCTTTTTTTTTTATTATTATTATTATTCACACCACGCTTCATGATTGCTTTGAATCAAAGTTGTTTTCTCTTCTCGCATCAGTGCTTAAATTGGTAAAAAGATACATAAAAAAAAAACTTATGATAAATTTTTTCAATTTAATTTATGTATAGATTAATATAGTGACGAAAGTTGAAATGCCTTGGATTATCTGAGTAAGTGATTATCAATCAGTGTGCCTATATTGCAGTATACTGTTGAACATGTTTCTGGTGCTTTCATACTTCCTCTTATCAACAGAAATGAGTAAATCGTAATAACAGGTGCTTACGCAAAATTTGAACGGCGCCTTCTTTTCATCTCGGTTATAGAACGTGATTTAATTCGTACGAAATACATGTGATTCCATAAAACTGAAGATGCACTTACCTTGGAATGGATTTTAAAAAATTCCGGGAATGATTTAAAGCGATCGCGTATGCTTAGGATGAATTAAAGCGGTAGAGTTTCATATAACCTCTACACTACTAAAATATAAAGGAATATAGCAAAAAAATATTTTACAGTTCCGAATTTCTATTTTACTGCCATAAGTCATAATAAGATTTTTAAAAAGCACTGCCAGAGGACAAAAGAAAAAGGCACTGCCAGGGGACTAATAAGTTTAGGTACACGTACGTGAACCTCAGGTTTTAAATATATAAATATTTCGAATGTTAAATTGCACATAAATTCGGAACATTCTTACGTAACATGTTATATTCTGGTCTTTTCAAATACAAGGATTTAATAATTATTAAAAAAAAAAAAAAAGAATTAAAAAAATTCTAAGCTTTTTTTGCAATGAGATGCAATACCAATGCTTACCAGTGCATTACTACATGAAATCTCAGTTTCAAAATTATTTTAATTATACAAACCATGCAAAATAAATAATTATTGAAAAGAACCTAACATTAACTTTAAAAAATTCAATTCTTCGGGGTAAAATTTCAAAATTATGTACAAAAAAACCCAAAAAGTTAAATTAATTAAATATATGTATTCACCTTAATGTAAAACAATTAATTAAAATACACATAAAAGTATTACTAAATTGCCTGACTAAGGCAGGGGCATACGGGGCAGCTGCCCCGGGTCCCCACATCTAAGGGGGCCCCAAATCGAAGAGTTTATATTACATTTCCTTCTTTAATGAACTTTTTTTTTAAACAAAATATCAGTACAAAGTAAAATCCGTCAGTTTTATGTTAGCTTCTTCATTAATCTATCGTATGTACACAAACTATATTTCGTAAATTCATAGCTTTCTAGGGCGAAATTCAGCTTAAATTTCACAACTATGATGGACAAATTTTGCCCATCAAAAGCCTGTATTTTTACATTTCGCAAAATGCGATATTCTTACAAAAATACAGGCTTCTGATAGGCTTAATTGAGCTACCGTAATTGTGAAATTTTTGCCGAATTCTGCCCTAATGTCAGCAAAGATATGAATTTTTCACAGTTGGATGAGAAAGTTAACAATCAGAAAAATGCATTTGGCATGATGAACATTGTAATGAATGATGAATTGTAAGAAAATCAATGTTGTTGTTTTTTTTATATCCAATGAAATCATTTAAATTAAAAAGAAGATATTTATGAAAACATCCCACTGTGTCATTGCTTCGCTACAGTTAGTATTTTTAAGAAGAATTTAACTTAAAAGAAAAGATAATATATTATTTCGATAACTATATAAGAAATTAAATACATTCTACATTTATATATATTTATGAAATAGATATTTTATATTAAATATAATTAATATTAAAATAAATGTATAAATGAGTGATACAATCGTGTGCTCTACAAATCGTTTCCAAGATTACCTAAAAATAATGAATTAAGTAATCCATTCCGCCTGAATCTTTGACTGTTAATCACCTTGGAAAAGTACCCCACTCTCCTATGCAATAATCAGACCTCAATATTAGGAGAGAGAACCTTTTCAATACCCTTAGGTTTGTAATTCTCATTTGTTTGAAATATATTTAATTTGGATTACTCATAAATTTTTATTAGATCTTATAAAATTGTGAATAATACTCGACCTCGATATCCGTCGCAGTAAGTCGCTTACCTATCATAATTCATTTTAGTTTGTTGTTCGGTTTCTTTTATTTATTGACAATTTTAAATGCTGTTTTCCTGGATAGTACAAACTCATAAAAAGAAAAATGCTTAAGTGTGCCTTTGTCGGCGAGAGAAGCATGCATATTTGAAGGCCGTAAAAGCCGTCCTTCAATTACTTGAGGATGCGCTTTTATTGACCAGCGTCCTTTATAGCGGTATGTTTATCGAGATCTTCAAATTTGTCCTTTACTACAACAGAATATTAAGAATTAAAAAATATGCATAAATAATTTTCATTTTATAATTTTTTTTCTTTGAATCTTTATAAAATTTTGGGAATTTCTCCTCATTTTTACACTGGAGAAATGTTTGTTTTATCTCAACTTTCTTTCATAAAAGCTTGATAACATAAACCAATGGATATAATGTAGTATAATAGAGATTCCCGCACCCAATTAAAATTTTGAGCGGTTAAAAAATTATCTCAATTTTTTTTTTTCAAAATAATGAGCGCTGAAACTTATATTTTAAGTTTTCGAAATTTTTCTCCTTAACACGCAGCATAAAACTGTGTTTATATCAAACTTTTCGGATTTTTTCTTTATAATAAATAGAGTTTAATGCGCGTTTGAATTATTTTGATATTGTAATTTTGCATTACTGTTGTATATTTGTGTACACCATACTTTTAATAAACAAACTGAAAACGTGTGATACAAAATATATTTTTTTTTTTTTTTTTTACTTTTCTTTTATGAAGGAAAGGTATCGAAATAAGCAAATATTTGAAATCACTATACATTTTAATCTTAGTATATTTGTTTATTTCCGATTTTACTTGATGATTAGAAACCAAAACGGCTTCCCGTTTCCAAATCTTGTATCGGAACTCTGTCACCAGTGAAGGAAAGAAAAATTTTTTAACATGGATCAACTTATTTCTGTTGATGACTATGGTGTTCTTTGGAGAGTTCTACCTGTACTATGGTGTTCTTTGGAGAGTTCCACCTGTACTATGGTGTTCTTTGGAGAGTTCCACCTGTACTATGGTGTTCTTTGGAGAGTTTCATCTATACTATGGTGTTCTTTGGAGAGTTTCATCTATACTATGGTGTTCTTTGGAGAGTTCCACCTGTACTATGGTGTTCTTTGGAGAGTTCCACCTGTACTATGGTTTTCTTTGGAGAGTTCCACCTGTACTATGGTGTTCTTTGGAGAGTTCCACCTGTACTTTGGTGTTCTTTGGAGAGTTCCACCTGTACTATGGTGTTCTTTGGAGAGTTCCACCTGTACTATGGTGTTCTTTGGAGAGTTCCACCTGTACTATGGTGTTCTTTGGAGAGTTTCGCCTGTACTATGGTGTTCTTTGGAGAGTTTCGCCTGTACTATGGTGTTCTTTGGAGAGTTTCATCTGTAGTATGGTGTTCTTTGGAGAGTTCCACCTGTCCTATGGTGTTCTTTGGAGAGTTCCATCTGTACTTTGGAAAAAGGCAGGCGGCTCTCTCACACTCTTTGAGTGGCCACATCAAATCCTTTATCTTTCAACAGGGAGGGGAAGGACTCTTTCCGGAGTACCATTGGTGTTATCAGGCCTTCCCCAACCTTATTCTCAAATGCTTAGATTTTACTGTTCCCGAAATTTTAAGGATTCCTTATTTGTTTTTGGACTTTTTAGAGATTTTTGGTTTTTTAAAGATGGTGTATAGTTTATCTAAAGTAAGAACTCCCCTAGCTATTCATCTGGACCCGTGGCGGTGACTATAGTAACGAGGTATGACTATTTCAAGTAAGGATCTGTTTAGGACAGGTTTTGGCTCGGTACGACGAGAGAAAGGGAATGTTTTTCTTCGGTCTATTTTGTAGTCCTAGAGTGAAGAGAAGCTACCCTCCCTGAAATGCGCTATTCTTGTTTCCATAGCAGCATACAGTCTCAGACTTTGTGGCAAGGGGGAAATCTTGCCATAGACAAACTATAGCTAAGCTACACCATTTTGGATTCCACCCTTTATTGAAGAGGTTTGTGAAAGGAAACTTTAAGTGACATTTGCCTTCGTTTCTAATCCGCATGCTTCCCACTGCCGAAATCGATAAATCCTTATGTTCAATTAAACCGTTGAGGTCATAGTGTTCGTGCCTTTGGTGGTTTAATTTATTGCCAAAAGTGATTCTTTCTATGGTTACTCATTGATTGTTAGTTACTAAATGCACCCACAGAACAGTGGTTCCCAATTTACCCTAAATAATGAATCTTCGTTCGACGGAACCCCAACTTTATAAATGAAGTTTAAGGTAATTCTAAACGTTCTAACTTATGAAAGACAATATATTGAATATACTCAATTAGAGGAATGAAGATATTTTATTGTTTTATAATTAATAATCTTTTAGGTTTTATCTCCGGCAGTGAAATGTGCAGTCCTTGTGCTATATCTTGTTTTGTTATGAATTTGCTTCTCGTGTATATGCATAAGCTAAAAATTATTAATATAAGCCGAACTATGGTTTACTTGGAAATGAAAACTTAAAAGAACTGCTATAAACGTTGAAAATGGTTGTTATGAAAACATATTTCTTTAGAATTCAGTTCTTTTGGTTCGAATAGCGCGATAAGAAAAACTAATGGAATGTTTTATAAATGCTTATTTTTTTTTTCAATATACTGTTATTAGAAATATTAGTTTTCCTTCAAAAAATTACCATTTTTTTGGCATTTTACTTGAAATAATTTCATGAAGGCAGACGTATTATGAATTATAGGTTGGATCTAAATATAATCAGGTATTTCAAAAAGCAGCAT
Source organism: Parasteatoda lunata (assembly GCA_949128135.1). Lineage (NCBI taxonomy): Eukaryota > Metazoa > Arthropoda > Arachnida > Araneae > Theridiidae > Parasteatoda > Parasteatoda lunata. The sequence goes on from OX421971.1 coordinate 68,894,080, forward strand.
TTGGGAACAGCTTGCTACAGAACGTTTTTCTTTCCAAAAACATTTTAAGTCTATGACTTAGTACTTTCATCCACTGAGATTTCCGAAATTTAATGACTTGTCAAAAATTTATAAATAAATCAAATATAACTAAAGTAATATCGTTTCTCGGGAAATCTCATTCAAAAATGTCACTTAGAGCATTTACTCTAATAAAAATGTTATTTAAAAAAAAAAAATCCACTTCATTTATCTGAATTACAAACCTATTGTTGAATAAAACAACAGCATCCACTCTTTCGCGTTCTTTAACCTCTAGCTTATTCCGTATTAACTTTTCTACACCTGCTGGTCAATAAATATGACACCATGTATATTTGTATAAATTCAAAGAAAATGAGAAAATTATATTATTATTGCTGCAGGCTTTTTACGAATATGTCTAAATCATTTTAATATTGTGAGGAGAAGATATATCTTTGACGATATGATTTACACAAAATAATAAGACTCGCGGTTAGGGAAGAAAAAAAAAAAAGGCATTATACATTTCTCTTACTTCATTAGTCGTTGTATGAGTTACAAAGAATGCATTGCCCATCATTCGAGCATTGAAGTTTTAAGTTATTCTTCCTTTATGCATTTTTCGTTGCGTAATCTGAAATGGAAATTCCGTCTGTTTTCTTCGGACTAATGATCGATTTTCCTTTTTAGCATTTGCTTGACGGCGGCTTTGTTTAGCTTTTCCTTCAAACTTTTTCGCCAAAAGTATTGAGAATCTTTTTACCTTTTGTTGATGCAAGTTTTCTTTGTAACAATGTTGAAATAATTTATAGTTCTTTATTCCATTGTCCTTGCCATAAGTTTTTTTTTTTTTTTTTTTTTTTTTTTTTTTTTCTGATTTGTTTTTAGGAAAACGTCTTCTTTTCCCGAAAAAATAAATGTAATTTCTGAAAAATAGCCATTCTTACGTAATTTTTGTTCAACGGATTTCAGCTGTTTTTTATTTTATTAATATTTGTATAGTTTTTATATGATTTGCTGATAAATTGTAAAAGAACTCATTATTATTATTTTTGTAAATATACTTACATTACTGTAATTTAATAATGGGAGCTCATTAGGTGAATATTCTACGTTCCTACATAATTTTTTTTAAAAAGATTCCAGCTGTTTTTTTTATTTTTTATTTTATAAGTTTTTGTAGTTTTTATACGTTTTTATGATTAATTGTTAAGGAGCAAATTTTTATCATTTTAGTGAATATTCTTACAATACTGTTATAATTTCAGAAACTCATTAGGTGAATATTCTTTTTTCCTACATAATTTTTTTTGAAAAAATTCGAGCTGTTTTTATAAATTTTTATAGGTTTTAAATGATTTTATGATAAAATGTTAAAGAGCAAATTAATATTATTTTAGTAATGTACTTACATCGGTGTAATTTAATAATAGGAACTCATTAGGTGAATATTCTACGTTCCTGCATAATTTTTGTTTAAAAGATTCCAGCTGTTTTTATTTTATAAGCTTTTTGTATTTCTTATGATTTTGTGGTAAATTGTTAAAGATCAAATTATTATTTTAGTAAATATACTTACAATCCAATCATTAGGTTAATATTTTAAATTCCTGTTTCCTTAATGGGTACATTTTCTTTAAGCCAAAAGTTAAGATCCTTTGCATTTGAATATCACCCCTTACTTCACACTCTTTGTCTCGTAGTTTTACGCATATGAAACATACATTTAATAAGTACTACAAGCGTATGATTAATTACTACAAGCATATGATAACTGCAGACTATTCTTATAGGACTGGAGTGCCTTAAAATAATTTTAAATCCTTCACTAATAAGGCATGGAAAAAAAATTCTGCAGGAAAACCTGTAACTTCACGTTATAAAAATAAAAAAAATGGAACTAGCGTTTTGAGTATAATGTATTAAAACCCCATTTTCGTTATTTCTTTTCATTCCTAAGTACAAGATAGACTTAAAAAAACCTAAGCGGAAAATCAGCGCAGGCGATTTTTTTCAAAAACGGTCTTATTTTGTTCTTCGTGTAAAATGAAAGTGTAATAAATAAATAAATGGTAAAAGAGAAAGATATTGCCCTTTTTATTTCACAAAACTGAAAAAATTACCTTACTAAAAAGAATTTTTTTTTTCCCGCACAATAATTATAATAGGAAAAAAAGTAAAAAGCGATAAGACAATTTTAATTTTCTAACTTATACAAAAAGTCTGCATCTTCACAGAATATTTCCATTGATGTCTAAAGAATGCATGTATACTTCTAAGGAAAAATTATTGTGTCTCTTGATTTTTATTCACTGAGTTGTTAGTTGTCTATCTTTCATGACAAAGATAATTTGAAAATTACAGTAATTTTAAATGTAATTAATTATTCGGCGATGATTACCGTTGACTTATCGTTTAATCCATTGTGTCACTTAACATTTTAACCTAAAGTAGTTTTTATTCATTTCTCAATTAACAACTACCACAACAAAAACGTAGAAAAAAAGTTATGGTGCCTAAGTTAATTTAAAAGACATTCAAATTTATTCGTTCCATTTGTAAAACTAAAATCGATCATCAGAATTTATGTAGCTAGCGCAACGCCCACTAAAAGCGCCCCCACATGCCCACATGTGGGTGGCCTACAACAGTAAAAGTTTTAACAATGTCTGAAGTTTTTTTTTTTTTTTTTTTTTTTTTTTTTCCTTTTTTCCTTCTTTTTTTTATGGAGTTAAATGTTTATGACGTATGACCTATCGAGAATTAACTATTCTGGCAATTAAAGTATAAAGTCGTTTTATGACACATAATATTTAATTTTTCATATTTGAAAGCCTCTACGCCTTTTATATATGTAGAGAGAGAAAGAGAGAGATTTAGAAATGTGAGATCTCTATTTGCTTAGCCGCGTTTAAAATAATTTTCGAGCTCAGGGTGAAATTATTTACGTCTCATAAGCTTTCAACTTTAATATATTTATTATTTAAATACTTTTTTTTTTTTATTATTATTGTTGACAATATTTTTGTTTCCACTGCAATTATATCCTAGGTACTACTCGATGAATTCGTTCCCATTGTCGTTTTAGATCATATTAAGTGCAATAAAAAAATTTCATTTGTTTTTAAATTATAATTTTTTCACTTTATTTTTTCTTCTTTCAATAAAAAACTATTATCTTGAAATAAGTGTCATTCTTTTTCCTTAATATGCGAAAAAACGCTACGCTACATTCATTGATTGTTGATTATATATATATATATATATAATTTTTTTTTTTTTTTTTTTTTTTTTTGAGAGAGAGATGTTTTAAAAAAAATTCTTTGGTGGTTTTAAAGTGTTTGACAGCTATATATGTAGCAAAGGTAAGAAAGACTTTTAACCATGCTGTTACAAGGTGAATATAAACCAACCATACTCCGGCTTCCTAGACTTTTCACAGACTCCAAAAATGTATAAACATTTAATATTTTAATTGCATGTTTTATCGTTATCATAATATAGGAACATACAAAATAGTAAAAGTCTTAAACTATTTATTTTTTGCGGGACAGCTCAATGAATGATTAAGATTCATAATTCAATTAGTTATTAATAATAATTATATTTGTAAAATTAAATTGTATTATTAATTATAATTAAATATAAATGATAATTATAATGAAGTTGTTTTGATTTTAATAAAAGTAATCTGCCTCAATCTCAAAAATTATCTTTTAAAAGAGATTAAAAATATAATTGCAAAAGAAAAGCATTTTACTTGCAATTTAAATTCAATTAAGTTTTTCCTTTTTTAACTTCAATGAACTGGCGAGTCACAAATTTCTATTATGCAACCAATTAAATACTTTTTAAAACTTTATAGCTGACTTGTTTTTTCCCTTAATTATTTATTACACTTATTTACTTGTGATTGTTAGAAACAACGCATTTTTCCAAATTTAAAAAATGTTGACAATAATTACTTAAAGTGAAAGATAACAGCAACTTTATAATAAGTTAAATTTAATTTCACAGTATATATGCAAAGGATGCATATTTATGTTAAAAATGCGCCGATATTGATATTGAGATTTCATCCTCTGTCCTAAGTGTTATCGTTAAACGGTTACGATACTAATAAAGATAATGTCTACCTCTTAAAATTGGGTACTTGCAACTCGGGAGAAGACAATCACTGATACCCAGACACGTGACTTACGACCTCAGCGTCAGCTCATCGTGTATAAACAGCATGGCAAGTTAAAGTCCACCTAATGTTCTCCACATAAGTTAGAACGTTTATTAACATGAAGTTAATTAAACAAAACGCCGTACCGCACATCGAATTTGTTAACATATAATTCCTTCTCGTCTGTCTTTCACTTAACTTAGATTCATTATTTGTTTATGGATTTTATTATTAACTTGATTAATGTTTTTGCTTTGTGTACCTGGCAACTTTGATCCACAATTTATGTTCCACGTGGCTGCGTGCCTGTCTCTGTTTTAAGTAAAGAATATATAGCGGGAGAATTTAAATTTTTGTGAAAGAATATAGACTGCATCACTTAAGAGAATTAATAATTGCGGGCTCGGTTTACTCGAAATAGAATGGAAAGAACAGTTTCTAACGTAAACAAATGACACGTTTCAACAACCAAAGTCGCTTGCAGGTATCCCATTGTTGAATGAGTCTTTCAAGGACAAAACATTGGACATTAATGCTTAAAATTTCAGCATGTTTAACCGAAACAGATTTTTTTAATACATTATTATCCTTATTATTTTTTATACTATTTCCTTACTTATAATAAGCCACCCCGTGGCAGAAACACGGCGACACAGCGACATTGTCGCAGAAAGCGACTGAGTTTTGCAGAAAGATTTTTTTATTTGGGAAATAAAAATTTTTGGTTTGACAGAAACATTGTAAGTTCTCAAAAAAGATTCTGCAGAAACAGAAGCTGTTTTACAAAAAAAATAATTTCTACAGAAGCAATAATAGTTCTGCAATTTTTTTTTCTTACCGAATAGTTTTTAAATAATTGTTTTTCTAGCGTACCGCGGAAGAGGAAAGCGCTCGTAATCTTCCGTTAATCTCCAACACAAACAGTTACTGGATAAAAAGGGGAGAAATTTTTTCCCCTTTATTAAGCTATTTTTGGAAATTTGCCAACTTCGGCCTCTATCGCTGGCGTAGTAATTTGCTTTGTGTTTTCTTATGAGAACAAAGCGTTTTATATTTTTTGCACTTATGTGGAAAATTTCATGCGTAAAAAGATTTTTTAAAAAAAAAAAAAAAAAATCATGTCTAGCGAAAATGTTATTTGTTGCTCTTGTAAAGCAACAATAATTAAAGAAAAATTTGAAAACTCATTTTTCAAGGCGGCATTCCGAAGAAGAAATAAGATGGAAGTCGACAACATCTAGCGATGTAAGAAATTTTTTTTCTGGAAAGCGAGCGGAAAAGAGGAAATAAGCTTCCCACGCTACTAATATTATTAAAAAAAAAACGTTCTAGATTCGAACCAAAAATTCTTACTAGTAGCGATGTCGATATTAAGGATGAAACAACATCTCCAACAAATCAAGAAATTTTAGAAGCAGTCAAATTTAAAAAATAACTATATATATATATGTGTGTGTGTTTTTTAAAGATAAAATGCCTATATCCTTTGAAATAAGTCGTCGATATAAAAATAAAAAAAAAACACTCGCAATCTAACGATAAATGAAATAAAGCCTGAAAGATATCTCACTATCTACGATTTTTTGGCATGCGAATGAAAACCAGATTGGTGGAAAATATTTACTGGCGAAACACTTTCAAACAGGTTTCCCATACGCATGCGATACTGATACGCATACTGATGAAGACGATTTCGTTTCGAGATGTTGAATAGACTTGAGCGTATTGAGTCGGAAACCGCGTCTGCGTACTTCGTGGGGAATCAATGCTATATATGTACACAATACAGTGCGACTTCTGTTACAAATCACAAGCGCTGTGTATTTTTTTCGCTCTGAACTTAATCTGATCAAGAGAAAGTTTTATTTACTTTCTTTTTTAAAAAAAAAATCTTTCAATAAGTCAGTACAATATTAAAAAATTTAAACAAAGATTGCGTTAATTTTTTTTTGCTTTTAGAATTCGGATATAGTCAATCCTATTTTATTATTTTGATTTTGATTACTCAACTTCAATATTGATTTTTTCACCTGATTTATTTCTGTACCTGATATAACTACTATAATGAAACATTAAATCATACTGTTCATAATTAAACTGATACTTCAAATTCAGTTATCTTGTTTTATAAATTTAATCTTTTTGTCCATTCTTAGCTATTTTTATAAGTTCCATCTTATTACAGGTAATCTTTAGTTATGCTCTTGTAAGCATTTTTGTCTGCAGATCTATACATTTATAATTTTTCTTTATTATCGAAGATAAGTTTAAATTATTTAAGTTTAAATTTGCATTATTAAGAAATATAAACTTATAATATGAAATTAAGAAAAAAAAAATCTACACAGTTTTATTCTATGCATGTAGGCTTTTTTTATAAACACGTGCATCTATTATTATAAATTCATTACACATATATTTATAACGATAAAAATATCTTGCAGAAAGATATTGGTTCTAGTTAGGTTTGTCGCAGAAAGCCAGAAAAAATTCTGCCACAGGGATAAGCCATTGTTATTAATAAATTAAATTAACTGCTCTAGTATTCGTTTTAATTATCATTAATATAATATTTATTACAAAAAGTTATGAAACTATTATGCACATAACACTCGTTAAAAAATATAACTATTTTGCCTTTTAAAAGTTTGAATTAAATGTAGCTGCAATGCTTAGAGTAAAGAGAAAAGCTGAGAGTGTAGTGTGAGTAGTAATTTATTTATTTATTGTAGTAATTTATTTATTTATTTGGTCTCAGCATTTTAATCTGTATGTTGAATGTTTTTACTAATATTATTTTAACTTTTTTTCACTAAATTTTAATAAATACTAATCTTTTTTCCCAAATGTGGGGGATATTTTCGTATCTTGATCTGTCGCTCCAACTACTATCGCCTAGGTGCCAAGTAGATTTTAAACTTGCAAATTTAAAAAAAAAAAACATGTAACTGTTTTTTCAGGGGTGGCTACGAGTTAAACCTTTCAAGTTAGTCCCTTTCTGTCATGTTTTTTTTTTTTTTTTTTTTTTTTTTTTTGCGGACTACTGCCCGATACTTTCCAAGACTTGGCGATTATTCTGCCTCAGATCATGGTACGGAAATCTCTCCCGTATTTATCTACCATATTAACTTTTTTGACCACTAAATTTTCGTTGCTAGTGTGAACCCAGTCAAGTGAAAACTGAGGATTTTGATTTGTAAATTTTATATGCTTATGTCTGTTATTTTGCATTTTTTCTTCGTGGAAAAAAGCAGGTATTTAGCTAGTTTATTATAAACCCCACATTCGTGGAGTAAAAAATATTTTCCGCATAAAAAGAAATGGCAAGCCCTAAAAAGTCCCAATATGATTTATAAACATTTTGCCTTTATAATGAAATTGTATTCATTTATTCGTGTTTGTTACCATAGTTTCAAATTTGATTGTGAAACAACTTTGAGATTATTTGCGGTAAAAAAACATTGATTTTTTATTGTTGTTATTATTATGTACTACATATCTGCATATGAAAACAATTCATCTTTTCTCATATTTCCAGTAAAACTATTTTTTTTAAAATTTATTTAAGCATAAATTTATTATAAAACTAGTTTTATTTTGTCTTTTAACTTCCAATTTTGAATTTGCATAAGAAATTGACTTTATTGTTAACGTTAGAGTTTTTTAATTTATTTTGTGATAAACTATGTTTTGATTTGAATACAGCATGCTTTATAAGTACACATAAAGTTTGAATACATTTTGTAAAATATGAGTATTTTGGAGAGCTGCCGAATATTATTACTTGGAAATGATTATCTTTCTTACTGCTTTTAGTTCGAGAAAATATATGAAAAAGCATATCTCTAAAGTAGTCAAAACATATTACTCTCTGAGTTCGAACTTTAAAAAAGAATCGATAACTGCATTTGGTAGAAAATTGGAATGATATCTTGTAGTTTTAAATACTATTTGACCCATTGCGAAAAATACTAATAATTAATTACATTTATATTGCTAAAAGTCTTGTTATAAATAATTTGCATTTAATTATTTAGATATTTATTATTAAATCATGACGTATAAAATGAAACACATTTAACTTTTCATTTAAAGCTTTTTATTATGTTTAAAAAAATCCCTTTAGCGAAAATCAAAATTTTTTTTTAAATTATATTTTTGGTATGATATTTAATAGAAAATGTTTATATTTTAATCAATGAATGTATCACATCATTATAAAAAACAATAAATAATAATATAAAAAACAATTCAGACTGAGATTAATGATTAGTCAGAAAAACTGAAGCCGAGAAAATAAATTGTTTAGGCTGCCCTCTCTTGACAGCTGTCACTGTCAAATTCACTATTTGACGTTGCCAATCCTTCAAAATATATAAGATTGTTGTCAGCAGAATCACTCATTGTACCACAATGAAATTTAACGTCACTTTAAACGAAATTTACATTTAGCTTATATTTATTTAAATTTTTGTAGATTTTATATTTATTTAAATCATTCTAATAGATAATTCTTAAGAAAAAACACAAAAGAGAAGACATTTGTATCATTTAAAGAGCCCCCAGAGATGTTGGGGCCCTAGGCCTGGGTATTCAAAGTACCTTAATTTAGTGAAATGAGTTAAGTTCTTACTTTTTTTTAAAATTGTTATTGCTATTTTTCTTGTGATATATAATTTTTTGTAATTTTTCAGCTATTTTGAAGTATTCGTTTTGTTTGTCTGTCTAAACTTGCAACTGTATTTTTTTTTTTTTTTTTGTAATTTATTTCATTTTTTTTAAAGTTTTTTTTTTCTATTTATTGTTACTTTTTTTCTTTTGAATGTGCATACATTTTTATTGAATCCCTATTTTTCTTGTGATATTAGGAGTTAAATAAATATAGAGAAAAATGGAAACTTTTTCACATACTTCTTTTGTAAAAATTTACCTGTAAATATAAAGATTATTTTGCAATTGATTAAAATGATATTTCGCTGTAATTTATTGCTTTTATAAATAAATAATGATTTTTTTAATGCTAAACTGATCTCAAAATTTTAATACGTGCATTAAAATTCAAAAGTAAAAAAAAAAAAAAAAAAAAAATTTGTTTCTAATTTCTCAATGTTTGCAGTGAAAGAAAAGATAGAAGCTTTGAATGAGCAACTAGAAAGGGAACCAGCTGCAACGACTGAAAGAACTGATATCTTTGATGGAACAGAGCCTCCATCAGGAAAAAGCAAAACAAAAAGAGAGTCTATTACTGGTGAGCTTTCATTCTTTCTTATTCAAACTTGTTTGGTAATTAACTCAACTCGACAAAAAATAACAAGAAATTGTCCTATTGTACTTTTTTTAATACATAAATACTTTTAAAAATCACACCGAACCTCAAAATATTCTTTAAGAGAAAGAAAGCTTACTAATTTAAAAAAAATATAATATTTATTAGGTGTGAAAAAAGAAAAAAAACATAAGCTTCAGTGTATAATGTGTGTCCATGTGGTATAGAGATTTATATATATAATATAAATTGCATCGATTTGAGTAAATATAGCAGAAGTTTTTTAAAAAGCTAAATTATTTTCAGATTTAAGAGGTGGAATTAAGATTTATTTCATTTGGCTGATATTAACAAATCATATTAATAAAACAAAAACTCGAGTTGAAAGAAATAGCTTCAAAATTCTGTGTCTTATTATTTCGTTAGTTATACTTTCATTATTTTGCCAATCTTTGTTCTACATTAATTACTAAAAAAAGTTTTACCTACAATTTAAACTGTATAGTGTCCGTGGAATTTACAATATGAACTGTGTGACTGTGAAGATAATAAAATAATATTATGCTGATATTATTCTAGCAAGCCAACTTTCACAAAAAATCAAAAGCACCTATAAATTGAAAGCTTCTACTAGTCGAATTGTCTCTCAATTCAAAGCTCCTTCATTAACATGCAGACTTTCCAAAGAATACATTGGACATCGAGATGGAGTGTGGGAAGTCAGTTATTCTAGATGCGGACCTCCACAAATTGCAACAGCTTCAGCAGGTATGTCCTCAAACTTTTAAAAAAAATTCTACCCAAAGCTTTTTTTTCAACCAAATCTATAGATTGGATCTTGCGAAAGAAAACAAAGATGGATGTTTGCACAGACTCAAACTACAATGGAAAATAAAAGTTTTTTTTTTTTTCCGTTGGTTGTTTATCAATTTTTCGGCCATCACTTCAGGGTTTTGACGCTCCCGATTCTACGTCGTTTTTTATCGTTTATTGGTAGCTATTTATCGTTTTTAAGCCATTTCCCCAAGGTTTATAAAATTCCGGAATACTTAATACGACACGCAATTTACGTATAAAAATAAACACTTTTTTCACGACGATTCCATCGTAAGTCTAAGTCATTTTCCCAGCCCTTTTCACGTAATTTTTCGAATTCCAATATTTTTTAATTCTATAATATTTTGACACGCGAATTTTGAATCTGAGTTGTCACTTTTTGGCGCGTCCGATTAGCTATGGTTCCATTGCAAATCCAGGCCGTTTTCCGATCGTTTGTAGAATTTTGGAGTTGAGTATAATCACTTTTAAACAAACTATTCACGAGGATTTCTTCATATCATCGTCGTTTACCGATCTTTTTTCGGGAGCTATTGATAATTTTTTCCAGCCATTTTTACGATTTACATTCAGACATATTTTGTACGATGTTATTACTCACGTGAATTTTTAACTTAAGTAATGACACTTTTCCGATAATTTTTGGCAGTTACTTATCGTGTTATCGGCTATTTCCTTCTAAGTTTTATAATGTTGATGTTTTAATCTTAATATTTGGTTTTTGATATAGTTTCATATTTAAATTCCCCTCCCCCCCCCCAAAAAAAAATTATGTCTTTTATTGCTTTATGGTATCAATAGGAGATACTGAAATTTTTTTTACAAAAATTGGTAAAAAGAATTTTTTTCACTAACCAAAATCGAACTTTGCAATTTATGAAAATAATAATACAAAATGTAGTCATGCAGGTGTCTGGTGGTGGGCATGTACCTTCATAAAAAATTAATGAGATTAGCTATTTAGAATGTTGGAGAAGAAAATTACAACTTTCGTACCATAACAGGGACTAGGTTTTTCTGAGAGGTACCTTTTTTGTGAAAATTTAGACATAATTTGTGAAAAATTATATTAAAAAATCAACACAAAAATATGGTAAAAATATAGATTTTTCGTTTCTTAAGAGATACAAAAATAAAACTTTAAGAAAAAGTATTTTGTGAAACCTAAAGTTGAATTTGTGAAGGTGCCGCTAAACGGTAGTAAATTCGGACTGGGCAGACCCCTGCATAAGTTATTCTGAGTGTGAGATTGAAAACATAGTATAAAAAAAAAAATTAACCAAAAAATTTTCAAGCAAATGTATGTCAGAACTTTCCGCAATTGCTGAATTCTAAAGAAGAAAATAAAATTATTGTGTATATACTTTTGATTAACATTTGTTTATTTCAATTTTAAATAGCTATATATTGAATGATGCAATGAGTCACTAACAAATGAACAAAAGAAAAATTCTTAGATTCTATTTCTTTTCCTTGAATTCCATCAATAAAAGTATAAGGAATAAAAGAAGAAGATAAGAATAATTTTAATTGAGAAAGGTTGATTAGATCAAAAGTTGTTTGATGAAAGGACAACTGAATGTCAATAAAAATTGCAAATTTGATCTTAAAATTAAGTTGAAGAAGAAAGGAAAAAGTAATTAACAAAAGAAGTGAATCTTTTTAACTAAAGTTACCATTCAAACGATAGCATTGTTATAAAAATGCTGATATAATTTTCTTAACATTAACCAAATAGGAAATAAGTATAAAGGGACAGTGTTTTTCCTTTGCTCAATAAAAAAATTCGTTTTCCTTTCAGATCACACTGCTAGAATATGGGACATTCACAATGGAAAATGTATTGTGCAATATTCGGGCCACAAAGGATCTGTAAATTCTGTCAGATTTCATCCTAACCAAGATTTAGTGGTTTCTGCCTCAGGGGATCAAACTGCTCATGTTTGGTCAGTTTCTTCATCTTCTGGGAACACTGATATGGTTTGTGGAACAGTTTGTTGAAGTTTCTGTCAAAAATTTTTAATACATGTATTATTACAAAAGGAAGTTTTTTTTAACAAGTATCATAAAAATGCCTTCTCTGAATATGGTTATAGATTAACAATCATTATTGTATTAAAAAATCAGCAGAGTTTCTCCCTATGAAATGCACTGTAGATCATTTATTTTAGAATTGATTGTTTAAATTATTCTTTTTAATGTCTACTTTTTTATTAGTACACAATCTTAAATATTTACAATTTAACTTTGAATTTTGTTTCAGTCCCTAAACTTTAATATTCATTCTGTAAGTTTTTAAAAATTCATAGTCTCTAGTTAGAAACGATTCAAATATTAGATTAGCATACTTCAAGTAAATTTATACCCCTTCTCTCTCTGGTCTTCAAAAGTAGACATAAATTAATTATAAAAAAATTTATAAACTCTCATATGTTAAATGTAAGATTTTCAATTTAATTATATCTGTGTTTACAGAGGATTTTTGACAATAAAGAAAATTAATCTTACAATTTGATTATACCGTCTCTCTTTCTATTAGCAATCAACAAAGAAAGGACAAATTGAAACTAAAAGCCCTTGCAAATTAGAATAGCAAAATAATTAGTTAAAATCCAACTTTCAGTGCTTTGTAATATTTAGCCAGCACCTTAATAAAAATATATATTATTCTTCATATCCAAAATATGAATTTATGTTTGGAAAAATTTTTGTTATACTTTATTTTAAAATGCCTATTTATTGAACCTTTTTTATATAATAAAAAAAATACTTTTAGAATTGGTTGTATTTATTAATTTTCTGTGCCCCTTTGAGATGACATTAAGAAGGTTCAACTGTATTTTCAACTGGCTTTTTTAGGTGATCAACCAAGAATTGTTGTAATTTTTCTGATTTATTAAAATGCATAGTTAGGAATTGGAAAAATTAATTAAATTGAAACTTATTAAATTTTGAAGCATTCAGTTCAAGTTTTATTTTTCATATTGTTTGTAACTTTCATTACACATTTTAGTTGGAAAATTTTAGTAGTTCTAGATTAAAAAAGAGTATGAAAAAAATTGGATTTTTCTACTTCAAAGTATTTTATACCATCATAAATGTGCTTCGGTCATATTGCACAAAACAATAATAATATGTTTAATCATTTGTGAAGAATACAAACGTGATTCTGCTATTTTTAGAATATAACATAAATATCTGTGTTATAAATCCCTTTTTATACAAATATTTATTTTTCTGAGTTCATTAAATACAAAAAATTTCATATTTTTGCTTAAACTAATTGCCATTAAGTTTATCATATAGATTTGTACATCATAGCAACCATATTTTATAAATTCGCAAAATTTTATGATTTATGTGTGTTTTTTATTCATGAAATTTCACTGTTTCTTTTTAAATAGAAATATCATTCATCGGAAGAGGAAGTTGAATTATCGGAAGAAGACCATGCTGATGGTATCTATTCTTTACTTATTTATTTCTTAAGAAAATTATTGTAAGATTTTTAATGTTTCATAGTGAAATTATGCTTTTTTGTTTAGTTGTTTTTTTTTTTTTTTTTTTTTTTTTTTTTTTTTTTTTTTTAGCTATTAATTGTTCATTTACTAGAGGATAATATTTTTATATTTTTAGTGTAAAAGTAAGATTGATTTTTTTTTATTTTTTTTAAATCATCATTTTAGTATTTAAAATGAGTCATGCTCTCTTATTAAGTAAAAATTATGACCAGTTATTCAGAAATTTCTGGTGCTTACTTTTGCTGACTATGAAGTTTAAAGAAAACCTTTTAAACTAAGCAGCCTAAATTAGCTAATAGTAAATCATACTGCTATTAAAATTTTATAATAAAAACCTTTTAAAAAAAACTTAAATTTTACCTTTAAAATTTTTTTTATAAGAAGCTTATTTCTTATTTAAAATACAAGTTAAACGAAGTTTTTAAATCAATAAATGGTTGTTCTGTTTAGTTGTAGGAATGCAATTGTATATTTTTTTACTGTGGCATTTAATTAAATATATTTTAGTGAGAGAAAAGTGTATGCCTCACAATCTAAGATATAAGTTATGCTATAAATTAATCTAACAAATTAATTAATATAACATTCTGAAGCATTTCTTTTTGAATAATTTTAGTACAAAAGTAATTATCATTCAAAATAATTGTTTTTATAAAAATAAATTTTGTATTTAATCACTTTTATTATATTATTGAATATAATATATCATAATGGCATCAAAAATTACTAATATTTGTGTTATTTGAATGTCAAATTTAACGTGCTAAATAATACATATAGAATGAAATGCATTATAAAATTAAATTTTTTGATTTTCGAGAGATACCTCCATTAATAATTACATCATATTGTGGTAAAAATTCGTAGAATCAATTATGTATAACTCTTAGCATCTAAAAATTTCTAAATTTACATAAAAACTAAACAAAAAATTTTTAAAAATTATAATAATAAGTAAATTACATCAGTTCTGATGCTAAAAGTATATTGTTTTAGAAACTGCAATAATGAAATTAGAGCTGCAATGCACAACGATTAAGACGCTGAACTGTCATTGTGATAAACTGGGGCTTGCAGCCAACGCAACTTCAGATCGCTGAGTACCGGCTTGTCTGGGAATTAAGGCGCAACGATGACTACGTTGCCACAATGATGTTGTTGGTCATGAAATTGTGGAGTCTTAACCTCCATAAACTTCCTGACAATGTTCTGTTGCCTGAATGCTTTACCTTAGTTTAATAATGAAATTGCCTTTTTAAATTTACACTTCTGTGCTTTTTTGAAATTTTAGTGAATATAATAAATTTGATTTTAAAATGTATAAAAACATGTAGCTAATTTAAAAATATTTGCAAAATAAATTATTTGTTTTAAAACATGAATGAGTAATTTAAAAATGAAATGTCTTACAACATGTCCTTCCTCTAAGGTGTAAGATAATGAATTACAATCCCTTAGTAAAAGCACAATAAGGAAATCAGTAATCTATAATTATTTTAAAACAATTAATAGGTTGTGGTTTTCTAACAAAAAGTATTCTGATAAATTAAATGTGTTAAATAATAAAGTAAGTTAAGGTTTACTAATTTGTATTTCCTCAGCATTAATTTTTCAAAGTTTAAAATATATTACAATAAACTTCTAATTTTCTACGAACTTTTCATAGATGTAGAATCATCACATAATATGACAGTCTTAAAGAATTCAAAAATTGAACTACAAGGTCATATAGGAGTTGTAATAGCTGCTGATTGGTTAGCTGGTGGTGATCAAGTCATAACAGCTTCTTGGGATCGTACAGCAAATGTATATGATGTTCAAACTGGGGAGCTTGTCACACAATTAGTTGGTAAATCACTTTTTTTTTCCCTTCCACTCTGTTCTATTTTTTAATCTGGAAATGAATTTTCAAAAACAATTTTTTTGTCTATTAATTATTTTTTTCTCTACCTTTTTCAAGGAAAGAATTATTTCTTTTTTTTAAGAAAGCTGTGCTTTAATTAGAATTTATTTTGCCTTCACATCAATAGCAATAGCAGAATTTTTTTTCCCTTGCAATCACACACTTAATAATTAAGAAACAATTTCCACAGCAAAGTTATTTCTAATGTTGTTTGTAAATAATGTTAAAAATTAGTTATGCATTAAGTATTTATTTAGATTCATTTTGTTAGATTGTCTTTAGTAATAATTTTGGTAGTGTTGAATAATTAGTTTTACGTTTGCAAATATTTATTTGTAATAATCTTGTATGTTTACAGAAATAAAAATATTTATTAAGTAATTTTCATAGCAGTTGAGTCCAAATTGTTTATAAATAGTGGATATAGTTTCTTTGAAGAATTTAAGTATAATTCTTGGCCGTGTGAGATGCATCTGAATTTTTTTATGGAGGAGGGATATTTATTCCAAAAAAATAAATAAAATCGTTTAGGAAAAAAAATTTTATTATGTAAATCTTACAAAGAACATGGCAACATTCCAAAATTATAAAAAAAAAAAAAAGAAAGAAAGTCCCTTAAAGAGACCAAGAGAATCATTCTTGTCCTATCATCAAGAATTTCTGTAAAGATATCCATTCAACGGTTGGAACTAAGAGGCCGAAGTCTGATGGCCAATAATTCGAAATTAAAATTAATTGTTCCCAACAGACAGTTAGGAGCATGGGAAGAGATCAATGGTTGCCGATTTATGGAAAGATAACATAGCCAAAAATAAAGCCAACCCCCCAAAATCTATATTAAATTTGAAAATAATTTTGCGAAAGCGAATCGTCAAAAAGACTGTGAGTATTAGTATAACCATGTAACTGAAACATTTCTGTGGTAAGAAATAAAGAGTTTTAAATAGATTTTGTTTTGAATTTAGTCGTGACAGGGAATTCATGAGTTTTACATTTGTATTGAAATAAAAAGTTAGCCATTACATTGATTGTTAATAAAAAGAATAAAATATTTACGTTAGCGTTACAGGTAAAATAAATATAATTTTGGTGCGAATAAGGTAAAATTATTTTAAATTATTAAATAGATGATAGATGGGTTGTAAGTATTTTTTACATATACTTGTATTTGGATATAGTCATGATAAATATAGGTTAATGATTGATTTTGTAATAATTAAATTAAGTTCAAAAATAGTATAAAAGGTAATTAAATTAATGGGAATGTGATCATTAAGGAGGGTGGTAGTACAATGCTATCATGGGATAACAATAACCCAATAGGTCCAAAGGGTCACAAAGTGTGAGGTTTGAACAAATTGGATAACTTGGTATCACCAAATTTAGAATAAGGGTGAAAACTAAAGATTAATCAAAATCAAAAATTAGAAGATAAATAAGATAATGACATGCTATATCCAGATACAAATTTAATCTTTAATTGAAAGATGATGTTTCCAATAAGAAAAAGTAAGAAATTCCCTTAACTATAAAAAAAGTACTCACCATTAGGACTGGGCGATGTTAAGATTTCAGCATCGTGATGCATCGCCACTCAAACATCGTGATGTTTCGATACATCGCAATGTCACATTACTGTTTCACATTTGATTTTGCCAAATTTTGCATTCTTGCACACCTTTATTTTTTACTTATTTGATGCTACTGTAAAGTAAGACTAAAAGTGAAATTTTTAATATATATATTAGATTTTTAGAATTTAAACTTTGTGTGTTTGAGGAAAAAAGAGAGTAAGATTTCAAGAGAGGGATATTCAGAAAAATTTTTTAAAAAGTTAAAATCTGCAAAATGCATTAAACTTACATTATACGAATTATATTCATTTTATAGGTATATATAAACAACTAAGTGATTTATAATTGAATGTTGTATTTAATTTCAATAAAGTTATATTAAAAATATATTCAATAGGGAAAAAAAGTAAAGATAGGAGTAAATTAAATGTATGACTTTATAGCCTGGTATATCAATGTTTAGTAAATTAATTTCTTCTTTTGGATTAAAATAATTCAATAGACTGTCTTTTTCAATTTACATAAAACACATCTTTTCAACCTTCAGACTTTGCTGAAAAAAATCGGAAGTTTTTAAATTAAAGAAAGAGGGTATTGAATAAATATAGTTAACTAGTAAAACGAATAATTCATTAAAATTTTACATGCAGCTTAAAAAAATGAGTAAATTATCTTTAAGGATGAATTAAGAAGGGTAAAAAAAAGAATAGTATTTCAACCTTAGCCAACAAAAATTATTGTTAATTTTAAACATTCTTAATGATGGTTAGGTATCTTAAACAAAAACATCTTAAAAAATTATTACATTAAGAAATAATTTTTCTAGAAAATAAAATTGGAAGAAATTGGTGCATTTTTTTTCAGTTTTAATATTGTAATAAATTTATCTTAACATTGATATTTTAGCAATTAATATTTGATATTTGTGGATAGAGTGGGCTACAGCTCTATCCACCCTTGGAAGTTCGTACCTGAGATTAACCCCATAATTATCTCACACACCTGCCTTAGATTAACTCCCCTCCTATAAGCTCCAGATCGACTGCCGCATAAAAATTTTAAGCGTGTGCGCCAGAATAGCGAAATAAAGACAAATCTAGATGGGTGAAACTGTTGGCCGCCTTCTTATGAATGACGCGTAAAATAGTCGCCTTCAATGATTTGTAGTTACAAAAATGTTGCAGCTAAGAACATGCGAAAAAAATGGCGATGCCGAATAAAAACAAGTACCAGTCCAAATATCTGTACATAAAAAATATTTCTTAATGTGTGAGTGTGTTTTTTTATTGAAATGAAACTTCTTATGCGACTTCCAACAAGGTTGCGTTAAACGTTTAACGCTACCGTTGTCATGGAAACTAGATTTCTCTTTACGTTCGTTGAGCGCACAAGGTAAGAGAAAAACATAGTAGGTAATATTGGCGTTAAAGAAAACAAAGCGATATTTTTTTTAAATTCGCCAAGAATACCTTACTGAAATTTAGAACATTTAGAAATAAGCTGATTTCTTATTATAATTTTTTTTTAAAATGTATCTTATTATTAATATTTTGGAAGTGATACTTCTTATGCGACTTCCAACAAGATTGCGTTAAATGTTTAACGCTACATTTTTATTGGCCGGGAAATCACGTGGTAGGATCCAGTTTTCCCTCATTCATTTCCATATTGTTTTGGTTCTCACAAGCATAAAAATATTAAAGTCATAAAAGTATTGTTTTTCTATAAATATTTTAGTTTGATTTGATACACGTATAATTTAATAGGGTAGTATTTTTATTTTCAAACTTAGTGGATAACAATTGTAAACAATGAGTGAAAACAATCCCAGGGACAATGAGACGGATTTAAGATTATGTCAAGGTACGTCTCTTGTGAATATGAATTGATTGTTAGGTTTTCTCTTTTCTAATTGCCATTTATATTTCACCAAATGCAGCCATGAGGGATATTAAATTATTTATTGCAAAATCTTTATTGCCACTATCCACTGCAGGTTCACAAGCTCTGGCAGACGTTACTGGTGAAGAAATTGATAATTGTGAGCGGCCTGTGATCCTTGCAGGAGATTTTAATGTGAATTTCTCGTTACCTGAAGCTGAAACATTATTAACCTTCCTTAAAGACAAATTTGGATTGGAAATAATAAATGGTAGGAATGATCCAACAACCAAAGGGGGAACTACCATTGATGCAGTTTTTGCGAGAAATATTGAAAAAATAGAACTCAAACATTTCGTATCTTACTTTAGTTATCATAATCCCATTGTAAATGTTATAGATTTGGATATTTCTCCACTCGAAAATGATAATTAAAAGATGCGATAAATTGTGAATTCTAAGCAATGTTAATAAAGTTTGTCTTAAAGAAACAATATGATTTCACTAAAAATCAATTTCTACCCCTTCCTATTTTCATTTCCACATTACGAAGTTTCACTTCTTCCGCGCAGAGGGACTCCACGCACTTTTTTTTTTTTTTTTGTTGAATTTAGAACTATAATGTAAAAAATTTTTTACAATTAAACATTTTCTTCATACATTTCTAATATAATTAATTATTAATCTTGTCCAAATGTATTCTTAATATAAAAAGTAAACTATCTCTTTTTTTTTTAACGCGGTAATTCATCTTTCCTGGAAATTAAAATTCCATCAATATTGTTTTATTATGAAATATTCTACAACAATCAGGTTTACTAATTAATTACAATTATATATTTTTTTCTATGTAATTCTGTACACTGATAATGTTTTTAAAACACAATATTTTATTGTCAAATTTTATTTTGCCTGATTATTTTCATATCATATTGAAAAAATTGGAAATATTTAGATAATTAGAAATATTTAGGTAAAAAATGGACTAACAGCTATTAAAAAAACTGAAGTTGTTAAAACGTGAAATAGAAAAAACATTGTCTTAATCTTTAAAACAAAACTTAAATGATAAAAATAATATTTTCTGGAAAAAAATTATCCATAAAACATTAAAAAAGTTATGTATCAAAAATGTTTTTAAAAATGTTGCATTATTATAAAAATACCCATAAAAAAAAAGACATAAAAAAAAGAATAGAAAATAGTTGAATTTTTGCAGTAATAGCAATATGAAATAGAATTTCTAGAAATTACAACATCAGTTTCTGAGATAAGATATTGATCTAATGTCATGTTTTTAAAATCTCCAATTTTAAATGTTCATTAAATTGCTTAAAGTTTGAGAATCTTCTAACTTGTTTAATAGTTAGCATTAGATATCCACCTAATGTTAATTTAAATTCCTATGTTAGAAGAGTGTCTTCTCAAAACCTTGTTATGTCAATTTTTTTTTTTTTTTTTTTTTTTTTTTTTTTTTTGAAATAGAAATTGGGAAAATAGAAAAAACACAAAGTAAGTTTATTGTAAACCAATTCTTCTCTATTTAATGCATAATTATTTTTGTCCTACTTTTAAAAATAAATTCATCATTGTTGTATTTAGACTTATAGTCAACTATCATTATATACATATTTAATAGTAGTTATTATGTTTAATGCTTCTACTTTTTAGAGTAATATTTTAGAATATATTTTTCTACTTTTTAGAACATATTTAGTTCTGAACTTGTTATCTCGATTTTTTTTTTTTTTTTTTGCATCTCTTCAACTTTGAGGTGTCGAAAGTACCTATACTGTATACTATTTTTCATATTGTCAATAGAATCATATTCATATTGAAAAAAGTCATATTGTATAAAATCGAGAAGTTTAAAAAATTAAGTAATATTAAAATTCTAGTAAATTATTGTACCAAAAATTTGATTGAACTAATATTTCTAAAATATTAATCTTATTAACTATGTTTTATCTTAGTTAAACAACATGCTATTCGTCTTACATTTTTACGAAATCAACATAACTATAGTTTTTAAAGAAATACAAATAAAACAGTAATTTTTTTGTTAATTACTTGAAGGTTCATTACACTATCGCTTCGTTTGACAACTCCTATACATCTACCTCAATCATTTTAGTTTTGTTTTTTCCTGAAAATCGATTTTAAAAAAAGATTTTGTTTTTAAAATTCTCGTTACTCTTTTAAGCACATGTTGTTAAGATTTAATTTTATTTATTAAAAATTTATAAATATAACTTTCCATCATATAACTTTAAAAATTAGAAAATGTTTAAATTTCTTTTGAACCACTTATGCTTTTAAAAGTTTCGATAAAAATATTAACTTTTAACAGCATCAAATCAGTGTTTTATTAAAATGTTTCAGTTAAAATTTTTCACTTTAATTCGTAATTTTTTTTTATCATAGATTATTTTAGTTCCTATACAAGACACAATACTTTTTAATTGAATAAATTCTAATTCCTCAGAGGTGCAGTATTGCTTATCAGTGTAAGCATAAAATTTTTTATAACTAAAAGCAGACTATTTTATAAAGAGTTTTTTTTATCCCTTTTTATAAATGATATTTCTGATTCCACTACGTTTTGTTGTTTTTTTCCCTTCATTCACAATAAATTTTGTACTTAATGAATTATTTCATTATATTTTAAATTTTTAGATATGGAATTTTTTCATTTTTATTTCCATTGATCATTATATCCTGCCTTGTCCTGTGTATCAATATTTATGTTAGCACTTATTTTAACTATCGTTACTGTTTCTCACTTCTTAATTTTAATTAATAAGTTTTCCTTGTACTTTATTTATTTCTTTTTTCTTGATTGTTAGGTACTCAATATATTCTGATTTTAATCATTAAATTTTTTATATTTTGTGATTTTAATAAATCTTTAGCTTATTATAATTAGGTTTTACTTAGTTTAAAATAATTGTCTTAACCTCAATAAACTTATATTTGTTAGTTTCTTTTTGCCTTGGTTTAGTATTAGTCACTCAAAATAATCTTTTTATTATTTTAATGAATTTATCATCTTAATTTATATATATTTCTATCTGTTTACCTAGTTTTTTTTTTTTTTTTTTTTTCTATTTTTAAATTGAAAATCTTAATGTTTAATCTGCATTCTTTGAGTTTTTCTTTATGTTCTTAAAAGCTTACGTGAGGTGATTAAATGCAATTTAATTTTAATTAAATACAGATTATTTGTATTAAACATTTCTTTATTTAATTTCTTTTTTTAAAGGATGACTGAGTTGAAGAAAAGCTATTCTATTTTTTTATTCTATTATTATTAATCTATGATGTTTTATTATGCCATTTTTAAGGTCCTTAATTTCTAGAAAAAAAGTCCTTAATTTTTTTGATAAAAGTCCTTAAAAGTGCTTAATTTTTGCTTTGATAAAAGAGTATTAGATCATAAGATTCTGCAAAATAATTTATTACCGAAAAATATTATATTTTTATTTGTATCTTCATAATTTTGTGCAAAATACACTTGTTGTTTTTAAAGTCGAGTTTGTTGTAAAAATTATTTTGGTCAACAAATTTTTTTCTCCCAAGTTTTTCGTAGGCCCTAGGCACGTGCCTAGTGTGCCTATAGGTTAATCCGGCCCTGGGGCCCTACCATAAGCTACCGGGAATGGAATGAAGATTCCCGGCTGGAAGGGGAAACTGGGAAAGTTTGGTTCCATGAACGTTCAATTCCGTACCATGAACACTCCCTTGGAATCAGACATTCCATGATAATTCTCTCTCAGGGCGTGGCTAAAATTTAGCCAATCACACAATTTCTTTAAGATTTTCTTTGTAAGTTTGGCAGCATTCGCATGAGTAAAACGAAACGAGCTTCTGCTATTTAGATAATATTTTTGACCATTTTTTTGTTTTCTTTTTATAATGTTTTTTTGTTTTCATTAGACTAAAAAAACATGAACTGCGAATACTTTGAAATATTCTTTAATTTATTACACATATAATTTTATTAATTAAAAACTGTCATATTTAACATGTATAATTCATAGAATAAGACCATTTTTTCATGAAAAATATTTCTGATATATCCTTTAATTCGTTTCACTATTTGCTTTAAATATATTTTATAAAGTACAAATCTTAAAATAATGATCATATTTTAATGAATTAAGATTCAAATTTTCGTGCCTGAGTACTGCATGTAGATAGATTACTAATTATACAAGTTTTTAAATAAAAACTTACTGCCAGAAGGAAATCAAATTTTATCAGACAAAAAATTAACGATTACCAATCGGTCTCTTAGAAATTAACTTAATTTCAGAAAAGTTCATTAGTTTTCAATTTAATTTGTAACAATATGAATTACTAAAGTTACTACTTTGCTTATTACTTTGGTTTATTTGTTACATTATTAAAGTGAATGTTTTTACTGATAGTTAAATAAATATGTTCACAAGAAATTAATTTATAGATTTGTGTAAAAAAAATTTTTTTGATTTGTAAAATCATTTCACGTTTGAAATACTTAAAAATTATAGTTCAAGGAACTACTTCCACAGCTTTTATAGTATATATTTTAATGGAAGAATGAGAATAAAAAATTTTAAAATGAGTAAAAGAAGAAATAAGTATATATTTCATAAATATATTTTTCGAAGCAATTTTAATTCTATTTACTTTTCCCATTATTCTTTTTCACATTTTTTATTATAAATAAATTGTTTACTTTATAATACATCATGCTTGTATCAAATTCCTTTAAATTTGCTGCTATCTGTATATAGTATAAAAAACTATCGTTCGGAATGATGTTAAATACTGTTGAATTAAAAGTTCATCGAAAGAAAATTAAAAATAAAAAAAAATGATTGGAACTTCAAAAAAAGGTATTGGTCAAGTAATATATCCTAGGTAATATAACATAAAAATAGTAACAACTATCATATAATGAGAGCATAATTATATTTAATTTGCCGTAATTTCTTAGTTAACTCTAAAAGTATCTTTTCGTTCACACATGCTAATGAAACAAAACATTTCTCTTTTAATTATCGTCTTGAAAATGGCTCGGACACGTTTATCGTTTAGAAATTTTGTTATCTTCTCTTATGAAATAGAAAAAAATTAAGACATTCATCGGCGAAATATCGTATTTAGTCCTGAAAAATTCATTATTCCCTCCAAGAATGATGTTTTTCACAAAGCTCTAAAAAACTTTGAACGCGATACAGAGAAATAAAACGTTTATCACTCATATGAAGAACGGAAAATCTCTCAATTTCTCGCTTTGGAATTCGATTAATTTCCTCTTGAACGCGGGCGATTAGATTATTGAGCGCCATGTTTAAAATCATAAACAAATCCCTTGATTCCCTCTTGGAACGACGATTCTAGGTGCCGGAGACCGGTTGGAATGAAACCTATTCCAATTCCAACCAAGAAACTCTTTCCAAGGCGTTCGTGGTGGGGAAAAATAATTCCCGTTCGAACGTGACGTCATTCCCAGATGGAATCTCATTCCATGGAGCTCATGGTAGGGCTCCAGGTGTGAGCACATCGTTACTTGATAATTCGCGAAGGAAGAAACACAGGGGAAAAGATCGTCACGATGTCGCCGCGATGATGGGGGAAATGCTCTTCGCGCGTGCTTGCGAACATCGATGTTGAATCTGAAGAATCGCTCTTCCCGGCATCTTTAAACATCTTGCGCACATCGGAATTTCCGATTCTTCGTGAAAGACGCCAACCTCAACATCGGATCGGCGATGATTACACAACATCGATGTTTTCCGATGAATCGATCTATCGCCCAGTCCTACTCACAATATACGGGAGAAAATGATAAAAGACAATCATCATGAAAATAGAGGTAAATAAATTCTCCAGCACAAGATTTAATTATTAACATATAATTTTATTAAGTAACACATATCTTTCACCACATCTACTAACACAAGAAAGGCATTTATTTGAAATGGGTGACAGGAGAATTAAAACAAAGAATGTGTCATGCATAAAAGTAAGATATAAAAGAAGGAGTAATTTAACCATTAAAATAAATATGGAAAGAAAGCTTAAGTTCAATAGGGTTTTTAATGTTAAAGAAAAATAAAGGTATAAAATGTTGATTTTTAATTTACAGAAATTGATTACAGTTATGTATTTACTTTAAAATAATGGTTAAGAAAAAAAATGTAAAAAGAAATCCCTCGATACGGGTCGAAGTCCGCATCTCGGAAAGAAGAAGTCACCAGCCAGAAGGCTCAAGAAAATATGTATAAAAAAAATGTTTCCAAATTTGTTAACTGGTGTAGGACCAGAAAAATTACAGCCAATTAAACTTAAAGAGGAGGAGGGTTTGAAAAAAAAGGAAAGAGATTGGTTAGTTAGCCCCCCTGAAAAAAATAAAAGAAGTAAAAAGAAAGACAGGTAAAAGAGGGGTTGACACTCTCCCAGGAAGTGCGATGACCGCAGGAAATTAATTCCGAAAGGAATTAAGGAAGAAAAGAAATCCCTCGATACGGACCAATGTCCGCATCTCGGAAAAAGGAAACCAGCAAGATGGAAACCAGCAAAAAAAAGAATGCATCAAAAAGTGCCTTAAAAATTCGTTAACTAGTGTAGGACCAGAAAAGTTACAGCCAATTAAATCTAAAGAAGAGGAGGGCTTGAAAAAAAAAAGGAAGGAGATTGGTTAGTTAGCCCCCCTAAAAAATAAAAGAAGTAAAAAGAAAGATGGGTAAAAGAGGGGTTGACACTCCCACAGGAAGTGCTATGACCGCGTTGACCATGAGGAAGGTCAAACAGAAAGTTTAAAATGAATATAATTGCTATATTTAAAAAAAGGAACAAAGTTTAAAGAAATTAAAGGATTAGATATAATTAGTAGTTAA
This sequence comes from Parasteatoda lunata, assembly GCA_949128135.1. NCBI lineage: Eukaryota > Metazoa > Arthropoda > Arachnida > Araneae > Theridiidae > Parasteatoda > Parasteatoda lunata. The sequence continues at coordinate 68,920,123 of OX421971.1, forward strand.
TTGTCACTTTACATTAAGTGTAAATGTGACAGTTAGCTTTTTATGCAATGTAATAAAAATTAAATAATTGGTTTAATTTAATTAAAATTCAATTAAGAATTATTAAAAAAAATAAGTTTAAGAAATTTTGAAAGCTAGGTATACATGAAATGCCTATTGTGGCATCACAATAATATAAATTATTAAGTAATTATTTTCATTTATTTTTGATTCTTTCTAAAATGGTTGTAGAAATTTTAAACGTAAATGGTGCTACATACTGTCATACCAATTATTGGTGATGAAACTTTTCGAACAATAGCATATATATATTATACGATACTCAACAAGTGATGGCTAGGGATAAGGAAATAGTACAGCAAGTAAAGGAGCATTTCTATCTTATCTCATGACAGACATGGAAATACTTCTGCTGCCTACTATGCTGAAATGTCTCATACTTACGATTGTTTGTGTGATTTAATGGCTGCCAGACAGATTTGAATTATTGCTAAAATTTAATGCGTAGAGAACTTTAGCAATATTGCAGAAATCTCTAGAAAAAAATTAATATCCAAGTATTTCTGTGTGGTTAAAATCCAGAGGCTGGAAAAAATTGGTTGCTATATTATTTAAAACTAATTAAGGTGTAAGGAAGAGGTTGAAAAATTAGAATATTTAAATACAGCTATGCTGTGCCTTTGGCTTGTTTACTGTTAAAGTTTATGTGTTGTACTAGATAATTTTGAGAGGGGGCCAAACAGGTCTCCAAGGACAACTAATTTTTTCTAAAACTGAGTCAACTAACATAACTTGGTCACTGCATTTATATCTGAATTCAGAAACGTTAACTTAGATGAAAATGTTAAAAAATATTTGTCAGCCTTCTGTTGATTCATATAATTATAATTCAATAGTATGTCTACTTTTTCTTAAACTAAATACATAAAAAATATCAATGAATTTTTTTAAAAAAAAGTTTTAATGATTGATTTATTTATTTTAAATTCATTCATCTTTATGTATTCACATTCTTAATTCTATATTTATCTTATTAAAATTTTCTTACTATTTTATTTAATAGGTCATGATCAAGAGCTCACCAACACTTGTACGCATCCAACCCAACGCCTTGTTGTGACATCCTCAAAAGATACTACATTCCGGCTGTGGGATTTCCGAGAAGCGATTCATTCTGTTAGTGTATTCCAGGGACATACCAAGTAATTACTCTAGCTTTTATAATTTAAGTCTTCTTAAAGCTTTGAGAAAAATATTTATCATGGGTTTCCAGTAAAGATGTACCGAATAGTGATTTGGCCGAATAACCAATTATCGAATATTCGGCACACAAAAAAATCAGCAGAATAGCAAAAAAAATTTTAAAAAATCATGAATAAATATTATTTTTTATGTAGAAATAAGTTTAGTCGTTATTGAAAAATAATCAAAACTTAGCTGTATTATTGGTAATTACAGATTAAAAGATGAAGATAATTAGAAGATATTAAAATAGTTATAGATAAAAAAAAAAACTTATTAAGAGCTATTAAAAAAATAAAAAATAAAGTTGTAAAAATAAAGAAATAGGAAAAAATATTTTCTTAATTCTTAAAACAAAACTTCAATGCTAAAAATTATATTTTCCAGAAAAAAAATTATCCATAAGACATTAAAAAAAAAAAAAAATGTATATCAGAAACACTGCTAATACGCCTATGAAAAACAAACATTATGTACAAAAGCAAAACAGAAAAAATAAAAATAGATTTTAATTTTTGAAGGAAAACTTTAAAACTAAACATTTCAGTTTTCTAATTACTGTATTTTCATGACAACAGTGAAGACTTAAAAGAAGCCTTTTTATTGCTGTGTTATAATAAAAACGTCTAATAAAGTTTTTTGAAAAAGAAAAAGCTAAATAGAAACCAAAAACGAAAATCCTTCTTAAATTTTAAATGAAAGATTTAACGCTAAAAATCTTCATTTAACTTTTTTACCCTACTGTATTTTTAAGAAAAAGTGACTGTAAAAGAATAACGTTCATTAAAAATGCTCTTTAAGAATGCTGTCAAATTATTTTCTAAAATTAAATTAAAAATTATTTTGGCAAAAGGTCCGAATGGCAAAAGTGGACTATTATACAAGTTTAAATTTCTCTAAATACTTATCATTTTTTACTATTTTTATTTAAGCCATACATACGGGTGTCCAAAAAAATATGCAACAATTTGAAAAATTGATTAAACAAAAATAGATATGGTTTGTAGTATAAGTATTCTGCTTAAAGGAACAAAATTTAGTTACAAAGTTTATCAACAGATGATGCAGCTAACAGGAAAAACTAGAAAACAAAATTTTCTTTATAAAGATCAATATGTGTCATCAAAACAACATTTTCTTCATAAATGTCAATGTGTGTCATCAATCTTGCTCCTAATAAGGATGTACACCTTTTCTACGAGGACTTATAAAAATTTTAGTTCCCACCATACACTCCCCCTCCAGGAAGCGAATCTTACTCTTTCTCAATCACATGATTGAATATCTGCTTAAAATTGTCATTTCAGTACAGTTAGAAACTGGACAATGATCCTGACAAACCCAGAATATTTGTTGCTGGTGTTAAAGCGAATAGTGGAGAAGTAGTATAGGAGGGTTGCTATTTATATTTCTGGCCTTGGCAAAAGTAAGTGTTGCTAGGCGACCGCAGACGATTTTAATCGAAAGTTTGATATTTTTAAACTTAAATTCAGCAGACGATTTACCATTATAGCTTCATTTGTGTTGTTGACAGTAAATTGAAAAGTTCTTCTCTTTCAAAAAATGGAATTGAATCGTGAACATTTTCGTGCCATTATTTTTCATAACTTTCGACGTGGATTGTCAAGACAAGAGTGCTTCGATGATCTTAATTCTTTATTCAGCGATAAAGCGCCATCCTACAGCACTGTAAAAAATTGGTATAACGAATTTAATCGTGGTCGATGTTCGATCCAGGACGAATCCCGTGCAGGTCGTCCAAAATCCGTTGTTTTGCCAGAAAAGATCGATGCTGTGCGTGAACTGATAAAGCAAGATCGTCATGTGACATACCGTGAGATAGAGGCGTCTTTGGACATTAGTATGACTAGCATCAATAAAATATTGCATGAACATTTGAGCGTAAAAAAAATTTGTTCGCGTTGGATCCCGCATAATCTGACAAACACTCAAAAAAAGGCTCGTGTCGATTGGTGCAAGGAAATGTTGGAAAAATACGTTCAAGGTGCATCAAAGGCTGTGTATAACATCTACACAGGTGACGAATCATGGATCTATGCATATGAGCCGGAAACAAAACCGCAATCAACTGTATGGGTCTTCCAAGACGAGGCAAAACCAACAAAAGTTGTTCGAGGAAGAAGCACATCGAAACAAATGATTGCCTGTTTCTTCGGCATTAACGGTCATGTGGGAACAGTGGCGTTAGGGGAACGCAGGACGGTCAATTCTGAATGGTACACGGCCATTTGTTTGCCAGAAGTCATCGGAGAAATTCGCAAAAAGCAGAAGAACAGGCGAATCATTCTTCATCATGACAATGTGAGCTCTCCCACATCGACTCAAACAAAGGCGTTTCTGATGGAGCGAAAGATCGAACTGATGGGTCATCCGCCGTACAGCCCTGATTTGGCACCCAATGACTTCTTCTTATTCCCACACATCAAAAATAAATTACGTGGACAACGATTTTCGACCCCCGAAGAAGCGGTTGATGCATTCAAAACGCATGTTTTGGAGTTACCTCAATCGGACTGGAAAAAGTGCTTTGAAAATTGGTTCAAACGCATGCAAAAGTGTATTGATCATCATGGAGAATATTTTGAAAAACAATAAAACCAATTTCGATCCTACATATTTGTTTTTTCATTATTAGGCCAGAAATATAAATAGCAACCCTCGTAGTACTATCTGTTGAGGAAAGAGAGAGATATGGTTTTGTAGTCAGGTCACCATTATAAGGTATGCGGGATAGACATTTTCCAGCACGACATTCTCTAGTATAATAGTTTTTTTTTTTTTTTTTTTAAAGAAAAATGTTTTAGACAATTTATGGGCCACTTTTAGCCTGCAGGCAACAGATTAAAATTAAGTAAACTATTTTCATTAAAGATAGAGACAATATCGGTCAAGCCAACATTGTAAATCATGTATGTTTCTGTTCCATTCTTTAGCCCTGTAACTTCAGCTACATTTGCTAGTGGTGACAAGGTTGTTTCTGGTAGTGATGACAGAACAGTCAAAGTTTGGGATCTTAAAAATATGAGATCACCTCTCACAACTATTAGGCTAGACTCGCCTGTTAACAGGTAATTTTATACATTTTTAGTAGATTTAGTTAAGAACTGTTTAAGTTTTTAGTTGACTTGCTTGACCTTGGACCATAATGAGAAAGTAGTGTGTAGCAGAACAATTTTGTCCAAAGGTTCAATTCTTAAAGTGTTAAAAAAAAACTTAAGAATTATGGATATGTTTTTTTTTTTCCATCTTTACTGACTAATATTAAATACTCATAAATCGTATTTAATGATGCACCGAATTCTTCTTGATACCACAACAGGCCTGGGCTGCCCCAACGAGTTTCTTCCAACAGAGTCTGTTATATGCTTATTTTTTCCAAATAATTACTTTCAACTTAAATCTTTTTCAGTCATCAGGCCATCTGACTTGATGAAGATTAATATCTTCGTTGGGTTGTTAATCCTGTGATCAAAATAAGAATTAATGATGAATGTTTAATAAAATATTTAAAGCTTTAAATTTAAACTGTTTGATAGCATGGTTTTAGTATAGCGTAATAACTTATTTCTCTTGGTCACCATTTTAAATATTATTTATTTTTACAGATTAGATGTGTCTAATCAGCACATAATTGCTATTCCACATGATAACAGACATGTTCGTTTCTTTGATCTCAATGGAGTGCGTCTTGCAAGATTACCCAGAAGTAATAGACAGGTAATTATTTTAAATTTAGTGTTCTATGTTTTAATCATTCTAATTGATCAGTACTCTTGTGTTTTTATTTATCTATCCATGTTATAATTATACTTAACAGACTTTTCTAAGAGGCAAATGAACTTCGCATTCAATAAAATCACTATATACACATGACAAACCTAACCTTTAAGCATTAATTATGGAATACGTAATGTTCTACATAGAATAGTTCTCATTCATATTGTATATAATCTTATTCTTATTAAAAAGGGAGGTAACAAACAGGCACAGATTCTATTGATAAAAATAGTTATTATGAGAAATTTAATTAGAATAAATAGAATATTGAGTTGAATCTACTTACAAATTTGTAGAAGTTCAAAACTGTTACAGAGAAACTAAAAGAATTGATTGAGAAAATTATGGCTATGTTTTAAAAAATTCATTTAAAATAAAATATATTTAACAGTAGCTATGATAATCATTTAAATGAAAATAATTTATTTAGAGTGTTTTTTTTTCCCTTGAGCTATATTGTTGTTTGTTCATGTGCTGGAAATGTGAAACCGAAAAGAACTTAAAATGAATTTTAATATTAAGATAATAAGAGCTTATTCCCCTGTTTGAAGTAACTAGCGTATTTAAATGTCTTCATTTCACACACTAAAATAATATTACAATCTATTTCATATAATGTATAAAGTTTTGACCAATAAAATTAAGTTTTAAGGTTTTTCTAATCTTTATAAATTGATTTGTTACTGGTGGAACTGTGTAGAACAGATATATAAAATAAGGCAGCTATCAATGTGTGAACTACTTAAAAACTTGTGGCTCAAAACTAATTGTAATTTTTTTTATATCTAGTCTAAAATTATCATCTTAAAATGAAGAACAAGTCAAATAATATCTTTTCTATTTCTGTACTGAGTCTATGAGAATTTTTTAAAGAGTCATTTAATAGGATATATTATATAATTACATTAAATACTAACTGCCTCTGGCAACCAGCTGAACCACCTTTTTAAAAATTAGAATTTCAAGCATTTTGAGTTTTATAATTTGTACATTTAGAAACCAAAACAGTATGTAAGTATAAACTCATATTTCGAAAGCAAAAGTTCATTTAAGTTCTTCCTCTTACATAATTGCATTTTCAGATCTTGTTTTTTTTTGAGGAATTTTTCAGATTTGGCAAAAATGGTTATTGTGGTGAATTTATTAAAATGTTCAGTACAAAATATGCTAACACTTCAAACAAAAAAGTATGCTAATTGACTCTATGGTGCTTTTAATGAATAAAACAAAACAACTTTTTTTTAAATCATTTCGCCATTATTGTCTATCTGTATGGGTCTTTCTTTTGATGAAACAAACTTTAACTACAAATACACAGATTTAAAAACAAACAACAAATTTTTAAAAAATAACTTAGCTTAATGGTGCTGACAGCATTACCAAGTAATTGAGTATTTACGTTAGAAAATTTAAAATGTATCTTTACAGTCAGATTTAATTGGTAATTAAAATAATCTTTTGACTGTCAAATAGTTTTTTTTTATTTTAATAATTAGACCAAGGATTTGAGACTTAACTAATCTAAATCTGAATGTGAGTTGCAAACAAAACATATAATTTATGAACATTTAATGCATCTAGCCACTGTTTGATGCCCTACTTCTCGTCATTAAAAATTTGGAACATTTTGTAACGCTGCTGTTGTTATGACAGCACATTATTGAAACAATGAAAAGACACACTTTTCAATATTGCATGGGAACAACTCCATGTAGAGGGAAATACGCAAAATAATCCATAAAAATATTAGCAACCTTTAACAAAAAAAAAACATTACGCCGTGGTGAAGCCATTCAAAAGATATTAAAAAAATATTAATCTATTACAAAGGTTTTCAACAATGGAATTTCATGTTTTGGGTATTGCCTCTGAAATACACGGTCGGAAAGAGATGATTATTTAGAAATCACTCCATAAAAATAATATACTAACTTTAAAAAACAATACGTTCCAAATCGGTACTCCCGTTTTCGAGTTATTAGTGAACATCCAAACAGACTTTCACTCTTTTACTATATAAATAATGCATACTTAACTTTATATTAGTGCATGTTAATAATTCAAAAAACATAATCTCGGCAAAGCAATTTTTCTCAGTGTGCTATCCATATTCAACAATTTCATTGTAACCTAGTGCTATCAGTCTTTGCAATATAAATGCATTATTTTATTTTTCCATTTCTTATCCTTACAAAAGAATTATTGGGACTTATTTTTATTTATAAATTAAACTTGATTTATAAATAGGGCTAGTCTTGTACATTAGATCACTCAGTTTTTTGCCACACCTCTCAAAATCCACTATCTAGAAATATTGCATGTTTTTTTACTCTCTGAGCAATTTAAAAGGTCTGTTTAAAAAACAATTCAAAAAATCAAAACACTCATTTTCTTACCCACAATTGCTCTTTCTCAGACATTTTTCTTTTTATTGCTTCAAAATAATTTTATATGTTTTTAGGGCCATCGTCGTATGGTATGTTCTGTTGCCTGGTCTGATGATGGGCGTAACTTATTTACTTGTGGATTCGACAGACTTGTTTTCGGCTGGCGAATAATAGTCCCAACCAAAGATGATACCAAACTAAGCGTTACCAAGACAAGTAAAGAGTGAAATTAAATTGTATTTATTATGTGTTTTCGCTGTGATTCTCAGTTTTGAAATAATTGTTAAATTAAAAGGTTTCGTCCATAACATTGATCAGCATTATAATTGACTTCTTTAGGAGATTTATTGTTAATAGATATGCATTTCTTCGAGATTGTTGTAATATGTACATGGTAAGATTATTAGTTGTAAATATTATGCAATAAAGTGTTTTTTGAAATAATTGTTTTCTTTTTTTCTTACACTTGGGGAATTAGATTCATATTTTAAGTACCTCAAATTACTTATTTCATACCAGAAACTCTTCTCCATTGTTTATTAATTTTTCTATGTACTCCTGTTAAATAAAGCTTGCTTTTAACAAAGAAAAGATATCACTAAAATTTTTATAATTAATAACTTCACTTGACAAATAGCATCACAATGTTATTTTGATTTTTGCTCCTTTTATCGTAACGAAAAATTAAGCTTCTCAGTCTAATATAGATTCCCTATTTAATTTTAATTTCTAATAGAAGATGAATACAATAGGTCTGCACTATTGCTCGAAAATAATGGTAGTCATTCACTATACCAGATTGGAAAAAAATATTGCGAAAGACACATAAATATTGCCAAGTGATTAAAAATGGTATAAGAAATATAAATGAGTTACAGGTAGAATAGGCTGCTAAAATAATTGCAGATAATAATGAAGAAATTAATAATTTAATGTCATATTTTTTTCAGAATTACATAGATTGTCAAGCTATACATTTCACAAAGATGTAATAGTAAAACATTAAAACAAATATAAGCGATGTATAATAAATATTTAAGCAAATATATACAACATAAATAAGAAAATATTCTGGTCAATGTTAAATATTTTTTATTCACAAGAACAAATTTTTGATTGTTTCATTGCATTTTTTTTTCTTTCGTAGCTTATTCTTTTTTAAAAAATACAATTTTGCCGTATATAAAATTGCATACCAATATATAAATGCACAAACCCCATTTCTTACAACACATAATACCAATTTTTAATAAACAGGCTTACATGTTTTAAAAAATAAATTTCTGAAGTATAAGAAAATATTTTACATTATAAATACATATTGTAACAGTATTCAAAACAGAGCAAGTTGTTAAAACAAAGTACATTTGTTAGATGAATAATCCAAAATGTGTTTATATAATATTTCTATTTGCCATTGTTATTTTATAAAAGGCACTTCTTACAAAGCATTATAATTTTTAGACAACTTTTTTATTAAATAGAAATGAATTTTTAAAAAAATGTTATGTTACTTCTGTTCACACAGTTGTGATTTTTCAGTGTATGGATTTTTCCCATACATAATTTCAACATCCCATATATGTGTAGAAGAGGGGTATGAAAATAAACAAAACACTAAACCCTGTTCAATGCCTACTTGTAGCACAGCAAAAGTACACATAAATGCTTTAAAGGTATGTGGTTTAGCAAGAACATTACTTATTTCTATTTTTCTGCTTCTTTACAAATTCAGCCTTTTTTTTTTCTTGTTCTAATTTGACCACAAGTCAAATTAGTACTGTTTGTACCTTGGTGAAAATCAGCCAAAAACAATGCCAAATGTCAGGTTGCTTTGTTATCAAATTTTGCTGAACAGAGTATATGTTAGGATTTCTATGACAAGCTAAAACTATATAAATGTTCAATTTTGGCACTGATCTTATTCTACTTTTTAGCTTCAGAAAAACTTAAGAAATTATTTAACCATTTGGAAGTAAAAACTTTTTCAAAAAATAATGCGAATTTTGATAACATTCATGCATCTGTAAAAGTTTATGTATATTTATATTGCAATATAAGTAAATGTAGAATCAATGCCAAAACATTAAGATGTATATTTAAAACGTATGAAATTTGCTATAAATATTTTATCAACAACAAAATTTATAAATAGTGAACTTCATAAATAAATGTTACAATTACATTAAATTCTCTTTCTTTGAAGAAGAAAAAAATTTGCAACAAAATATTTTAGATATTTACTGCAAAGCTTTATGTGAAAAAATTTAAAACAGCATTTGTTTGTTGACAAAGTTAAAACAGTGATCACACTAAAGCATGTCACATATTCCAAAAACCTGTACTGTTCAAAGTCCAGCATAATTACCGTTAAAAGAATCTTTAATTTAATGTACCTTTAAAATAAAAGTTCCGAATTGTTCAAAAATCCTTATTTTAAATAATAGGTAACAAGTCATAATTCATTAATTTTTTAGGATTCTAATGCAAAAGTAACAATAAAAAAGAATGCCTTGTGCAGGTATTTATAAATATACTTGTCCATATGTAATGTAAACTTTTTAGATTCAGTTTTAAATAGAAGTTAAGCTAAATAATTACATGTTATAGGTAATTATTGATAAAGAAAGTTTTTCATGATTTTTTTTTTTTTTTTAAAGAAATAACAATCATAAAGAAATTCTTCGATATTTAAGAGGAAAAAAATTAAACACATAAAATTTTTTGTTTCAAGCATTGAAGAAAAACATTGTTTTTCAATAAAATCAAATACATAAATGACTTATTTATACAGAAACACAAATGTTGTACATAAAATAATTTACAAAAGGTTATTGATCAGTAAAAAAATACCCGTCTTCAGATTAGGTGGGATAAATAAAGTACTTTTACAACAATATTTTAAACCTTAAATGCAACTTTTTTTTCATCAAACTGTAGAAAAAATTAGCTGGATTACAATAATGCGGTAAATTCAACAGCAATTAAAAATTCCCTGAGTAACTTAAGTAAAATAGTTGACAAGCACTCAACTGAACAAAAATCATAAACCTCATTCTCATTTTTCTAAAAAAAAAAAAATAATAATAATAACTAAGAACCTGTTTTTTTTCTTTTAGTCATGAATCAGTTTTAAAAACTTAAATCTTTAGGTTGATATAAAACATGTTATTTGAAATTGTACTTTAAAAGAACATACCATAGCTTTGGCCAGCTGTAAGTGAGGAAAAATAATTCAATCTACCAAATCTTTAAATAAAAAGGCAGTTTTCTTGTAGGAAAGTTTTTAGGAAACAACTTTCTGATGTTCCTATATAGTTTTAAAAAAATCATAACATGTTTTTCTACAATGTTAAATTTAAATACTTCATACAAATAATTTAATGACTGTTTAAAATTAATTTCTTTAATAATAAAAAAAAAAGCAAACTCGTGAGATATTTTACAACTCGTTGATCTCTAAAAGAGCATCACCACAACAGCTCATTGTTTGCCTAGGGGCCATCGCTGTTAAGGCTCCATACTTTCCTGACAATTGTCATGATCATAGCAATGTGATCAGCATTGTGCACAGGCTACCTTTACCTCCTAAACAAGCTGATCCCCCATCAATCTGAAGCTAGGTAGGCTTCAAGCCACTGTTGGGGATCGAATCCGAATTCTTTACTATATCTGAATTAACAAATTTTCTTATCCTTCCTCACCATTTTATAAATCACTTTCAATCATAGAATTCATCACTTTCTATTTATTACTGATTACTACGAGAAGAAACTGATAGTGAAATGAATCTGCCCAAAAGAAATCGGGGTAAAAAATTTTTAGAAGAGATTCATATAAAGAATTTCTAATAGAAAAAAAAAATTTTTAAACAAAATAATAACAGTTTAATTAATATTAAAATACAATATAACTTATTTAGCTTACAATGTAGTTTTCAGAAAAAGCTTGTTCAACTACTTCACTTTCAGTTATAAGATTCATCAATTTTCCCATCGATTGTCCCAATTTCAACTTACATTATCCCGTCACAGCTTCTTCATCTTCAGAACTACTGCGCATAATAACAGATACTGCTTGATAACGCTGAGGAACAATTACATCTTCTTCATCAGAAAATTCATACCTACAAAGAGTGAAAAAAAATTTTTTATTTAAAAGCAATGCAGATATTAATATGTATAACTATATGATAGATAATTAAATATATAATCCAAAGAAACTAAAGTGGTAAGATAATATCAACTGATTAAAAACTTTATACGCTTCAAAAATATCCAAAATTGAAAGGACAGTCAACATGTATTAAGCGCATCAAAAATACATGGACATTTTCAAGACTCGAATGTAACAAAACAATAACAATCAATTTTGTTTAGTAGTGAATAATAAGATATGATAAAGTAAGTGATAGGGTAAAAAGGTAAGTGATAAATATTTAAGTCTGACACCTCATGCTTTAGAATAATCAACTGGTTGGTACAAAAAAGGCATCCTGTAATTATTTTAATTAAACAAATAAAGAGAAAGTACATACTTAGAAACAAATAAAGAGAGAGTACATACTTAGAATAACAATAAAATACTTTCAAAAATTTATATTTCTGACAGCAGATGGAGACTAATATTTTTTCTATCTTTTTCATCTTGATAAAAACAAAATCTTTTTAAATACTTAAGCAAATTGCAATTACTTCATTTCACTGAATTACCATAAAATTAAAATCATTAAGTTAAAAAAGCTTGATTTAATAAACTTAATTAAAGTTAAAAATACAAACATTATCAGTTATTAGGAAAAAAAGAATATTTGTTAAAAACAATAATTTGCATTTAATCAGGAAGAACTTCTAATGTGAAGCTAATATTACCCTCTGAATACAAACAAGTAAAACAATTATCTACTTTTACTACTTAATATGTAGTTTTAGAAACTGAAAACTATCTCAATCTTATACTTTTATAAAATATTAACATTTGTAATGTATAATATTCTGTGTTCAAATTTTAAGAAAACTCCAGAAAATGTCAACAACTACATGGTGTAAGATAAAACAAATAATATATATATATATATAATTAACAGACTTGATAAATTATTTTAGTTGCTATGGTAAGTTTAATTCTGCACAGAATTCTAATAGTTTCCTTTAGATTAGTAAAGGCAATTTAAAGGTTTATTGGTTAGTTACACTTCACTTTATTTATTTTTAATTAATTTATTTAAATTTTTTATTTTATTTTTTTATTTTGAATTTATAAATTCTGATCATAATATATGAAAATTTCAAGGTAACAAGTTAAAGTCTATTTTAAATAACAGAAAGACAAACTAAATTAAATTATAACTAGACAACTTAATCACTGTAATCCTAATTTAAAAGCTTAGAATAATTATTTAAGACAAAATACAGTATGTTTGGAAGTCATGGGGCACTTTTGACAAGTCAACCATCAAAAGTACACCAGAACTTAACAGACTCACTGTATATTCAAGTGCAAGAACATATAAATTAAATATAAAATTCTATTGATTTTTCCCTCGGCACTAATGCACTATTATTAAATGAAAACATGAAATTATTTTAACTACAATTATTTTATTATCTCTATTATAAATCATCTTTCATTAATCATTTTTTAAATTACTGATTATTAACTACTTACCATGGCTTAGAGGAATTCATTCTCTTTGAAGATTTCTTTTTAGGCTGTAAGAAAAGATTAATTAGTAATATTAAATATTGAACATTTTCTTCACTAAAGGTGATTAATTCTTTCTCTAGAAACATATCTTTTTGTTTCTCAAATATAAAACGTAGATACATTTTTAATGAGTAATATTCGATTTTCAATTTCAAAATTACATTGTTTAGAATAGAAAGCTTTAATGGTTTCCAGTATAATTTTTATCAATACTGAACAATTCACTATAGTTTCAAACCAATACATGGAAAATTACTATAGTACTTTTGCATTAAAAAAAATAACCAGCATCAAAATATTTAATGTACCCTAATATCAATGTATAATTAGTATTTGTAACTGAGTTCAAGATCTCCTAAATCAAATAATTTTCAAATAGACTTTCAGTAATCTTGAAATAAAAACACAGTGAATATGCCATTAAGATTTTTGTACAAAACGAACTTAAGTGTTATCAGGAAAAATTCTATAATATAACTGTCAATAATAGGTAAAAGTTTTGATTATAGATAAAAGTGAGAAAACAATAATTGTGAAACTATAAAACTCCACTATACAAGATTTGTTACTGCATTTGATTAAAACAATAAATATGCAAACTCCTGAATTCATTACCATAAAAAATTGGTAATGTAAAATTGTTAACTGATTTTTCATAGAATGACTAAATTCCTAAAAAGGTTGAAACAAAGTATTATCAAAGGTCTGTCTAGGTCTTTCTGAGAAGTACCTATTTTCTGAAAATTTAGACATAATCAGGGGTGATTGTGAGCCCAAGTCAAAATTCCGGAAAATTTCTTGAGTAAAAAGAAGAAAAAAAAGTTTAGATCGAAAACTTTGAAAAAAATTTAAACAAGGTTTTTTCCTTTTTCTCAATATTTCTTAGTTTAAAAATATATTTAAAATTTTACACATACCTATACCATTTACACATACCTATGTCAACCTGGAGAAGTAATTGAAATTTACAAATATTCTTCTTGAGTTGATGATTATAATAACTATTTACTGATAAAAAATGAATATTAATCTTGAATATAAGGTTATAAAGTATCTGGCTCTCCCTTACAAATAAAATAAACTGTGTTTTGAAGTTCCACCTTTGAAAATTTGATTTCCGGAAACTTTTGTGATCCATGATTTTTTTAAATGTACGAACCTTCGATCTCCGGAAATTTCCGGATCACAGTTAGCGAAAAATCCGGAAATCTGGATTTTTTCTGGAGCACAATCAGTCCTGCATAATTTGTGAAAATTAAAAATTATATCAAAAAATCAACACAAAAATATGACAAAAATATGGATTTATCGTTTTTTACGGGATACAAAAATAAAATTTTAAGAAAAAGTATTTAAAGAAGTTGAATTTGTGAAGGTACTGCTAAATGGTAGTCAATTTGGCCTGGACAGACCCCTGATTATGCCAATAAGACTGTATGCCTGGCCCATGTATTTAATTAGTAGATGGTCCCTAAATTAAATTAATCAAATTTCGTAATTTCTACTAGCATTAATTAAAATAGAAAAATGTTCTGTTGAATCAAAAATTCAAATCCTTCGATTTTTCAAATATATTTTTTTAAAATCTGCATTTGTATTACTAGAAAACGGAATATTTTGAAAACACAGGAAAAGCAGGACTAATAATAACAAAATATTTTTTTTAGGAATATCAGGGCAAATACAAACCCTGCACTCTTCACATCTTCCCTTAAAACCCTAAATGGTGTTGCTGCTGCATTTCACACACTATCACGCTGATTCATTTTTCATTTTGTACATTATAAAACAAAAGCATTGATAACAAATAATGACAATATCAAGAAAATAAAATATAAGGAATATTTTGTATTAAATTGTTATAATCCCATATGTTGCACTAATCTAGTAGAGCTGATATGAAACATTTTCTATAAATTTTAAAAAAATTAAAAAAACCTGTTATAATGAAATGATTAATATTATTTTGAAAGAATCAATTAGAAAGCTCCT
The DNA here is from genome assembly GCA_949128135.1 of Parasteatoda lunata. Classification (NCBI taxonomy): domain Eukaryota; kingdom Metazoa; phylum Arthropoda; class Arachnida; order Araneae; family Theridiidae; genus Parasteatoda; species Parasteatoda lunata. The sequence continues at coordinate 68,935,248 of OX421971.1, forward strand.
TAAAGGAGCTTTCTAATATAGTCAGCTAAAAATATAGTCATAATTACCTTTAAGTCAACAGTCTCACTTTCAGCATTTTCTTTGATATTTTGTTCATCACTTCGCTGAAGACTTGACCCTTTCATTGCAGCTAAATGCCCAGTCTCTTCAATTTTGCACAGTTGACTGAGGTAACGAGCACTTTCAGTCTTAGACACATCACTAGGAGGTGATAAAGCACTCTCTGTCTTAGAAACTTCGCTGGGTGCTGGCGACTGCCTACCAGCTGTTGAGGAATCTAATACAGAGAGCATTTCAGTAGATGCAGAACAGGATTTGTTAAGAGAATAGCTTTCTACTCCTCTGGAAGGAGAGTCTATACGAGATGCAGATGAAGCTGGTCTGAAATGAGTCTTTGAATCTGAAGAATTCCAGATATCCGAGGCTCTCGAAGCCATGTAAGAATTTCGTGGAGACTCAGATGGTGTGATGCAGCCCTCAATGCATGAAGATACAGACGATTTTTGTATGTGTATGCTTACATCATCATCAGAGTGGTCTTGAGATTGCTCGTCATCTCTAATGCCAATGGGTGGTGCAGGTGGTGGATCTCTACGGGGTGGCAACAAACCCTTTCTATTTAGATTACTTTGAGTTAAATCAGATAATGGTGACATAGAAAAATCATTAGGTCTCTCACTGGATATTTCTTTACTAAATAAATCAGTGAGGAAAGTATCAGAGTCATTTTTTGAAGGAGAGTTCTTTATGGGAGAACAATCAGAAGTTTCTACAACCTGACTAGTAGGAGGAATATTATCTACAGAAACAGATCTAGAGTAAGTTTCCCGAAATTCTTCGGCTGAAATTTCGTTTTTTGGAGAACGAGGAGAGGGTTTTGATTGCCATTTACCCCTCAAAGCAAATTTGAAGAGGAAACTTTTCTTCTTAATGGCTGTATTTGGGATTGATATATCTGGAGGGGAAGAAATTGAATCAGGTGTTTCTACCATACTAGAAAAGCTTCTATCAGCTTCTAGACTTTCACTGTCTGTGCTTATGTTAGGAGTTTCAGCAGAAATATCCGACGGATTATCTTTGGAAAACTTCTTGTCTCTATCCATAGTTTGGAAAGGTGATTGCATTTTCTTTTTTTGGGTGCCTTTTATTAGATCAGGCTCATTAGAAATTTGGTTGATTTTGCACATTTGTGTGGAAGTTTTATTATTAAGAGAATTAGAATCATTTCTAGAATCTTTATCTGGCTTACTTTTTTCAGATGAATTACACTTTGAATCACTTTGTAAATTTTCAGAGAGGTGAAAAAAGGAATTCTTCCTACTTCCATTACTACTACTTCGACTCCCAGCCTTTGAATCAGAGGAAGAAGGACCTGCTGGACTGAGTGTGTCAACTGCTGAGCTTGATGAACTCTGTTCTATTTCCTTATCTGAAGGATAAGTTGTCGGCAAATTAGGACTAATACATTCTTCACTGTCACTACTTGAAGGTTCAAGTACTTCTAAAACAGAACATGTCTCTCCACTTTGCCTTAAATTGGGATTTTGCTTGAAAAACATGCGTAAATTAACATCCCTGTTACTCATTACAGATTTTGAAGCACCGGATAAGCTGCTGGCTTTCATTGCATTAACCTGAGACTGGGATTTAAAATCATCAGCTGAATCTTTGCCTTTGGCAGTGGAATTTTTTAAATCAGAACTCCTTAGACAGTTTTGTCTAGAATCTAAAAAAGGTACAGGTTCTTGTTGGGAAAAAAGTGAATTCACAACATCGGGGGCAGAAAAATCAGATAATGGATTCTGTACATCTTCATCATTATCACTGTTTGAGCTATCTTCAGAAGTTTCTGGTGTGGATGGAATTGGAGGACTGTGACAGTTTGATTTATCCAACACATGACTAAATTGTGATCTAGTTGAAACAAAAATAAAATCAAATAAGAATAGAATGATAAAGCCTTTAATATTTTTCATGAGCTCATCAAACAATTTTATGGTAGATTATCAACAAATAAAGTTAATAATTTTAAATTTGCCTTATATGGATGAAGAAATAATGAAATTTCTGTCAAATTGTATCATACACAGCTAAAAAGACAAATTTTTTTTTTTTTTTGGGGGGGGGGGGAGTAATAAACAAAAATAATATATAATGATCATACACAGTCCAGTTACCACCTACCAATGTGACCATGACCTACTTTTAATGTCAACATGAAATAACCAATCACAGAAGGCAAGTGGCAGCATAACATTGCAGTGGATCGTTAATAAAGAGCGTCTGGGGAATTGGGAAACATTGCAATGCTGGCGTAATCCAGAAACAGTACGATTTACCTTATGTACAAAAGGGCATGATTGTTAGCTTTCAAGCTAATGGTAGATGCATTAAAATTTGAAAAAACATTTAGAGTGTGTTTTCCTCCAGCTACAAAACAATCAAAGAAAACATAAACAAAAACAAATTGAAAAACTTAACCTTACCTTAATATATCTAAAGGTTTCTTTCTACCATCAGATAATTTTATCTGCTTTCTTGTTTTCTTCCAACTCTTCTCAACCATCAGTAATCTATTTTCTTCATTTGCCATAACTGATATTAATAACTGAGAGTAATCTTCTAGGTATTTTACCCCAGCATTATTCAACCTTCAAAACAATAGTATTTGAAGTTTAGATCATAAAGAAAGAAAAGGAATGCAGAAAAAATTTTCATGTCATTTTGCTCTTTAAAAATAAAATACAAATGATTAAACTAAAGCAATAACATGATCAAGATAAGTTAATAACTTAACCTGTAATAACATAATCTTCTATCTATTTATTAATTCTATCTATTTATTAGCTAGAAGTGGCTGTACTGTGCTAATTGCAAACCACATTACAGTTATAAATCAAAATGTATTACTACGTGTTTTTATTTTTTACATTTTGTTTTACATTTTTGTTTTACAAGTTTTGTTTTACATTTTGTTGTCCAGTTCTTTTTATCTTTATCGTATGTTAACTTTTCTTTTTTTTTTTTTAAAAAAAAAAGTAGGATTAGAATATCTTTTTCAAGACTTAAATTTTTTTTTATTTTTTAACAGTTGTGAAGATGAGTCTGATTTTTGCTAGATAGAGATTGATAGCCCTATCAATGTGTTAAATGCTTGGAAAATAACTTTTTCGTTCACTGGAATAAATAAATAATTCTTTTTTTTTTTTTTTTTTTTAAGAATACCTATTTTATTTTATGTTAAATTAAGTATTTACCAAGTTCTGGTTATATTCTACTAGTTTAGTAGCATGATTATCCAAATCCAAAATAATTCCACAATCTATCTTAATGCTTTTAACAACTTATAAAACAACTTATGTTGATTTTTACAACTTGTCTAACATTTAACAACTTATCTAACATTTAACAACTTATAAATAGCGATATATTTCATATTTCCCTGCTTTGACAACTTAAAAATGTCAATTCAGAAATTTAATAACGTTTCACATAATTACAGTAATATAAATGCAGTTATATAATGAATAGAATCTACTCATTATAAATTCTGAAATTTATAGTTTTCTGAAATTCTATAATATTCTAAAATTTTAAGTATAATTAATTCATACCAGTCATTGTAAAATTTGTTTATCTAATGTGAACTGACAACCATGGTGGTTGTGGTCTATTTCAAGTATTTAAAAGTTTTTTGACTCAAACCTGGGAAGATTAACTGCCTCTCAAAATTCTTTTTTAGTGTAGTTTATTTAAAATTTTGAGAGCCATGGTACATTATATACTCAAGAAAGTGAATTGCATACCGATACAAACTGCTAACATAAAAGGAGGAAACGAGGCAAGATCATTGGGTATTTCTGGGTCCAAGAACCAGTAATTACTAACAAAAATTACTACAAAAAATTAAAAAAAAAAAAAACTTTTTTTTACCTCTCATTATTCCCAGAATCAATCTGAGAATTGCCAGCATTCTTAAATAACTGTACCAGTTCCTTTTGCCTATGTTGCAAATGCTTTGTAAAAGTAAGGAGCTGCAAGTTAAAGATAAAAATTATAAAACAGAAAGAACAATATAGAAGAAAGTAAAAAATAAAGTTAAGTAATAAAAACAAAGTAAAAATAAACATTTCATTAAGAATAGTGTTTTCAATATGAAAGTAAGTACAAAGAAATATTGAGTTTCTGTTTGAAAGTCACTGTTAGTTTAATCTTTATTTTTATTTTATCAAAGTTTATTAACTTAAATTTGTAATGATCAATAAATTTTGAATGCATCATTGAAAAAATAACAACTCCCTCTTTTAAAAATACCACACATAAAAGTCAGTTATAGATAATGAAATATTGTAATATAATCACCTCTTTGAAGTAGTTCTTTATTTCAGCATTTTCTTTTTGAAGGCTGAAAAATATTTATAAATGAGCATTTGAAAATAATTAATACAAGTAACAAAAAAAAAGGAAAAAAAATCTAACAAAACTAACTTCTGATAACTACTGCAGCAAAAAATTTGATTTAAATTCGGAAAAATATACCACATTTAGCAATTAAAAAATACAGCACATTATTAAAAATTATACAATTTAGCAGCAACAAATGCAGAAAATAAAGTACTGTAACATAAGCAAAATTCTCATTTTTTTTATTTACTTATTTATTATTAAAATTTAGTTATTTTTTTCTGAAGTAAATTTAGCAAAATTGAGTAAAATTTTTCTACTATTTTTTTAAATATAATCAAATTAAACAGCAAATTTTAGTTTATCTAAACTATGAAGTTCAAAATATAACTTCATACAGCTTCATCATCCGATTTTAGAACAAAGTCAAAAGTGAGAATCTTCTTGGAACTTTTTTTATTTTCATTTTCAACATAAAAAGTTATAGCAGTCGCAATGTTAGGCAGCTTGATACTTTTTTCTTGCCAAGCACGATTATCAAAAAGATTTTTCTTTTTTTTTTCTTTTTTGGCAGCATTTATAAGCTACCAAAACATGATAGCCATTACCCAAAACAAAAACATTCATCAATGTACAATGGAGGGGAATAATCTTTTGCAAGGGTCACAAGGTTTTCCCTGTCAGCAGTAAATAAGCATCTGAAGATGTTTCCCCAGATCATATTTTGGACTGCTTGCAACTCACCCATAATGACTTAAGAAGAGAGCTTTTAATGATTCAGGACTTTTTACTAGTCTCAAGAGACAAGTCTAGCTGTCACTAAACATGGAGGATATAAAATAACATTCATCAACATAATATATATATGTGTGTGTAGACATATATACATTATAAATAAATAATAGTTGAATTTTTTTTAATTTTACTTTGGCAAAAATTTTAAATACTTGGCTACTTTTTGCTTGTGCTTGGCTATCTCGATAACTTTATTAAATATTATATTTACATGAGACAAGTAGGGTATCAGTTATACAACATCATCTAAAAATTGCATAATGTTTTAATGTTTCAAGTGCAGCAAAAAAAAAAATTTTTTTTTTACCTTTTAATTTTGCTTTTTATTTGAAATATTAATTTTTATGCTAAAAGACTAGCAAAGATAAAAACCTATTAGATCAAAACTTAATTGACTTAAACATTTCTATACCGGGTAGTTCTTAGTAAATATTTTTGTCTGAAGATAGCTTATAAAATGAACTCTAAGCAAAAGAGTAACTAGTAGGGTGGCACTCACATTTACAGTTACTTTGAAAATTAATACATTTGAAAGCACTGCACAAAATTGGGTGAAATTACGATATGCAATTCTTTTGACAAAATGACAGACCCTCGTAAAAATCTATTTCTAGAACGAAAAAAAATTATTCTATAAAAGTGTAAAAACATACAAGTTATGTACTTTTTTATTTCCTTATTTATTATCAAGTGAAAAAATAGGCATGGACAAAAGAAGATAAAATTATTTATTTATTTTTTTTTTTTTTCAATTACAAGTTTTAGAGTTCTTAGCTCTTCCCTAAAATAAATCCAGAATAACCCCTTAAATAAAAGATCGTTTGGTTAATCTTATAACACCTGCAATTCAAAAAACAAAACATTTCTTTTATGAGCAATGGGTTTTTTTTTCCATTAAAATTACAATAAAGCATTGAATAGACTTACTGCTGAATGTCAATATTTTGACGTATATTTAAGGAGGCTAAGTTAAAAGAAGACTCCATTGCAGTCAGAAAATCGGCACACTCAATTCTACAGTGTTTCACTGCTAAATCTAAAGGTTTCAGTCCACATTCATTTTTAGTCTTCAGGCCACCAACTTGCAGTATCAATGACTACAAAGTAAAACATATTCTATTTTAAAAAATTCAATAATCAAAAAGATAAATAATTAAAAATTATAGAGTAAAGATATTTACATTACTTAGTGAAGTAAAAAAAAAATTCAGAGATTGAATTCAGTAACTGAAAGCCTTAATGTGAAAGTGAGATTAGAAGGGAGAAGAAATGAAATAAAAAAAACTTAATTGGTATAATTAGTAAATTTGATATGGTGTGTAAATGATCAGTTTTTGCTAGCACTTCAATTTTAAAAAATCATTGAGCATCAAACCTAAGTTACACACACTAGCGTGCAAAAGTCTAAGTCAAACTCAATATTAAAGATTGCTGAATCAAAATGTAGTATAAATAATGTGTAATTCTTTTCCTAAATTTGCTTAATATATTTATCAACAAGAAAGCAAAGTCAGTGCTTTGAAAATCACTTTAAATCAAATGTAATGAAAATTTTCATATCGGTCAGGTATTAAATAAAATGTTTTTCATGTTTGGCGGTTTTCGTACAAAGTATTGGATGAATTTCTTGGTTTGTAACAATATTTAGTTACAAACCAAGTACAATTTTAACTAATAATTAGAGGTTTTTCATATTTATTGCATTTTATTTTAAATATAAAATTATGAATAATAAATCGTAATTTTATCTGTATACTATTAACTTAATATTGACTTTTTTTTAATAATTTATTCTTATATTACTTGAAATATGAAAAAATTAAGAAATTTTCAACTAAACCGGGGGCTAAGATTTAAATTTTATAGTGGTCTGAATCACATACTAGTGATTGAACCACCATTTATTTTTATTATGTGGTGTCACTTTGAGAACGCATTATAGCGATTGTAGTGACAAATTGCATAGAAAAGTGCTCATATGTAAAAGTCAGAACAATAATTTGATTACTAAGAACAAAAACTCTCTCATCTAAAATCATTTGTGAATCCACAAACAACTAGTCATGTTAAATATAAGTATCATACTCTAGAATGAAAATGGATTGAAAGCAACTAAACACTGTTTTGCAATGGTTGAATCTTAATACAAATTCTGGACAGTTAAAGTGTAAAACATAATTTGAAAGATAAAAATTGTCAAGATTTCTAGATTGAAAGTTCAGTTTTAAAATAAGTAATAAATATGTTACTTTTATAATAACAAATTAACAAAAAAAACTCTATGTAGCTCTTTATGTTGGAGCAATGTAAACATAAACAAAATTTATTTAAAACCATGAATTTACTTTAAAAAAATAAGTTCACAATGTTTTAAGTATTTATCAAGTGTTAGTCCAAATTATGTAAAAGAAAATAAGATTTTGGGAAATAAAAAACTGAAAAAGAAATTACTAAAATTTTGTTTAAAAAAAAAAAACTAAAATAATTAATAATGATAAATTCACACATAAAACTAGTTTATATAGAAATTACTTTTAATCTTAACTTAAGAAGTTATTCTAATCAAAATTTACAATTAGTGTTAGATGAAATTTTTTTAAAAAAATACTATGTTTCAATTCATGAAGTAAAGACAAGTATTTTAAAATCATAAATTATTATGTTTCTGGTAACTGCAGAAATTATTTGCAAATTTTTAACAAGACACAAGTCTTACAAAATACAAACAATGATAAATAAAAGCTTTGATAATCTTATGAGAATTACAAATTAACACTGTAAGAATTTAAAACTTATAAAAACAACCTTAAACCATACCACCAATTTAACTCTACTATAAATTCTCAAAGCACAGTTTTTACCTTAGCACAATTGATGTGTCCATATTTTGAAGCTAAATGTAAAGCTGTATTTCCTTCCGAGTCAACAATGCTAGCATCAAGATCTTGTGAAGTCATATAATTGAGAAGCCACTCAACAATAGCATACTAAAAAAAATTTGCTCCATTAAGTATTAAGTATTGCAGTAAATAAAAACTAATTAATGTAATTCATCTACATTTATTAAATTATATTAATTAAAATTATATTTGAACAAAAAGAATTTAAAATAGCCAACAATATTTACTTTTAAAATTATCATAACTTTAAAGATTATAAACACGAATACTTTTATAATATGCACACTGTGAAAAAAAAGTGTTTGATCCATAAGAAACTTATATGCAAAAAAAAAAAAAAAAATGAAATAAAAAAATAAATCCACTAATCAGATTTTCACTATGAATTTTAAAGAGCTAAATATAATTAAATTGGGTTACTCATAAATTAAGGCAAAAAAAAAAAAAAAAAATCAGACAGAAAAACTTTCTCAAAATAAATGTTTTTTCTTTTTCTTCTTTCAATTGATTCATATTTTTAACAATCAAAACTTGGTCCCAATGCAAAAATTTGAGTCACTTCATAATATATTTTTTATAATATAGGGTGCCCAAATTATATGGAAACAGGTATATATCTCAAGAAATATACATTGGATCTAAAATCTAGAATATTAGGTCTGCAGGAATAGGGCATCCAAAAATACGAAAATAGTAAAATATAAACAAATCAGATTAAAAATCTAAAAATACAGGTATGAAATATTTTCAAAAGATGGTTTCAGTTATACCAAACTTGACAACGCCAAACCTCACCACACCCCTTTGAATGAGGCTGGTGGCAACTTCAAAATCTTAAATAGAAAACCATTTTTTTATTGCGGCTTTAGATTTTCCAGAAAAAAGTACCCTAATTTCAAGGCTAAAGAGAATAAAAGGGCTACTTCATTCTGCTCTTAGAGCTGAAGATACCATTTCCCTCTTCATGACGTCACGCTGCACACAGATCTCGAAGATCACAAGCAAAGATATCATGAAAACTTTGTATCATTCTCTCTGTAAAAATAAGTTAGACTTTTTCTTGATATTAGCTTTCAAACTTTATGCAATTAACATATTATTTCCTTCCAAAAACATAGTTTTAAAAAAATTTCTTGGCCAAAATATTAAATTAAATACCATTTTAAACTAATAAAAATATTTTACAAGTTGTCGTAAATGACGCTATAAATATGTTATTTTAAAATTTTCAGTTCTAACTTTTATTATTAAAAAAAATTTAATGCAAATATCGACACTTTTTTAGCTACATATTGTTCGATAACAATAATTTGTAAAGTTAAGTTAAATTTAGAATCTTGATTTTAAAATATGCTGTTAAAGGCAATTTGTTTATTCTTAATCATTAGGAAACAACAACCTTAAAAGCTAATTATTCTAACAAAATAATAATTTAGGTTCATAAAAATATTAGAATTTTTAACAACTGTTTATAGATAATTAAATTTAAAAGAATATAATTACATTCAAAAACTAATTATATTATAATTTTAAAAAATAATAAATATTTAGAATAACTACATTAAAAACTATGTTACGAAACTAGGAGAATTTTAACTATTAATTATCTATACTTTTCATTTAAGTTCTTATTTTCTTTGACTTTTTAAATTGTTTCCTCTGCCTCTCTTTGAAATAGCTGAGCGGTTTCAATTTAGATGGTGAATTCTTATAAAAGTTCTGAAATGCAAAATAAGGGTATTGCTGTTTTATTCACAGCCGGATATCGTCCCTCTAATTCACTTATAAATTCTTTGACACTTTTTTATTTTCTGTCCCATGCACACTTTAAAAAATGTTCTCAAATTCCTGACACACTTTAGGAACAATTAGTCCTCCCTTAGATAAGAGAGCACTTGGTAGAGTTAGAGCAATTTTAAAATCATTCTATTGGCAATCCAAGCAAACGATTACTCATATCATCTTCATAATCTTGTTTTAAGAAATGCTTACTGCATATTTGCTCATATTTAATATTAACTGGGTCATTTTGTTGGCAATGTTGAAGCCATTCTTTACATAGTTGTTCATTTACTTTAGGGAACACATGGAAAATTATATTTCTTCCTTTCGTGTTTCTATCAAAATTTTTGTAAGTTGCAATCGCACAAGCTGGCATTTCATAAATAATTTTAAGTTTTTGTAATTCACTTCACAAAACTGAGAAAAATCATTTTAGGAAACAAAGAATGTCTTGGAATATGTCACAAAAAGGAATGCTCCAATATTAGTTAAAGCTAGTTGGACCGAACGCTTCGTTTCTGAAGTAAAAGCTCAAGTTTTGTGCCACTGTAACAGCACAGACGAAAATCGGAGGTTTGGCGTGGCGAGAGTTTCTTCAAAGGAGTGAACTTGCCCTTCTATTCTCTTTAGCCCTGCCCTAATTTGACAAAAAAGTTGAAGCATTTTTAGTTCAAAGGTGACTCTGTAATTGCAAAATGAAGATAAGCGTGAAAATTATTTAAAATAGAAGAACCTAGAACAACACAGGTCAGCTTTGAGAAAAATAAAAAATTAGACTTGTTTAATATGCTAATGACACGAAACTCAACCCTCTCCCCAAACTAGGCACCAACTCCAGGAGTTACCCTAGCACCATAGGTTAAGTTTTCTTACCAAATGCATATTTCATAATGAATAATTCATACCTGTATTTTTAGATTTTTAGTCTGATTTGTTTATACTTGAAGATATTTTTCTATTTTCGTGTATTTTGGAAAACTTATGCATCCATTAACTCTTTATGATACCTAAGATAATTTCATACGAAAGACAATTTTCAATAAATATTTGTTATTTATTTATATTTCATTTAATAATACAGTTGAACCTGTTTATCTCGAACCTCTTTATCTCAAAAACCTCTTTATCTCGAAAACCTCTTTATCTCGAAATTTCTAAAATTCCCTACATTTACTGTCTAAAATCAATGTATTTTCCATGTTTATGTCGAATTTTTTGTCTCCAAAACCTCCTTTTCTCGAATTTCTAATAATAGAGCACAAATGTCAAAACTTTCTTTATTAGTAGAACTTGTAGACAGAGATGAATTTCGTGAATCCACAGGAAGTAGGGATGAGCAGGTTGGGGATGTTTCTTGGAATTTCAATCACTATCCCTGCACTTCCTTAACTAGAGAGGAATACAATGATTCTGGCCTGAGGGGTTAATGAGTAGTGACCATCAGGGGTTAGCTCTTCAACATAGATAAGAAAGCTAAGAATAGAAATTCATTTTGATCTCGAAATTGCATCCAATGGATCAAAGGACAATTAAGAGTTTTAAAGCGAACTATAGAGAACAGTTGATACGCAAACTTGTAGATCGATGAAAAAAGTTAGTCGCTATCTAAATTACTGTTTTGCCTGGAGAAATGTGTCTCTAAAAACTATCCAAAGTGGTTTTAAAAAGCTAGTTTCAAGAATAGCTGGGAAGAAGATGAATAAGGAATTGAAGGCATCAGTAAAGAAGAAGAAAATGTTAACGCTGAAAATGCAGTGCCAGATTTGCCAGAAAGGAATACAATAAAATCTAGATTTAATGTTGACCTTAATTTTGAAGATTTTTACAAGTGGACAACTGCCTGTCATTGACAAATGAAAAAATCATAGATAATGTCAAAGAAATATCAGATGAAGAGGAAGAAGCTGAAGATCATATTGATGAATCAAAAGTGAATGCAAAAGAAGTAGAAAAAATTGTAGAATTCTTATAAACTAATCTTGAATCCCAGAAAAATGTTGGCTATGAGGAATTTGTGATCTTTCTAACCTCAAAAGAATAATCGAAACAAATAAGGTTATACGTCAAAAATCTTGGGAAAAAATTATTTTCTGTGTTAAATGTATGTTAAAAAACTGTTATGTAAATAGATGTATGTGGTATAATTGGTTTAAAGAGATGTCTATATTTTTCTACTAAAAACAATTAAAGCACTTTTAATAGAATTTCTGAATTAAATTAAATTTTTTTAAAGTACCTGTATAACTCGAAACCTCTTTATCTCTAATTTTTCGCCTTTCCCGTGAGATTCGAGATAAACAGGTTCGACTGTATCTAAAAAATGTCTAAAAAAATAAACTTCAATATATTTTTAAATAATGTAATAATTTTGAATAATAAAATAAGAATTTAAAAGAAATTTCAGCAATTGAGTTGAATTAAAATTTAGAAAATATGACTATGTACTAAAACTTTCCCTTTTTACCAGCTTAAAACTAAAAAGAATTTTTATTTCTCATTAACTATTTAATTCTGAGTCAAAACCATATAAAAGGAAATAAATTTCATGAAATTCTGGTTTATTAAAATAATTTAGCACTTTTCAAATAATTAAAAGCAACACAAGTCATTAAAAACAAGTCATTAAAAACATACTAAGATTTATATATAATTATAAATTATAGAAGTAATTCTATATATGCTTTAATTACCTGACCATATCTAGCAGCAATATGCAAAAGTGATCTGGAATTTGCTTGTGGCAACAATTGAGACTTGCTTGCAGTGTTGTGGATTAGCCATTGAACAGCCAATAGACTACCATGCTAAAAATATTAAAAATAAAAAAAAATTATTACATATATATATATATACCTAAAACACTCAAATGAACAATCATATAAACACAATGTATAAAACTTTTTAAGATTTAATATGCACTAATACATATAAAAGATTGCATTTTTAGTTCGAATGATTTTATTTTATTTTATAACCGTCGTTGAACAGCCAACTAAATTTTCAGTTTACGACTACCAATGTTCAAAATTTAAGGATAAGTATCCGTGCAATTTTAAATCCAATCCAGAAGACAAGGGAACTCTTGGTTCAAGTATTGGGAGAAATTTGCCTTCGCGGAGGACTTTTTGATGAATCTAATCCACATTTGCATTACATGAAAAGGAAAACCACAAAAACCTTTCACGGTTAGCCTGAGAGTAACAGGACTCTAACCCATTATCCGTCTACCATAGAAGACATTTTACGTCAGCACTGTGGTCGGTGCAAGCCCGGTGCGGAATTTGAATCATCCAGCCATTGATGGGATTCTCAAACCCGGTTCACCTTATTGGAAGGGGAGTGCTCTATCCCTCAGCCACCACAGCTCTAGTTCAAATGATTTTATTTTAATTTATAACACCCGATCCAATTTTGAGTTTACGACAACTTGCATTCAACTCCGTAGTCTTATAATTTGAATCAAATCCAGATGACAAGGGAACTCCAGGATCAAGTTCCATCAATTTTACTTTTTTTTAAAATAGTTTTTGGCCATCCCACATTTAAAATGCTGCTCCTTCACATTCAAAACACGTTCCTGTAAAATGTTTAGTCTGGTAACACTAATTCAAAAAAATATTACACAGCACTAAAAAAGGAAAATGTCTTCTAAACATCGACCCTTGTTTAGCAACCACTATTTTTTTAAACAACAGGAAGCTCAAGTGTATCTTATTACTTTACTTAAAATGCAAAATATATAGTCTCAGTTGATAATGTGCAGCTTGACTAAAATGTTTAATCAAAATGTGCTGTTCTTTTAAAGTTTAATCATCTAGAGATTTTTTGACTAAAAGATATATAGAGACCTTGAATATATGAAGCTGCATTAGTATATTAAAAAGTGTACAAAGGAGACTCGATTCTTAGAAATTCAATAGCCTAAATTTCATTTCTTTTTCAAGCATACAAGAAATTAGAAAAATAATCAATTATAATACAAATAAAACCTACCTTAACTGCTAGAGCAACTGGAGAAAATCCGTTTTTGTTTTCATCTTTCAGAGCTTCAGCATGATGTTGATTATGAGTACATAGCCAGTTTAAACATTCAAAATTATTGTGTACAGCACAAATATGCCATAAATTATTTCCATGGTCATCTGATAAATTTCGAACCAATGCAGGATCAATGCCTTTCAAATTATTTTTCTAAAAAATCGATGAATTATTTAAGGAATGGAAATGGAAAACAAAATATTTAAAATATGTAATGTAAAAACATGCAAACTATTTCAGATAAAAATAAGTTAAACAATTTCACAAAAAATAATAATTCATTGAGGCATTATAATATGACATGAAAATACTTGACTGAAAGTTGCAGTGTATTTAATGAATTTCTTACAAATTTGTATGGCTACTATAACTACAATTATGAGTTTTAAGAATTTAGCTATGTGCAACTGGGAATGATTATAAAATTGTAGCAATAAATAAATAAAAAAATTTCAATACTATTGATACAATAAATAAATACTTCAGTTTCTTCTATTCATTTGTGCCAATATTTATATTCTTAGAATTGTACTTTCTCAATTTGATTATTGTGAAAATTCTAGATTTTAAAATTCAGCACTAGGTTTCTATTACTTTTTATAAGCTTTATGCAAAACATAAAATTAAAGAAGTTTGAAATTATCTTATAAGTTTTAAAACATCAAAAATATAGTTGCTAAATTTGTTAACTCATATAATGCAAGTGAAAAAAAAGTTTTTCTAATTTTCAATTCCCCCTCTCTCGTGCATAACAACAATCTCTAAAACAAAATCAAAAAGTTTACAAATTTGTTAAATTTTTTTATTTAATATACTTTAAAATTTACTGATACAGCAATAAAAATTCTTTATCAAATATCGATTTTGAGCAACAAATAAAAAGCATGAAGGTAGTAAAATTCCAACCAATTCCTGATTTTAAAAAAATATTTTTCAGAAACATATTTGATAATCTCAAATTTATCAGGAATCTGAAAGTACCTACAATGGGTATCAAATAAAAAATTAATCATTATATGGCATAAAAAAACTACTTTAAAATAAATTCAGATTTGTTTTTTTGTTTTTTTGTACAGGTTTTGTAAAACAATTTTTGTCTTTGTTTTTCTCATAAATTTAGTCTTTTAATATAGAAGTGCTTATCAACCTGCAGTTAAGGTAACGTACTATGATGCACAATTCTTTTGCGATTTAAAAAGTTTTCTCTCTTTTTTTTTTTTAACAAACAAATAGAAAGAAACTAAGTGTGGGGACTAATTTTGTGATTTGTTTATTTTGGGCTCATTTCTTGGTGGTAATACAACTCTATTCCATTTTAAATATATGTATTTGAATTATAAAACAATTTCTTAAGCAGTAATATAGTTTCAAATACAGTATGATTTATTTTTAAAAATATTTCCATTATAATTATATTTATAAAATGTAAGTAATTGTAAAGTTAACTTAAGTTCTCAAAATATATTTCAAAAACTTTAAAAAAGAGTGGATTTAATTACAAAAAAATCTAATTTAAAACAAATAGATTAGATTTCTTTTTTTTTATTTAAATCCAAAAATTATGAATTCTGATCTGTGCATACACACTTAGGAGTATACTGTTAAGTCTTTTTTAACACAAGGCATAAAAATTGTTTAATGTACAATTATTTTTAAGTCTCTAGTTTTTCATTGTTATTATTTAAACTACACTTACTGAATTGTTACCTTGAAATTTGTGTTCAGCACTTCTCAATTTTACTCTACTTACTTAACATAATGTTGCACCCCTTGAAAAATATATCAAAATGAAACTATTCATTTAATGACAACTTTATCAATCAGAAAAAAAGATAAAGAGACTGCAAGTGCTATTTTCTTTCTGTAAGTAGTAAGTTTCAACATTGTAAGCAAAATAAAGTTGTAAGTGATGATAATTGGTCAGTTTGTAATAGCTATCACTAATTGCAATTTCTTTACCAAAACTAGTCTTACAATTTTTGAGTTGATTTCTTCATAAGATACTTCCTACTTACAACCCTAATTTCAACCCTTTAATTTATCTGACTTACCATTTTATCAATATCACCTTTTCTTGCAGCAGAAAAAACTTCTTGGATCCATTCTGGGGTAGATGATTTTGTTTTGCTATTGTATAATGACATTGGTTTTGCATGACGTTTAAAAAAGGGATCAGCAACAGTTAATAAACTTTTTGATTTTGAAAGGGGATCAATATCAGTACTTTTGTGCCGCACATGAGTCCATTGCTGTGGAGTATCTTTAACTTCACTATCTGAAAAACAAAGACGGAAAGCATCTTCAGCCTCAAATTTTTCAGGAACATTCCTTCGGACTTGATTCTCTTCGTGAGGAACATTATTTACAACAGCCTTCCTTAAATACTTTAGAGTTCTTTTTAAAGAATTACAAGAGAAATTATTATCATCAAGATTTTGAGTGAGTAAACTATTAAAGGAGTCACTTTGATATCTAGCTTGATTAACTAGAGGCTTCCTAACCGTGCTAACATTCTTCGCTGATGAAAATACAGAGGGCTTTACAATAGGAGCATATGAAGATCTAACACCGTAGTTTTGTTTGGCTGCAACAGGACGAGCGTGTCTAGCTTTAGGTTTGTGAAGATAATGATCTAAAACAGCTGATTCACTAACTGCAGATGAAAAACCTCCTTCATCTTCTCTATCGGTAGCTCCAGAAGCTAGTTCACTCAGTGTGTCAATTATTGAAACAGTTTTTACTTTGCCTGTGCTACGTACCGGACGTCTTTTAGAAAGATTAATGGGAATATCATAATAATTTAAAAGACACAGTTCATTGTCATCTAATATAAATTCTTCCGGTAATTTGCTACTTTGTGGACAATTTTTTGGAACACTTTCTGGAGCAGATGATTTCTTTTTATCATAGGGTAAAGTTCCACAGTTAAATGGCTTAGATATGCCAATGTTCCTTTGATGACGATCCTAAAAAACAAAATCAGTATTTAGACAATAAAAGAAGTTATTCATATAGAGTAATAATTTTTTAAAAATGCTAGGGAGATCATAAAGTTAATGTTTCAAGGAATTTAAATAATATTGTATGAAATTTTAATTAGTTAATAAAAACAAAACAACAAGTAATTAGAAATTAAGGGCAAGGTTTCCAAAAAAATTATTAATTTACAGAACTAATTTATTTATTCATTACTTTAATCAACTTAAATTTTAACTGCATTAAAATTAATTTGCAGGAAAATCTTTTATTAGCAGTGATAAATCTAAAAAAAATTTCTCTCACATACACCTGGAATTTTTCTAGGACAATTGACAGCTGAACTAATATCTGTTAAAAGCAAAGATAATCAAATCAGAGGGAGATTAGCAATGGGGTTTGATGAACCAGAAAGTAGAAAGCCCTCTTTTGCTGAATGTAATGATAATGTAAAATGGTAAAATTATATTGAAACAAATGTTTCTGATTCTGTTTAGTGAAAAAAATCAGCCATCTTCTATGATGTGATTGCACTATAAAGTAAAATTTTCAGCTCTTGTTGTAAAAAACTGACTAAACATTAAAAATTCAAATTTGTAGCAAATATTAAAATTTGCATTGACTTCACTTATGTAAATCTTTTCATAATTTAAAGATAATGAAATATACATTCTTTTTAATTATAAGAGATTTTAATGTAATGAATGCATTTACATATTTATAATCTTTAACAAAAAAAAAAATTTTTTTTTTTAAATATGCACATAAGTTTACCTATTTAGAACAATTTTTCAACTTGTAAAAGTTAATTATTTTAAATCATCTCAATCAAATAAAGATGTTTAAAAAAATCTGATATTTTATATTTTTAGTAGGAAAAAAAATAATTCAAGATAATAAACATAAATAGTACTACAATGATTTGGGGGCCATAAAAAAATCCTTAAACTATTATTGATACCAGAGCTGATAAATTAATTTAGATATTGCAGGTATTATGGTAAAAAGATTTGAAATTTCCTTGAAACAGAATAGTAACATGTAAATATATATTAATTAAGACAGAAAGAGCAGGTCTGAACTTGCTCACAAGAATTTAATATTTATCAATCTTATATTTATCATTAATCTTTAATCATCTTATATTTATCTTTAATATTTATCATTCAATTGGTATACAAAAAAAAGTCATAATCAGCAGTGATATAAAAATTTATACTTCTAATAAGCTAACTTTATGCTAAGGTTTTATATAAGTCATATGCATGTAATATGCACTACTTACAGGAAAATTATTTTGAGGCCATAAGCATTGACATCTAACTAAACCATTTTTCAAACAACAATCAGAAGGGGGGAAATTTCCACAGCTCAGATTACTGCGATTCTTTTTCCAATTATCATATTTGTGTACTCCTCTTTCACCTTCAAAATAAAAATAACAAAGAAACGAACTTAGAAACATTCTTATGACATAAAAATAACTTATAGAAATAATAAGTTTTAGTTTTGAATATTTTTAAAAATTTTCACTAATTAACCACCTAAACCAATCAACATTCATATACAGGCAGTAAATGAGGCTTCCGCCATTTCAGTGTCTACTGATTTAACAAAGAGGTTATAATTACTGTAGAATGAATAATTTACCTGGTTAAGAAGCTGTTTAGGCAGTTAAAATATCTTAATGTTTAGCTTTCACTGCTTTTTTTCTTACTTCTTGAATCCAATTTCTGCTCAATCAAACCATTAGTATTTATACATTATAGGCAATGTGAATAAGTGAATCTCAATTCAGGGTACAGCATCAGAGTAAAGGGATTTCCAAAATTTTTCCTAGTTTCGGCACCCTTTAGATATACCATTTTAACATAAACAATTTTAAATTATCAAATTTTATTATTTCAGTATTCATAATTCTGCACCCTTTGAAAAATCCCCGTGGCAGAATTATGGGACATTGTCACAGTACATTACAGAGTTTTTCAGAAAGATTTTTAATTTAGGAAGGAAAAAAGTTTGGTTTTCCTTTCTGCATAATTTCATGAAAAGTTTATTTTTCTGAAAATTTTTTTCAAAGATGTCTTTCTTGCGCATCAGAGATGAAAGAAATAATCATGATTTTTCTATTTTCATTTGCGATTTTTTTTACAAAAATCTAATGACTGGCTTCTGCTAGAAATTCAAAAAAATAATCTAAAATAAAAAATTCAGAAATCGCGAAAGTTTAAAAGATAGTTTGCTCAAGAAATGATGTTCTTTCTTTAATTTTTTGTTTTCCTTTAAAGAACTCCATAATTTTAAATTGTATATAATTGTTTTATACCTTTTACCATTTTAGTAAATTTACCATGAAATTTTATTGATTTTAATGTATGTAACTTTATATGTTTTAGAATTTTCACCATCTTATCTGATTTTATACATGTTATTTACTTTACCTTTTAATCTGTTTTTTAAAACCGTGTGTTTGGCGCAGTATGTCCTTTTCTGGACCTTTACTTCTAATATCATCCTATTTCTAAATTCTTCAATCAATTAAATTTCTTACATGAAATAAAAGTCGTGATTTGATAGCAACTGCCAAAATAAAGATCACGAGTCATGCGAATATGACTCTTATGGAGTTCTTTAAAATTGAATGTAGGGTTTAGTGGCCACTAAACCCTACATGAATTTTAATTTGTGTACTGCTTACAAAATTCTAATTAGTGCATTTTTCTGCCAACAAAATGTGAGAAAATAGCATATAATAATAGAATTAAAAAAACATTACTTTTACAATAAAAATTTTTTATACATTTTTATTCTACACTTTCTTCTGTAAACACAACGATTCTGTTACTTTAAATTAGTAATTGTTATAATTAAAAGTATCCTAAAGCAAAATATTAGTGCTAGGGAAGTTTGTCACCGAAAGCTAGAAAAATGCCACAGGGTTAAAAATGTATACATTTAAAGTAAACAAAAACAAATTGTACTTCTTGGCAAGCAAGATGCAAGCGAAAAGTGGCCAAAAAATGTAGACTTTTGCCAACTTTTTTATTTTTTTATTGTATTCAATTTTTTTTCTAAGCAATATTAAAATTCACAAAAAATAAATGAAAAATTTAAAAAAAAAAAAAAAAAAAAAAAAATGCATTTCCTTGCGTCTGGCAAGCTGATAACAGCAAGTACCAAAAATTTTATTTTCATTTGGACAGCTGTAAAGAAACTGATGATTTCAATTCTTTATCAATGAGAAAAGGTATTTCTAAAAAAAATTCCTTATGCTTTTCTACAGTATTGCTAAGCTCACCACTACAGCTGTCAAGTTAAGCAGTTAAATGAAATTGAACTAGCCTGGTGAAAAGGTATGACTGAAAGAAAACTCTCACATATAAATTAAAGAACAGGGTTAGCTCCTTTTTGTAATTTAATATGACTACCTTACTTCAAGGGAGATAATTTTATAATGAGAAACACTACATTAATTTTCATATGAAAATACAAGCAATGCTAATTTGTTCATTTAAAAATAACACTTAGCTAAGGGAAGAATATTGAATAGTATTATGTTACTTGCAAGCGAAGCAGTTTAAAAAAATGAGCAAATAACATTATGAAATTAAGCAGGACTTTTAATAGATTAATAACAAATATTATGAAACAAATAAATGGAAGTTTTAATTCATTGCTAACAAGCACATATCACTAAAATAAGAAATTTTCACACAAGATTCTAGTTGCGATTTATTTCTTATAAAAAAATATTACCAGTAAGTTGCAACAGATTTTGTAATGAAGATTAAAATCTTGATAGTAGCAATTGTTTCATCAGTAACATTTTGCGTGAAAATTTTCATACGATCAATAATTTTAATAGAAAATTTATTTCATTTTTCACCTTCATTAACTTTTAATTCAGCATAATTTATATAGAATGGAATAAAATTTATTTATGAAAAAATATTACTCAGAAAAAAATCTAACACAAAACAAAACAAAAATAATAACAAAGAAAAAGGGAAAGGATAAATAAATTAATAAATTACATAAAAAATATTTTTGATTCCCATTTTGCTTTTTAAAATGAAGGAAAAATAAAATAAATTTTTAAAAAGTCAATGAATTAGTGGGTAAACAGAAAAACTAAATTAAGATTAAAGCATTCCAAATTTTCATATTTTAAAATACTTTGCCAGAATATAATATCACACGTTTAAAAGATGTTTTAAAAATTAAAATGTAAAATTAAAATAAAACAGACCTCAGAAAAGAGAAGTTTCATGTCTCCAAAATGAAAAATAAAGAAAAAAAATATTAAAGCTTTTAGATGATAAATTCTCTACTTAATATGTGCATATATAACTCTTCTTATGAATGGTAGACAAAACAAAAGACATACAAAACAAGAAAAGAATTAAATTTGAACAAACAAGCTTTTAATTACAACTAATCAAACATCTGCACCAATCAAATATGCTAATTCTCCAAAATGAAAAATAAAGAAGAAAAAAATCAAAGCTTTTAGATGATAAATTCTCTACTTAATATGTGCATATGTAACTCTTCTTATGAATGGTAGACAAAAGGAAAGACATACAAAACAAGAAAAGAATTAAATTTGAACAATCAAGCTTTTAAATACAACTAATCAAACATCTGCACCAACCAAATATGCTAATTAAAATGTGAAAAGATTCAAAGATTCCTACATCACGTCACGAGAATAAGAATTGCAATAACAGCGTGAAATATATAAATGTATATATGTAACATAAAAAGCTTCTATTAATCTTTTTATGTTAGTTTCTTCATTAAAAACAACTCCTAATTTATTACTAATTAATTTCAAATCGAAACACTTTATCATACTTTTAAAAAGCCACATCCTGTTTCTAAATCTATTTTTGGCCCAACTATGCATAAATTTAAATAAAGACATTTCTCCCTCTAAGCTTCGTGGGAATCGCGTGATCTATTTAATTAACCAATAGTAATTTCTGAGATTTCCCTCTTTTCCCTAAATAGAGACATTTTCGGATTTCTTGCAAGATTTTCCCTACCAGAAAGACTGTTCGTGAATGGAGTTAACTTCACTTTTTCGCACCCACTCAACAAAGAATGACGTAATAAAAATTACTCTGCTTTCATTAAAATCCTGTGTGTCTGTTTTCCTGCTGGATCCGACTGCATCATTTTACACACATATATATATATATATATATATATATATATATATATATATATATATATATATATATATATATATATAGCACGCATGTATGATTTGCAAGTCGCGTAAACTGGTACAAACATAGAAAAGTGACCATAGCATGACTTTAATTAGCGCACAACAATATCGTCGAAAACAAATATTTAAAAATTTTAATTCTGAGACTAAGCTATTGCATGCACTGACTGATCTCAAAATCATGCTTCTTAGTACACATGATCTAGTCTTTAGCTAGATCAAATCCAGACGACCTTTCACCCACAGAAAGTCAACCGATTGGAGATATGATTGGAAAATTTGTAAAAAGTTGAGTGACAATTGATATGCTACGACTTTTACGTTAAAATTGCGTCGATATAAAAGCTGACATTTAATGTTCGACGGCAGGATTTATAGTTCTCGTCATCATCTCGCAATATGATGAGGAGAAAGAGATATCTTAATAATAAGGACTTGCTTAAGAGATGGCAGGAAATGATAAATAATATCTTCTTTGACATTTTAACAAAAATTTCAAATCTGTAATTGATGGTTAACTAAATAAAATGTAAAAATCGTTTAGTTTTCAAATCTCATGCACAAACCATTATTATAAAATAATTGTATTTGGAATAATTATACAAAGCAGGCTGGCCAAAGAGACCACTTAAAGTTATGGTTGAGCTTCTACCAATAAATCAATTCTTTTCAATCAAAATTCAGATTGGCTATTGAAATCGTACTAATTATCTTATTTTGCTTGTTATTTATTTTAATATCACAGGACAAGGCACGACATTTTATTTCTTAAGTTACTAGCCAGACAAAACTTTCTGTTCGCCACTATTTTTACGAACAATATGAATAATTTTCAAAATGTTAACAGACTTAGTAAAAAGAACTTTTTGGTGACCGAGACCATAACAATTGAACCATAACCTAAATTCACTGACTGAAAATTTGAAACATATTTTTTAAAGTAATAATAATATTAACTTAAAATAAGATTGTAATAAGTTTCAATGATTTTACTACTATCCACATGTCATTAAAAGTCATTAAAATAAGAAAAATATCAGAATTAAAATATCATAAATGTTCCCAACATTCCATGTTTCTATATTCTTTGTCTTTCCGCAATTAATACCACCTGTCAATTGAAGCCCTTTTTTAATTCTGTTACACTAGAATCAATTTCTGTCACTCTAAGTCTGGCAGACTTAACTCTTACTTACTCGCCAGCCTTAACTATTAGGTTGCCAATGGCGAGTGAAAATTTCTAAACCCTGTCATAGACCGATAAAATAAGTAAGATCAATTAAAGTTAACCAATTAATAATTGTAAATGTTTTTCTTTCTACACACTTAATTTTAAACTGGTTGTGTTAGTTTAAAACGAAAATTATTAACAGGCTTCTTTACCAATTTGGTCGTCCGAAGCAGCCAATCCGAACAGTCGTCCGAAATAGCTGATCACTTTTACCTAACACGTATACAGATAAACAAATGAATCACATCTTTTAAAAGGTATTTTTAATCAACACAAGCTGTACATTAAGAAAAATTTTTAAGTTTAATCAGTATATTGTAAGTAATCCTAAAGATTGAATACAAAACTAAAGATTGAATATTTGCGGATTGAAATCAACACTGCCTATAATTGTCGTTCAAGAACGTAATAAATCTGCATATCAGGGTAACCATGACGATCTTTTAAAAAATGTAGTACAACCCATAATCTAAATCACTCAGCATATTTAAAGCCAATTTAAAGACAAATTAAACAGAAATAACAGGAATTATCAACTATAATCAATAATTTGCACTACATGATCAGCCCAATACATTCAGAGAAGTAAATTTTCCATTCTAACAAACAAAAATTTATCTGAATGAAAATCAAAACGTTACATTTTTTGAAAAACAATGAAATAAGATTTCAAAAGTTGTTTAAGCTTGTGTGTAGTATTTGAAAAAATTAATTATTTCTGACTATCAATTTTAATACGGTTACTAAAATTTGGGCAGTTTACCGGTTGAAATACTTAATTAAATGACTTAATTTAACCAACAAATAAACAAAAATTGTTGTTACAAATAACCAGAACTATTATTTTTTTAAAAGCTTTCCATAATTTCGTAGTCGGAATTGAAATCCTAAGAAATTCTTAAAATTTCGTAGTAAGTGAAACTCCTTGGTATGTTTTCATTAACTTTATTTCCTACATAGAGTTCTTTCAGTACCGAAATTGAAATAAAAGGCATGTTAAGTAATGACATAAGTTTTAAGAGAAATCTTCAAAAATAATTTCACAAAGGCGACAATTATATTACTATATGTTGTCTGAAAAATACACAATTCTAAGCAAACCTAGACTTTTTTTCCCCCTGTAATCAAAACTTTCGATATGAAGTTAATAGATTAAAAAGAAAACCATAAGCTTCATGCCCTCAGAAAAAACGGCACAAAAACGTGCATAGAACTTACTTGACTGATAAAACATATTTATCAGAGATGAACATTTTCTACGGCTCTTAGAAAGAATTATGTTCTATTCCACCGAAAGAGTAAGATTTTATAACATACAATTGAAAGGTGGCAACACCCGAGAAGTAGTAAATGCAACACTCAAAACACACCATTAAGAATACACGAAGTCTCCGATCACTTCCAGGAATATGTATAGCTGAACTTTCACCCGCAGAATGTACGATATGGTCTGGGTCTCAAACAAAGGAATGCGAAGGGCACGTGGGCAGCAATTAGAATACGTTCGGCCTGTTCAACATTATTATTTAGGTATTTTAGAGGCAAGGAGAACTAGTGAATCTGCTTTCAGCCTTGTTACGTCTAAATTTATCTATAAAATAGGAAACTTTTATCAAATGCTATATGTTATTAAGAATCATTCATGTTTCATAAATTGCGAAACATAAAAGACATGCACGATGTCGGCAAGTTAAAAGAGATTACAGATAAATGATGTTCATAGGCACTTAACAACAATAGCAAACACATAAAAAAATGTGCGAAAAAGGTTATTTAAATGGTATAAAAAATTCAGTAATTTAAAGAAAATATTATCTAACGCCATACATTTAATACTTAAATGAATTTAAATACTAAGAACGTGCAATAAGGAAGGACGGCCACTCTCCAGACAAAATCAAATTCCCTGAGATTTCTAGAATAAAATTTCTAAATATTTTACTGATGTTTGCAATCTGTATAAGTAAGCGTGATCAAATTGTAATTTTAAAAATAATAAGTATATAATCATTAAAAATTTACCTAAATGAAGAAAAATATTCAATAATATTAAAAAAGAAATAAAATTACAAATTCAAATTTCCTTTTAATAAATTCGGTATTAATTTTATTGAAAGTTCGAAAGATATGAATTGATTATAAAAAATAATTATCTTAATTTTCTCACAATTTTTATGCCCAATGAATACATTGAAACACACTAGATTTTTTTAAAAATCTTCTTAATTATAATTGCACACACTCTCAAAATTTTTTGGAATAAACTGAATCTCTCAGAGAACCCCAGGTTTTCCTTTTTACAGAGAGTGGCCACCCTGAACGTACATTTTCGAAACATTTTTTTCACTGCTGAGCCATAATAACGTGCACACGGGCAATTCATATGGCATTTGATATAAAGTTAAAAATGGTTTAATTGACACGATAATATGATTCAACTTGGCACCATATTATGGTTGTACCATTGCATATTTGAACGATATCAAGATGGTTTCACCATGGAGCGCTCTAATATTACCATTATACTGTCTCCATACATGATAGAACGTGCATTTAAATTCTATGACAGGCCAGGAAAGTAATGTAAAAAGTACTTAAGGCAAAAAAAAAACATAATAATAATAATTTAAGAGGAAAAAAAGTACCCAATTTGAGCATTAGACATGAACTTTAATAAATTACTTAAAAGAAAAAAATTAATTGCAAAAATATAACGCCAGCAGGAAAAAAAGTGCACACTATCCTTCTCTTAATAACTTTCAATCTAATCTATCCCAATCCAAAGATCTATCTCAAACCAAATACCACCTCTATACCAAAAATCTATCTCAGTATCACCTAATACATAAACAATTTTGTTATACAATTATACAATTTTGAAATCCAGATATACAATTTTATAATCAAAACTAGTCGCACTACGATCACAACTAGTCACTAAATCACATTTGTTTTTAAATAGATCATTCTATCCCTCAAACAAATTTAGGCATGAGCAATATAAAAAAGGTAACAAAATCATAGCCAGGAATTTTTGCTCAGTTGTAAGATGTATAATTATTTTTTTAACATAAACGTATATTTGCATTCTCTTAAATCGCGTGAGAGAATACAAAATTTAATTAAAGCCTCTTCAGAATATTACAGGTATCTGTAATTTATCCAGCAAAGCGATTTTTTTTTATTTTATAACCGTAGTTGAACAGCCGACCTAACTTAATGGGTTTACGGCTACTAATGTTCAACTCCGTAGCCTTGTAATTTTGAACCCAATCCAGAAGACAAGGGAACTCCTGGATCGAGTATTGGGAGAAATTTGCCTTCGTGGAGGACTTTTTGATGGAGCTAACCCGCATTTGCGTTACATGGAGAGGAAGACCACGAGAACCTCCCACGGTTAGCCTGACGGCAAGGGGACTCTAACCCATGATCCGTCTACCGCTGAGGATATTTCACGTCAGCACTGTGGTCAGTGCAAGCCGGATGCGGAATTCGTATCGACTGGGATTCGAACCCGGTTCGCCTCATTGGAAGGCGAACGCTCTATCCCCTGAGCCATCGCGGCTCCAGCAAAGCGATTTATCGACGTCCGAAAGGGAATGATCATTGGCTTTGGAACCAAGGAAACCATTTCCAAAATGGCTAATTTTGGAAATCGTTGGAAACGCCCTGGTAAAAGTATACCGATAATGACAAAGTGGCATTATTAACAATCAAGTGTGATGCACCACGGGCACGGGCCATAGGTGACCTAGGTGAACGACGGCAGCGGAGATGCATTCGAGCGAATAGACGTGCAAACGGTGAGCTACCAACTGTGTCTCCTTAATGATAGTTCAGCGAACATTGCTGGTGGACCTCCGCAGCAGATACCTGGTTAATGCACATACGCTAACTGTTGATCATCGGTGACAATGGTTGGAATTTGCCCACCAAAACTACATGCTTCACCAAACTATAGATGTTTTATGCTTCATCGGACAGATGGACGTTGGCCTATTACGACGTGAAATGTCTTATTTGCCGAAAGGATCTAAGCTGGAATAGGGAGCATTATGGTCTGGGGAATGTTTTCATGACATTTTCTAAGTGCACTCATCATTGTGAAAGACACGATGGATACACACATGCACGCATCTGTTCTTACGAACCATGTCTACCCCTACATGCGAATTGTTTTTCCTCAGGATAATGGCATTTACCAGCAGGACAATGCGACGCGTAAAACAACACGCAGTGTACGTGCGTGGTTCGAAGAGCACCAAAAATCATTTATCGTACTTACCTGGCCATCAGACTCCTCGAGAATCCGTGGGACTACGTTTGCGCCACGGATCCTCAACCGCGTAATCGAGTGCAGCTGGCCATGACACTGAAGATTGCATGGCTAGCCTCCCAGTGAACACCTTCAAGAACCTTTTTAACTTGCTTCCTGTACGTCTCGCAGCGGTTCGCTCTGCGAAAGGTGGTCACATTAATGTGACCGGAAGGTATAACATTAAAATGAAATTGGTTGTCAAGAAATAAAAACTCTTTTAAAGTTGATAAAAATTTATTCAAATATTATCACTTCTATCCGTTGCCAACAGGAAGAAAAAGCGACGAAAACTTAATTATATATCGTCATCTCATGACCTCATCTTTGAATTGAATTCTCTGAACCTTGATGCAGTTCAACATTCTAAGTCTATTTTGAGAGTTATATATATTTTTCTTTTAAATGGTATTTATTTACTGTCGTTACTACAATTTAGCCTTTTTTCCAGGATTACGTTAGACTAAGGTGACTAGATTTCAAAACCATAATTTGAGGACAAATCAGCGGAGCGTCTTCACAAAAATTTTACGATTCTAGGACACACGTATTTATGGAAAATATTAATTTATATGGGCAACACAGCATTTTTTTTTTTTTTTTTTTTTTTTAATAATAATAATAATAATAAGTAATATCAGAAGCAGAATCATCTTCATTAAATTTGATATCATTGCGAAGCAATTTTGATATATCATATGATATTCTACTTTTGTTTAACACTAGTAAAATGAGGAAGATAAAGATTATTAGTTTATTTTTTGCAGACGAGATGTTTTCTGACAATTCGAGAACATTTGTAGACATATATAAAAATTGGAAAACATTTTCAGTCCTCCATGAGTTTGAAAGTACTTGAGGATAGCTCTTGAAATTCGAGAACTGGTCAACTTGCATTAAACTAATGACAATTATTTAGGTAACCATGGAGCTTCGGTTGATAACAGGATAACTGAAGGTGCTTCAGTCTGTTCCGATATTAAGGGTAGCAACTGCTCTTTTACAATTAATAGAGAAATTTTGCATTAAGTTAGTACGTTAACCGCAACGAAAACCATATTTTCTACCACTTAGCAATACTGCAATTTGTTGGAAATATATATATATATAGATAATTTCTTTTCAAGATTTTTGCTTAGACCGATCAAGGACAAGCCTATATTCAAAAAGTTTACATAAAAATTGGAATATATTGTTTGAGTTATATGGTGCATCCAGCATCTGAACTTGTTCAAAAAATTGGCGCATGCTATGCAAAAGACTGGCATTTATAGGGCTCTTACACAGCGAAATATTTAAGGATAAAAAAAATTTATAAATAAATAACGCAAATAATTTTTTAACTGTAACGTATAATGACACTCCACACAAAGGAAAAAAGTCTTACTTTTGCGGAACAAAATGATATATGTGGATTAGATACATTCCAGAGATAATGCCCGACGAATACAACGGCAAATTTTGAGGCCTACAGATAAAACACGATATCGGCGGAAAATGTGAAAAATGCAAGTAGAAAACGCAATGCCATTATCAGATAATGAGGAGGATAATAAGAGAAGTTCAGGTGAGATCGTGAGCAGAGCCAAGCATTTGAACGTCACGTTTGAAGATGCTCACGTTATTTGCAAGACACCTTCCTTTACCTGCAATTCAAGTCGGGTTATTTTTTTTTTTATCCTTCTCTTATTTGCTGAAGTTACAACTCTTGCACAACAGGTTGAATAGCACCAATTCCATTTTTCACCAAGATGAACTAAAATAAATTTTCTTTTGAATTCCAACTAAGGTCAATCTGCAGGAAATCGAATAACTTTCAAATACTAACAACCAGCAAAAAGTAATGCAACATAATTTAAAAACAGTTTTTGGTAGAACTTGCGCAAACCAATTTTATGCATCTAAAGGAATTTCTGATTCTACTCAGCTATGTGGATAAGTAGGCAGGTCACTATCAATAGCATCGCTTTACAGTAAAGCACCAATTATCAAGACATCTATGGTAAGAAGAGAACTGAGAACGAAAGATTGACACCCTATGAAAGTTTTTCAAATAATTAGAAAATTTTTAACTAAAAATCTTATTTTAATTTTTCTCACGTTAGCTTATCCCCTTTATGACGTATTATCTGAAAGTTAAAAGTTGGCACTTGATCTAGTAATGTGCAAAGTACAATCTGTTTAATAAAAGCTAGAGGTACGGCAATTCAAATTATATATGTTTTAGAAAGAGATCGACAAGAATTTTAAAAAGTCCACTGGGTGCGTAGCCAAATCTTTCAACAAAAAATAAGCACCTTTTAAGTACTTTTTAAGCACTCAAAAAATATTTCTAAGCACTATATACATTAACAAAATGCAAAATAATTTTCAAAGACTTTAGATGATCATGAGAAAATAACAAGTTTCTGACAAAGAACTCTTTTTCTTGATTATATTAGCCGTTATAAAATGATCGAGAGATTTTTCGGTTCGATATCAGAGGGTGAAAAATGAAGTCCGAAATTGATAAATCTTGCAAAATGCAGCAGAGTTGCATATGAGAAGGCCATAATCTTACCGAACCCAGCTCAGAAGACGCACATACAGACTCGCAAGTATTTCATCAAACATGTAAAATGATTGACGCTTTCATACGATATGGATCGATGGTACGCCGAAATGGATTGTGGTTAAATGAATTGTGAAAACGTTGAATAGAATAATGTAAAAAGCACGCTTTTGCATAGTCCGTGGCGAAAATCGACATGGTAAAGAAAAAAAATCTCATTTTTGAAAAGGGAAAATTAAGCACTTTTTAAAAACACCCAATGAAAAAAGCACCTTTAAGGGCTTTTAAATAACGAAAATCGAAAATAAGCACCTTTAAGCACTTTTTTAAAAATGCTACGCACCCTGGTTCATTACTTATGAAAAGTAAGTTTGCAACTAGAATTGTAAATATTTTAGTCAAATTGCTCAGACATGCAGCAGAGAATTGCAACAGTTAGCAGGACCACCTATTGACGAATTCAATAATTAGTTTTAAAACTAATAAGAAAAATCTTTGATTTCCTCAACAGATGCAACGAACCGTTATTTCTATCTCCTTGAGTTTTACTTTGATTGATTTCTAAAATCGTCAGTCAATTTTCGAATACAACACACAGTTACTTTTTGAAAAAAGTCACATTACTTTTGTCGGATCGGATATTTTCATAAAGAATTTCAGGGAAGTAAAATTGAATTTAATTTATACAGTGATTAAAATATTAGAACTGACCTACACTGCTTGAAAAAGTATATTTCACTATCAACTCTAGTCCATCTAATTGTGCTGTTCTGTCAGAAAACGCTTAATTTACAGTGAACAAACAATACCTCTATAAAAACAATCTTTGTGCCATTTAATTTTTTAGTAGAATAAAAAGTAAAAACAGAGTCCTACTTACGAGATGAAAAGGCATTAACGATGTCTCCTACTTCATCCAGATCTGTAGATCCCAGCCCCCTGCTGCAATTAGTTCTATTCTAAAATGAAAAATTTACGAAAAAAATGTCAGAAAATGTTTAATCCAAATTTTTATGCAAGTACATAAGATTATTTATTAAAAAAGACATCTGCGCATAGTTAGTGCATTTTCTAAAAGATTCATTGTTAAATTAAACAATTGGATCTAATTTAAATGGAAATTTAAGAGGACTACGTCAGAGATGGCGAACCTGTGGCACGTGATATATATATATTTCGGTGACATACAAGAAGATTATATTAAATCACTTTTATTCAATAACATTCACTGAATACAACATTTTATTTTATTTTATTTTATAACCGTCGTTGAACAGCCGCCCCAATTTTTGGGTTTACGACTACTATGTTCAACTCCGTTGCCTTGTAATTTTGAACCTAATTCAGAAGTCAAGGGAAATCCAGAATCAAGTTATTGGAAGAAATTTTCCCTTCGTGGAAGACTTTATGATGGAACTAATCCGCAGTTGCGTTACATGGAGAGGAAGACCACGAGAACCTCCCACGGTTAGCCTGACGGCAAAGGGACTCTAACCCATGAT
The DNA here is from genome assembly GCA_949128135.1 of Parasteatoda lunata. NCBI lineage: Eukaryota > Metazoa > Arthropoda > Arachnida > Araneae > Theridiidae > Parasteatoda > Parasteatoda lunata. Next base: position 68,966,978 of record OX421971.1, read on the forward strand.
CCAGCTAACACTGAGGATATTTCACGTCAGCACTTTGGTCGGTGCAAGCCGGATGCAGATTCGGATTGACTGGCCATCGCTGGGATTCGAAAACGGTTCACCCCATTGGAAGGCGAACGCTCTATTCCCTGAGCCATTGTGGCTCAACACATTTTTAAAAAAATACTCCAATACTAACGATCCGACCTCGTGAAACATGGTTGACCAGTCGCTATTGGCTACCCATGAACAGTCTGAGAATTGAGCTCAAACTATTCTAAGAATTGAGCTCAAACTATATAATTTTTACCGTTCACGCCCTTGGTTTTATCAATCATCGAAGAAAAAAATTTTGTGGATATTTCTTTATCTTCCCATCGTCGCGTATTCCTCAAATATTAATTTTACGTTTTGCGATAATATAGTTTTAAAAAATAGAAATTTAAAGAATTCTAAAGAAAATCTATTACAATAACTGCGGAAGCGATCACAACGGATGGAAACTACATGGATTTAAGATGAAGTTAGTGTAAAATCGAACTAACATGGTGAAAATCGAAAGGTACAGACAATTCCGTAATGGTTTACTTTTTGAAATATCTGGATTCTTTAAATTATTTAGAAATTTACGGATAAAACTGCCGAAAAATTATTTTAAAAAAGAAAAAAAAAATGTGGATTCACGACGAAATTGACGCAATTCAAAGTTATTATTCAAATACGCGATTCGAAATAATATGTATCCGATAAATGTATCGTGATTTCAACAACCCATGCCGAAATCTGAAGCAGTAATAGCTGAAAAACCACATGGATTTACGATGAAATCGGTGCAAAATCAAATGTACGTAGTCGAAAATCGATAGGTGCTAACTCATATACGCGATTTGAAAGTCGCGGGCCATATGATATCGATTATATCGTTTAGTTATATTAAAAAATATCGGGATTTTCTAACTTAGATAGAAATACTTGGGTGTAACTACCGAGAAAGTGGTTTGAAAAGCCATGCGAATATAGCACAGTGCGTCAAAAAGTTATTCCTCAAATGCGTTCTAAATTCACTTACCACAGTAATGTCTCGCTAAAAATATCGGGATTTCAGGACAGCATGTATAAATCTGGAACAGCAGTTGCTGAAAAACCACATGGATTTTCTATTAAATTTGCACAAAATCGAGCGAATCGAACAATGGATGCTGCTTGGATGCACAATTCGGAATTTCTGAGACTACGTTGAAAAATTTTTTTAAAAAAAAAGCGTTCCATTCAATTTTATTTCAACAATATACGAATAAACATTTGTTTTCAACCACAGCAATCGCTTATTTTCGTGCGAGGCTCGTGATTTCGGAATTTTCTTGTATTTGACGAAATTGTGTTCCAATTCATAAATTTGCGTAAAAAGAAATCCGTTACGTTAAATCTCATTACGCGTAACAACAAATTCACAGATAATATACATATCTGATTGTTAAAACATAATACTTTGGTAATAATACCAACAAAAAAAAATTCTTATTTTGATATTCCTTTTAAAAAATTTATAATATATTATGTTGCGATAAGTATTTCATTCATTTTGCAATAAGCATTTCAAATGTATTCAACAAAATTTTGAATTTGGAAAAATATAATAACTAGCAACGGGTGAGGCGCTAATATATTTACTGGCTACTAAAACTTTTTGCTGGCGACCAAATTTTTCAAATTCTTGGAGCCCTGCCAGCAATTATCAAAAACGAAATCAGAAACTTACACGACTGCGGCCGACATTATGACATTTTCTAGGAAGATAGGGTAACTTGTGGCCGGGTAGCCACGCTTTGGAAGTCCATGTAGTATGCTTATTTCGAATAACACATTCTTCTTAGTCAATAAATTTCCAAAAAAAATTCATTATTAAATTTAATTATTGCACCAATTTTATTCTGTAAACGTAAATTCAAGAGGAAAAAACTAGGTCAGAGATGGCGAATCCGTGACACGTGATATATATTTCGGTGGATTATACTAAATTGCGCAAGATAAATATTAAGTTAACGCAAAAACTTTATATCAAATTACTTTTATTCAGCTACATTCCCTGAAGACAACATTTAAACGCAAAGATTACGAGACCATGCGCTATGGAAGTTATGTCGTATGCTTATTTTGAAGAAGCGCATGACTGCAATGTGTACGGTGATAAATTACAAATTATGAAAAAAAATTTCAATGTAGTCAATTTGGGCTATGTGGTGAGCAGATGTGTTCATCAATGAATTTTACAAGAAATCGCCTTGTTTCAAATTTAAAACAAGTTGAAAACGAAACAACAAATATAATAACACAATGTAATTCTGTATTTTCAATTAAAATCAGTGGCTTACAGCAATTTTCTTTAAAAAAAAAAAAAAACACCGTAGATCATTTGAAAATAATAAACCATAACTTAACTGGCACACAGATCGAAAAAAGTTCGCCATTCCTGAACTAGGTCATTCACTTTGTTCCATATCTTCCGCCGATCTATTCCAGGAAGCTATCAATTTTTTTTTTTATTGATTGTAATTTATTTACTTATTTTTTAATATTCTGCATCAAAAGAAAATATAGCAAAATTTATGAATGAAACACGCACTTTTTTTAAGCATTTGGCAAGATAACTGAACTGTCACTAATCAATGCATAGACATTGTTTGTCAAGAACACAATCAGGATCGTTTTACACTGATGCTTTAACGCAGAAATTTCCAGTATTAATAATTAAATTTGTTTGAAAGTTAGAAATGTTATACATATATCTTTTTAGCACATCCTTAAAAAAAAAAGTCAAATAATTTAGGGGACTTAAAATAAAGAAATAACTGCTTAAACTGTACGATACTAAATAATTATTACTAATAATATGTTACTAATTCTAATTTTGAATAAGAGTTATTTTAAAAAATGAAGAAAGAAAAATAAAAACATTTTATTTAACAACCTTAACGTTTCAATAGGCAGAAAGAATATTGGTAAAAATAATAATAATGATGATCTGATTTTTATTCTTACCTTAACTGTTGATGACCGAGGGGGCTGGGACCAGCAATTTCCCAGCCTTTCATTACGAGCCATGACACGACTCAGCTGCACCTAATATAAAAATAAAATAAAAAATGTATAACATATTATCTTCCTATTAAAATATCTACAGAAATCCAGAACAAATTAGACAATGTGCTATGTAAAAACAACCTATAATACTTACCATTAAACAATATAACTTAAAAGCAAAAACTTTTAAAAGCAGAGGTGTTTAGTGTGAATTAAAAAGTGGTTTGATTTTTGTTACACTCTTTATTACTGAAGAACAGTGCACAGTTATAAGATATTTTTGGAAACAGTGTTTCAAGATGGCCTTATTTGAATTGGCTTTATTTAATCGTCAACTTCATCTTCACGCTCTTTCAAGTAATTGCTATTTTATTTTACAGCTAGAACAGCTTATCTCAGGGGTCGGCAACCTGTGGCTCGCGAGCCACATGTGGCTCTTTTGATGTAAAGTTGCGGCTCTCCAGTTTCATACGAAAAAAATGAGATCCTTAGAAATGAGAAAATATATTTTTAAGTACCTAATTTCAAGAGATTTCTATTCTTATAATCGTTAATTACAAACCGCTACGCTCAGACCCGTCGTTAACGGAGGAGGGGGGTTAGAGGGGTGTCTCATTCCGACTCGATTCTGAGTATTCACACAGAAAAGTGGCAAGTCTGTTGTCTGTTTGAGCGTGCCGTTACCTAAACTATGAAAAGACGCAAAGAAAGGATGGTGCCCGTGACTCTGATCTTGTAAAACAACAGACAAAACCCCGGAAATTTCTGTCAACTTGAGAAATCCAGGGTGTTTTAAAAGTATTTAGCGAGAAATGCCTTTTTCACACGTTTTCTCTTACTCTTTCTAAGAATAAAGACAATATCTTCGTCCATGTGGTTAAAAAGGGGAGGGAAGGGGCTCAATGCACATACAGCTGTGGTTTTCTTTATAAACCAGTTACTTTACTGACCTGTCTTTAACTGTCCAGTATCAGTTTATCAGTATTTAGTTACTCAAAGCGTATTTTATAAATTGATATTATTATTGAATGTAAGTATAAATTTTTTATGAATATTTACTATTTGCAGTCTTATGGTTAAAATATTAAGTTTAATTAAATTGCATTAAATATGTTGTTATTTTCCAATTAAATTAATTCCTCAATTATTGCTTCACAATTTAGGTGCAAGACTTTTTTTCAAAAAAGAGAAGAAAAAAAAGTTTTTTTAAATATATGGGTAAATATTGACTTTTACGAAATAGGTCAAAAAAATTTAATCTCTTTTGTACAGCAAAATGATTTAAGGAAAGAAAAAAGAGCAATTAAAAAAATTTTGTGTTATTTATATTCATTAGTAAGAGCTTGAGATAGAAATAGATAAATCATATTCGAATTTTAAATATAGGAATTCTTTTTTCTTTTCTTAAATAGTTATTTACTAAGCTTTTTAATTTTGTGATTGAAATAGTAATTTATTTTTAAATTTAGTTTTTTCAGTTGAGATTATTTTTCATAGATCTTATTTAATTGAAATTTCAAAAATCAAATTCTATATTTGTTCGTAGCATTTGTCTTTATGATAAGTTCAAACTGCATTCCTTTATGAACAAAACTGTACTAATGCTTATTTTATTAAAAATATGATGTGCTTAAAAGTAGTAAAGCTTCAGTTTTTTTTTTATATTATTTATTCAATTTTTTTTTTTTTTTTTTTGACAAATAATTTTTTATAATCTTTTTTGTTACTATGCTTATGTATTTCGTATGTATTTAATGTTTTTTATATTATATTTTAGACTTAAGTTAACAGTTTTCCATTTGTTTAAGTTAATTATTAGTAAAAAGAAACTTAATATTTTTGTAATTACGCAAAAATTCAAATCACAGTTTTTTATTAAAAGGCAGGATAATTAACAAACTAAATAATTAACAAAATTGTACTTCAACTGCCTTAACTAGAAAAAAAATTCTTTTGCTATTTAAGGGTATTTTTTTCTTTCAATCTATAAAAATGATATATAAAAGAAATAACGCCTTATTTATTTACTTCATTTTTTAGTATTTATAGTAAGGTTCTTTTTTTAATATTTTAAAAAAAGACTTAAACATTCTTTGGTAAATCATTTTCAGATATTAACAAATCATCAAATTTTACAAATATTTATTTATGATTTATCATGCTATAATGTTTGAATACATAGTTAAATTTTTTTTAAAGTTTTATTTATTATTTATATTGTGTTATTTTCATATAAATTACTCAGATGAAAAAGTTAGCATTTTACAAATTATTTAAGTTAAGAATGCGTGAAAAAACTTATCTATACTTCCAAAATTTGTTAATTTTTTTCCAAAAAAAAATTTTTTTTTCTGTATTTCCATTTAAGATTTTAGTCACAATTCTTATAGTAATAACAATGCAAATTATAACATGAATAATAAAAATGAATAAAATTATTAAATAAAAATGAAAAATAAAATTTTAGTAATAAATAAGCATTGAAAAATTATTATTCGCAAATAAAACTACTAAAATTAAATAAATATGCATATAATATTTGAAATGCATCAAAAACAATCATACTTATATTACGATTTAAAAAAAAAAATAATGCACGAGTCATAATTGATGTCTGATAATTTTTCAGTTTAATGAATAAATACTAATGAATAATTTATGTACATTTTTTATAGCCTATGATTTGTATCACATGCAATTATTATGTAACATATATATGATGTTGTGAAAAGACCACCCTTTATATAAATTTTTATAAACCTTGTCAAAAATAAAGATAAATATCTATTTCGGTGGATGTTGTAAATTAAAATTTAAAAAAGAAAAAACAAGCATATGATTTTAAAAAATATCTAATACAATGCATTGATAATAATCTTTATAATAATAATAATAATAGGCCTGTTTGATTGCCAGGTGAATGTTAAAGTTTTTAATTTATAAAGTTATTTAATTCGGTAAAAAATCGTTAATCATGTATGTTTTGATACCTTTTTACACTTGCATTCCTCAACAGTGATTTGCTTGTTTTCGAATGCTCTTCGATTGTTAAAATTCTAACGTACGACCTCAATGCATTATTTTTCGCGTTCATTTGAAACAAAATTTCTTTAAATGCATATTAAGAGCGGTCATTCCAAATAGCTTGCATATTATTAAATTATATTATCAAATACAATAATGTTCAAATTTTGCGTATAAAATATATCTATAGTAGAATATCGTCACATTCAGTGACTTTTATTAAATTAATTTTTTTTTAAAATGTGAAGTTATTTGAGTTGGAAAGATCAATGCTCTATAAATTTTGAAATTTTTTACAATAACTATAAAAAGTATGTGACCATTATTTCTAGCACTTCATCATAAGTAAGTCGATTTAATGTTTGCTTTGACGAAAAATGTTAAATTTATTTAAATGTTTAATAATTAAGTGTTTAAAAAATGTTTTTAACAATAACAAGAATAGACGATACATATTTCTTAAAAAAAGAAAATTGTGAAAAAATTATGATATAATATTAAATGAATATTAAATATATAATATAAATGAATATTATTGCTAAGAAAAATTAAAAAGAATTATTATAAAATCTATCTGATAATATTGCGTTTCATAGCACATTTAATAAAAAATTGCGTTTTCTGTTGAAAATTTGACAAAAATTAGTAAGAAAATTTACAATTTTCATCGAATTTTAATGACTTAAGTATTCTCCCCCCCCCCCAAAAAAAAAATTAATTAAAATGAAATTAAAAAATAAAAAATTAATTTTTATAAAATTATTAACGTATTTTTAAAATAAATAATAAATATTATTCAACTAATGTTTTCATATACTAGACGTCTTCAGTAATCAGCTCTCCCCCTCATGAATTTACTGATTCACAGCACCACACTGACCTAGCTGCAATAAACAGCATTGCTATGTGAATGTTTTCTTCTCATACACAAGCCTCGTCACTTTGTGGCTTCATTAATTAAGCTCATATAGTGGATTACGTACTTAATTTGAAATAAAATAACACAAAGGAAGGCCTTAAACCATGACAAATATGGAAATAGTTTTCGGTTTCGCAGTGTTGCTGCTTTCGGTTTCGGTTCAATGGATGTTCGTAAACCCACTGTTCAGAACCTTCACCACCTTCAGAAACCCACTGTTTCCCCGCTCCACTTTGATATTATTGTCTTCGGCAGCGTTACTCTGACCGATTGCTTGGTTCTCTCTCATGAACTCGTCGTTGAGCGACTTTCAAGTGATTAACAATAGGGTATTTGCAACCCGAAAAGAAGTGATTTTACCAAACCATCTGAATTAAATGTAAGTTTTTGGGCATAAATTATAAAATTCTCTGTATGTGAAAAAAATGAGATTTAAATATTTAGAAACATATTTTCTGAAATTATAATACACACAGTTTAAAGCATATTGAAACAAACCAATACTATTAATGCTAAATGAACGTAGAATAATATCATTCACATGGCTAAAAACTACAATATGTTTTTTTTAAATCGATAAAAAATTTCAGAAATGGCAACACTGTTACAACACAAGTTTAGTAGCATATCGTTCTGATTGAAATTGTACTTTACTTTTCTTGGAAGATTTAATGAATACTTTGTAAGATTTGCTTCCTTAAAAGTCTAAACTCGTCGTTAATATTTTTTTTAAAAAAACAAGAAAGAAATATATAATTGCATTTAACTAAGCATAGTGATAACCCTAACAAATCCAAGTTTCTGACAGCAAACAAAACTATATATATCGTGATATTGCTTGTTAAGAACGCAAATTCTGAATTGTCCTTCACCAGCCCTTTTCCCTTATGTGTATTGACTCGTTTATAATTTACGGGCCAAATGAATATAGATTGGAACGGTGTTAATTTTATTATCAGTATTATAAAAATATCGAGATATGAAGATTGATACAGTAAGACTGCTAAAAAATGTTAATTTCGCTTTGAAACTATACTTAAAATCGAGTTAATAAACTTTTTACTTTCAAATAACAGTTTAAAAAAAAAAATAGACTTTTAAGCCCTGCTGACAAAACACTAAATTGTATGTACTAACAAATGAAGAAATTTAGTGATTTTTCTACAATTTTTTTTTATTTTTTATTTATTTTTAACAATTTATGCTTCAAATATTGTAAAATCACCCATATGGAAAGTTAAAAACCTGAAATATTTTAGTTTAATTTAAAACAAAAACACTTGCTTAACTCCATTTTTTTTTCTTTCTTTAATATATTTTTTGAAAATATTACACATCTACTTTAAAATATTAGATTATTTTGAACATTTTATTTCATTACATTGAAAGATAATGTCATACTTTGGCTATAAATTTTTAAAACAAATATTGTTCTTTTTACACTAGGAAATAATTAATGCACCACCCATTGGAATAAAAACTGCATTCACAAAAGTTCCCGAAAGATAGTTTTTTTTTTTTCTTTTTTTTTTTTTTTTTTTTTTTTTTTCTAGCGACCCTTATTATAGAAAGACAGTATACTCCTAATTTAAACCGATTAGTATTTAAATTAATTTTTTAATTTACATCGTACGCATTCATAAGATTAATTCTAGTTTAATCTGTAACTTTCAAATAGGATTTATTAAAACACTTTTAAATACAAGAACATTAAATTCTGGCATTCCAATACATTCAAATGAAAAAAAAGAGGAATATTAAAATATATATATATATAGGTTACTTGAAGCCCGATTATCTTATATCAACACGAAATAAAAATAAAACATCATACTTCGGTTTACAAACCAAATTATTCACTTATACTATTTTCATTAAAAAAAAAAATTCCTGAAACAAAATAAACTCTTAAAAAAATAATAAGAGTGCAACACAAGGAAATCCAAGTGAGTTCTAGGAAAATAGACATAACATAATATTGGGAGTAGTCTCTGTTATGCAAGAAAGCTTTTCAAGGTCAACTTCTCTTGGGAGAATAATTTCGAGAAAACGCGTGCCATCATTCCACGGTATGCAAGTAGCATACATACACATATTAAGAAGAGAAAAAAAAGCAATAATCAAAGCGCATACTTTCTTGAGCAGCGCGGCAAACGTGGGGGAATAGAATTGGCAAAACATAGAGGAGAGATGGGGGAACAGGGCATTGCTTTATGCACGAATAGCATCGTCCCCTCCTCCACGAAATTCTCGAGCTACAAAGCAACTGCGATTTCAAATCCTTGAGCCAGCCAAGTGTCATCATGCGCCTCTCCCCATAAGAGACACAAGGGACCAGTCGAAAAAATTAATGCGCAATATCATAGATCCATTCCAATTTCAGGTGTCAAGATTATGTAACCGTTAAGTTAATTATCATAGTGTTAAAATTTATAGGTTAGACAGAAGCTAATTTGTTAGACAGAAGCTAATTTGTTACCTATAATCAGAAACTTATCGCATCTTAAAAAAATGAAGAAAGAACAAGAGAATGTAAATTAAAATCGTTTATTTAAATTTTTTATGGATAGAATTTAAAATTATTTATTGTTCTGTATTTTTCGTGTATTTTTTATGAATTATTATACTCACAGGTATATTTTTTATACCCACAGAACAATATTATTTGGTTTACAAATACATAAAATTTTAGAAATTTTTTCAATGTTGTTGAATAATTAAGACATTGGGCTGACTGAATTTTCGAATCATCAAAATGGTTATTATATTTCTAAATAACCATAAGGAATTAAACGAATTTATTCAAAAATGTGAATAAGCAGCTAAAGAACTTTTTTTTTTTTTTTGCAATAACACGAGAAATATTTATAATAATTAGAATATTTATAATCGCATATTAACTGTTATAGGGTACATGTAATATTTAATTACGTTCTATTGCTAAGACAAAGGAAAGAATTAAATTAATCTTGGATGTACTATTTTAAACTACAAAAGAATAAGCATAAATAAAATGTAATAACTTAATGAGCGAAATCCTTAATACAAAGGAGGCATCCTTAATACAAGGATCATATGGCCAACGGGCCAATATTGGCCCCCGAACTTGATAACGGCCCTTGAAGAGTTTTATATATCATTAAAAATATGTACATAACAGGAATACTAATGTAAAATATAAAATGTGAAAATAAAAAATAAAAATAAAAGTATTGGATAATTATTATTATTTTTAATGGTCTGACTTAGCTTAAGCACAAGCCTAAACTTGATTGTAATCATTTTGTTTAGTCAAGTTTCATTCAAGATTATGAAAACAATAAACTCTTACTAATTTTACAAGTTACTGCATACGTAATATTACTTTAAATTATTTTTATTTTACTCAGTTGGCCCCAACATGTTTCTTTTCTTTTTTTAAGTTTTTGTGGCCCGCTATAAGGTTATGCATTCCGGCTTATATATATAACTAAGAGGCCGGGATAGCCTAGTTGGTAGAGCACTGGGCCCATGTCCAAAAGTTCGTGGGACTCTCCGTGTAGTAAATGGTGACTGATGCACGTTAAATCTGTCGAGTCGCTAAGTCTTCCATCTTCCCATAACAAATCATACCTCTGGGGGTACTGATCCAGGAGTTTCCTTGTCTTTTGATTGGTTTAAAATTACAAGGCTACGGAGTTGTACATTAGTAGTCGTAAACGCAACACTGGGTCGGCTGATCAATGACGGATATAAAATAAAATAAATTACTAAGTTTTTAGTTGAAATTACAAAACAATGCAATTACTCATGATTCAAACAAACTAAAATCATTCATTAATCATTTAAATTTGAATCGAATGATAAGAAATAAAATTTCTTTAGTAAAAAATGTAGTCTTACTATTACTATTTTATATTCAACGCAAAAGGAAGGGGGGGGGGGGCACTGAATATCATATTTGATCATATGACCCGATCTTCAAGTATTAGGACTCTATATTAATGGTTCGAGAAACTAAACTTAAAAATTCAAATTAATTAGTGTAGACGATATTTCAATCAGGCACAAAAATGCACTTTCTCTAAACAAACATACCTTATTTTCGAATGATCTGGATTCTTGACTCTCAAAATATTGGAGGGTACTGGCAATCTGGTCTTAATTGTTTAGTCAGAAGAGCGGTCGAAAGCTCAGACCCCTTGATGTTAATTTTACTTTTTGCGTATTTCGAGAAATTTTCAAGCGTATTAAAAAATTTTGCAAACATTTATAAAATTTAATTATGCAAAGATAATTCCATGCAATAAATAATTTGTATTATTTTTCTTCATTTAATTTAATGATTATCGAAAAAAATCTTTAGATCATTTTAAAGAAGGAATTTTTTTTTTTTTTTTTTTTTTTTTTTTTTTTTCCAGAATACAAAATTTGGTGAATAGTTCTCGAAATCGGTTGAATAGTTATTGTGAAATCAAATTTTAAATATATGACATTTTTAAAATTTGACAACTCAAAAATTATTCAATTGGTTGAATAGCGATTTTCGGCTGCAACGTCCTCTTACATGCAATACTTCTCTCCTTGTTAGAATTTCTAATTATAGTTGAAGTTCATAAATTGTTTAGTTATTTAACTTATGTATTTATATATTGTTTGTCGGCAATTTTTTTTATGAAATTTATTACAACAATCTCGAAAAGTTAACAACAAATTAAAAATATTGTTTTCGGTTATTTTTTTTTTTTTTTTTTTTTTTTTTTTTTTGAAGCGGGTGATAATACAGTTTTCTCCATTAAAAAAATTATTTTGATTAATTAGGAGTCGATAGTAATGTTTATGTAAATTAATAAAAATATTTTTAAATTTTCCTCAACCCAGTTTTTACACAAAGCTCCTAGTCGATGTGACCTTGTGTCTTTAGCAAATACACATTTCTTAACGAGAGAGTACAAAATTGGCTAAAATTAACCATATTATTATTTTTTTTTTTACACATTTCATCCCTCCTTCACATCCATTTCTATGATTGCTTATATGCCAAAGAATAATTAATACATAAATGTCAACTCACGTAAGCGAATATTAGCAACTTAATAATTAAGGATTTTTAATTTACCAATTTAAATCAGCAAGTAAGGAACTGAATTATCAGTTCATTCTCTCATATCTTGATTTCTTGCCACTCAATCGATTATCCGCTGTGGATTAGCAAGGTGAAATGAGCAATTAACTGTAAGATTAACTATAACTTAACTAAAAGATTATTTCAGTCACATTGTAAAAGACCCTGTTTCGAGAGATTTTATATTATTTTATAACAGTCGTTGAACAGCCGTCCCAATTTTTGGGCTTACGACTACTAAGGTTCAACTCCGTAGCCTTGAAATTTTGAACCCAATCCATAAGGCAAGGAAACTCCTGAATCAAGTATTGGAAGAAATTTGCCTTCGTGGAGGACTTTCTGATGGAACTTACCCGCATTTGCGTTACATGGAGAGGAAGACCACGCGAGCCTCCCACGGTTAGGTTCCTGACGGCAAATAGACTTTAACCCATGATCCGTCTAACACTGAGGATATTTTATGTCAGCACGGTGGTCGGAGGGAGCCGGATGCCGATTCGGATCGAGTAGCCATCGCTGGGATTCGAACCCGATTCACCTCATTGGAAGGCAAACGCTCTATCCCCTGAGCCATCGAGGTTCTGTTTTGAGAAATTGTTACAAATCTATTCATAGTTTCGTAAATCTAAAAGTACCGTAAAATTGGATTTCTTTCTTTTTTTTTTTTTTTTTTTCTTTCTTTCCCCCTTTTGCCAGGTTCCTATGCTTCAGCAAATGTGGGGAAAAAACACCGTATTCCCGAAAAAAATACAATTTTTAAGAAAGTATTTCAAGGAGGGGTAGTTTTAAAATTATGAATAAAAAACGTCATGAATTCGTTCCGTTTTTACAATAAAGTAAGTAATAATTACAATTAAGTAATTAGTAAAAGACCGAAAGTACGAATTTCGCCTGAAATGACTGCTTTAATATATAAAATAAATGCAACCGCAAAAGGGTTAAAATATTACCCTTAGCTTCTTATTGTTTGTTATTACTTTAGGAGAATAAGGCGGAATTATTTTTTTGTGTGGAGGAAATACGAGCACACATTATAGGACTGCGATTACTGTCATTAGTACCTTCATTACATAAATTCATATCATATTACTGTTATTATAATTCGGGTAATTTTTAGTGATAAATATATAATGATAAAAAATCTGAAAGCTCTATAGTTCTAAGGAAAACATTTTCAGTAACAGAAAAAGAACTTTTTAATATCATAATTATTTTATGTCCTCTCCCCCTACCCCCACCCCAACCTTGATCATTCCCTAATATAAAAAACCAAATGTGAAACTAAAGTTTCAGATTACTAAAGTTCAGTTAAAGATTGTAAGTTAAATTATTGAAGTGCAGGATTGCTTAGAGTCTATGTTGTTGCTTCTTTTTTATTATTATTATTGAAATTTATGCTTGTATCAACCTTTTTTTCTTTTATCAATTCTATTTATAAATTTACTTAATGTTATAATTTGAATTTAATGCAATTTTACAGAGACTTTACAATGTATAGATTGGGCTTGAAATACAAGGCTTGGGTTAATAAGAAACATTTTAAAATTGCTTAAGCTCACCATGAATCATGGGCATTCTAACTGAATTTTTTAAAATAAAAAGGGGGGCGAGACCAAAATTTTTAACCTTAGATTCATCACAAAAACATGACTATAATCAATTCGTGTGCTTTTTATATGCCAAACGTATTAATAATAAGAACTTTGCGTCATGGATTATTTGTAAATGAAATATTGGAGAAAATATCTAAAGCATAATTTCGTCAGCGCCGTTAAATGCGAAGTTTAACCAGAGCTCTAAAAAGGAAAAATGCATTTCTTGGTTGCACTTATTGCACTGATCACACACAACACTGTAGACCTCGGGGGGGGGGGTGTTTTCAGCGATTACAATTATTAAAAAAAAAAAAGGTTGAATAACAAACATTGTTTGGTTTTACCCAACATAAAAAATTCATGTGTGTGGATCAACGCGGTTTATTATGTTTCGATTGCTCAGAATAACAATTGTGTTCTCATTTTCATGTCAGGAAATCGATGATTAATAAATAAAATTTGAAATTTAAAGAGTTTTTTTTTTTTTTTTTTTTTGTCTTGCTATATATTTAATACAAAATTTAACAATATGATAGATTCGCCTAAGAGACAAATTATTATAAGTCCATGGACAGTATATTAATAACTATAAGTTTATGAATAGTAGTATATCTACCATGCATATTTACGAATCTATGATTAAATTAGTAAAAACAAATAAATTAGTGTTTAAACTTCGTAAAAAGGAGGGGGAGGGGATTTTTCAACTGATGTCCAAAAAATTATTCGGTAAGAGCTCTATTTTCCTATTTTAATATTATTCAAAGATAACATTTTTTTTTTTTCTTTTTTTTTAAATGGGCGTTTTAATACTTCATGTTTCATAGTGATCAATAAAAACTACGTTAATTCTTACCACCTTTATTTCATCCCCATAAACATAAGTGCAAAATATTTGTAGTTGTCCCCTCCCTTAATAACGGGGAAAAGTAAAATTCCAAAACGGGGAACGAATACAGCTGAATTCAAGAGGGCGCGCGAATCCACGTGCTTCGCATACCACTAGCACTTGTCTACCTTGAGGGCCCATACACAACAGGAATAGCGGCTTGCAACACAGAAAAGCGATTTAACCGTCTTTCTTTCCGCAACATCCATTTGAAATCCATTTGTGTAATCTTCGAAATGAAAATTTCATTTTATTTTTTCTCCGGAATAATTTATGCCATAAATACGAAAAAGAAAACCATAAAGAATCCATTCCATAAAGAATTATTAATAGCCTATTCTAATTTACATAAAAATGGCATAAGATTTTAACTTTATTTTTTTTTTATAGTTACCGTTTTTCTTGAACGGGGAATCTGGTGCTTAGTAGAATAATAAATCTAAATTATATTTAAGAGTTCCAATTAATTATACTTACTTAGTTTTCTTTCCCTTCATGTCATCCAAAGACAGTTTGCCTGATATTTTTGGAGAATTTATATAAATAATAATTATTTTATTTTAAAAAATCAATCTTAGGAAAACTTGAAATGATTAAAGTTTATAATTAACTTTAAAAATCAACTTATACTAAGTTTTGATGTCATTGCCATAAATTGTGAATATATTTTCCTTTAAAAATAATTAACCCAAGCAAGTATGGGGTGAGAATCAACTAATTCTAACAAGTTACTTTTATTAAATTCAGTGGACAGACAGAGGGGCGACGTCACAGAAAATTCAGTCACTTAAATGTTTAAATTGTATGTGGTATACATAAACTGTAACAGGATACAAATAAATCGTGGTTGGAAAAGATTGAAGGTTTAAGTATTAAAATTTAATAAAACTTATTATTTGAAAACGTAAAAATTTTAAAATCTTGATTCCACACTCACTAAAAGTGAAATAGATAATTTATATTTATACTATATAACTATTTGAAAAAATAAAATTGCCTAGGATGTTCTAAAGAATATTTTATTAAAAAGAAGAATTAGAAATGTTACCACCAAGAAACTATTCAAACTATTTCGTTTAAATTTTGTAATTTAAAATTAATTTGTTTAAAATTATTAAGCAAAAATTTCTGCTCCTTACCTTACATTCAAATATCAAACATCCGAATCCATTACAAAAGGTATGTTCATTCAAAAAAAGTTGGTATTTCTGACTAATTTCGTAATTTGAAATATTTCTTAGTTATTTTATTATCATACTTAAGATCTTTCTCAAACCATGAAGGCAGCGTCCGATTAAGTGAAAATCCGATCATTAAATCATAAGTTAGTCGCCAATCAGTCAATTTTTTTCCTGCATTAGAGAATAGATACATAAACTAATTAATAAGGCTTTACTGGCTCAAATTTAAAATTACTCATTAGTTTTTAATTGTTTTTCGCAGCAATGTACAAGAAAAATAAGCAGCAAGTTTGTCTTCGAAACTATATTACGGTAAATTAAATAAGTATACACTGGACCATACAGTAAGGAAAATAAAAAACGGACCACTCTGAATAACTTTTGATCTAATGATTGGATCTTCACATTTTAGGACTCGATCTTAACGGTCCGAGAGGGTAACCTAAAATATGCTAATTAATTAGTGTAAACGATAATTTAAGTTACGAAATCCGAAACAAAAACGTACTTTTTCAGAATAAACATATTTTTTTCAACGGATTCGGATTTCTAACCCCAAAAATTTAGGGCAATCTAGGAAATATGGCACCTTAATGTTAATTTTACTTTTTACGTATAATGCTATATCACAAATTTTTTTTAAAAGAATTGAAAAAATTTTGCACACAATTATCAAATAATTTATCCAAAGTTAATTAAATGCAAAAAATAGCTTTCAGTAATTTTTTATTACATTTTCTTATTTTATTTAACAATAGTCGAAAAAATTTTGAATTGTAAAGTTTATAACTTTTTACATCATTTTAAAGAATGCAATTTTACATTGCGAAATATAAAATTTGTACAAAATCTGTCAATATTTCCTGAGAAATTAAATTTAAAAAAAGTCGTACGTTTAAAATTCGATTTCTCAGTTACTATTCGACATTTCCCCCCCCCCCCCAATGTAAAATTGTAATCTTTAAAATGATTCAAATATTTCATACAAAATTCAATTCAAAAGCTTTTTGATTATTATTAAATAAAATAATAAATGGCATGGAATTACCTTTAGATAACCAAATTCAATACTTTGCTTAAAAATTCCTCAAGATAGATACATAAAGTAAAATGAACATTAGGAACTCCAAACTTTGGACCGCTCTCCTGATCAAACTATCGGGATCATATTTCCTAGATTGCGGATATTTTGAGGGTCAGAAATCAAAATCCGTCGAAAAAAAGGTATGTTTATTCAGAGAAAGTACGTTTTTGTGTTTGTTTTCGTAACTTAAAACGTCGTCAGCACTAATTAAATAGCATATTTGAAGTCATCCCCTCGAACCATCAAGATTGTGCAAAGAACGTGAAGATGCGATTATTAGACAAAAAGTTATTTAGGGTGGTGAGTTTTTTATTTTGCGCACTGTACAAGAAATAAAAAAAAGAAAGAAAGGTTGTCTATTAGGTGCCAAGACTGAGTAGTATGGTTACAATAGGGTACTTAAAGACAGAAAAAAAAACCAAATCAACAGTATCAATATTAGGAGCTTAAATTGGCTATCATAAAATAGATTTAATAGGCTTAAATAAGTCTCACGTCGATATCAGTAGTTTTAACTACCACTTTTAATTAAGCATTACTGGCATCAATAATAGTATTGCGATTTTTTACAGCTTTCAAAATAAGTACAGATAATTCGCTAAAAATGATTGTAAAAATATAAGCGTCTCTACAAATTATTTTCAATAATAATATTTGATTAATTTTTGTAAAAGGTAAAAATTTAAAAAATAATAATAATTTGCATTAGAAAACAAAATAAATGGGAAAATGTATTCATCCGTCAAAACTAATCCTTCCATCTATCAAAATGCACATAAGTTAAGTAGATACGGATATGAGAACCGTGAAAAATTGCAATACTATTTTTGAAGCCAATGATGCCTTTTTAATTTCGGTAATCAGGGGTCTGTCCAGACATTTTGTGAAAGGTCCTTTTTTGTAAAATTGTGAAAAAATTAATCGTAATTTGTGAATATAAAATAAACGTTAAGTCACATTCTTTCAACCAGGGTCCGGCTTTTCTGAATTTGTGCGAATAGGGTCATGTTATTGCAAAAAACCTTTTCAGTGAGTTCATAAATTGTAAAGAAATACAAGATTATGCTCAACACAGTAAAATTATAATAAAAAAAATTTAATTTTAAAAGATAAACAGCAATTGCTGCTACTAAATTAGAGATGCAACATACAAATATTTGGTATTTAGCCTATACTGCTGAGCGCAGAATATGTACCTTAATCTTAATTATGTACCTTAATCTCTTCGAAGTCAAAATAAATTTATAAATTCCAAATGTATTCTAAGAAAATATTTTTACTTCTAGAAATATCGTGTGTACATTCTTATTGATATTAAATGATAATTTTTCTTGCAAATAAACAATTGAGCAATATATATTTATTCATAAAATTAATTGATAAAATATTATGTACATAAAAATTAAATTACGTCAATTTTTTTAAAAAAAATATTATAAATTTAAGAATTGTTTAAGTTTACTTAACGCGTAACACATTAGAAGTGATACATGTGTTATTTAAAATATGTCAATTGAAATTATTAAAAATGTGAGTGATTCTGTTTCTATTATTCGTCCGAAATGAATATTCTGCGTTCAGCAGTGTAGGCTAAATACCAAATATTTGTATGTTGCATCTCCAATTTAGTAGCAGCAATTGCTGTTTATTTTTGAAAATTTACTTTTTTTAAATTATAATTTTACAGTGTTGAGGATAATCTTGTATCTATTTACAATTTGAAAACTCATTGAAAAGGTTTTTTGCAATAACAGGACCCCATTTGCACAAATTCGTAAAAGCAGGAACCTAGTTGAAAGAATGTGACTTAACGCTTATTTTATATTCACAAATTACGAGTAATTTCTTCACTCTTCACTGAAACTCAAAAACAGGACCTTTCTCAAAATATCTGGACAGACCCCTGCTAATAAAATTTTTACTGGTGTACTTAAAATGGGCCATTGTACTGATTCCAGTACAACTGTACCGACAAGAATAATACTGATATCCGTGTTCAAAGTTTAAAAAAAAATTCTTTTCTTTGATGACAAATTATCTCTTTTAGCTAAAGATACTGAAAGGGAAACTTAGATTCACTTTTCAAGTCTGTTGAAACATTGCGATGGAAATAATTCTGATATTGACATTTGCTATTTCTAAACAGCATATTTGAGTATGACAAAAGTTTTTCTTAGCAAGTTTCGGAAATTAATAAATAACCCTTAAATAACAAATTAAGAAAAAATCCTCTCAATACAACTGTATCAGAATTAAATCTTTCTCTCTTTAATATTAACATTGGAAACTTTGAACCCCACTTACTGGATTTAAAATACAAAGAATTATTGTGGCTCGAAATTAAAATTTCTTAGCTCTGATATTGCAAAAAACTTTTTCAAGGAGTTTTTAAATTGTAAAGACATACAAGATTATGCTCAACACAGTAAAATTTTAATTTTTAAAAAAAAATTTTAATTTTAAAAAATAAACAGCAATTGCTGCTACTAAATAGAGATGCAACATACGAATATTTGGTATTTAGCCTATATTGCTGCAGCAGAATATTCATTTCGGACGAATAAAGGAAGAAGCGTCTGCCGAAGACAAAACTTAGTTCGTTTACATCTTTCTTTCCCTTTTTCTAGATAAATTATTTTGTGAAGGGTCCGTTTTTATGAAAAGATATTTTGTGAAGGGTCCGTTAACGGACCCAAATTTCTTCTAAACAGACCCCTGAATAGTATTCCTAACTCAGCTGAAAAAACTATCATTCGTTGTTCTTTCCCTATTCGGGTCTGCATAGCCATACAAATAATCACTTTCAAGCACGAACCTTATCAAGAATAAATTGAGAAGTCGTGTTTTTGACGAGAACTTGAAATCATGTTTAAAATTAAAACAACATGCAAACCTTAATTACACAAACTTTCCAAGGAGATGCAAAGCCATTGTTAACATTAGTGTTTTTCCATCATAATCACGGTTTAAGCTTTAGGATGCTTTACATTTTTAATATATCATTAAGTTGTTATTAAGTGTAATATCGAGTTTTATTCGACATACCTATATATTTTAACAAAGGCTTAAAAATTTAAGTATTAAGTTCATTTTAGGAAGTAATGTGGAATGCAAAATGGTGTAGTGTTGAAAAATGAATGTTGAGAGAGGATAAATAAAAGAAGATACACGAGAATACATATGTATTTGGGAGAGTTGGAAGAGAGTCCACCTCAGTACATTTATCCATTGAAAAGTCAATGTAAGAATACCCTAATTAAGAGAATAACAATATACCACAATCAATATAACTTATATTATATTCAGGGGTCTGTCTAGGTTTTTCTGAGAGGTACCTATTTTGTGAAAATTTAGACATAATTTGGGAAAATTAAAAATTATATTAAAAAATCAACACAAAAATATTGTAAAAATATGGATTTATCGTTTCTTACGGGATGCAAAAATAAAATTTTAAGAAAAAGTATTTTGTGAAACTGCCGTTTTTCCTAAAATTGAATTTGTGAAGGTAAACGGTAGTAAATTTGGCCTGGACAGACCCCTGATATTGCTGTATGTACCAATTCTTTAAATGTATTTTTGACAGCTCATGAAGAATAAAACACTTAAAAAAAATTTAATTTCTAACTGTAGTGTGAGGAAAAAAAAAACTAGTTTTTATATAATTAATTTAATTCAAATTAAAATTTAATATCTATTACATAAAATTATTTAGCTACAAATAAATGTTTTTCGTAGGAGGGATGAACCTGGATGCTTCGATAAATTTTTAACTTATTATACAAATTTAGTTAGGCTGAATATCAAATAAAGTAGGTCAGTGCTATGGTCAGTAAGATTTTGACACAACAGTTTTATTCCGTTTTAACAGTCATGCAGAACCTCCTTTTTGACATGACTTTTGACTTTGGAGCAGAAAATAATTATTAACTATTATATGAAGTAAATGTGAATAAAAAAATTTACATTTATAAAATTACAAGTGATCAATCAACTACGTTCTTTAATTATTTTGGTTTTGACATTAAACCCCCTTTTTGTTTTGACAATTGGTATCAAAACAAAATGGGGTTACAGTCAAAACAAAAAGGTAAACAATAACTATTAAATTAATAATTCAAATTTAATATAGATAAAATTTAATATACAGTTAAAATAAAAGTTAAAATGTTTTTTTTTACTTATAATTTTATTAAAAAATAACTGTTTTCATATTATTCATTATAATTTTATAGAGAATTTTGATTTATTTTATCCTCACTTTTCTAAATAAATATGTTCACTTATATCAAAATAAACATATACACTTATAACTATTAAAACTTATGAGTACTTACATCAATCTCAGCTATTACTTAGAAGGGAAGTAGGCATCTTGAAAATTCCGATTAAAACAAAGTTAAGCTTAAAATAAAGAGCATGCTTGGAAATATTAAATAGGGTACATATTAGCTGCTGAATTTGCCCCTAGGTTTAATATTAGGCCCCATAAATATTCAGTTCATTTACTTTTAAATCTAAACTAACAAAAAACAGCACAACTTATGTGCAATCGTGGTACAACAGTTTGGCCTTCTACCAAAGAGGTACCAAAATCAAATCCCAGCTGGGAAGGTTAGTATCTTTTTCTTTTCTAATAAAGTTTAATAACTATTCAATATTTTTTATTCAATTCATAAATTTTTAAATTTAAATTAATTTTTTATAGAATTTAAATTGCTAAAAATTAATATATATTTAATATTTTAAATGAAATAAATGCAAATTTCAAATAAAAAATTTAATTTTTATTCTTTTGATAATTCATATTTAATTTTACAAAAAAAAATATTTTTTAATTTTTAAAAATTTTGATTTTTTTTTAAAATTAATTTAAATTAAAAGATAATATTTTATAAATTTATTGAATGATATAAATTGAATTAAAGTGTTAACCTTTTTAGAAAAAGAGATAAAATGCAAGCGTCCCAGCTTTGATTTGATCTAGGGACCTCCAAAGGTGGACAGCCGAACTGTTACACAACAAATACACATATTTTGGGAGGTTTTTGTATAAGTTAAAATTAAATTAACTGAAACTTCAATGGGGCTTATTTAACCCTAAGGGCAGATAGGTGGCTAATATGTACTCTACCCAAGGACTTCAAACAGGCCCCCTTAATTTAAGCTTAACTTTGTATTACTATGAATTTTTGAGATGTGTACTTCTTTTGTTAGGAAAATATCAATTAAAAAATTATTTCTTTGTAAAATTTTTATCAATTGGATGAATTTAAATTGCACATTTTTTAGGTCAATGTATTTTTCAGCAAGTTTAGGTAATTTTGTTTTTTGTAATTTTTTTATTTTTTATAATTTCTTAACAATAAAATAAAGAGAACTTTTCTCCCTAAATTTATATTATCAGTAGCTATCAAAATATGACAAAAAATACTATTCCATAATATATATATATTTATATTCGAAAACTTACGAGATTATCCTTAGTATCCATACTTAATGGCAGTCGGTTATAAGAATTACTTGTGCGCTATTTGAAATTATGAATACATTGTGTGATTTGCGGTATTACATAATCAAGGGTGATTGTGAGCCCAATTTAAATATCCTGAAAATTTCTTGAGATTAATGACACATTTCAAAAAATTAATGTCTTTATAAATTTAAATCACTGATATTTTCAAAACATGAATTTTAAATAAATTATATGTAGCATAATTTAAATGAATAATTATGTATAAGTTTATTTTTATCTCTAATCACATTAATTATTCTACCAGAAAAAAATATTTACAAGCGAAAGAGATGCCAGTTAGTTCTTATATTTTTAATTCTAGTTCTAATATTATAATTTTAAGTTCTAGTTCTAATATTTTGAAATAAAATATACAAGAATTTTTATACATAAACATGATCGATGATTTCTTGAAAATTCTGAACCTTGGATTTCCGGAAATTCGGATTTTTTCCGGAGCACAATTATCTCTGCATAATATATTTTATGGTAATATCTCAAAAGCTCTAAATATAATTATAAAATTAAGTTCTACTACACTCCTTTTTGTAAAACAATAAGAGAAACTGCAAGAGTGTTTTAATTTCTTAAGAATTCATTAGATATATATTTTTTGCCGACTTTATCTTAACTTATTTAAAAATGATTTATTAAATGTTTTAGAAATAATATTTTTCATTTAAGCTAGATTGCAATTAACTGCTTAAATTTTTGATTTAATACTTGATATTTCTTTACTAAAATGAATTTTTTTTATACCTTGGGTTGAAAGACACCCATTTCTTCCAAGGGTTGTTGGTGTCTTTTCCATGCCTTTCTCTCTTTCTATTTAGTTTAATAATTTGTTGTGTTTTGTTTCATTCATCTTTACTACATAAAATTCAATTTGAATATCCCAGAAACCATTTTTCTTTCTGAAGATATCTTAAGAACTTTTGATTATTAAATGTACCATTTCAAAAATAAGGGGAGAGTGGCTCACCTTGGGACACAGTACACCTTGGGACATTTTAATTTTTGGTCTTAAATTTTAAATAATATTTTAGATTCAGATATATGTTAGCAACACCTAGACTTTTCTTTTGATTAAGCAGGAATTATTAATCAAAAGAATTATTAGAATTTTTATTTTTTGAAGCATGTTTCTTTACTTTTATATAAAAGTTTAATTAGTTGCAGAAAGAAATTTTAATTTTTTTTTAATAATGGGTAATATAATGAAGTATAAATCTTTGCCTTTCAAAGTTTTCAAATTTAATTGTTTTACTGCTGAGCCTAAAAGTATGATATTTTAAAATATCCTATTAAGTATCTAGTGCACCTTGGGACAGATAGAGATAACCCACCTTGGGACACTAGATATGCATAATTAATCCTTATTAATAATAGATTTTTAACAAAATGATATTGTGCATGGAAAGTATTTTTTAATTTATATAATCTGTGTTTATTAATAGTTATTATTTCTTATTTTTGGAACTCATTAGACTTAACTAATCACAAGAACTGGAAGCAAAAAGTCTAAAAATAATGCAGCAATTTGTGTTAACAATGTTAAAACAGCAGCTGCAAATTTTATGAGGGGAAATGACTTGTTAGGAAGCTGCGGAATTCTACAGTATTAGTAAGACAGGGTTGCACTCAAATCGGGAAAAAAAATTCCCTGTGTTTTCCCTGTACATATTATACACAATATATTAAGAGGAAACAACCATTACTGTGCTCTTGTGCGAGCTATATTGGGCTAACTATATTTATTAGTTTTAATTGCTGGAAAAACAACATAACATACTTAAATAATGTTATAGTATATTAAATATGGTTTAGTATAGCTTTAATATCATGGCTAAATATCCCATAGAGTATGCTTTGAGTGGTCACTATTTTTTAAATGACAAAAATAAGAAACAAAATATCCTGCATTTTCCCAGTTATTTTAGGTGATTTTTAAATTCCCTGTATTTTCCAGGTTTTCCCTGTTCTCCCTGTGGAGTGGCAACCCTGTAAGACCACTCTGAACCGCAATTTTATTTCCTTTAAAAAAAAAGAGAGCAGCCAAATCTAACTATATTTTAAATATACAGAGTCGTAAATTATTCACAGATGAGGAAGAAACAAATTTGGTACACTATATGTTACAAGCCTCCAAGTACCTTAAGGATTAACAAGATGTAATTCACGTGCACTTACATATGAGTGTGCTTCGCCAAACCAAATGTACATTCCTCTAAACTGGGAGAATGTTTAAAAAAAAAATTTAAAAACACTGGAAAGATGAGGATTTAATGCTGTCAGAATGAGTGAGAAATACACCCAGAAGAAAACCAGTATTTAGTGATTTATGCAATGATAACAGTGATGATGATGTTTGCAGCTTAAATGAAATGAACAATGAAAGTGACAACAAAATATTTGAAGATAAGAAAAAAGTACATCTAGAAAAAAGTAGTGAAACAAGATTACATATTCGAGATTTTGCTCATATCAAATTTGTTGGTAAAAGATCTATTGTTGCCTTTGTAGGTCGCATTGAAAGAGTTGATGGAGATGAGTAGAGTTATCAGTTTTGAGAAGAGTGAACCAATCCGCAACATTTATTTATCCCGAAAAAGAAGACAAATCATACATAGATTCAAATGCCATTTCGTTAAAACTTAAGCAGAGCAAAGCTTTGAACGTTCTTAAGGTTTGGTATTTGATTCTGAACAATTGGATTTGCATACAAGAAGTTGAAACAAAATTTTTTAACAAAATTAAAAAATGCTAATTTACTTAGTTATACTATTTTTAGAAAATTTCTACTTAACTTTTCACATCTTTTTAACTGTCCTAAAGGTGCCCCACTAGGAGGTACATAACATTTTTTTAAAAAAATTTTATGACAGATACAAAATCAAAACCTAGTTAAAAATATTTTCAAATGTTACAAGAATACCAGGTAAAATTTTGACAATTGATCAGAATAAAAAAATTTTAAAAAATAAAAATTAAAAAGTGTCCCGAGGTAAGCCACTCTCCCCTATAATTAAAATTAAAATATTATAATTCTTTTGAAACTATATTACTACTTATAAAATTTTGACATAGTAAAATAATTTTCAAATTTAATGAAAATGTAATAATATACGACTATCATAAAGGAACTGTCCATAAATGATTTCTCAATTTTTTTTTACCCCTTCCTTTCTTTTATCACTAACTCACACTTAATTTTAAGCTCTAGCCCCTTGTCACATAATATTACATATATACATATTGCAATTCCTAAAAAAAATACACGTTATAAATCATATTTCACATTTTATTTTTAAACTTTAATTATATGCTTAATGAAATTTATGTTAGATGTGTATTTCTTTTAATGAACAATTTCAAAAACTTAATTACTATATATAAATATTAAATCAGCTGCTATTTTAATCACTTTAATTTTAATCAAAATTTTTGCTGTCAAGGTAAAATCAGTCTTCTTGCAAAGCATGGTATTTATGAACAATCCCTGAAGGCTAAAATTAACAAATCCCAAATTAGTTTCACAAATTGGAAACAATTTTTGTTTTGTTATATGTGGATTAGAATTTGGTTTTGCTATTGATATCCATTTTAGTTCTTTCAGTTGTGCTTAGTAATTTTTAAAATCTTATTTAAATAAAGCTTTATGTTAGGATATACTAACATTCCTATATTGCAAGGTAATTCGTGAATTTGAAATCATAATACGTTTGAGGAATTTTTCAATTTTGCTATGAAAAAAAAATAACAGATTTTAAAATTCAATCATATTTATCTATTATTCATCATTATCCTTGTTATCTTTTAAATCAAAACTTTTGTCATAGTATTCCTCTTAGCTTACTTCAAAGCATGAAAAATATGTTGCCTTCAAAGCTGTCCGTAAACCTACTCATACAAGCTTAACCTATTTAGGAACATTGAAAGTCAAAATTGCAATATATGAACACTTTTTTTAAAAAAAACACACAAATGACTATATATAAGGAAAAAAATGAATATATATCTAGATATCTGTAGTTAAGTGTTTTCATTTCATATTTTAGATATTAACATGAATAATATGCATAAAAAAGTAGCTTAATCTTTCAAACCTAATATAAATAAATCTCTTAAAATTCAATACATTTGTGAAGGAGAAGAAAAAAAACAATCTAAGTACACTAATCTCCAACTAATGAAATAAAAAGTTACTAAGCACAGGCTTGAACTAAAAAGTTTTAAAAACAACATAGTTACACCATAAAACTACCATTAATTAAATAGCCTGATGAGTTTAATGATAACAAAAAATTTGAATATAAACAGTTAAGGGTATTAAATATTACCTTAAATAAACATACTTGTAGAATAATGTAACAATTCTAAATATTCTTTTATAAAAATTAATTTTCATACGATAAAATTAGAAAAACATTTTTGGATATTGTTTACTCTAGACTAAAACAGTAATTTTTTGCATAATAAAAAGAGATGAAGAAAGAACAAATTTAAAACCTTAAATAAAAAATTTTAATTGTTAAAACGCGAAATATAATTATAAAAATTTTATATTTCAAATACATAAAAAAATCAACAAAAAGAAAATTTCTAAATAGAAATAAATCATTTTGATTTTACAGATAAACAAAAATTTGGGGCATTTTTAAACATCTGAGTAACAACTTACTTCGAAAATATTAATGAAGATAGCATTGAAAATGTTGTAAAGGAGTTCTTAAAAACAAACATTAACTTCTTGTAAGATTCAATTACAAAGTTAAAAACGGATAACTGGTAATGAAAGTTATTTTCTCACGATAAGAAAATAATTCGCAGAAAATAGAAAGAAAAAAAAAAAAGAAAAACTTGAAAAAAGTTCTATGACGATATTGTAATTAACGCAAATAAATAAACTGCAATAAAATGCTAATTGCATACCTTTTAACTTCATTTATATGGTCCGCTCATGTCTAAGAAGTATCAAGTTGAATCACAAAGCAAAAGTTTCCCATCGAATCACAAACAACATAACGGTAACAAACAAAAAATATTCAGTTTAACCGGCTGGAATGCTAAGCATTCCCATTACAACGTGGAAATAAACAATTGTGACAGGCTGTCAAACTTTATAATTTCGATTTATCCATAGCTATGTCTTCATTCAACTTTATAAAAGTTAGCAAAAGGAAGAAATCGGTTTTGCTTGCAAACGTTTGTTAATTTTTACACATACTAGGCTAATTAATCCGATACAGAAAATCAACACATAAAGCGTTTCAACAAAACAAAACGATCAGCTTCAAAATTTATGGAGAAATTGAATTCAATCAATAAACTTGTCGAATCGATTGTAGATTGCATGATTAATCGATTTTTTAATCGATATGAAGAAAACATTATGGAGAGCACAAATAAACACAGGAAATGAACTATGTAAAAGATATGGCAACGATTTTTATTCTCAACGCTTTTTTGAAAATAGCACAAAATGTCAATATGGAGAAAAGCTACAGATTTATGAAAATAAAAGGAATTCAAGATCTAATTTTCTAATGTTTGAAAAGTTACTACAACACAACATTATTCCTGTGATTACAGAATCGCACTCCACTGAAGAGGAGCCGGGATTCGATCCTCGATTCCGCGAAGAACCACTGAGTGCATGTGATATACGCTCTAGTAAAATCTGTGGAATCTAACGATCTTTAGCCTGTCATTGAGAAGTACCATGGGTAGAGGTATCTAGAGAAATTTCCTTCCCCTTCAGATCGACGTCTAAATTGAGGAAGGGATGTTTCCCAGACACTTGCCAATAGGCGATCACAGCGCTCGAATGCGCCATCTGGACCATAGACCTAGGATTCCCTGGACCTAGTAGGTGTTGTCTGGACCCCCTAACCTCGCAGCCTTCGAACGCGGACGTCACTATTCCCCAGAGTCTATTCTATACCCCCGTCCTATAGTAAAACAAAATCCAAACCTCGCAACCCCCGAAGAGAGGGGTGAAGGGAATCCCAGCCCTTGAACAAAGGTTCGGACCCTCCCCCTAGGAAGTGAAGTTTTGTATCGATAGTTATAATAAAGTGACCAATGGCTTTTGTTTATCCTTTAATCGTTCACCCTTCGCTTGGGGGTCGTGGCCTCTTTCCCAGAGTTCACAGTGTTCTTTCGGAAAGAGAATGTATTCTTCTTTCATTTTGACAATTACATAGTCTAAAACATGGCTGTCCAACTGGCGGGCCGCATGTGGCCCGCCAACTTCTCATTCAGGCTGATCGGCTTCAGTTTTCCCATTAAAATGTAAGCAATTTGTTTTATAATCCTTCTGTTCCATTGTTTTATAATTAATAATTTTTATTGTATAAGAGGTAAGAGGGTATTGTTCAACTTTTTCAAACTGCGGCCCGCCAGGTGATCAGTGACCGGAATTCTGGCCCGTGGGCTCTTTGCAGTTGGACAGCCCTGTTCTAAAATAAATAGTTACTTATTTTAATCTTTGATCTTTTTTCAAGAATTTAATATGTAGTATTCGTTTTAAACTTGTTTGCATTATTATATTTATTATTAGAGAATCGATTCACTTATAACTATATTTACTAACAGTTTGCCAAGAAAAAAAAATGAAATATTTTTAAAATAAAAAATAACATCACATTACAAATCAAATACATCTTTATTTATTACCTTTTCTAAAAATCATACTTTGAATGTTGTTTTAAATAAGTGTAATTGATTCATTCAGAAATTTTATCACTAGATTATTAAACTTTAGAAATTATATATATATATATTATCCTGCATGTGGCCCGCCAACTTCTCATTCAGGCTGATCGGCTTCAGTTTTCCCATTAAAATGTAAGCAATTTGTTTTATAATCCTTCTGTTCCATTGTTTTATAATTAATAATTTTTATTGTATAAGAGGTAAGAGGGTATTGTTCAACTTTTTCAAACTGCGGCCCGCCAGGTGATCAGTGACCGGAATTCTGGCCCGTGGGCTCTTTGCAGTTGGACAGCCCTGTTCTAAAATAAATAGTTACTTATTTTAATCTTTGATCTTTTTTCAAGAATTTACTATGTAGTATTCGTTTTAAACTTGTTTGCATTATTATATTTATTATTAGAGAATCGATTCACTTATAACTATATTTACTAACAGTTTGCCAAGAAAAAAAAAAGAAATATTTTTAAAATAAAAAATAACATCACATTACAAATCAAATACATCTTTATTTATTACCTTTTCTAAAAATCATACTTTGAATGTTGTTTTAAATAAGTGTAATTGATTCATTCAGAAATTTTATCACTAGATTATTAAACTTTAGAAATTATATATATATATATTATCGAGAGCTTTTAGATTTAACGAACTAATGATTAATAAAGGTTATTTAATTTGACAAAAGTTTGCAATTTTCTATTTTTACTTATTTTATTATTTTTAAAAATTTTATTATATTTATGATTATTTTATACCCTTCTAGTATTAATAATAATTTTTTTTTAATATTTGCAATTGATAAAATGTGCAGCTTTATACCACTAAAATCTTTTAGTTTTAAAGCTACAATAAGTATCAAAATTTGCGCGCAATAAATAAGCTTTAATAAATAGGCAGAATGCATGAAATCAACTTTAAACTAGATTTTTTTTAAATAATTGTTAGTTTAAATAATCTGAAAAAAAGATTTGCATTTCAATTTTAAAAAAAAACTGCTTTTTCAATTTTTTTACTTTCTTTTTTGTTATGACTCTTCGTTTTTTTTTTTTTTTCCGCAAATTGCAAACTTATACATTTTAATAATAATTGTGCCGGCCAGGTGGCCGAGCGGTTAGCGTGCCTGACTGCGAAGCCATTTGCTGCGGGTTCGAATCCCGCTCTGGGCATGGATGTTTCTCTCTCTCTCTTTGTGCTGTCCTCTGTTGTGTGTGTATGATGTTAATGTGGCCCACCCTATAAACGGGTTTGTGGCAGTGTGGCGTGGGCAATGTTGCTCGCCTCCGTGACTTTGGTTCACAGGTGCCCACTGGGTAACGCGAAATGAGCAACAATTCTGGCATAGTATAGGCAATGATTTAAATTCTGAGCCTGCCATAAAAAAAAAACATTTTAATAATTGTAAGTTATTTTTTCAAAAAACATTATTTTCTTCTCTTTCATAATATTTTTTATAATAAATTACTATTCGCAACTCAAACAATGCAATATTTATTTTTCAAATTTAATAATTTATCTCTTTTTAGAAAATGGTATTTTCAATCGTTGTGTTATATTGAACTAGATTTGAAATAAAATTCTCTTCAATTAATTTTTTGTCTTTTAATACCCTCTTAGATTAAACCCAACCCAAGACAAGGATGCCAAGTAGTCGTACTTCATTTAAGAATTTCATGCCAGAGTTATTAGTTACACAATTTCACTGTTGTCGTTCTAACCATAAGGGCAATTCGTGATTTTTTTTATATCACAAATTCGTTTTTAAAGTTTAACTCGTTAACATTATTTTTAATACTTTCAATTAAACACATTTTCAATTTCAAAATAACCTCAATTGTTTTTATATTTCATGCCGGATTTTAATTTTTGCCTTATCATTTACCATTGTTTACGTAAATAAATTATGAAAAAGCCATTCGGAAAAATACTTGTTTTATGTGCCACATAAATTTGTAATAGACTTTTTGAATTAGAATTAATTGCATCAATCAGGATAACTTAAAATATTATTTGAATAATACCAAAAAAGGACTAGTATAATAATGACCAATGAATAGAGGTAAAACATAACATATTAGTTAATATTTAAAAATTAATAATACTTAGCAAATTATTAATACTTAGTTAATATTTTTAAAAAAATCTCAAAACAGAGAAAACAATTATGCTTGATTTTTTCTCTCCCTAAAATTTGTATTACTAACAATAAGTATTTTTTAAAAGTTCGAATGTCAAACAACAGTTTAAGAAATAACTAAAAAGTTTCCTTTAGTCTAGCATTTTTTTCAGTACAATTTTTAAACAAAATATTTAAAACAACGTGATTTTAAAAAATTTTTAATGTTTATTTTAACAAATGTTTTTTCTTAAAATATAACATAATTTTTAAAAAACAAATTTTCGAGAATATTTCGATGTTATTATAAGACTAGAAATATAAATATTTTTTTCTTGGAATATTGAGAACAGGAAAATTAAGGAAATAAATAATTAAAAAAGGTTTCTTAATAATGCATCTAAATTTATAAGCAACTTTAAAACAATTAATTCAAAAACAATTTTATTAAAAAAGTTTTCTTTCTTTATATTTCGGTCTTTTTATTACGCTCTTATATGGAATCCAACTCAGAAGACAAGGGTGTTAAGTCGTGAGAACTTTGTTAGAACTTTTGGGAGTTAGAACTTTTAGTTATACATTTTCTTTGCTGTAGGTCTAGCCATAATGATTATTCGTGATTTTATTTTATTACAAATTCGTGTTAGTAGTTTAACTCGATGCAAATATCAACTAGTTTTCATTGCACACATTTTTAATAACAAAATTCTCTCAATTGTTTTTCTGATTGACGCAGGATATTTTTTTCTTATGATTTACCATTTTGTATGTAAATGAATTATGCTAAAGTAATTCAAAATTAATTCTCTTTTTTTACCCGTCGCATAAATTCGTAAAAAACTTTTTGAAGTAGAATTAATCGCATACATTAAGATAATTTAAAGTATTATTTGAATAAAAATATAATAACGCTAGTTTATTAATAACAAATGAATATAAGTGAGTATCTGTAGAATAACTTAGCTGATACTTAATGGCGAATCTCAAAATAATAATGATTAAGTTTTTTTTCCACCCTAAAATTTGTTATTTACCATTTTATTCAAGGAGTAAGTATTTTAAAAAGGTCAAATGTCAAACAGGAGATTAAGAAATAACTCTAAAACGTTTTTCTTATTCAGTTCGCGATCGCAACGAACTATAGGGGCGTTGTTGTATGAGACGAATACCTGCGATTTCTATATGAACAGTCATTCAGTTACTTTAGAGTCGTGTTTAATGTTTTAATGTAGCGTGTAGCATTGCAACGTTCCTTCTTTATTGTGGCTTATTAAATTTAAAAAAGAAAAATGTTTGATATTCTTTCTTATGCAAGCGAAAACATAATGATATCTCTTTTTTTTTTAGAGAAGAAACACCCAAAGCACATCGGAAAAATATTTGTAAATAAAGAGAAAAAAATAGGTATATTCTTATAAGAGTTCAAACCCAATGCCTGAGAAATAGTTTTACTAAATTTAATGGTATAACATGAAAGGCCCATTAAAATTTTAACGTAAAATAGAGAATGCTTACGAAACAAAACAAAAAAAAAA
The DNA here is from genome assembly GCA_949128135.1 of Parasteatoda lunata. Taxonomy (NCBI): domain Eukaryota; kingdom Metazoa; phylum Arthropoda; class Arachnida; order Araneae; family Theridiidae; genus Parasteatoda; species Parasteatoda lunata. The sequence continues at coordinate 68,999,714 of OX421971.1, forward strand.
AAGAACCGTTCTTTTTTTGTCGCCATTTTTTAGTGTTACGAAAATGCGTCTTTGGGACTTGCCAAAAACAAAACAAGATTCAATTTCATTTTTTTAGGAGCGAAATATTTTATGGAGTGAAATATAACGAAAATGTACCAATGTCCATAACATGAAACTTCATCTTAGTGAACGTCCGTTTTGGAAATGGTATTTCTTTTTGAATCTTATTTATTAGAGTTCATAATGGCTATAGAATCAGGTGAGAGAAAAGTTTGTTTTGAATCTATGCTAAACTCTATATCGGCCCATTTTCCACCGAAATCCGATTGACTACTTTGATTTTAAACAAAGTGTTTCATTTTAAGATTTTTTTCAAAAATTTTAAGTGTAGATTGGCGGCACTTAAAAATCTGCCAAATCTGTAGCTGTGGTTAATACGTAAGTACCGAATTTTTCTTCCAAACTTTTCTGAATCATATTACTTCAAATATTAGAATATGCAAGAAGTATACATAAACACATAATTTAATACCATTTAATTTTTCACAAAAAGTATTTTGACAACAATTTTATCAAAAAATTAAAAACTAAAAAACGTAAAATAAAGAATTCTTAGGATAAAAACGATTTTGAAAATTCCTCATTTTTCAATAAAAACTTTTGTATTGTTTCTTTTTTTTTAATTCTTATAGTATTTAATCAGACGTAAAAAAACCATTTTGTAGAGAACGATCATCAAGTAAGAAAAAAAATTATTTACAAGCAAATTTTTTATTATAAAAATCATAACACTTACCTGATTTATAAGTCCGGAGAATTCCAAAATGATATGTTCTTTGTTTGAAAACTTTATTCTCAAATAATATATACATAGTTTATCCCTTCATTACTTTTAGGTAACATACCACACATCAAAATTTTCTAATTGTAAGATCTCCATATGAATTTTAATATGTAGCTTAAAAACAGAATAGCAGAATTCTAGTTGAAATTCTTTTAAAACTAAAAAACACTTACCAAGAAAACGATAAAAAATTTATTTATAATCAGCACAAAAGATACTTTTTCAAGTAATTCGGATTATTCTTTATTGTTGTTTTCTGAATTATGTAGATACAGAAATATATACTATTCTAAGAAGAATATTCTATAACTATTACAGTTCTGTATGGAATTCATTGGAACACATTTATTCATTGGAATGACGAAAGCAATGTTGACTTCATTTTAACTTGTAATGAATTGAAGACAGAAAAATTATTTTACCGCAATACACACATCTGTAACAGCAAGTGATCGTGAAATCATGTTATGTTGTTGGTAATAGAAAGTTAAAAATTATTGAGAAGATGTTCTTTAAATGCTTGGCGTGTTCTGCTTCAATGTTTGGCATGTTCTGATTAGTTTTTTCAAGAAGTTTTACCTATTCTTTAGGGAAATTTTGCTTCTTTTTCGATGCTAAGAAAATGGCGTCCGTCATTGCCGGTGGTTATGTGGGAACTAATGCACGACATTTACAGTCTCCCACTAGATGGCGTACTCGAGTGTTGCGATCGCGAATAAAGAATGCTTACGGGAAAAAAAAAAAAATTCTTTTTTGACGCCATTTTTTAGTGCTACGAAAATTCGTCTTTGGGATTTGCCAAAAGCAAAACAAGATGCAATTTTATTTTTTCAGGAGTGAAATATTTTACCGAAAAAAACGAAAATGTACCAATGCTCATGATATGAAACTTTATTATGGTAAACGTACGTTTTGGAAATGTAATTTCATTTGGAATCTTATTTATTAGAGTTCATATGGCGATGAAAGAAAATAGAGATTGTTTTGAATCTATGTTAAACTCTATATCGGCCCATTTTCCACCGAAATTTCGATCAACTACTTTGATTTTAAATAAACTGTTTTGAATTTTGAAAGTGTTTTTATTTTAAATAAAGTATTTTATTTTATGATTTGTCACAAAAGTTTTAAGTGTAGATTGGCGGCACTTAAAAACTGCCAAATCTGTAGTTGTGGTGGCGTTAATAGTACCGAAATTTTATTCCATACTTTTCTGAATCATATTACTTCAAACATTAGAATATTATGCAAGAAGTATACCTAAACACATAATGTTATACCATTTAATTTTTCAAAACAATTATTTTAACTACAATTTTAATCAAAAAATTATAAAGTAAAAAACGTAAAATCAAGAATTCTTAGGATAAAAAAAACGATTTTAAAAATTCCTCATATTGAAATAAAAAACTTCCATATTGTTTCTTTTTTTATTCTTATAGTTCTTAATCAGACATAAAAAAAAACATTCAATAGAAACATTCAAATAAGAAAAAAAAATTTTTTTACAAGAAAATTTTTTATTATAAAAATCATAACACTTGTCTGATTTATAAATCTGGAGAATTCCAAAATGAAATGTTTCTCGTTTCAAAATTTTATTTTTAAATAATATATACAGAGATTATCTCTTCATTACTTTTAGAGAACATACCACACAGCAAAATTTTATAATTGTAAGATTTCGATATGAATTTTAATATGTAGCTGAAAAACAAAATAGCTGAATTCTAGTTGAAATTCTTTCAAAACTAAAAAACACTTATCAAGAAAACGATAAAAGATTTATTCATAAACAGCACAAAAGAAACTTTTTCAAGTAATTTGGATTATTCTTTATTGTTTTCTAAATTATGTAGATACAGAAATATATACTATTCTAATATTAGAATATGCAAGGAGTATACATAAACACATAATTTAATACCATTTAATTTTACAAAAAAAAGTATTTTGACAACAATTTTATCAAAAAATTATAAACTAAAAAACGTAAAATAAAGAATTCTTAGGATAAAAACGATTTTGAAAATTCCTCATTTTTCAATAAAAACTTTCGTATTGTTTCTTTTTTTTAATTCTTAAAGTATTTAATCAGACGTAAAAAACCCATTCTGTAGAGAACTATCATCAAGTAAGAAAAAAAAATTTTACAAGCAAATTTTTTATTATAAAAATCATAACACTTACCTGATTTATAAGTCCAGAGAATTCCAAAATGATATGCTCTTTGTTTGAAAACTTTATTCTCAAATAATATATACATAGTTTATCCCTTCATTACTTTTAGGTAACATACCACACATCAAAATTTTATAATTGTAAGATCTCGATATGATTTTTAATATGTAGCTTTAAAACAGAATAGCTGAATTCTAGTTGAAATTATTCTTTCAAAACTAAAAAACCCAAAAAAAAAAAAAAAAAAAAAAAAAAAAAAAAAAAAAAAACGATAAAAAAAAGTATTAGTAATCAGCACAAATGATACTATTTCAAGTAATACGGATGATACTCTATTGTTGTTTTCTGAATTATGTAGATACAGAAATATATACTATTCTATAAAGAAGAAGAATATTCTATAACTTTGTTTCTACTCAGTGATGAAGCCAAGGGCCCATGTTATCTCTCGCATGAAATTTTGAGTTTAAAAAATATATATAATCTCAACAAAAAGAACTTTTCTGTATATATTTCTTAAAATTTTTCCAAAAATAATTTTTTATCTAATATATACAGTATTCTTATTCTTTAAATTTCAAGATTTCATCAAGCGTAATTTAAAATAAAATTGGTACTTTCCCATAAAGTAATGTAAAATTTAAGGTAATATCTAAATAGAGAAACATGACTTTAACACTTAATAGTTCAGATTCGTGTATTTGACATATAAAAAATAAAGTTACTTTAAACCAGAGGTGGCATTTTGTGTGGCACATAAACTCAATTTAAATTGAAAAAAAAATTACAAAAAATTTTTTAATATAAAAGAATTAGTAAAAATTAAAACGATACAGAAATCACATTAGTGTTTGTATCCTTGTAAGTTTTCTCTTTATTATTTGCAATTGTAAAATTGTTTCATTAAAAAAAAAAATTAATTAAATGTAATTTTCTGTTTATTATTGCCTTGCTCATTTAAATATATAAAAATGATGAGCAAAAAATTGTGATTGGTTAAATGTTAGCCATTGTTTAAATTTCACTAGAAACAATTCAATTTTTCAAGATTTTAAAGATAACATATGTGATATTTGTTAGCTTTATTTGATCTAGAAAAAAAAGTTCGTGTGCGTGCAATAATTCAATGAACAACATTAACACGGTAGAACTTATTGACTTGACATAAAATTTATATTAATAATTGCCATGTTACAGATTTTTTACACTAAAAGTGGTGCACAAGATGCTCAGTGTTGACCAACCCTGCTTTGAACAATCAAACTTAAATAAAATAAATAATCTAAAATAAAATAATCTAAAGAAAAATAAAATAAATGCATTTTAAGAAAATTTCATGAAGTAACATAATTCTTGTTTTTTTGTTTGCGTGCGGGAATTGGAAGATATTGCTTTTATTTAAGAAAGAAAAAAAAATATTTCCATTATGAAATTAAATTTTCTGAAAAAAATAAAGTGTCTGTTACAAATTGACAATAAAGCCACATTTTGCACTTCTTTTAATGTCATATCTAAAAGCTACAAGTTTTAAGCTGTGCATGTTTTTAGAATGCTATGAATAAGTAGTATATCTGCGAAATAAATATATCTTAACTTAATATTTAACTGCTAGAGACCAGTATCTTTTAAAAACTTAATTGTATTTCATATTTTAAACTTTAAAATAACTCTCCAGAAAAAAGATCAGACAACTGAATATTATTTTTTCTATAACACATATTTTATATTATTTTTATTGAAAATTTTTTCTTGCCATCATCATTCAACTTCCGATAATAGATGAAGCTCATTTCGATTAAATAAAACAGATTTTTAAATTTCCAAACAACAAACGCTATCAAGATAAAAGAAAACGCCAACAATGTTTGGAAATCTAATGCAAAACATAATAATAAGAAGGTTATAGCGATGTAGCGGAAGTTAGTACGGACCGGGGGAAGTTACTTCCGCTTAACTAGCTGTTTGTTTGTTTATTTAGAAAACTATTAAATGTTGTGATGTCTCCAATTTAATTCGTTTTTATTTATCCAAAATTGCACATGGTAGGAAGAATGAAAACCTTCCCGGTAAAAATATACTTGAGGGTGCCCATTGGCGAAATTGGCGACTTATGTTTGGCCCCATTCCTGTTTGCGTGGAACACCATGGTAACAGGTATGACTGCCAAAACCTAATGATATTTCAATAAAACAATAGAAAATTTCAACAAAACATCGGCCAAAACTTTATAAAATTACAATGAACCGCATCTATGCAAAATTAATAAACTCAATAAAATGCATTTTGAATCGAATAAAAAATTGGGCAGACTATATTTGAGGGTACCCCTTGATTCTCGCCAAGTTGTGTTCGCGGTTGATTGCCAAACAGGGCGATGTTGAACCCAATCGTGATTCTGATTTGTTTAGATTTTAGTGATATTTTTAAACCTTCAACAGTATATGTAATTTCAGAGGTCCGTTAGTTTTACGTTGGATACCGGCTGTGGGCAATCATAAAAAGGGACTATAAAAAAAAAAAATAATAATTCACCGCCAGTACGGTACCACGGACGCCATTTTCGATTCGTATTTTAATGAATTTATGTGGGGATGGAGGTGCACAGATTCTATTCCTGATAAATTTAGACAGTATCTAACTGCTATTAGAGAATTCTGTGCACCTAAGTCTGAGGATATTCAATCTTAATGAAGAAGTGAGTTTTTTTTTCCCTTTTCTTTCTGTGCTTACTCCATTAATTTTCGTTTCGATTCAAAATTCATTTTATTGTGTTAATTAATTTTGCTTATATTGGGTTCATTACAATTTTATAAAGTTTTGGCCGCCATTCCTGTTACCACAGTGTTCCGCTCAAACAGGAATGGTACCAAACATAAGTCGCCAATTTCGCTAAGGGGCACCCTCAAGTATATTTTTACCCAACAATTAATGGTAGTAGTAGTAGTAGTTCATTTACGTCGCACTACCAACAATTAATGGAGTAAGTACAGAAAGAAAAGGAAAAAAACAACTCACTTCTTCATTAAACTTGAATATCCTTAGATTTAGGTGCACAGAATTCTCTAATAGCAGTTAAAAACAGTCTAAATTAATCATGAATAGAATCTGTGTATCTCCAAAACTAAAAGCGTTTTCAACAACAAAAAAATTTCTTTTTTAAATAAGGTAAAGAAACTGCAAACTTTCAGATTCATTTTGTAATGGGAAGGGGGAAAGTTAAAAAATATAAAAATATTTCTGTAAGGAAAAAAAGTAGCGCATTTTTAAGATTTGCAGCGTTTGAAAAATAATAAGTAGCCCAAATTACATTTTCAGTAGCGGGGACTTTAAAAAGTAGCCCAATCCGCTACTTGTAGCCCTATCTGGCAACACTGATGTGAAGTGTTGCCATAGGTAGAGAGTTCTGCTTTACGCCATCTGCTGCCCATTTCGATCGTCAATCATGTTTTCCATTGCTGTTGATTTATAGGGAGTTATATACCGATTGAGGCGCCTAGTGCTAGCTCGATTTCTTGGCGAACAAAGAGCACGGGGCGAGCTCATATGATCAGAAGGTCGGGTCCCCAATCGTGGTTGCCGGGAGAAAAGTGTTGAACCAAGCAGACTCCTCAATTCTGCTTTTAACATGTAAAGTCTATGGCGGGCTTGTCATACTTTGAATCCATTTTTCTTGTTTAAGAATCGGAGTGATCAATTTTAAAAAAAATCCAAATAATTTTTTCAATCTTTCCTATCCACGAAAATGTAGGTCAATTTTTTTTATCTTTATTACTTTTTGTAATATTGCCTTTGAAACTCAAGTCACTTTCTACCTTTGAGTAAGGGAGGAAGGCAACTTCCACCCCCAAGTTCATTCTCCAAGAGAGGATTGCGGTCTAATCTTCTCCGTAGGTGGTCTCGGTCTTGCTCCCTCCCTCCCAAATACTTTTACTCTGTTCAACTCTTTTGAAAATCTTTTTCTCTCTCTGTCCTTTTGAAGAACTGATATGGGGAGCTTTTATAAGCTTGTAATTTATTATGGAAATTATATTCGCTGATAATTCGTTCATTCTACATACATTTTATTTATTTAGTAGTAATACTTTTTCTTGTTTTTATTCATTTTGAGAGTGGAATTTATTTTTTAAATACATTATTCCCCCTTTTTTTAAACTTTTTTCCTTGTTTTTTAAAGATGTTTCAGAATAAAAAAAAATTAGCTTCTGAATAAAGTGAGATTAATTAAAATCGAGACAATGACGTAAAGATATTCCAATATACTATAAAGCATCAAAAAACTGCAGTTTTCCTTTATATATATATATATATATATATATATATATATATATATATATATATATATATATATATATATATATATCGTACACTCATTTGTAGGTTTAAAAAGACATTTACATTATAAAAATTTAAAAGGTTGCAATTTTTCCATTCCATAAATAGTTTTAATTACTCCAATAGCTGGGATAGTTTGTTTTTCCACGGTAAGGGAAAAAAAAATAGCTAGTACACAAGAGCACACATCATCCAAACGTGAACAAGCACTTAGCCCTGTGTTTAGGGCTTTAATGTACGTACACAAGAACACTAAGTATTATGAAAATTTTATTTAAATCAGTAAATGAAGAAAAATATGAAAATATACCCATGTATTGTAAAATTCTTAAAAAAAAGGAAGTAAAAGAACATTAGTGGACATAGTTAATATTCACGAGAGAAAAATAAAAACGGTATCAAAATATAATGAACCGCTGCTTAGGAACGCAACACTGAAAATATTGAAACCAGTTTGATTGCCAGATGAAATAGAAAGAATGAGAAATGTGATTATTATAAACACCACGAAATTTCATTCACAATATATTAAAAAATAAAAATAAGTTGTAATACTTAGAGTTAAGTTTCTCTTTGTTACTTCAGACAGTCAAACTGGTTTTGATGTTTTCAGACCTGATTCCTTAGTTGATTCACTAGATTTTGAAACTGTTAGTCTTTTTTTATTGCTTTAACATTAATCTGTAATTCCTAATTAATACACTTTTTAAAACTTTTTTTAGCAATATTCTAAAAATATATATTAAAACTAGTAATTATGCAATATCTTAGTATTTAATAACGAGAAATTTTTCGAATTCCTATTAAAAGTGTGTAATGTAATTTTTATTCACAATTTTTTGCTCTTTTATATTGATAGAACAAAGTATGTAATCAATGTGTTATTTTAATTTCACTTCCCTGACCCTCTTTTGCCATTCATGGAGAAGAGTTTTCTGAGTAGAAATTTCTGCACAGCAAACTTTAATTAGTGTAGTTATAGTTAATTAAAATCCGCATTAGCATTACACGGAGAGGAAAAACACGAAAACCTCCCAGGGTTAGTGATAAAATTTTGTAAAGTAAACTTGTCTCAATCAGTTGTTATGTTGTAAGTTTTAATGAAAATCAATAAATGCCTTTTCTTTCAAAAATTTCTGCATCGTACTTTTTTATAAATTAATTTCGATTTTTTTGATAAATCTTTATATTAATTACAGTGAGCAGCTTCACAAATCTATATATTAAAATGTAAAATAACATAGAATTGTTTCTGTTTGTTGTTTTTAATGATCCATCGAAATGATCTATTAGAAAAATGGTACAATCTTTAAAAAAATTGAAAAAAATTAATTAAAATTAAAAAAAAAGAAAAGGTTGTGAAAAATATATGTATTTAAATTGTAATTGAAAGAAACAAATTAAAAAAGTAATAAAAAAATAAAATCTTGAACTCAAGGTTTTACTTTAACAAAAAAAGTTTTACAAGTTAGCAAATCAATTTTTAAAAAAATTAACAAACTTTATTTGATTTATAGAGAAAATATAAATTTATTTTTAATGTAGTTACTTTATATGAATTACTTTCATATGACTACATAGTAAAATTTTATAAATTTAAATACTCTGGTTATTATTAGTTCTCTAAATAATCAAATCAAAATAATAAACAATTCAAGATATAATTAGAAAAAGTGCAAGTTAAATAAAATCATAAAACCATTTTGAAAATAAATAAAGCCGTTTTAGAGTTTAAAAAAATTATTTTCTTAGAAGGAGAAAAAGCATAATGTATCTGATATCTTTTGAAAGCTAGTTGACCCCCGCAGGTTGCAATTCCCCCTTTTCTGTGACAGTGGTTAGTCGATTAGTTTCAGATTACTTAACACCCCAGGAAGTACGCACACCCCCACCAAAAATTTAGGGGAGACAGTGGAACGGGTTTTGGAGGTGCTATATTTTTCGTCCCTATTCGGGACTAACTCTTACTGAAGGTTAGAAGGGAAATGAAGAGGCCTTCTCACAGTATCCTTTGGCCAAGCTCGATTTATTCATCGTTCGTGATATGGATTGGTCGAAGGGAATTCTTTCATAGCACCAATCAAGAAATGAAGAGCCTTTGCGAACTTCGCATTGAACGAATCGGAAATGGCCTTTCACCGTTTGAGTTGAATACTACCAAATATGATGTTTGTTTTAGTTATTTTTTATTTCTAAATTCACTGCAACTTCTACTTTCTGCTAAAAAAATCTGTTTATGCAAAAGTATATAAATGCCGGCCTGATTATGGAAGAAAAAATTAAATTAATCGTCGCGGGAAAAAGCCCTGAAAATGTAAAATTCTTATTCAGTCACTTTCCTATTTATTATTATAATTGTTTTGATTTAAATAATTACTGTCATCCTAAGTAATATCTTCTGTTTTTAACTGATCGTTATGGCGTCCATTGGGGTTACTGAAACTTAAATTCATCAGCTGTTTGTAAAATGTTCATGTTATATTTTTTGTTATTACCTAAAATTACTTTGTATACGTTCGGATAAGTAATTTAACTTTTCTCCGTTCATGTTATTAACAATCTTTAAAGGGTTTTGTTAACTGATCACTTTTTTTCTTAGCCCGCTGTCATTTAAATGGATGATCAGTCTAAGGAGCAATTGACTGTATGAGTAACCTCAAAAACTAAACTCAAATTATTGTATTTTTTCCATGTAATTTGCATATGATATAAATATATATATGTTTATATATTTTTTTATATATACATGTATATTTATATAATTCGAGTGCTAGGCTTATTCAAACTTAATCTATTGTAAAGGGATTTTTTATTAATTTATAAACAATGTGTTACTCTATACTTTGCCTTATTCTATTGATTTGCTTGTTCATTTAGTAACGTATCTGTAAAAATGTATTATTGTCATATTAATTTAAATAGTTACACCTTATTACAATTATGGTAAAAATTTATGATTGGATTCTCCTCTTGGGAATATTTCCGTATCATGATCTGTCATGGGAACTTCAGTCGCCAAGGTGTCAAATAGATTTTAAACTTGCAAATTTAAAAAAAACAACAACAAACATGTTTACTGAGGGGTAGCTATGAATTTTACCCATGGTTCCCAAAGTACTTTATAAACCTTGAAGGTCTTTGAATTCTGCCATATGGTACTTGAAAAGTACTTAATTTTTTAAATTTTATTTTGGAATTAAAAATAATACTAATCTTTCTTACAAAAAAGCAGTAAAAAAATACTAAATAAGTTCAAACGAAAATTATAGAAATTCTGGTAGATGCAATTTTTAATGCTTGAAGTGAGAAGAGGTTAAAGAAGATACAAAATTTTTTTCTCCTAGTTTTTTCACTCCAGATTATTGTTCATCTCTGATGTTTAGAAAGCTGAAAGTTCTAGCAAATTTTAGTTTTTGTAGTCATAGTTGATAGCTAGTGTTTCCTCGATTTAGAAATATGTTCAATGTGTTAACTTCGTTATTATGACAGGTTAATATTGCTATCCTATTTTTATTTTTTTTTAATTTTATAAGAAGGATCGTTAATTTGTTATTAAATAAAATCCCATTTTTACATTTAGTTTTTACTGCTAATAAATAAAATTTAGTTCTAGATTTCATAAATTATGAATAAGCATCATGATTCACATTAAACTGATTCTTGATTTATGGATCAGAATTATATAAAATGTGCTACGAATTGGGATTCAAATGAAAGTAAATAATGAATCGTATATCGAATGTTGATTTAAACTGATTTGGAAATTACAGGATTCTTATTAAGGTATTTTAATTTATATATCACACATCATTATTCACATTAAAATGATTTATCAAACACACATCATGATTCCAATTAAAGTTATTTTTGAATCATGTTATGTGATACGTGTTTAAGCAGGGCTGATTGTGTTCCGGATTTTTCGCTAACACTGATCCGGAAGTTTCCGGAGATGGAAGGTCCAGACGTTTCAAAAAATCAATAATCACAGAAGTTTCCGAAAATCAAATTTTCAAAGGTGGAACTTAAAAACACAGTTTATTTTATTTGTTTGTAAGGGAGAGCCTGAGAGATACTTTATAAGTTTATATTCATGATTAATATTCATTTTTTATCAGAAATGTAATCATAAACTCAAAAAAGAAAGACATATTTGTAAATTTCAATTACTTCTGCAGGTCATCATAGGTATGTGTAAAATTTTAAATATATTATTTTAATAAGTAAACTAAGAGATATTGAGAAACAGGAAAAAAAACCTTGTTTTAATTTTTTTTCAATTTAAACTGGTTTTTTTTCTTTTTTTAACTCAAGCAATTTTCCAGACACCTCAAGCTTGAGTATTGTTTAATTGCCTGAAAATTTATAAATAATTTCATTCTTAAAAAAAAATATTTTTTTGACACTGAAACAGCTTAACATAAAAATAATTTTTCACATACATTTCCACATTCTTCAAAATGCTTTGAAAGTGTACATAATTCTTGAATTTTAAAATGTTGCGTATTGTGATAGTAACATATATTAAAAATATTAGGATTTAAGAAAAGATGCCAAAATGGCTAAAAGATTGATTGAAAAATAATATAGATTTACTGTAGAATCTCAGGATATCAAATGCATTAAAGAGTGATAACTGAAATTTGAATGTCGTAACAATCTAGTTGTAAAATTATTAGAATTTGAAAAGTCTTGTAAATAGAGCCGAAAATGTGATAATTAAATGTGGAAAAACTATTACTAAATAATGTGAAATATGATGGAATCATCATAAATTTAATACTTCTTCAAAGTAATATTTCGAATATTGTAATTTCTGGTCTGGATAAATGGCGCTGACACTTGGAGTTGGCAATTTCATATTCGTAACTTCCTGTCTATCACATAGTTCCCCCCCTCCCCCTGTTTAAATGTTTGTATGATAAAAGTTGGCATACATTTTTGAATCTATAATATAAGGGATATTAATATATCAGCATTTATTAGCACGGTCTACTCCGTATCACCTGAACTCCAATGAGAAAACTTAAGTAATATCAAAAAATTGAAAACAAATATTTTATGGTTTTTCTGAAGATGACTGACTACAAGAGTAGTTCTTTGAGTTTGTCCCTATATCTGGGATGTTTTTTTTTTTTTTTTCCAACTTTGCAACAGAAACTTGACCATTGACTTTAATGCAGGCATGACTTTACTTTAATTTTAATATGATACAAAAATATTCCCAAAATATATACAACTGAAGTTAGAGTACTTTTGATTTACTACGTAGTTAAGAAAATCTGGAGTAAATGAATTAAAATCAATATTTAGATTAATAAAAATTACCAATCCATACTTATTTTCTGTAATATAAATTAAACTAGGAGGCTTCGTCCCCTGCTCGCTGGCGCTCTCCAACCCCCGGAACTGCTTTTGCCGTTCATTTCGGATTGGTTCGCAATCCAACGCTCGCTTTGCTCGCTCATTGGATACGTTCTTAACGTCTAGCTTTTGTATACTTTTTTGAATACCGAAGTTCCGAAAACTTTTCACTGTAGAAAATTCTAAACCTGTACATTTCAATATTAATTTGAAATTGCAATTGTTAATTCGGGCATTTGGCGATACAACACTTATAGAATTGAAGGATTTGTTATGTCAAGCGCTCAGGTATCATAATTTTGATTTATGTTGCTAAGTTAACTTTAGAAAAATTCTATAGCTGGCAACAGCATTTTTATTTTTTAAGTTTATTTTTATTTTTGCCGCAGCTGAATTGAACAACCTGATAATGCTCACTCTGGCTATTGTTTCCGTTTTTAAAAGAGCTATATGCTGAGCCACCTCAGCTAGATTTGGCATGTGACATTTTTAGATGCAATCATTGGTCGATTTTCTAACGTTGCCATTCGGGAAGTTGTAATGAGGCTTTTTTTTTTGGTGCCGTGTAAGAGAAATATATATATAGATAATCAAATATTATTGATCTTCAAGTATAAATTAAACAATGCATTTTGAAAAAGCAGTTAATACTTTAAATCATTTTGGCTATATTATTTTAACATGCTAATAAAATATGAATCATAATTATAATAATTCTAATGCAAATATTGTGCTTGATTTAAATAGTCATGTTGCTTGACTTCTAAAGTAATTCTTAGGTTTTTGTCAGATTTTGAAATTTTAACCTTTAACACCATTCCACTATGGCAATAAACTTTTTACCAGTTGTTACTTTGTGCTAAGTGAATAATAGTTAGGATGTTACTTTTTGTTACATATATTGCCCCACTTTATGTTTATTGTCATTTGTTTTCCATAAAATATGACAACGTAAGTGATATTTATCGTTTTAGTAAGTATAACCTTGTTCGTTAAATAGGTTCATTTTATTTTTCTCTATGAATTAATATTGTATGTATTTCTTGAATTTATTTGTGTTTGGTTGGACTTGCTATTTTATTTTTTTCTAGGTAACAGAATTGCAACTTAATGGTTGCGAAGGTCCTCCAAAGTTGCAACTTGTGCAGCAATTCTCTAATCTAGAATCTCTCAGTTTAAATAATTGTTCCCTTACAAACTTAAAAGGATTTCCAAAATTACCATCATTGAAAAAAGTAAAAAAAAACTCATTTATTTATATGATATTATAATAACTAAAATCTATTGCTTGTCTTCTTACCAATAGGTTTTTTATTAATTTGCTTGTGAAATATTTCATATTGAACAAAAGTGTTTTACTTTAAAAGATTAGGAATTGACTTTCTTTCTGTAGAGTAAATTTTTCTCTTACTTCTAACACCTTTGTGTTCAATGGAAAAAATACTAAAATTTCATTTAAAAATAAATATTTTAAATCTAATTTTGTCCCCTTGTTTTAAAAGTTAATGTTTATAGTGTTGGAAACATTTATCCTCCCTTAACAAATTTCTGTGTCTTTTATTAAACTATTTTAGATACTAAATTAGAAAATGTAGTTTTTAAGTATTTTGTAATAATATTTATAATAAAAAAAAATTTTTTGTGACATCAGTCACGAGCTTTTTCTCTATTTGTCGATTTCTATATGTCATTTCATGTGTACTTTTAATTTTTTTTTTTTAATAATCACATTGTTTATAAAAAAATTTTTTTAAAATATAAATATAATATAACATCAGTCACATTTTATGTTTTCATTCATCATTTTCAAAACATCTATAATTTTAATATTTTTTCCCTTTTTTGCATAATATTAGGCTATTGAATCATCAATATATCATTTTGATATCAATCATATTTATCAATGAAAAAAAAAGTTACTGTTTATTAGGAGTGCACAACCTGCATCCGCTAACAGTTGATGTAGGCCCATGGCAGTGCCTGAACATAATAGAAAAAATATAATATTTAAAATGATTATATTCAAAAAATAAAAAAATAATCAAAAATTTAAATTTCACTATCTAGTTTTCATTTTTTTATTTCCTGAATTAAGCAAATTCTAATTTATCTTTTTTTTTTTTACAGTTATTGATACAGACTTCTATATGGTTTTGAAAATTTTTATACTTTTGATACAATATAACAATGCACGGATTTCGAGTATGAGTTAACACTTTCTGAAGTACTTGATTACCCTGTTATTTATTACCTGTGTTGTTAACCAGCAATTTTGATCAGAAACTATATCATGATTTTTTTTTGTCCTTTATATAGTTAAATATGGTAGTAGAGTAAAACATTTTAAATAAATTCTGGTAAATTTTATTTATACTGAATTGAATAAAATTAAACTTAATTCAGACATAATGCCAAAATCTTTTGCAATATTCTATATCATCCTGTGTTTCGTAAATTGAAATAGAGAATGCAAGTGCATTATCAAGTTAAGTCGTCATAGGTCAACAACATTTGGTCATGAAGAGACAAGTTAACTCTTCACTGTCCAACAATGTGTTAACACCATATAATTATGACATGTGGTTTTTGAAACACGCTTTTAATAATCCCTTTTTGACGTACTACTTTTTTTTTATCGATTTTATCAAAAATTCAAGTTTTGAGGACAGTGCACTGCTTTTCCAAATTGTATTTAAAGTCTGCATTATTAAAATTCAACATTAGTACGATACAATATTAAAAATGCTTTTTAAAAAATGTTAATATTTATCATTCGTAAATATTAACAGGTAAAAAACAGTATGTATACGTAAAAAGTATGCATATTTCAGACTTTCTTCAAGTATATTCTCAACTAAATGTTGAATCTTATTTAGTGCCATAATGGTTTTGTTTTATTTTAATTATAATCCTAATTATAAGCCCTGTAAGTTCTTTTTAATTAGATAGTATTTAATTTGCATTTATATTGCTCAATAATATATAAAAAAAAATTTTAAAAAATTTTATTCATTGAACATTAGAGGTCTTTTTTTTTTTTTTTTAATTGTTAGAATTTATTTTAATATAATTTTTCTTTAATGTGGTGTGATTAAAAAAAACCCATAATTTTCTCCCAATATTTATATTTATTTTGATAAATCTGTATGCGTTAAGAAGGAAAAGTATTTAAAAAAAATATCAGTTTTGCATTTTTCAGTTTTAAAAAAATTAGTTCAAAAGTCCTTTATGTTTTATAAATACTTAATTTCATTATAAAGTATTTAATATCACTGTTGAAAAGGATTTAGTGCATACATAAAATTACCATAAATGTGTGTCAATAATATCTAAATGATTGGCCATGCAGTCAATTGGCCTTTCTCTGAAAATTTCTGTAATCTAAACGTGTTAAAAATTTAGAAAAATCAAGTAATATTTGTTGGTGACGTGAATTATATTAAGGTTATCAACTGTTTTTTTTCTTTTCTTCTAATAAACAGGAATGATTGTGCTCCGGAAAAATCCGGATTTTTCGCTAGCAGCGATCCGGAAATCCCAAGTCCAAAAGTTTCAAGAAATCATTGATCACATTTATATATAAAATTTCTTATATATTTTATTTAAAAATATTAGAACTTGAATTTATATTTGTCATCTCTTTCATTTGTAAATATTTTTTATGGTGATTAGAGATAAAAGTAAACTTGCACATAATTATTCATTTAAATTATGCTGCATAATTCATATAGAATATCATGTTTTGAAAATTTGAATGATCATACTCAAGAAATTTTCAGTATTTTTGAGTTGGACCCATAATCACCCCTGAATAAAAAAAAAAAGACTAATTTGTATCATTCTTTTCTAATTCTTATTTTTCTCCCTTTCGATCTGTGTAAAATATTTGACCTTTGCTAAATCTCAGAGCAAGGTCAATTGAAATGTGTTTACTGAATCTAATTTTTTTATTTTTATCTTTGTTTACATTATTAAATTTCAATGAGAAATATTTATGCATAAAATTTATAATAATAGCTCTACGAATTTGTCTTCAGTGGTTTTTATTTTTCAGCTAATAATTTCTTAAATATGAGCTAATAGTAGAGCATAAACATTGTTTACATCCTTGTATAGTTCTAATTTCAAAATTTATTTTTAATTATTATTTTTTTAAAACTTTTAGTTGGAATTGAGTTCAAATAATATAGCAACTACATTCTTTCTTCTCCATGGATGTTACAATATAACTCATTTGAATTTGAGCAACAATAAGATAAAGGATTTGTATGTGTTAAAGCCTTTAGTAAGTATAAATTTAAAAAATTCCGTTTAAAATACAGTCGAACCCTGCTATAGTGAACCTGGGATATAGTGAACACTCGGATGTAGTGAACTTTTTTAGCGGTCCCGTCCGTACTCCTATTGAAATAATATTATTTTTAACGTTTATAGTGAACAGCTTAGAACTTGGAAACTCGGTTATAGTGAACTCAAATTTCATTTCTTTAAATATCTTTTTCAGTCCTCCAACTAAACTTGCAGGGTTGGGACTTTAAACTTGCAGGTGTTTGGACTGAAAATGAATGCATTCCTATAAAATGTGTCATATTTCACTCCTTTATGCTTATCACTTTTAACTATACTGTAATAAATGTCAAACAGAACATTTATCTTATACTCCCCCCTCCCTGAGAAGCCTCTCTTTGTCTCTTTTCCCCAAGCTTGCTCTACAACTAGTTAACTTGGCCACTTGCTGAATTTTTGGAATTTTCTTATCTGTTCAAACCATATTCTTACAAATCATCCCTTGACAATCAAGAAGGGGAACAATTTAACTCATTCTACAGCTGCTCTCTTCATATTCTTACATTATTTTTATTTCAAAAGCAGTGAAAATGGCAAATTCTCTAAAGAGAAAAGCGTTTTCGATTGAGGACAAAGTTAGAATTGTAAAGCGTATTGAAGATGGAACCAATCAATCGGCACTGTGTCAGGAATTTTCCTTGTCTAAATCTACAGTTTCAAACATTTGGAAAAATCGAAGTGCAATTCTTGCCGCATACGACAAAAATATGGTTTCATCGAAAAAACTGTGTGGAGCTGAAAGAGAAAACGTAGAAGAAGCTTTGTTAAAATGGATAAGAAAATTGATGAACTCGATTTAAAATCAAATTGTGTTCAATCAAAAATCAAAATTTTTTTTTTCTTACAAAAGTGAAATTAAAACTAATATTTAGCGACGTAAGTACTTTTTTCATTAATTTTTGCTTTATTATCTGTTAATTAGTTAATAATTTTTTAAATAACTTATCTAAAATTGCAAACCCAATTTTCAATCATTCAACTGTCTTATGCAAAAAATATTCTTCAAAAAATTTGAATATAGTGAACCATCGGTTATAGTGGATACATTACTGAGTCCGCAGACTGTTCACTATAGCGGGGTTCGACTGTATATAATCAAATTTAGAGGCTCAAAAATTTTTAGAATGAGGATTTTATGTTATGTTATTTAGACTAACATAATTCTACATAATTTTTTTAGAAATACATAATATGTAATTTTTAATTTTATTTAAATAATATCTAAAAATAAAGTTTTCCAAAAATATTTGTCTTAAAATGTTTCTGATTTGTATGGACCTTATTTAAATTATATAAACAATTTTTTTATTAAAAGTTTAATGCTTCTAACTTTTATTCAGAAATTATAGCACTTTTTAATTCCATAATCTATTTGAAACATGGCATGAGATCAGGCCTCAATCCTGTAGATTTTAATCTGCAGCATAATCTTTATCAATTCAAAGTTGACTGCAATTCCAAGACAGTAAAACATAAACATAGGCTGTTAGAGGCATGAGAGTTAGGCTTAATATAACATGTCTATAAAAATTTTTTAAAATAAATACGATACATAGCAATTAAGCACAAGATAAATTTTTTTTATTTTCAAAAAAGGAAGTTTCTATACCACTTGTAAGCAAATAATCAAAAATTTTAGTTCATTAAGAAGATAATGTGAATGTTAGAAAATCAGATATTATACATATTTAGCTTTATATGTACAGATTAGTTTCAGTTTGAAAAGTTTTTCTAAAGTTAAGAAAATTGTTGCATATATGAAGGAAATGATACTTATCTACTGTGAATATTTTCTTTCTCCCAAATTTTTACTCATTTTTTTTATTTTTCAATATACTATAAAAACATGAATTAAAACAGTTTTCAATTGTTGTAGGCACATTTTTAGTAGCTAGAAAATCACAAGCTATGATCCAGTTTTCCAAGTAAATTTCTAGATTTCTTCATTAATTATCAGCTTAAAAGTTATAATGACACTGGTAATCTCTTAAATATTTTTGTATCCCTGAATTAAAATATTTACTTATGATATATTTTTCTTTAATTCTTGCTATTTTTATGTTTTTGGTTTTTATTATCATTTAAAGTTAAATTTTTTTATTATATTGCAGTCTTATGTAAAATCCATATTATACAACATTATGTTTTACATAGGGGTGCACAAACTGTGTCCTGTGAGAGCTTTTTGGCTAAATTTATTATTTTTTTTGGATAATAAATAAAATTTTATAATTTCAAATTTGAGTCATGACTTTTTGATGCCTTCAATTTACACAGATTCTATTGTAAATCTATATTGTTCCTTGATCACTTTTTCAACAGTTATTGCTACAGAATTCTGTGTTTTTTTTAAAGAAAAAAAAATTATTTTTAATACGATATTACAATGTGCGAGTTTCGAATTTGGGGAATAACTTTTTGACTCTCATTATTTCTGCCTATTTTATTATAAATCCAAGTGATGTTTTTAGTTTTTGTGGCATTTATAACTACCAATTTCCATGTGGTTTTTAAAATCCAATACATTTATTACAATATTCCGACTTGCGAGTTTTAAAGATTTATTGATTGTGAGTTTTATTGATTACTTTTTCACATGCTTCATTTTTGCAAATTTCATCATAAAACTAAATAATTTTTGTAACTTTTTTTAAAGGTAGTTATTACTATGCTTTTGTACGTCATTTTGAAAATTCTGTATTTTCACTACGCTATAACTTACCAGGTGTTTTACCGATCATTTTTCGGCCGCTTCTTTATAGTTTTTCAAATTAATTCCTGTATATTTAATAGGGTGTTACGACATGAGAATTTCAAATTTGAGCCCTCACTGTTTTTTTCCAAGCGTTCGATTTGTGACGATTCCATCATAATACAGTAGGGAACCGATTATCCGGAACGATCGGGACCATTGCTGTTCCGGATAACTGATTTTTCAAGTTTTCTGAATCTCTACAAAAAGCAGTTTTTTTTATTGTCAAACTCAACTTAAAAAAATTACTTAGAAATAATCTTAAAAAGAAGAAAAAAACGATAAAGTTATATACTACTGATTATTTCCAAAATGATGGTAAGGTAAACCTCTTTTAAAAAAGAAAGAAAAATCTTATGAGGAAAAAAAAAATGGCGGGAAAATTTATTGATTTTCGTTTCGGTTTTCTGATTTCCGGATAAGAGGTTCTGTACTGTAATACGTCATTAGTTGATAGTTTATCAGCAGTTATATATAATTTTTTTCAGCTCCTTTAACATGGTTTTTCTATTTCTGATATGCATGCTTCGATATATTTCCGGAGTCACCTGGTTCGTTGATAGTTTTTCCTGAAGTTATTACGCATTTTTTCGATTGTTTTGACATGATTTTTCAAATTTATTTATTTTTAATATGATGCTATTACGCACTTAAGTGCACCTATGCCTATACAAAATTAGGCACTTAAAGGTGCCTAATTTTGTTTATATCTTCAAGAACAATTTCTGATTTGTATGATTTTGTGCAGAAACAAATTCAAAAGTTTCATTACTACTTGTCTTTTTAATTAATATTTAAAATTTAATGTGTCAAGTTATGCATATTTGTTTAATAATATTTTTTCTTTTGAAAGTGGCACTCTCTTAACAGCAGAGTTGGCCACATCTATCTTAGTGTTCCAACTATTGACTTAATATTTTTTTTATAAAAAGACCTTAATTCTCGATTTATTTATTTTTTTGTTTTTGATATTCTAAAAGCATGTTTCTATTATATCTAATAAGTTGTTGCTAAATCAATCTCTTTATGTTTTTAAAATAATGACTTTCCCAAAATAGCTTGAAGAATAGAAAATATTCGAGACATAAGAATCATCTTGAATGCATGTACACTGTTGAATTTATTGTAGTCTATTTTTTAATTTTTTTAGAATAAACTCAAGAATTTACAATCATTGTTGCTGGTAAACAACGAAATCACTTCAATTAAAGAGTATAGAAAGAAAATATTCAAAATGTTAAAAAGCTTGACTGATCTTGACGGAGAAGACAAAACACTCGCAGATGAAGGTATAATACTAATTTTGATATATCTGATAATTGCAAGTCAACAATTATATTTTAATCATGTTCAGTTTTAGATAATTTGGTAACAATTCATAAAAAACGCCAATAATTTTTTGATTAAAAGTTAGACTTAATTAAATTAATTTTTTTCCATTTAATTTCCCTCATATTCAGTTGTCCACAGTAAAGAAATCCAAGCCCATTCCATTTAAATTTTTCAGGAAAAAACATTCTGCTCTCTTTGTAGTTCATGAATTTCTTCAACTGCTTTTATCTCTGGCTGATATTCATCGAAAATGAGTTAGCTTATGCTTAGCAGTAGTATCTTTGACAATGGTATTTTGAAAATTTCTCTGTTTTTATTAATGGTTGTTCATTTCATTTATGTTTCATTTAAATTATACTTGCCCAATTCATACCTGCAAACTCTTCCGGATTTTCCTCCTTTTTTCCGTTTCTCCGGGTAAGAGCAAAATCTTACGGATTTGTCCCGATTTTTTGGAAAAATAATAAAAACTCTCCAAATTTAGTGCTTACGAGCCTTTTGTGGAGCGATGCTCTAAAATGTGCGCCGAAATTGTGTTGCGGGTTACCGTAGTAAGGAGAAACAACCCAGCTTTCGAAGAATTCGCCAACTCCCCTGCGGGTGTTACTGTGACGTCAGTTTATGAAGAAGCACGCGCATCTTCAGAGGAGTCCGTTGAATATAGGGGAGGGGAAGGAAGACGGAAGGCTCTGCGCCGCACTCATTGACGCCGGTTACAGGAACGGTCAGTTGTTGTGTCGCTGTTTACTTTCATTAGTAGCACGCGGTATTGTTAGACTTGACTAGTGTTTTCTTTTTTACGAAAATGAGCAAACGTTATCTTCAATCATTTAAGGAATCGTACTGTAGTGATTTTCCTGGAATTTTGCGATCGCGAGATTGGGATAAATACGCATATTGTAGCGTTTGCTCCTGCAACTTTATGATTTGTCACGGCGGAAAAAATGTGTTCAACTTGTTTTAGTTATTCATGCTTAATTAAAATGTTTTAAAGCGTTCTTGGAAGTGTGAATTTTTTCCTTAATTTTAAAAATATGGTTGGAGTCCATTGTCAACCTATTATTTATAAATCATTTTTCTTTTATGGATTATATATTTTTTCCATTATGGTAATTTCTGAAAGTAACTATATTAACTTAATCATTACTTTATAAACATATTCAAAATTCTATTTTATTGATTTTTTTATTGTGTTCTCTATATATGTATAACAAAATGGAAATTAATTATTACATATAGAAGAAGTTATTGGAAGTATGTCTTGTGAAGTTCACACAATATATTGTGTGAAGCAGTTTTTAAGGTTGTATAATAAATATAAATTCTTGCTTTTGAAATCTTACTAGCTCCATCATTCACCTCTTTATAGATTCATATACACTTATGGTGTGGTATTAGATGTAAAATTCTTTATAATGTTTGCTGTACAAAACTGATTTTAGTATTGTAAATTAGATATTCTCACTCTCAGATTGAAAAACGCAGTTTTTGAATATCATTTCTCAAATTTTGCATTCAAATTTATACCGTATAAAATCTTCTGAATTTTTAAAAAAATCTTCTGGATTTTTTTCCCCTGGAGGTTGGCAGGTATGCCAATTAAAAACCATTCCTGGCGGTTTCACTAGACATTTATAGTCAGGTTCACTAGATAGACGTTCATAGTCTGGTCGGATCATAGTCCGGATTTGGGAAAATTGGAAATTATATTAAAAGTTAAACACAAAAATGTGGTAAAAAATAAGAAAATATTTTCAAAAACTGTCACTACAAATAAAAATTATTTATGACTGGTAAATTTCTTTATATATTTTTCCCATATGTTCAAAAACAATTTTGCTATTGTAAAATTTTGAGCTTAAAATTGTATCCAAATTTAAAAGTCCATAAAAATCATTGTCCATAGTTAAATTTCAACTTAACTTAATAAAAACATACATTTAACAGTACTAACACTAAATGTTATCTTCATTATGAGAACATTTTTGACTGTTCTGAAAAAAAAGTGCTTAATAAAAAAATAAAGGTCTATTTAATAAATTTAGAATTATGTTTAAAATAATAGTTCGAATTTCGACTTCCTGTAAGCTTTACAGAGGCCGTGTCATTTTATTTTTTAAAAAAAGCTTGCTTTAATATGGCGTATGAGACGGGTTAAGCTTACCTTATCTCATTAACTGACCAAACACGTGCTATCTATTTATAGAAGAGCTCCTTTTACTCGGAAAAGCTCCTTTTTGCTCTCCATAGATTGCAACGAGAATGGGGTTTGCGTGGTATTAGCACCTTTTCTTCCACTTCAATTAAGGAATGGAGTAGCTAACGCCCCTTTTCTCCCATGGCGATTTGAGATCCCGACATGGGGAGGAAAAGCGCTTTTCTTACAAACCGTGTGGGAAGCGGATTCTTCTACTACATCATAATAGCAATCCATGAAAAGTTCCATTGTAAATTGAAATGCGTGATTAAAATGGTGTTTATGGTTTTTACTGCTATACAACAACAAAACTTTAAAAAGCTTAGAACTGTTTTTTTTTTTTTTTTTTTTTTTTTTTTTTTTTTTTAATTTTGTAAAACTACTTTTTTTTCTTAAGTTAAATTTGAGAAGTTACTGCTAAACAGTATTAAAATTGCTCTGGACGGACCCCTGCTCATGTAATGATAAAAATGTTACTGAAGTTTATTAAGAAATACTTTTATTTTCTTTAACAATGATCAATCAGATGAAGTTAGCATTACTTTCATTCTCGTCTTTATTAGCATTGCTTTCATTCTCGTCTTTATTAGCATTGTTTGATAATTTTTTTTTTCTTTATAACATATCCATATCTTAACTCATTTATAGTCATTTTTTTTAAAACTTAAAATGAAAGTGATTTAAATAAATTCACAGCTTAAATTAGTGGAAATCAATGCATTTTTACCATCCAGAGGAAGTTATAAATGCCTTTTATTGTGCTGCCGTCTGCTGATAATAAAGAAGAACCACCATCAGAAATAGAGTAAATGGCCGGCCTAATTCTTTCTTAATTTTTTTGTTGTAGAATCCAATGGGTGCATCATATATTAATGTAATCTGCCTCGTCTGTGCTTTTTGGCATATTTGTAAGGGAAATCACTAAACATAGTCTGGTTTAAGCCTATTAATTACTTAGTTTCTCTACATTATTTTAAAATTTAATAATATAGTGAACCAATATATTTATTTATTTTAACATTTGAAGGAATGGGAAAAATTTAATAGCTTTTTAGAATTTACTCATTTTGTTGTTTCTTATTTTCTGGGCTAAATAGTGCATGTAAGATTTGCTCTATTAGGTTATTAATGTTGGTGAAATCATTTACAGTCATGGGATTTGTGATCAAATATTCCTTTGTATATAAATGGTTATAGTGTCGCTGTTAATTAAATGATACCATATTGTAGTTAAATTGTTTTTAAAAAAATTTCAACCTGAAATTAGCATACAGCTGGTTTATTTTTCTTTTGACCCCCTTCTTTTTTACCAGATAGCCCTTTGTGGGACAAACCATTAGAATCTCTGTCTATTATGTTATCTTTGCTAGGGTATTCCAGTTTATCCTCAATCAAAGCAAGTGTTGAGGACATGGTAAGAGTCCTCATCAACAAAGTCTTATCTATCTCAGCCTAGGACTGTTCCCAACTCTGTTACCTATTGGTTTGAAATTGAAAACTGGACTTTAATGAGGATGGGTTCATTCTGCAAAAGTGTTCCGCAAATTTAGTGTTATTATAATGTAAATGTTATTGTTAATGTTACTTAATTTATGTTGCTGATAATATTTGTTTTTCTATATACAGAGTTCCCACGGGTCAGGGAGAAGAGGGAAAACCCGGAATTGTCAGGGAATTTTATTTTAACACAAAATCAGGGAATAGTCAGGGGAAGGTGCAATTTTTTTTTCAAAAACCTGGAAAATTCCTACATTATACCTGGAAAATAACCAGTCTTAAAATTGTCAGTAACCAGTTTGAAATTCAACTTAAGTAATTCTATCTTTTATTACAATTATTTATTGTTGAAATTTCACACTTAAGTCAAACTGAAATATTTCCACCCTCATTTAATGATATTTATTTTACTCAGAAAATCCAATACTTTGCGTTACAAATAAGGGAATAAAAGTTTTCTGATGAAAAACGTGAGCGTGGTATAGATAAATATGGTATGAATTTTCATTGAAATTTTCCTGATATACCTGGAAAAGTCAGGGAATTTTTTTCTTCTGAAATTGAGTGGGAACCCTGTATATAGACAGCTTTTATATAGCTTATTATTTTATCTTTGCCTTGTATGTATCATTGATGTTCACTAGACGCAAAATCCTTTTTAAAACTTTCTTTTAAAGATAACTTGCTATCTTCATGTTATTGCCTAGACGTTTGAACTATAGAGGTATGCACAGGTCTAATTATGGTTTTTGTTTCCTTTTTTAAAGCAATTTAGTTGTGGTAAATTTCGTAATACAGTTACTTAGAGATTTGAAATTTTTTTATTTTGATAGTTAGTCTGTTAAACTAATTTTTATACTAAATACTGTTTAATTTTTTTTTTAATACCAAGACACTGTTTTTGAATGTATTTTAAATTCACTTACATTTTTGTTTGCCCATGTTTAATGCCTAGGTCAGTTTATATTTCTTTCCTTAACAGAATCTTATTAATGGGAAAAAAATGCATTCTATTCACATGGCTTTCTTTACTTATTTAGAACCCATTGAAAATGAGGATCCTCAGGAAACCAAACCCAGGAAAAGGAAATCTAAATCACTTGACTCTCCTAAGAAAAAAATGAAATTATCAACTTTCCAAACTAAGAATGCTTTGATGCAGCTAAATGAATTAAAACCAGGGCTAAAATATGTTGTTGAATCTGTTTCTGGCCCTTCTCATATGCCAGAATTTGTTGTTTCGGTTGAAGTAGATATGCAAAAATATGTAGGCCGTGGAAACTCAAAACAGACAGCTAAACACTCTGCTGCATTAGCTGCTCTCTCGTCATTTGTTCAATTTCGAAACATGCCAGAAGCAATGCTAGCATTAAGTCAGTCACCTGCAACATCTGATTTTACTATGGACAATGTTGAGAATGAAGGTTATAATTTTAACAAGTTTGAAGTCAAGAATAATGGCAATGGAAGTGAAATAATGATATCTTCGGGAAATCAAGCTCTAAAGAAAAATTTTAAACTTTTATCTGAAGCTGATAAGAAAAACCCTGTTATGTTATTAAATGAGATACACCCAGGCTTGACATATAAACTTATTGAAGAAAATGCAGGCCAACCAAGCCAGCGTTTTCGCATGACAGTTGAAATTAATGGAGAAATCTATGAAGGCACTGGTCAAAACAAAAAGCAAGCCAAAGCATCAGCGGCTCGTGCAGTACTATCAAACATGTATAATGTAAGTTATAACAGTTTGATTACTGCTTCAGTTCCCCCTGATTCTCCAGAAGCAAAGCTATTTAATTTCCCCCAAGCTATAGCTGATAAAATAGCAAAAATGATGAATTCAACATTTAGCGATGTAATGGTTAGCAACCCAGAGTATGCTAAGTGGAAAGTTATTGCTGGTATAGCTCTAACTAGAGATGAAAATATGCAAGATATTCAGATCATCAGTTTAGGGACTGGTACTAAATGTATAAATGGTGAACATATTAGCATGGTTGGAGCCAATTTGAATGATTGCCATGCAGAAATTATCTCTCGCAGGTGTTTGAAAGACTTTTTGTACACAAATCTAGAACTCTATCTTGAAGGGGAAGGAGACCAATCAATATTCATGAAGAGAGATGGTGGTGGATTTTGTTTGAAGCCCTTTATTAAATTTCATTTGTATATCAGCACTGCACCTTGTGGTGATGCTAGGATTTTTTGCCCACACGAAGAAGGAATGATCGAAGCTGTCGATAGGCATCCAAATCGAAATTCCAGGGGTGTCTTACGCACAAAAATTGAATCTGGGGAAGGTACTATACCGATAAAATCTGGGCAGGGTGTTCAAACTTGGGATGGAATATTACCCGGACAAGAACGCTTATTGACTATGTCTTGTTCTGATAAAATCTGTGCTTGGAATGTTCTTGGATTACAAGGAGCTTTATTGAGTCATTTTGTGGAACCAATATATCTAGATAGTGTCATATTAGGTGGTTTGTTTCATCCTAACCATTTAAGCCGTGCATTGTTTGGGCGCATAGAGCCAGTACTTAAAGAATTGCCACCTAATTACAGGTTAAACAAGCCTAGGATGTGTGCTATTACCAGTCCAGAACTAAGGCACTTAGTGAAATCGCCGAATTTTAGTGTCAACTGGACAACTGGTCTTGGGAGAGCAGAAGTTGTTAATGCTATAACAGGTAAAACTGAGAATGGCCACGTATCTCGAATATCCAAAAGAGCATTTTTCCAACGTTTCATGAATATACACGATCGATTGTCGCATGTGAATCCTTGTCGGCCGCCTCAAATTGCTGTATACTCATCGTTCAAAAGTATTGTTGACAATTATCAAATAGCAAAAATTGGTTTGACCAAAGCTTTCTTAGAAGCTGGTTTGGGACAGTGGGTAAAAAAACCTCCTGAACAGAATGATTTTGAACTCGTATTTTAGTAAATTTTGTGTCATTTTCATTCTAAGTAATATAAAAATCAGACAATTTTAAATAAAATTTATTATGAAACCAGATCAATACATTCAGCACAGTTATAAACTCATTGATTTTTTGTAAATAGTTATATTATAACTATATATTTATTCTTTATTATCATTGTTATGAGTTGATACATATTTGGGAAGCTGTGAATTAGCTTTATTTTCTTTTTACATTTTATTATTATTGAATGTAAAAAAAATGTATGTTAATATTGGGTACATTAAACTTTTAGTGTATACATAATAAAACATAAGTAAATTTTACATCACTCTAGTATCCTTTTTTATAGGTTTACTTTTTATTGTTTTGAAGATTCAGTCATCATTCCTTGTCACCATTGGCTGTGTATGAATTGATGCAATATGAATTACTTTTCATAATATTTACATAAAAGTACATATTTCATGATTCGGAAAAAAAAACTTATGCGGTTATCAATTGATTTTTGATTTAGTAATAATAATTTTCCAAAGAATTGAAACTAAAATTTCCTTAACATTTCAAACTATAAAATTTCAAATTTGATGATCTTTTCCAAGGTTAGTTAAGACAGGATTTTTTTCATATCTATGCACACACAAACATATATACAAGGGTGATTGTGCTCTGAGAAAAATCCGGATTTTGCACCAACCTGGATCGGAAAGTTTCCGGAAATCCAAAGTCCAGAATTTTCATGAAATCATCAATCACATTTATATATAAAAATTCTTGTATATTTTATTTAAAAATATTAGAACTAGAATTTATACTTGGCATCTCTTTCATTTGTAAATATTTTTTCTGGTAGAATAATAAATGTGATTAGACATAAAAGTAAACTTACAAATAATTATTCATTTAAATTATGCTGCATATAATTCATTTAGAATATCGTGTTTTGAAAATTTCAATGATTTAAATTTATAAAGATATAAATTTTTTGAATGATTTTAAAGATATTTTCAGGATTTTTGAGTTGGGCCCACAATCACCCCTGTATATATGCTAATTCTGATTTAATCACTTAAAACAACACTACTAAGAATTTCAAAATTAGAAAATAATATAAGGGAATTTTAGATTAACAGCAAACAGTATAAAAGGATTGGGTTCTTATTAAAACTATAAAGGTATGTAAGTTTTATTTAATTGCTAACTAACAAGCACATATGACTAAAATATGAAAATCTTTATGTAATACAAATTTGAGTTGTGATTTATTTCTTATGCATTATACTATTAGTAAGTTGCAACTGATTTTGTGATGAAAATTTTGATTTCAGCAGCTGTTTCACGATAATATTCAAAGAGAAGTTATTTTATTAGAAATTTTCTTTGATTTTTTTTTTACCAAAAAACAATACTCTAATAACAAATTGAATGAAAAATATTTATATCTGTGACATTAAAAATATTCGTGATTTCAATATATTTCTCTTTTTAAAATAGATGAATTTTTAAAGTAAAATCTTTTTAAAAAAATTTTTACTTAATGATGGATAAGCTAAAAAACAAACAAACTGAAAAACGTTATAAAATTTCAGAAATCACAAAATTCTGTGTGAAATGAAATAAACTTGCTCTTTGAATGATGTTTTAATAATTGAAACATAAAAGGAAGCGAAAAATTCCTCAAGATAATAAACAAGAAATTTAGTACCTACAAGCCTTGTCACAAGGGTGTCGAACTTGATTAATTGCTGAATTGTGGTACAGTGAAATCTCCAGGAAAGACTACCTCTATGTAGCGGCCTCTTTTGGGAGGCACAGAATCTTTCTTTAGACTTTATGTTGAAGAAAATCTTTAGAAGAGACTGGACAAACCTCTGCACCAATAGTGGCCAATATACAAATAGCGTTTTTAAAATGTGGTTATTTTCCCTTTTCCAACATAAAATATTTTTTCTTTATTATGTTGATTTTTGCCACTAATTATGCAAAAGGCCTGGTTTCACATTATTCTATTTAACGTTTTCACAATTTATTCTACACAATCCGTTTCGGCGTATCGTCGGTCTGTAGTGTATAAAAGCGCATAGTTGTCAACTGTTTAGATTAAATCGTATTTGTTCCGATTTTTCAGCTTTGTCCCGAAACTGCGATTTTAGGTCAAAATATTCTTTTTTTTTTTCCTCTGTATTCTAGCACCTTTTCACTTATACAGATTTACTTTTAACCCAGAGTGGGTCTACAAACAGGGCATGTGATTTTTCCGAATATTGCAGAATTCCGCTTAATTCAAGACCATTGGTTTGCAGATTTCTGAGAATCAAAATCTTGCAATCCAATGAACTTTTGCTTAATTCTGTTAATGTAACGTTTACATACATATGATTCTTTCGCCAATTTAATTCCTTTGGTTTAGCGGATTTTCACTATTTTAAGTATTAGAACTGAATTAGCTGATATATCGTTTCTTAATCATGCCATTTTAATATAAATCATGAATTTTTGTATTTGCATGGTTTTAAAGTTACATGTTGCGATTTGTATCCACTAGATTTAAAAATTGTACATTGCAATTCCTACTTTGGCAATTTAAAATCAAATATCGCGATTTGTATTTACGCGTTTTTAAAATCCAACATTGCAATTCGTATTCACGCTGTTGTAATGTCAGACATCGATTTTAATGTTTATATATGATTTTAAAACTATGCATTGCGACTGGTATTCACATGAATTAATAGTTAAACATCGTGATTCGTATTTTCGCGTTTTTAATATCCAATATTGTGATTCATATTCATGCAATTTCAAAATCCAAAATCACTATTCATATTCACACAATTTTAAAATCCTATATAGTGATTCTTGTAAGAAGTTATTTCTTGAATTATTTACTATAGAGGTATGATATACTTATATTTTTAATTAAATTACTTACTAATGTAGTTCAAAAAATTATGTTGAATATGAAACATGTATGGTTTATTAATTATCAATTATTTGCGCGAAAAATGTTCAAAGTTTTTCTCTTTCAGTCACAATTTTTCCTGTTTGGGCTTATGTTTTGTATTCTTATTTTTGTTTTTAACAAGTTGGTAGCTATGAAAGCGTTACTAATCATTGCACTCTCGTATGCAACTCTGCTGCATTTTGCAGGAGATTCCAAATTTCAGGAAATCAAACCTAAAAATATCTTGAAATTTTGCTGATTACGGGGACCAACTAAACATTGCCAAAATCCCCCCACCCCAAAAAAAACAAATTTTATTTCTCTTGTTAATTTCATCTTCGGTGAAGCACCATCGTCTTTGTCCCTGGCAAGCTAATGGCCTTCTTGTGCTCTCATATTTATAGATCAGTAGTACCATAATCCAAATCGGCTGAGTGGTAGCGCTTCACGCTCCCATGCCACAGGTCCTGGGTTCGATCCTCTGGCCGGGCAAGGTTGACTCAGCCTTTCATCCCTTCAGTGGGTCGATAAATGAGTACCAAGCATGCTTGGGAACTAAACACTGGCGGTTTTGCGTTCGACTGACCACCTAACCGGAGCATCTGCACCCCAAGGTCAAGAAAACTGAGATGGGCACAGTAGGCCTTGGCCCTGTATGGGCTGACATGCCACTGAGTTTAGTACCATAATCCAAGAACTTCCATGTGGGTCCCCAGAGCAGTAACGAATCACAAAGCTTTATCTTCCTCTTATTAATATATAATTTTTTATAAAAGAGATTGTAATTAGTGTGGTTTAATAAATTATTTTTAATTTAATAAATTTTTTAGAGCAGAACGAGAGGCTTCTGTTTTGATGAGATTGCAAGCTGTTTTTGAATGTAATTAGTGTGGTTTAATAAATAAATATATTCTTTTAATAAATAAATTATTGGTGATTCTGTTAGTCTAGACCCAAACCTATTGGCAATTTTCTGACACATACAATCTTGTTTATACACAATCACATGATTTCAGCAGTCTTCTTGAGTGGCAGATACACGAATAATGATCTGGGTTATTGAGCAGACATTAAATTCTCTACATCTTTGTCTATCATTATTATGTGCATTTATAACTTTTCCATTTATTGATAGACAAAACTGAGACATTCAAAACAAGAAATCATTTATACTTTGAGGCATTAAAGTTTTTAATCACATCTCCAAAATAAGTCTGCTTTATTAATTACATCACCGTAAAGTGATGAAATATGTTTTGACATATTTCAATTTTTTTTCCCAACCTCATGGATGCAGTGAATTCCATTGAATGTAAATTTTACTACTGGAAACAAGCTCTAAGCTTCAGAATTTTTTAAAACTTTACCAGTGATCTTTTGTGTCGTGACTTGTTTGGAATTGATCAGATCAAGGAATTAGATGCAATTTGAAAAACCAATCGTTAATAAATATTTATTTGATTCAGAATTTTATTCGTGC
The DNA here is from genome assembly GCA_949128135.1 of Parasteatoda lunata. Classification (NCBI taxonomy): domain Eukaryota; kingdom Metazoa; phylum Arthropoda; class Arachnida; order Araneae; family Theridiidae; genus Parasteatoda; species Parasteatoda lunata. The sequence goes on from OX421971.1 coordinate 69,031,893, forward strand.
TATATTCTTTATGATTTTTAGATAAGTATTGAATTATCTCTTTTTATTAAAACATGGTTAAACAGATTTCATTTAAAGCGAATGTTGCCCTTTCACGTTATTACTGGTTTATCTCAAGTTAGATATGAGGAGTTCTAGTCCCAAGCAACCTATCAACTACTAAAATTACATCCCCCCTATAAAGGAAAAAAGAAAAATCTTGTATTAATAGTAGTACATGGTATGAAGATTCTTCAAGATATTGGGGCATCTCTTAAGGGTTAGGTGAGGTGGTAAAGAGTTCCTACCCATTTAATTAAAAATAAATGTTGCACAATTAAAGATAAATGCAAAACTACTCAAAAGTGTAACAAATAATAATAAAGAAATTTTATGCAAACATTTCAAATTAAAATTGATTACATCTGATTCATTGAAGATAAATAATCATAGAAATAAAAAAAATAAATAATTTGTTTTCGGTTAGGTTTAAAGATTTTGCTGCCTAAGAAAAACAAATGATGCATCGTGTAACCTAACTAACAATAAAAATTTACGTATGTTGATGAAAAACAATATAGTTAATTGCTGGAAGAAATTATCTGAAACTAGGAGGCTTCGCCCCCTGCTCGCTGGCGCCCCCGGAACTGCTTTGCAATCCAATGCTCGCTTTGCTCGCTCATTCTTAACGTCTAGCTTTTGTATACTTTTTTTAATACTGAAGTTCCGAAAACTTTTCACTGTAGAAAATTCTAAACCTGTACATTTCAATATTAATTTGAAATTGCAATTGTTCATTTGGGCATTTGGCGATACAACACTTATAGAATTGAAGGATTTGTTACGTCAAGCGCTCAGGTATCATAATTTTGAATTATGTTGATAAGTTAACTTTCATAAAATTCTATGGCTGGCAACAGCATTTTTATTTTTTAAGTTGTTTATTTTTATTTTTGCCGCAACTGAATTGAACAACCTGATAATGCTCACTCTGGTTCTTGTTTCCGTTTTTAAAAGCGCTATATGTTGAGCCACCTCAGCTAGATTTGGCATGTGACATTTTTAGATGCAATCATTGGTCGATTTTCTAACGTTGCCATTCGGGAAGTTGTAATGAGGCTTTTTTTTGGTGCCGTGTAAGAGAAATATATATATAGATTTTTTTGGAAACTTTATAATTAGATAATTTTACTTTCAGATGCATAAATGTTTTCTCAATATTTGGTTTCTTTTTAATAACCATTTTATATAGAAGACAAAAAATAGATTAACATTTCCATACACCCAAGTAACATTTATATTATAAAATTTAAAGGGAAAAAATAAAAAAGCTATCTGATAAATGTTTTTCTCAGCAACTTGTACAAGAACATATATTCTACCACCACAAGCAATATTTCTGAATTTAAGAAGGAAAACAAAATGCGTATTCCGTTTTTCCAATCATAATTTTATTAAAAGAAAAAACTATTTTTTTAAAAAAATTCTGCAACTCTCCGTAATAACTACCATAAAAAAGATCAGACGACAAAACAGGCAAATTGTTGTACACACCAGAAAGTGGCTAATCAAATGCATGTTTCTAAATGTAGGAGTTTAAAAATAAAAACCGACGATTGCTGAAAAAGCCATGGATTCAGCACAAATCAAATGAATCGTGCACAATTCAAATTTCTTGTGCTGTTGTAATATAAGGATAAAATCATGAGGAATTCAGAAACAATTATGAAAAAAAAAAGACCCCAAAGAAACTAAACCTGTCAGAAAAAGAAAGGTGCAATTTAAGTTTTGAGTATGAAAAGTAAAGGGATCTTAAAATCTGTGCAGATTGAGTGTGATAACTCAAATGCGCTACCTAAATTTCACTCATTGTAATAGTTTTGTGATTACTCATGCAGGATTTTATTTATTTTTTTGAAAGTTTATAAGAAGTTGCCTTTTGCTCTAACAGGTCTACGTAAAAAATCTTTATTGCACGTGAACAAGACTTTTGGGTTGAAGAGAAAGTTGTTGGTAGTTGTCTTGTTAATGAGATTTTGAGCAAGTTACAAAATTAAAAGTTTAGATTAGCAAAACTTGATGAAACTTTAGTGAAATTTTTTTTTTTGATTCATGGGTGTCTGCAAGAAAAAACCATGTGCTTGCTTCAGAGTTAAAGCTATATTTACATAAGAATTCAAGTTTTCTTGCGATATTTTCAAAGACCATAAGAAGTCCAGGTTTCATGTTTGCAAAATGAATAAAAAATTAGAAGACAATTAAAAATACAGATTTCTTTATTTACACAACTATAAAAAAACATCATTAAAGTTTCTGCTTGTAGTATTAACCAGTTTTGAAATTAAACATTTTAAAAATGAAATATAATACAATGACAACTTCACAGTACTCTATTGAAACAGTTAAAGAAAACAAATTTTAAGTGTCAACACTTTTTTGGCGATCATGATAAAATTTATTAGAAGCTGTAAAAATAACTAATTCCATGCTTATAAGCACAAATTAGTTACTTAACAATATAAAAGTTCAAATCTTTAACATCACATTAAGTGGGAAAGATACATTAACTTTAATTGTAATAAATATAAATAAACAAATTCGCAAATTGTTGACACACTCTTTTAGTTTATGATAAAAGGAACTTTAACAATATTTTATGAGTTCAGGGCAGTTTTAATCAAATGATTCTTTGAAAACTTCTTTGTACTTAAACTTCTAAAGTCCCATAATTTGGATGAACTACCAATATAGGATCATTTTCATCTTGTTCTCCATCACTTGTGAGGCCTGATTTTGTGAGAGGAATGATAACTTGATCCTTAAAAAATAAATTAGAAATAATTAGTAAACACTTGTGTTGTTCTACTAATGGCCTGATCCAAAATAAATTTATAAAGAAAATGCATTTGAAGAGGAACAATTTTTTACCTGTTTTACTTTTTTTAAATAGCTAGCTGTTAGTCTATCATTTATCTATCTACAATTTTTTCTCCTTAAAAGAAGAGATTCTGATATCTTCTCTTTTTTTTTAACAGCAATTTTTTCAAAGGCAAGGTATTTTTCCCATTAAATATAGTATGAAACACTGAGAATTGTAGTCTTTAATAATAATAATAAGAGATAGTAATTAGGTAAAATTTTCTTTTTATTTCTCTATAGGGTTTTTTTCTTCTTGACTTAGCGGTTTAAGTTTTATTTTTTTTAAATTTATCTTTTATAATTTTTAAGGATAACCAATAGTTTTCCACTAATTATCATTATTTTTTTATAAGTGTAGATAGCAAGTTTTCTGTTTTTATTTAAGAGCTGAATTTTTTCCATTTAGAAACTAAGGTTATATTGAAAATCTGGATTCTTGGAGCTCAAGTATTCAGAATTTGTCACATTAGGTGCATTCCAGACAGTCAAGCTTTTACTTTAATTCTTGGTATCAGTAGTAAGATCAATTTTTTTTAATTTACTTAATGTTAAGTAAACAAGATTTATTATATTCCAAAGAACGTGTTACAATTAAATATTACAATTACATTTTATCCAAAATGCTGAAAGAACTAACACAACTTCTAAAATATGATTAGAAGTCCTGCCCCCGTGTTTTCACACCAGCATTGGATGCTACTCTAGAGACTATTGCGAGATGTTAGATTGACAGCCATCACAAGGTGCCATGGGCTACTATTACTGGGCAATTCCCCCATTGACGAATGTCATATTTGCATACAACTCAAACTCTGGTTAAAAAAAAAAGCAGTTTTAATAATTTTTGTGTAACACCTACTTTTTAAATTTCTGTTTTTTAATCCTCAGAAATGTACTAAAAATTGAGGCATATGTAAATTAACATTAAGACTTATTTTAACAAAAATTATTAAAACTTCTTGAATTTTTTTTAACTAAGTTATTTACTTTTAAAGTCGGCAAATATAAACTTCCTAAATAGTTGAATTGCTTTTCTGCATTGGTATAATAAATTTATAAATCGTCTTCTTATACTTTTTTTTAATTCTTAAATAGCCGGAAAAAATTATACATTTTCCCCCACTCTATTCAATTTTATTTTTATAAAAAAAACAAAAAAAAAATGTGATGGAAAATCAATTTACTATGCAAGGAAAAAAAAAAAAAAACAAACAAACAAGACTAACGAGAAATTCTACGACTGAGGCAAAACATTACTGTAGTAAATATTGCTAATACGAAAATGTTTTTGAAAAAGATGATGAATACAAATTATGGTTTAACAATTTAACACATATAGAGCAAAAGTATCCAGAGCAGAAACAGAATAAATCAGTAACATTAGAAACTTACATGATGAATCAATCTGTCAATTACTTTTTCAACAAGCAGTTTCTTTTGTATCAACTCATTTTCGGTTTCAATATCATTTTCAATTTCTTTTAAATACCAGTTGACCAACTGACTTTTCCTCATTCCTTCAAAATCAGTGTCTAAAGTAAAAAGAGACAATTTTGGTATAAGCTGGTATATTTGGTTTTTAAGCTGGTACAATTTTGTTAAAAATCATTGTACTTTCAGAAATGATTTATTAATATTACTGAAGATTATAAATGATTTATTTCTCAACTAAAAAATAACAATTATAATAAATTTATATAATTAGATCTTAGTTTAGAGTAGGAACCTAAAAAAAAAAAAAGAGTGAACTTTGATGAAAGAAATGAAGTACAGCTATAGATTTCTGTAACCATATAAAAGTAACAAAATAATATTAAAATGCAATATGACACACACCTAATCAATTTTATAAAGCACACATTTTGTCGTAATAAAAAGTAAGGTTTACAATAAAAGTACGTATTTAATTATAAAGATAAAAAATATGAAATTGTACTTCAATTTTAATTATTGAACAAATAAATTTTGTACGTCTCTAATATTGCAAAAAAGGCACAACAGAACCAACGTTTTTTAAAAATATAATAAGTGTAGAAAAGCATTGAAAAAAAAGTTTTATAATGCTATCGTATACAACATAATGGGCACATTTTGACTCTTGGCTACTTTTCATTTTGTCAACCAATATGGGTGGTGATGTTTTTTTAAAATATAATTCAAATCAGATTATCAAAAATTAGGTTGTCATCTACTTTAAGATTAAATTCTGCAGCTGGAAGTTACCTTGTGTGCCAGCAGATCCACCAATTATTATATGCAGAGTTTTTTATTTTTCTACTAGGAAGAAACCGTAATTTCTATAGTGATAATTATTTCTCTAAACTGGAAAGTTTAGTGAGATTGAATAACAATTGAAACATGTATTGTCCAATATCTTTTTACAGTATTTATATAGTTTGATAACATTATCTTTTATTTATTTATTTCCTATAAAAAACACTCTTAATTAATTGAAATGCACTAAGTACTAATGATTTTAAAGTAACAACATTTCATTATAGCTTTAGAGAATCACATTTTAAAATACAAACAACATACCCTGTGGATTGGAGAGTTTCACCCTTTAGCATTATACAAATAAAGATGCATAAGTTGATAATTATGGTAAAAATTTTATTAATAAATAATGTATCGTACTCACCATCACATTTACTTTCTTCCTTTTGAAGACACGTTATTAATACATTAGAAAGTGATTTATATTCTTCAAAACTCAATGTCAGTTTTTGAGGTCTCTCTCTTTCAGACGGAGGATCTTCTGAACTTGGCACTATAAAGTGTTTCAAGATTAGAAATAGAACATTTAAAACAAGTTTTGAAAGATTTATTCTATTCAAAACAGGGTTCACTAAGGTGGGCCCAGCCTAGACAGATTTTTTCAGATTGGGCCCACTTGAAAAAAACTTATCTTTATATCAACCAAATAGCTTTTTTTCCCAACATTTTATTATTTCAATAAATTTCCTTTGCAATTTATCAAACCAAATTGTTCTTCAAAATTAACAACTTATTGTTTAACGAAGTAACTTGTTACACAAAATTATATGAAGTAAAACGTCTTTCAGTAAACTGATTTTTGCAAACAAAATTATGAACAAATGAACTAAATACATAAAAAAAATAATGTACACGATTTAAAAAAAAAAAAAAAAAACTGTGATAAATTACAGTACTATCTATAAAACAAATTATGTGTAATATGCATTCAAATTACACTTATTGCATGATTTATTTGGATTGCAAATCCTTCAGGGTTTGTTCGAATAAATCAACGTATATATATATATATATAAATAATTCCTTAGTTAAAAAATTTTTTTTACAGTATTTTAAGAGATTGGGATGAAAGATTTCTATAACACACTGTACCTGTTTCCACCAACTGTACCTTCTGCATAAAAATCTATGTTTAGAAATAAAGTTTAAAATTTTACAGACCATATTTTAAAATATCAATTGAAAACCAAAACATCTCATCTAATTAATAAATTATATGCCTTTGTTCTTATGACAATCGCACTACAAAGAATATTTTCTGATTTGAAATTTAACATTTTAATGAGCTCTGAAAACATATATTATTTAATTTTGTATTATTCATGGTGCGTAGCATTTTTTAAAAAAAAGCTTAAAGGTGCTTATTTTTGGACTTTCGTTTTTTTAAAAGCCCCTAAAGGGGCTTTTTTCCATTTTCTATTTAGGTTTTTTTTAAAAAGTGCTTAATTTTCTCTTTTCCAAACTAAGATTTTTCTTTTACCATGTTGATTTTCGCTAAGAATTATGCAGATAGACCCTGTTCACATTGTTCTATTCAACGTTTTCACAATTAATTCAATCCCAATCAATTTTGGCGCATCGTCAGTCCGTAGCGTATGAAAACGCCATTCGATTTACAAGATTCAAAAATTTTGACAATTGTCAAAAACAAAGCCAAATTTTTTTTGGAGACATTACGGTGAAAACCAGATAAAACCAACCGCAATTGTTAAAAACTTTTCAACCCTGCCCAACTATGATATTTTGAAAATGTATATTATTTGATTTTGTATTATTCAGGGTGCGTAGCACTTTTTAAAAAAGCTTAAAGGTGCTTACTTTTGGATTTTCGTTTTTTAAAAGCCCTTAAAGGGGCCTTTTCCATTGTTTTTTTTTAAAAAAGTGCTTAATTTTCCCTTTTCCAAAATGAGACTTTTCCTTCACCATGTTGATTTTTGATACAAATTATGCAAAAAGACACAGTTTACATTGTTCTATTCAATGTTTTGACATTTAACCCCAATCTATTTCGGCGTATTGTCAGTCCGCAGCATATGAAAACGCTATTTGTTTTACATAATTCTTTGACAATTGTCAAAAACAATGCCAAAAAGTTTTTTTTTTTTGTTGAGACATTGCGGTGAAGACAAGATAAAAACGTCAATTGCTAAAAACTTTCTAACCCTGCCCAGCTATGATATTTTTTTAAAGTGCTTAAAAGTATTTTTTTAGTTCTTAAAAATTCCTTTAAAAATGCTTATTTTTTGTTAAATAATTTGGCTATGCACCCTGTTATTGTAATAATTATATTATTTCATTTTTAATATTATCTTATTTTTGTTTGCTAATATTTTCTTTAGTAAAGATTTTGGTAATTACAAAAGAAATATCAAATTTTTTATAGAGCATATAATTAATTATTAATAAAATGTGAATGCATATTGTAGACATTAGTTGCTTATCAATATGTTTATCATAAGTATGTCCAATTTTATAGTAGAGGTAATATCATTGTAATATTTAAGCATATTTTGGTGGTAGCAGATACACTTGCGTTTCTTACAACTGAGTAAGATTTGATATGAGGGAATCGAACAATCATTTTAAGAAAAAATTGTTACTTTATTATTTTGTGAATAATATAAGAAACAATATAGCCATATATAGTTATTAAAATAAAACAAATATAAAATATTCCTTTATAGGGATATAGAGATTCATTGTTCTCCCAACAAAAATTTCGCAAAGTTAATTAGCGGTCGGGCTAAAGGACAAAGCCCCCAAATCCTTATGTCAAGAATTCAAAATTTAAAGTAAAATGAATTAATCCCAACGGACAATTAGAAGCAAGGGAAGAGATCCATAGTTGGCGATTTATCAAAAGATGAAATAGCCAAAAACAAAGGCAACGCTCATAATAAATATTAAATTTGAAATAATTTGGCTATAGCTAATCACCAAAAAGACTAAGAATTAACGTAACCCTGTAACTAAGACATTTCTGTGGTAAGAATAGTTAGAAGAAATAAAGAATAGTTATAAATAGTTTTTGATGTTAGAATTGAATTAACTAGCTTGAATACTGAATTAATAAGTTTTACATTTTTATTGAATTTAGAAGTTAGCTGTTATATTGATCGTTAAGAGAAATAAATATTTATATTTGCTTTTTATAAAATGTAATAAAAACTAAATTTAAGAAATTAATGAAATTTTAAAAGATAGAAATAAATAATGCCTATTATGGCTTCACACTGTTCATTCGTACATGATTATTTAATGAGTTCTACATGTTCATCAAAATCTTAAATTATAAACTCAGAATGTGTAGAAAACAAATGTTTAAGATTTATTATTTAAACATTTGAAAGACACAAAGAATTTATATACTGAAAAATACAAATGAACATGCCACGTGTTACAAAAAGAAAAATGCATTTCATTTCATGAATGTATACAAAGCTTCTGGAAATTCCATTACCTTTAAAGTAAATTATATGCTTATTTATAATTTAAAACCGCTAACATATTTATGCTTTACATTTCACAAAGAGTAATTTCAGTAACTTCATCATTATGCAATTCTTTATATATTTAGAATGAAGAAAAATAACTAAAAAAGTTATTCGCATAACTATTTCTTTTAATACCTTTAGTAATAATTTTTCAGAATGTATTATATCTTATGTTTATATTTAGTATATAAAAGTATGCATGTAGACTCACTTAAACTCTATAAAATCTCTTTTATCTTCGGAAGAAATTGGGTTTTTACAATAAAAAACCAAGGTCTTTGCAAACCCTGATTCAGAAGCACACAAGTTAAAATGCATTTTTAAATTTAAATGGATGAATTTTTAAATTATTACTTAACTTACAGTTATTTTCAGGAGTTTCACCTGTTTCTTCATCTACATCCATTACATCTGCTTCATCTTCTTGCAAATTAATATCAGGTTGTTCCACACGTATTATAGATTTATTCAAAAGGCGGAATGCTTCTTTTACATGCTTGGCATACACCTATTTAAAATAAATAAATAAAAAATTTAAAATAAAAAAAAATCAGGATTTTTTTTGGAACAGTATATATACATATACCAGACTACTATCAAGATAGGTAAACAAACAAAAAACATTAGATTATTCAAAAAGTCAGGATCATGTTGAATTAATTTGTATTTAAATAGCGATTCTGCTAAAGTGCTATAGCACATCAAATAGACTGAAAACCATAAGGAAAAGTAAAAAATTACAACATGTCTCGGGGACTTCTAATTCTCCATCACCAAACAAATAATTAAAAAAAAATATGCACAAGCAGATAGATAAAAGCAAAATTGGATTGAACTTCAAATAAAAAAGTCTGTATGATTAGCAGGAATCGACATAGGCATTTTAGTTGTAATTCTTTGTTGAATTATTATTACTGAATCAAGTACTAATCCTATTTTTTCCCTAATGATTTAAGTAATAATTTTAAACAAGACCCTATTTTAAGTAAAAAGACTCAAATTTGGATGCCAGAAGTCTGAAAGAAACATAAGAAGTCAAGCAAAATCACTGTATAAATTAGATATGAAAAATCAACAGAAAAAAAAAAAGAGAAATAATCAAACCTTTTTTTTTTTTAACACAGGTTACAACATTTTTTCTGTATTGTGGTACTTAGTGCATTTGAGCTGTGGAACAATTCTGCAGGTTAACTAAAAATGCTGAGAAATGTGAGTCGTAAACAGCCTAGTTAATAAAGTCACATTAGAAAAGTGACACGGGGTGAGATAAGGAAATTTAGCCTGAGCACTTGCTTACTCGAGAATGCAGAAAATTGTATGATGCATAGCAGCCATTTTATTCACAAATAGCAGTAAAATGACAGACATACCTGTCTATTAGCTTATCCAACCACACTATTATCCCTAAAATAGTGGTACAAAAGACTTTGAACCTTCCTCTTTATATTAATAAATAAAGTATTCATATCCAATTTATACTTTATGAAATACAAATTAAATTGACTTTATGAATAACCATTTATATTTTGCAATTTAAGTAAAATAAAAGCAAATGTTATCTAAAATAATGAACTATTTTTAATGTCAGTGTTACATTCTTCTGAAGTCTTAATAGTTTTCTGCGTGATTTTACTAATAAAATACTTTTTAAGATTTAACAAAAAGCATTAACGCTATATACATAACTATAGGGGTGCACAACCTTTTTGAGTGAAGGGCCACATGCACAGCAGATTGACCAATGTGTGCCCAAGTATTTCGACAAACATGTTGACAGCTATTGTAGGTAGTTCTAGGCACTAAATTCCTTTTGTCAGATAACCGGTTGAATTCCAAGGGGGTCACCGGCACTGAGTTTGTTCGTAGCGCCACGGTGGTCACCGGCGACTCGCAAAGCCAAGATTATTAGAATCACATAATTCGAGTAAATTTTTAATTTTTTTAATATTATTATGGTTACTAAAATGGTTTGTAGAAATTAATGCAATATAGAACACACTAAAATAGTTGTATTTATAAACACAGGGAAGCCAACTTGCTCCAGGCAGTGAATAAATATTTTCAAGTTTATTAATTGTGATTCCTGGTTTAATAAATTCACTTTAGTAGATTTTTATCCACCACTATTTCTAAACAATTCGTAGGCTTATAGAAAAATCTGTCTAATATTTGCATAATTAGATTGTTTGTAGTTATTTACCGTTTGGCCAGACGGGCAAGCCATGTAAAACTAGCGTGTCATTCAACGTGTTAACTTTGTAATATGTTTGCATAAAATTAAATACTTTTAAATGTTTAGAATTTGAATCTGTAAAACTTAGTAAAAAAACAGAATCAGAATCAATTTATCAGAAAAAATTGAAATAATTAAAAACTATGTAATTTTTTTTTTTTTTTTTTTGTCATATTACATAATACAAAAGTCCATTTAAACACAAATTTTAACATTGAAAAATTTGTACATGGAATTAAATTTAAAAAATAAATAAATATTCTAGTTATTAAAATAAATGCAAGCTCGATACTTTGATTTAAAGAAAGTTTATAGGGTTAAAAATTATTAAAATTAAAATAAAACTGCTTCAGTTGCAAATAAGATTCAACATTTAGTAGGGAATATACTTTAAAACATTTTTAAAAAAAATTTATTATAAGAGGCAGGGGCTGAGAGAGGGAAGGAAAAGAAAGAAACAATGAAGGAACTATTTTTCTTTATAACAAGAAAACTATTAAGATACCTGTTTACAACTCTTCATGACGATTATTTTTTTAACATGACACTTAACAATTAATATGGATCATGTGATAACTTTTTTGAGCCATTAAATGAAAATTTAATGATTTTGTTTTAAGACTGCTCTATAATTTTTAACATGCCAAATTCATTCTGGAAAACAGTCTTTCAACAGAAGCCGTTGTTGTGGGTAGTATTAAATTAAGGGCAAATAATTTAATCAATTTTGGAATAAGTCAAAGATGTTTTTTTTCCTTTCCTGATTTTTAAATTACATGAATACAAATAGCATAGCTGCTAACTCTACTGGAGTTTGCTAGTTTCTCCAGGTCTACTGGTGTAATAAAAATTCTCCTGGTTTTGTACATTTTAAAAAATTCTCTAAAATTAAGTAAGTTTCTTAAAAAAGTCCCTATTGAAATAGAATTTTTGCACGGATTATTGCTGGCTTGTATATTTAAATAAGTATTATTAATATATAATGAAGTGAGCCTCATTTACAGAAATTAGTTTAAAACCTTTTTTCTTTTTGTTCTAAAATGTTTATTTTTATTCCCTTTTTAAATAAATTAAAAAATCTTAATTTTTTTTATGAATTAAATGCCTATTACTATTCAAAATTACGAGTAAACATAATGCACAACATTTCAAGCATATTTAATGCCAATCATGACTGGAAATTATTGCAGTTTTTCTTTTTTGGTGACTATAGATATCCGTAATATTCCCTATGTGTAAAATTTTTAGTAACTTATGTAACAATTATCATGTAATTAATTTTCGTAAAATGTACTGGATTTTTTCTTATCTCAGTTGGCAGCTATGGAATAGCAATGTGATATATTTAAATTGCTTGAATATGAATTGTTATGTGCGACTTTTTAATTTCGTAAATAAAAAACACAATGCGTGGTTTTCAAATTGCGTGTGTATACGTACCAAGATGTGTGATTTTTAAATTACGAGAAGTCTCACAATGTAAGATTTTTTAAAATGCGTGAATATGAATCGCAACTTGTGGTTTTTAAATCGCGTGAATATGAATCGCATTGTATGATTTTTGAATTGCAGGAAGAGTTACAGTATAGGATTTTTTAAAAGTCTAAACACTAATCGCGATATGTGATTTTAAATCTCGTGAATACGAATCACAATGGATGATTTTTAAATCTCATTAATGTTAATGCGATGGGCAATTATAAGATCACTAAATACGAATTACGATATGTGACATTTAAATTGCGATATGTGATTTTTAAATCATGTGACAACAAAAAAAATAGATTGGGTGTGTTGTAAAATTTGCACTTGTTCATGGAACTAAAGTAATAGGCACGTGTTTTGAATGATTTTTTTTGCAAAAGGGACCGCGTTTAATATAAATCTACACATCTCGTTATTTTTTTATTCTCTTCAGGAAGGTGTCGATTTTGCTGAGATACGTAATTACTTTTTTTTAAGTTACAAAAAGAAAAAAATTTAAAATATAATAGAGTTTCGCAAGCTGTAATATTGTGTTAAAATATCAGGGTATTCAAAATCAAGTAAAAATGCAGCAATAACAGGAAAGAAAAAATAAAACACGTTCGTAAAACCTTTTATATTTATGTTAAAATTAGCACAAATAGAGCACGTAAAAAGTAATTATTTTAATGCGTGATTCAAAACTCGCGTGCTGACAAATGATAGTATAAAAAATATTTGAATTTTTTTTAATCACGGGAAAAAGCGTACCAAAAAAAACCTATCAAAACACCTTTATATTTATTTACGATGAAATCGCTGTAAATAAAGTGCGTCAAAAAGTGATGTATTTAAATGCGGGATTTGAAACTAAAGTAAAACGTTTAAAAAATATCGGGACTTTCAAAACATTGTAGAACGGGAAGTGTACAGTGTAGCAATAATTACCAAAATAACAATTGAAAAATAATTTGATTTGCAATAAAATCGGCACAAATAAATCACGTCAAAAAATGGTTATCTAAATTAGTGATTCTTTACTCATGATTCGTAATAATATCGTGCTTAAATATCGGAATTTTAAAAACCACGAGAAAATGTCTGCTACCAAAATGCCACACAATAACTGCCGAAAAAAGGATCAAAAGTCATTTAGATTTATATAAAGTTTGCGCAAATAAAGCGTTTCATAACTTACATAAATCGCGATTTCGGAAACTACACGAAGAGCGTCAAAAGTTATGACTTCGAAATTTGTGTATCTTAATAATGACGTGTTAAGGATATTGAGATTTTCAAAACTATGCGTAAATCCGAACGAAAAACTACATGGATTGAGATTGGGTGCATCAAAAACTTAAATGTGTAAATTTCAAATAAAAAATTTTTTGAAGAAAAAAGAAAGTAGAATTATTTTGTTCAAAATTGTGTTCAGATTGCGCTCGCAGGCCGCACATCAAGGGATGGCGGGCTGCAGGTTGTGCACCCCTGCATTACTAACAAATTTAGGGAACAAGCAATTCAAACAGGTAACAGTTTTTATCATCTATCATTAAGATTTATATGTAATCTCTCTTCGTTTTGGTTACTTTTGATTAACATCTACTAAAGCATGAGACTATAAATAAAGATCTTGAGAGAAAAAAATTTTTTTCTATAACAATAGATCATGAAAAAGCACTTAAAATGAAACAGATAGGAAAATTCACTTAATTTATCACTTACTTAAATTTCACAAATAAAAAGGGAATCAAATTTTAACACTGTAGTCACATTTCAGACCTAACATGGTATTTTTTTCTAAACAGTAGATAATTTGCGGATGTTTATATATACATATATATTTTTATCTGACGTTCACATTTTTCTACAGCTCATCAGAATTTCAAATTTGTTTAAATTTTTTTCTTGAACAAAAAAAAAAAGTATTTAAATTTACAACTTTTGAACAATTGTTAATTAAAAAAAATATATATTTCCTTAAGTTTATAAACAAAAGTGGATTTTTTAAACATGTTAAATTTATACCATGTAGCCTTCAGAATGACCTGCACAATTTTTTTTATTATTTTTATATCATGTATAACAGTCAATTATTGAATGTTAAACTTTTTTTTCTGTACATTTTTTTACACACTTTTGTAATTTCAAGTTAAGAAATCTTATAATTTTTGTGCATAAAAAGAAAATGTAACTTTGAGATGAACACCTGAAACACAGGCAGCGGCCCTTCAGATTTTTTAATATAAAAAGGTCATCACGTTAAAAAAGCAACAGTCATAACTTCATGCATTCAAAAATTATAATAGAAATCTGTTCATAAAGTTCAAGACTTTTGAAATCAAAATCATTCTAAAACCATGGTTTTACAGGGTTCCCACTCTTTTATGAAAGAAAAAATTAAGCACTTTTAAGGACTTTTATAAAAAAATTAAGGACTTTTTTTCTAGAAATTAAGGACCTTAAAAATGGCATAATGATGATTTATCATCAAATAAAACATCATAGATTAATAATAATAGATTAAAAAAATGGAATAGTTTTTCTTCAAATCAGTCATCCTTTAAAAAATTTAAAAAAAAAAAAAAAAACTAAATAAAGAAATGTTTAATACAAATAATCTGTATTTAATTTAAATTAAATTGCATTTAATCACCTCACGTAAGCTTTTAAGAATATAAAGAAAAAAAGAAAAACTCAAAGAATGCAGATTAAACATTTAAGATTTTCTATTTTAAAAATAGAAAAAAACTGAGTAAACAGATAGAAATATATAAATTAAGAAGGTAAATTCATTAAATTAATAAAAATATTATTTTGAGTGACTAATACTAAATCAAGAGAAAATGAAACAAACAAATATAAGTTTGTTGAAGTTAAGACAATTATTTTAGACTAAGTAAAACCTAATTACAATAAACTAAAGATTTATTAAAATCACAAAATATAAAAAACTTAATTACTAAAATCGGAATATATTTAGTACCTAACAATCAGGAAAAAAGAAATAAATAAACTACAAAGAAAACTTATTAATTAAAATTAAGAACTGAGAAACAGAATTGATTGTTAAAATAAGTGCTAACATAAATATTGAAACACAGAACAAGGCAGGATGAAATGATCAATTAAAATAAAAATGAAAAAATTCCATATCTAAAAATTGAAAACGAAATGAAATAATTAATTAAGTAAAAAATTTATTGTGAATGAAGGGAAAAAAACAACAAAACGTAGTGAAATCAGAAACATATCATTTATAAAAAGAGATAAAAATCTTTATAAAATAGTCTGCTTTTAGTTATAAAAAATTGTATGCTTACATTGATGGGTAATACTGCACCTCTGAGGTATTAGAATTTATTCTATTAAAAAGTATTGTGTCTCATATAGATACTAAAGGAACTAAAATAATAGACCATAAAAAAATTTTTTCCTAATAATTTAAGTATTGTCTGAAATTATAAAACAATAATTTGTCACATAAATCAAAGGTAATGAAAATTGGATTTATATATATATTACTATTATTATAAAATAGGGAATAATGAATAGTGATTTTGTCAAATAGTCAAATATACGGAAAAATAAATCGGCCGCCTACCCAGTGATCAAAAAAGATTTAAAAAAAAAAAAATAAATCCTCGAGAATTATTGCTGTTTATGTAAAAATAGGCATGGGCGTTGTAAGAAATTTTATATCGTAATAAATCGCCAGTCAGACATCGCGATTTAACATATGCTTGAAATTTATCAATCATAAATCTTTAAATCAATCAAAAATAAATAAAAGAAATAAATCTAAGACAAAAGAAAATGTTAATTAAAAAAAATTAAAAAAATTGTTCTATAACATCAATAGCATAGCTTAATTAATTTTTTGAATTAAAATAAAGATGGATTGACTTAAGACTGTCTTAAAGATTGACTTGTCTTAAAGTAAAAACAAACACAAGCTTTATTTTAACTTTTTTTTAAAATTAAAAATGACTTAGATTTTTTAAAAATAATAATAAAACTGTTACAAAATATTTTACATACATTAAAAATTAAAAAAAAAAAAAAAAAAAAAGATATGTCCACTTAAATAAAACATTTTTTAAATTATTTGTTGAAAAAAAAATGTGCCTTTGAAACACCGTTAGGCTTTTGTTAATTACTTATTTAAAATAATAAAGTTGTATTGACTAATGGTCAAAAGGTTTTAATGTAAAAATAAATGTAAATTTATTTATTTATTTATTATTATTTTCCTTTTTGAAAAGGAAATATACTAAAGATTTAAATGCTTAAAAATAATACATACTGACTATCTAACAAATTATTAAACGAAAACATATTGAAGGAATTTTTTAAATATTCTATATATTTAAGAGTACTAGTGTTAAATTATCGAAAAGCGTTAAAATATTGCTTAACTTTTTATTTAACTTGAAAAAATTTAGTCATTTTAACTAACAGCTAAATTTTTTTTTAAAAAAAAGGAAAAAAAGAACGCAAATTTTGTTTTAATTTCCTCAAAAATAAAAGCAAATCATTTAAATATAGGCTTTGTTTTAATTTTTTTAAAACTAAAAGCGAGTGAAAATTCATTGGTTTAAAAACTAATCAAATTATTATATTTACGTGAATTAAATTTTAAAAAAAAACTAACTTTTTATGACAAAGTATAAATTACTTAAATACAAAATATATAAAATATTAAATTGTATCCCTTTTTAAAAAAATCAATAAAGAATCTTTTTTTTAATTCATGATTTCTTTTCATTAATATATTAACGAAAATTTAAGACAACAGCGTTTGCACAGCGATCGCCAAGTAACGGTAGATCTGCTGAAAATAATTCACAACGTTAAATCTTGACAAAAAAAATAGTGACAAAATAATGCGCAACGATCGCTAAGTAGCAAAAGTCTCACTGAAAATAATTTACTTGAAACGTTATATCCCGTCGAAATAAAACGCACAGCATTCGCAAAATAAGTCCTGTTGAAAATAATCTTCAAAAATCGTAAAATCTTAAGGTCAAAAATGGCACATAAAGAAACTATGCATCGCATTCTATATTTCAACGCTGATCCTCGCTCTTTGTTATTCAACATCACAAAACGAACATCATCTTCGTAGCTAAAAATGTAATCAACATCTTCGCTGGTAGACGAAATCAAAATAGTCTTTGTCAGCGCGGTGATAGTATTAGCATAGGCAAGAATCCTCGCATGTTAAACTGCGAGCGTCGTCTTAGATCAGATTCCTGATCCATAGCCTAAAATAAAAGTAATTATATCGGCCTGCCGATAGTTTGATAAAAAGTCAATAATACGCAATATATACATTTAAAAATGTCTAAGAATAGTGCTCGTTAAAATTGTTGCATCATAACAAAAACAAAATTTCTTGTTTTTTTTTTTTTTTTTTTTAAATGGGAAAGCCAAACAGAGCTAAAAACAAAAAACCGTTTTCAATTAAGAAAAATTTAACGTTGAAAATGACGAAAAAGAAGGCTCTTTAAAATATGCTATCAAAATAATAATAATAAAAAAAATAAATAAAAAAATATAAAAAACACAAACACAATTAATCAAAAAAGCAAAAGAGAAACAGAAAATTTCCCTAAATTCTAAAACAAAACTTGCAACGTAGAAAATAAATTTTCAATTTTACCGGTTATCTAATTATCTGTATAACTTTAAAAGAAAAAGTGGAGATAAAATATATCAGGAACACTGTTAAAATGCCACGCTATAAAAAAAACTGCAAACATTTCACTCTTTAAAAAAAAAAAAAAAGTGTCAATGATAAAACGACGAAAGGGACTTTCCTGATTAAAATTATACTTCGCCGAATATTCGTAATATCCCTAATATTAAAAAATAGAGTAATTTATAAAATTCAATTTCAGAAGAAAATATAATACGTACAATGAAAAAATCTACTTTGCCTTGTGACGATCACTAGATGCTGTTAGCCATTCCTTATATTAAGTGTCCATAAATTATTAAAAACACACTTTCCTGGCATTTCTAACAATTGAAGTATCAAAGCTACAACGTGTGCTATTAGAAGAATTGAATTTCTTGAATCCTATGGATGTAAAAGGTGATAGAGTACCTAAGTACTGTCAAAAAATAAGTAAGACCTCTACCCACCTGTAGTATCACGCTCCCCTCTCCCCACACAAATTTTTTCTTTATGAATGATCCAGAAAGATAGAATATTTTAATGAAAAAAATTTATAATAAAATTAATAAAAAATCAGTAATGGCGCGTTTACTTCCACTTGCTTGTAACCCCTACACTCACACGCATTTAAAATGTTCTACCCTCAATGCAGGGTCTCATTCTAGGCGATAGACGTACTTATCAACAGTGGATATTTTCCTAAGATAAAAAAATTGTTCCAACCAACTAGCGATACTAGAAATTAAGGACTTTTAAGAACCTTGAATCAAAATTAAGTACTTTTAAGGGCCCTTAATTTTCAAAATAAAAACTAAGCAGTTTTTAAGGACTTTTAAGGACCGTGGGAACCCTGTTTTAGTTGTCCAGCAATAATAATGCAGTAAATATGCTGCACACACCATTTTCGTATAAAAATAATTTGGTTCATGATCTCTTAGTTCATCGTTTAATTTTGTGATTACTGTATTGTTAATTGGGAATAAATTTTTTAAATTAGATGAAAAAGACAAATCATTAACTTTGAAATTACTCAACTTCCACCCAACAATACTTGTTACCACATTAGCTGAAAAAATGAAATTCATCGCTTTAAAAATTTGAAATATAATCAATGCCAAAAGCTCATACCTCTTCACTGCAATGCATTTTTGCCATAGCTTCAGACAGACGAACTAAACTTTCCAACTGACGAACTGTTATACGCCAAGAAGATCTGGTCACACCAGCTGCATCTCTCAAACGTAAATTCTGATAATGCTCAACAAGACATTTTTGTGCTTCTTCCGTTATCTGATAATTATAAAAGTTTCAAGTATAGGAACAGGTACAAAAAAATAAACCAATAAAACCTTTTTGCAAAGCTTAATCACGTAAAAATTATATTTAAAAAAAAAAAAAAAAAGGAATATGAGATTAAGGTTGCTTTTTCATTACACCATCAAAACAAACCTGTTTGTTGTCTGACGATACAGGGTCCAGCAAAATACATTGTAGAAGCATACCTGCCTTCCCACTCACCAATATGATAGTATTTATTTTGGCTCTAACAAAGACATATCGTTTATAGAAACGGCATGTCGGTTTAGCACCGACGTATCCCATGAAATTGTGTCGATTTCCCCCCCTTGTGCATTGGCTTTTACTATTTTTTCTTATATTTTACTAAGAAATCGGCGCCAGTTAAAATTAACATATATATTTTTGAACTTATAATCCAGTCTTAAAATAAGTAATTTAATTACAAATGATAAAATCATTTTATTATCCAAGATGTGTGAAATTGTGCTTTCAATTGTAAAAAGTAATTCAAGGTGTTTAATTGTAACAAGTGTAAAATTGTTCCAAAAATGTGTTAGTGCAAAAGATAAAATAGTATTTAAATGTTTCGCTATTTATAAAGTATGACATAGAGAATACCAGATGCAAAACTTTTTTATTTAATCTCATTTTATAAACATAGAAAGAATCTGCCAGTTTGTGTTTTTATCAAAAAAATATAGATTGAATAGTTTACTTTGAAAACTCATTAAGAAAATAATTTTATTTTCTTAAATTCTCCATACAAGGTTTTAAAAATAATACTGCTTTAAAAATATGCACAATTTACTACAGTTAGCAATATTTTTGTTTTTCCAGACACAAGCAAATGATAACGGACATATGAAAAAGCGTTAGCTGAACCATCCGGCAATGATATAATTGTTCGCTATGTCGTTATCCGATTTGATCGCCGTCATGTCATGTGATATATTCTTTGATAAAGATACATTTTTTAATAAGATGCTACTGTAATATAAAGAGAAACAATACAATTTAATATACTTTTCAGTGCGAAATTTTATTTTAAACACAGCTTGATTTAAAGTTTTAAACAGTTGATTATTTTAAGAAATACACTTTTGACTGTTACAAATATATATGTGTATGTGTGAAGAGCAATTATTAATTTTTAGCCAATTTCACTGATACTCAAGTTTCCGTACTTTAAAATGATTTACAATATAAGCTGCAAAAAAGTTTGAAAAAATTATAAAAATATGAAACAAGAGTAGAAGTTAATACCAGTCTACTACTGTTTAATGGCATCTTTATGAGAATCTTACTAACCAAACATGCTCTTTCACACAAAAATACTTTTTTAAAAACTAAACCTAAAAGTTGTATACACTTATAATAATTCATTCACCATGATATTTCATTCTTTTGATGAGAAGTGTATTTTCAAGCCTAGAAAATCAATTTATACTTCTGGTTCAAATTAATTCACAGTTGTCTATAAAATGTCTCAATGATATATGGAACTTAAAATCAATTTTTTTAAAGTTTTGATATATTTTATTTAAAAATTTATAATGATTGTTAAAATTTTTCACAAAAAAGACAATAATATGTTACATAGAAATTTATCAATAGTGTATTCTAAGGATGTGTGTGTGAGTCCACTGAGATGCAATTTTTAGCTTCAATAGCTCAGTGATATTGCCTACTACTTTGTGAAATATCACAGCTGTCAGAAGAAAAGTAGGTGGAGAACCTAGATGGGCCTGGTTTTCTTCTTATATTTATGGCTTTATTACATGTCAGTAATGATTCAATATTTGTTTTAAAACATACAGAACTTTAAAGCAAAATATTAATACCTAATTAAGAGTATAACAATGAAAAGAACTATATTCAATAAATAATAAAAAAAATTTTTTACATTGTTTTGATAAAACATTTTTTTATAACAACATAGATATATCTGTGACATATTTTACACTTAACACAATAAGTTACCAAATTTAAAATCAGCAAACTGGCTCCAAAAAAAAAAAAAAAAAAAAAAAAAATTTAATAATAATTACAATAAATACAACAGACTACTGACCTTTGGCTTAAATTTACGAGCAAATGTAATATACTTAGATATTTCATCTAATGTGTAAACTCTATCGATTGATTCTTCTGATTTCTGGTGTAATTCGACGATTCTTCTGGCAATAGCATAATCAGTTACCTTAAAAAGAATATAACATTAATCACACCCAATTAAATTTTAACAACTAACAAAGAAATTAAATAAATTCTTAATAGAATCAACATACTCACACTAACAACGGTTACAACACTTTTTTTTATTTAAAAAAAGCACATATAAAAATCAAAGTACACCAAATTAGCCTGTTTGTTGCAAAAAACTAAACAAACATAACATTAAATTTAGGCTGTGTTCAGGCAGGAAATTAATCTTAGCCACAAAAACCTATTGAGGAAAAGGGGGGAAGAATAAAAAACTTTCACATGTCGGTTGTCTTTTCTGGCATAAAATCAAATGATAAATGGAGACTAATACTGTTCTAACACATAGAAGATGATTTGCATGTGACAACTGATTGCTGTTTGAAAGTGGTGTTTGCTTTGGCGTTACAGTTTAAGTAATAAAATTACTTATACATCAGCTTCAACATAGAAATTTCAACCAAATCAAAAATAAAGTCTTTTTTTTATTTAAATTATCCACAATACCACTAGAAATTTCCCTAAGCAAAATATTTGATTATTCTATTAATAAAGTAGTTAAAATTTATTCTAAAAAAATTAAAAAATTCAGTGTGTTACAATTAATAAATGAATACTAACCTCACTACATTCATCAACTAAAATAAAAAACAAATCAAATCTGGACATAATAGGAGCAGTCAGTGCTATGTTTTGCTTCAAGGACTTTGCACGATCATAGCGTCCTCCAATAGGATTAGCAGCAGCCAAAATTGACGTTCGAGCATTTAATGTGGCCTGAAAAAAAAAAAAAAAAAAAAAAAAAAGATAGCTAAGAAAATTTACAGGTAAATATTAAAATTGTGTTATGTATAATAATTTAATTACGTACCTTAACACCAGCTTTTGTTATTGAAATAGTTTGTTGTTCCATAGCTTCATGAATAGCAACTTGATCTCTTAATTCCATTTTGTCAAATTCATCAATACAGCATACACCCTAAAAAAATTATCTATTTATTAATTAAAATTGTATTAAATCCCTCCACATGGTTTTTAAAGCAATCATTATAACATAAAAATTCAAGAAATTAAATAAAAGGAGGCAGTGATTTTCTTTGTGAGACTTAGTTTTGCAACATTCCAACAGAAATTATTTCATTGTTTATAAACATAGCAGTATTAAAAATACCTGCTCTTTTTCAACATAAGTTAGTAGAAACTAAGGCTGACTTCTAACGAAATGCTGAATGATCTTTTGTCTTGTGTAACATTTAAATTAAAAACACCTTAATTGTTTGAACATTTCATAAAATAGAAAATCATTTCGATGATTACATATACAGGGTATCTGCTACATTTTAGATTTTCAAATTCATGACTTTTCGAAGTTATTATTTTCTTCGACAAAAACACAACAAGAAATTTAAAAAAGCATTATAATAACATAAATTGAAATGATAGGTATAACCAAACTCTGCATCTTCATATTTATTGATTTTAAATTTAAAAAACAGAGTAAAGAAAGAGTTGAGGCAATAAAATAGCTGAGAAAATAATAGCTGAGCAAATAATATATATATTTTTTTTCTGCACAATTATATTCTAAAGATACTTTTCTTGTTCACCAGAAAAGAAAGAAATACTCCTGATCTTTCTGTTCTCTTTTCGGAATTAAAAAAAATTGCCAATGACTGGCTTGCTTCAGCTAGAATTTTAAATTGATAATATAAAATAAATAATAATTCTGAAATCAGACGTTTAAAAGATACTTCGCTTGAGAAATGTTTTTTCTTTCTTTTTAAAAAAACACCATTATTTTTAAAGAACATGATAAAAACTTTTTATATTTTAATAAAATATGACTCTGAGTGGGGATTTTGTTACAAATTCAAATATACGGAACACCATGAAATTGGGAGGGAAAGGGGATTCCATTTTAAAAATAAAACTTTTTTGGCAACCTAAATCCATGACTTTCCACGATTTTTTTTAAAAAATAGTTAAAATCATGACATTTCATGACAAATTTTGTTCAATACCGAAATTCATGACTTTCCAGGTGCGCGGATACCCTGCATATACTATTTCCAAATAAAGAGAATTAGTAATCAGTCAGTATTATTTTAGTTATTTTACAACTTATCTTTTCATTTCATTAACAGATAAAATAGTTCATAAATACGGATATTAAATCAGGCTCGCTCATGTCTGTGTTCCAAACACCACCATTAGATTTGATGACCTCAAGTGGTGCTAAGAGGGAATGCCAATTGCCAGTTTTGAAGCCCTTTGTATATGCCACAGGGTTTAAGTGTATGTTCCTTCTTTATAATAACTTTATGCATTTATTTATGAGATTGAGCTCAGCAAAGAAAATATATATATATTTTTTTTTAAAAATATTATTGGTGTGTATTGCACAAAGTGTATAAAGCTTTTTACAGTGGAATGTGGTGTCTTTACCATAAACAAGGCAACAATCTATGCTTTAACTATTTCTAAACGGCACCACAACATATTTCATAGTATTTATGTACCATAGAAAAACTGCCTAGTACACTGCATAATTGTTTTAAATTATTTCTGGTACTAAAAAAAATATTTCAAAACTATTTTCTAGTTAAATCTGAAAATAAAATTGCCCACTTAAAGAGTATATTGTAATAAATTTATAACATTTTACAAAACAAACTTTGCTTATTAAATGGGGACTCGTGATAAGTCAGTACTACTGCTTTTATATCAAAAAGGAAAGAAAAAAATTATTTTTGCACCTGCATACATAAATACATTTCAAACAAGAGAAATTTTTATTTTTTCTAGTTGATTATTAGTATCTGAAAAAATTAGATAAATTAGTTTTTCCAGATTTTCCAGAGCATCCGTTTGAATTTGAATTAACTGTAGTTGTAACTGTAAACAATAGCATCCACTGAAGGTTGTAAAAACAGCAGTTTCAATTCTTTTGTAATAATATTTAATTCATGAAAAGGAACTTTAGTATTAAACTTTTCAGATTTAGCATAACATAATGAAAGATATTGCTATCACACTTTAATAGAAACTTCAAAGGAAAACTAAAAACTAGTTTTAAGCTAAACATAATAAACTAACATTATCGGCCAACATCAATGCTCCTGCTTCTATCACAAATTCTCCAGATTCTTCATCTTTTGCCACAGCAGCAGTTAAACCAGCTGCACTGGATGCTTTTCCACTTGTGTAAACAGCCCGAGGGGAGAATTCTGACACTTGCCTAAAATAATATGAATTTTATAAGAATTTTCTTTCATTTTAAACACTTCCTCATTCAAAATATATAAATAAGAGAAATCTTTCTTAGCTATCAAATCATTGACATTTAAGAAACATTACAAGTGAAAAATTAAATAATTTATATAAATTTTAACTTACTTAAAACAGTAAGTTCAACAAATAATTACATCAGTAACAAAAAAAATAAATATTGATATTAGTATAGTACAAATCGGTACAGTTTCATTAAAGGGGTGTGTAAAGAACTAGTTAAATTGCGGCAAGCAAATTCAGGACCACAAAGACAACCCTTCACTTTCTCCCTCTCGACGCAACACTACTGTGCTAGCCGGCGATATTGCTATTGAAGTAACACTGCTCAGCAACCTGACACGCCTGAATTTCTTCTTATTTTTTGCGTTTATGGATTTCACTATTTGAGAATTGCTGAAGAACAAAAAAGTCTGTGATTTAGTAATTTAAAATTAAAGGCCTTATAAAAAGTTAATTCTTGTACTCGAAAGACCATGAGGTGAAAATGAGTTTTAAGCTTTTGAGTTGATAGTCTAACAACTGATCATTTATTCAACAAAGAATTAATTTAATCTTTTTTTTTCTCCACATTATTTCATGCAATTGCAAACAAAAGCAGGAAATACTGTGTTCTTTCTGAGATTTGATAGAGGGAAAAATTCTCTGACAATTTCTGGTTTTAGGGAAAAATTGGTTCTCCCAGTCTTCTCGAACCATGTTTTAAACCTATGTGAGTACGAATCGTGCAAAATATATTTCCTCTTTCTAGCATTCACTGAAGTTTTTCCCTCCAACTTTTTTCTAATAACTATAAAGGGGCCTACTAGCCCGAAACATTTTTTGTAGTTTTTTTTGGATTGCTTCTCAAATCAAGCTCGCTTCTCAAGAACATTGGATACTTTAAAAAAAAAAAAAATTCTAAAAATATGCAACATATACACCATGTGAAACTGCCGCTTGTAAACATATGATTTTTGAAAATTATATTTGATATACAGTGTAACGCCCCATATCCGGACGTCACTTTTCCGGAAGAGTCAATTTCCCGGACACTTTTTAACAATCAAAATAAACAAACATTTCTTCACCTTCCCCTCTCTTACAAAAAAAAAAGGGGGGGGGGGAAACGTCTTTTGACAGGTTTTTTCCTTTCTTAGCGTCTAGTGATTTATGCATTGAAACCATAAATCAACAGAAAAGGGAACAGAAGATCTACCAAGACCATACCATTAGTGACGCTCTCCTTTTGAATGCAGAAAGGGGGGGGGGGGAGATTTGTTTTCAAGGAGCACAACTGAGTCTCCTCCACCTCTTCTTTCCTATGCAGCTGGCTAGTAAAAGAGGCATTTCCTGGAACCTTTTTATTAGAGTGTCAGGGAAAGAGAAAGTACTGTGAAAAAGTGTAAACGCAACAAACATTAAAGTGGAAGGGGAATCCCCTTTAGTCACACAAGAAAAAATAAAGAGAACTCAATCAGCATGCCACGCCTTTATGCTTGATTGATAGTCACTGATTGGAGAGAAAATAAGAATTTTTCACTGCCCCGCCCTCAACTTGAATGAGAAATAAGGAGGAAATGAATTTTCTTCTCCACCTACCCACCTTAGTGAATGACAGGAATTTCCCCTTCTTGCTCGAATCGTTCTAGTTCAAAATGGCGGAGAGAGCAATTAATATTTTTCGTTTTCTATATTTATTTTTACAATAGCAATAATTATTTATTTTCTAATATTTTGTTTTTGATTGATTAGATATCATTCTAATACTAAAGCATTATTGCCCGAAAAATAATGTTTAATTTTTTGCTTCTTAGATTCAGATCATTTTAAGTTTTGTCTACCTTGGAGGTCTATTATACGGAAAAATTGAATATACGGACTTGGGGAAGTCCCGCCGATTCCGGATACGCGACTTTCCACTGTATATAATTTAGTTTTCTTATATACTCAATTAAAAATTTCAGTGTTTAAAGAAACAACTGTTTTAAGCCTATTACTTCAACATAAAATTCATTCCTGATAAAATGTATAAAACAAAAGAAAAACGTAAAGAAATGATAGAAAAGCTTAATTAATTAATCTCTGTTGATATCTCGTTGTTAGTTAACCTCAGCTGACATTTTTTTCCTACATCAATTATAAAACATCATTAAAACAACTATATAAGTCAATTTGTTTTCCTTATAAGAACTTTATCGTTTAAAGTTTTATTTCTACCCAACCTACAGCTTAATTTGCTTCAGCACTGTGTTGCCCATGCGTGAAAAGAATTTTCATTTGGAAATTTTTAAATATATATGTTAAAGCACTCATGCTCATGACTGCATACCTGCTTGATATATCTTATTTTCATTATTTTCAAAAAAGAAATTTCATAGGATTAGTGGCAATAAACCTACATATGCATCAGTGTTTCATATAATATAGATATAAGTAAAAGAAATATTTTTGATAAGAACAGGAAAATATTAAATTTTTTTAATATAATATAGTTAATTAAATGAATCACATCAGAAATAAAAAGATAATGATATATCTTATTTGCAATTAAGAAATAATAATAATTTATAATAAAAATTTAACTTTCTCTTGTTTTTTTTTTTGGCAGAATGTAACTTTCTGACTCTGTTATAACTCTACAATATTTAAAAAAAATTAACCTGCATATTCAGCTACTCCTGCTTTGGATAGAAAAGAGCATACTCACTTAAGAAACTGGCTTTTTGCAGTGCTAGGGTCACCAACAATGCAAATATTAATATCTCCTCGAAGGGAAGTTCCTTCCGCTGTTGTTTTTGGAACACCACCAAACATCATCAAAAGTATTCCACTTTTAACTTCATCATTACCTATCAAAATTACACAATGTTGAATACCCCTTTTACACAGAAAGTGAGTTGACAATTTATAATCACCATATAGTAAAAATAAATATCAAAGTTTAAAAAAAGTGAGTTTTCAAAGAGTATTCAAAGGAAAAACAATTCTAGCTTTTAAATTAAAAACTAAATAAATACAGTTACATTAAAATTAATTTTATTAAACATTATACCAGGGATGCACTACCTATTTTTGATAGCGGGGCACAAACAGTAATGTTTGGGACAATATAAGACATGTAAAATTGTAATCTTAAAAATTTAAGACGTATATAGATCCTAATTGAAAGTAGCATGCAAAATCTTAGTCATAATTATGTGTAAAATTGGTAAGAAATCACATTTTCCTGCAAGCACTTTATTCGTGGGCATAAATAAAATTTGAAAAATGAAAAAGTCCCAGGTAATAGGTAAATGAAAGACATTCAGTAAAAGAATGAAAATAATTTTCCATTACAGTAGTATAATTTTTTTTTATCCAAAAAGACCTTAAATAATTTTTTTCATAAATAATTAAATTAGTTCAAGGCTCAAGCCATTAATTTTACCGGTCATTTTTGGCCTATGGCCATAGGTTGTACATCCCTGAGAACTTAGAACCCATCACCTAAAAAGATGAATCAACACACCATGAATTGTAGGGAAAAGACTTTTAATTAAATTTTGATAAAGATTCTTATCAAGGCTCATATCATAAATCTTTTGCCACTCTTGCCCAGTCAGCTCCTTTTGCAAAAGCTCAGTAGATTTCATAGGTTCAGATGCAAGCATTTCCACAGCACTAATCTATAAAAAAAATTATACAAGAATTTGATATAGAGTGTTAATAGATTATTAATTTACGGCTTAAATTTATGAGCAAATGCAATAAGCTTTGATGCTTCATGCACCTTCATACTTTAGTGTTTCAGCTGATGCCCAAATGCCCTGAACTTTTCATGGAAGATAATGATCGATATATTTGGGTATTAATGGTATCTTTTTTTAAAGATTATATATATATATATATATATATATATATATATATATATATATATATATATATATATATATATATATATACAGTGGTACCTCGAGATACGAGTGCCCTGACATACGAGTTATTTGAGATACGAGCTGTCGAGGGAGCGAAATTTTGTTTTGAGATACGAGGAACGGCCATGCAAGCCTTTCTCGTCCTCGACAATGCTCCTGCTCACCCATCGAACCTCGAACATGGCATCCTCGATGAGTTAAAGTTTATAAAGGTTCTCGATCTACCACCTAACACCACTCCTATCCTGCAGCCCATGGATCAGCAGGTGATTTCTAATTTTTAAAAGCTGTACACTAAGCACCTGTTCCGGCGCTGCTTTGAGGTGACAGAGAACACAAACCTCACCCTTCGAGAATACTGGAAGGAAGATTAGATCCTCAGAATGCCTCAGAATGATTAGATCAGGCCTGGCTGAGTGTTACAACGAGAACCTTGACCTCTGGATGAAGGTTGTAACCTGAGTGAGTCTGTAACCGAAAATTGTGCTGTCGCCCGAGTCTGTAGCTTCGAAGGATTCAAAGCCGAAGTGCCAATGGGAAAATCCATGGACCTGGTTATGGGTGAGAGAGACGTGAGCGAGCTCGCCGAGGAGCACTTTCAGGAACTGATGACCGAAGAATTACAAGAGTTACAGTCGCAGCAGCATTTGGGGGTTCTGCAAGAAATTGGTTTCGAGGAAGAGCCAGAGGTAGAGGAGGTTATCTCTACAAGTGAGATAAAAAAAGTTCATGGGAATGTGGGAGAGAATTTCACAGTTCGTGGTAAAGAAACACCCCGAAAACTTGCAACTGGTCGTACATCGGAGCTATTTGATGACACTTGCCTAACTCATTTCTGCAGCATTCTGAAAAGGAGGAGGAAACAAACCTCCAAGGACAGTTTTTTTTAAAATCCGGCTAAAAAAGCAAAGACCAGTGAAGAGAAATGCAGTGACTAAAATTGAGCATACAGTAGCTTTTAAGTTGTGCGTTAGTTGCATTTAAGTGACAAAAATAAAAATATGTATGTACACTTTATAAAACCAGTTTTTTTTGCTTTACGTTCTCTTTTATTATGTTTTTAAACAATATTTGTCATTCATAAATACATTTTTCTTATTCAAAAACACGTAACAAAAACAATTGGGGATAGCATTTTTGGGGCTGGAACGGATTAATGGCATTTCAATTAATTTCAATGGGGAAAATTGTTTTGAGATACGAGCAAATTTGTGAATGGACGAGCAAGGTTACGGAACGAATTAAACTCGTATCTTGAGGTATCACTGTATATATATAAATTTAGTAGCAAGTGTTTAAATAATCACGCTTTTAAATTTAACACAAACCAAGCCTCCCTTTTTATTAAGAAAGAGTAATTCAATTGTTGAATAATCATTTCGAGTCGGAGAAAAACTAATCAGTTAATTTTACGGCAAATTATTCAATGCTAACCAATTTAAAAATATTGAAATCATATTAAATTTTAGCTAATAATAATAATAAGGGAAAATTGCTGACATTTCTTAAGCACTCTAAAAATTACCGCCATAGTTCAAAACAGTTATAATTAGTGAATGGACATGTGGTGACCCATAATTACTTTCCTTTTTCTTTATGTGTCAATCACAATTTCCACAAAGTGAAACTTTTAAATTGAAAGTGAAACTTTTAATTTGAAACTGAAACCCAGAATTGGGAACTGAAACTAAAATCTGTCTATCAAAATTCTAATCCAATAATCTAATTTCTCCAATTAAATCTAGCCAATCATTGCACATTAAAGGTGTGGCTAATTCATTTCTCTGGTTAGATCCGAACCGAACACATTATCTTTCTCTGCTAAAACTCATGGAAAACGGACGTGTGGTCCCATCTCTCTATAATCTTTTTATTTTGCATGTAGCGTATATATGTTTGTGATGTGGTTAATAAAATCTTAATGTTTAACCTGTAAACCTTCTGATATTTAAAGTGTACCTAAACACTACAACTAATCCCATAGACACTAGGCTCAAAATTTTTGTAACTTAAGTATTATACGGCTTGACCTAGATCAATTTATAAAAAAGTAAATTTGTACATGAAAAATAAATGTAAAAATAAAGTAAGAGAAATAAATATATAGTATCTCCAATAGACAAATATTGTTAATGATTCTTCTCAGAGAGTCCAGTTATTAGTTTCATTAATAAATATTTCTAAAAAATAAAATTAATATAATCTACAAGATCTGAAAATGGAGTGCTAAATGGTATTGCTTTTATTTTTTCTTCTCTCTAGAGAATGAGTACTTTTAGGGAAAATTATTAAGTTTTCTTTTAAATTACAAATGCTCAATATAACACTAAAAATATTGGAAAATAAATAAATAAAAGAGTGACACTCTTTTTGCAATGTACTTATGTGTAGCAGAAGGAATAATTCAATCAATTTATTTATTTTAATTGAAAAAAGAAACCAGATAAAAATATTGGAATTTAATGATAAGGAAAATAAAATGGACTTTAGATGACAAAATTGAGAAATAGGAGCAATGGGAGGGGGTCAGATTTAAGGGATAAAAGGGGACCTAATTGAAAACCCTGAAAATTAAAAAAAATACACTCTACATTTTTGAAATTTATTGTTTCACATACATAACATATAATGCACAGCTCATAACATCATGTTTGAGGTACATAATTTGTTATTTTTTTTGTAAATATAAAAAATATTAAATAATACAGAATATAAAAAAATACATTAAAATTTTTTTTCATTTACAATAATAGGATTCGTATTTTCTTTTAGTTACAGAAATTCGCTAAAGATAATTTTTCATTAAGATAAAAATTGTGTGCATCATTCGTATCTTTAATTTTAAGTACTTTTAAAATTTAAAAAAAAAAAAAATTATCTAAGAGTGTAAATACCTTTAACTCAGTTGGTATAACAGTAGCCGCCAAAAATGCAGTTTTATAAGACAATTCTCGAACACCCAATGCTTTCAAACCACGGACACCTTCAGTTTCAAACCCTTCCATGCCTTTATGGCGTGCACTTGACTCTGTTCTTACACCTATAAAAAATATAAACCTTTAGGTTAAGGATATATCATGAATTTAATATATGTGTCATAATTTAAACTTACACATATATAGGAACAATTACAATAACTTAAAAAAAATTCTGTAAGAGAGTATTAAAGCAAATTATTGCAGCAATACTTAAGTTGCTATGCTATACATTAAGTTCAAATGTTTAACTGAAAGCACTGAAAAATACTTCTAGAATTCAAAAATTTCCTAACTTAAAGGCTTTTAACTTAGATCCTAAATAAAGCAATAAAGTAAATATATGAGTATATTTAATAAGCTAAAATTTTTTAAGAAGTAATATATATCTATACAGACCTGGTATAGAAAGCTGACTAACATCAGGAACTACAATTAGAGTTCCAATAAAATCAACCCTGTCACCAGGTTGGGCCATTTCAACAGCCTCTGCTCTAAGAATGATTTCTACGCTGCAAGCAAATTTTAAGTGTAAATATTGAATAAAAAATAAACTTGAGAAATAAAATTTTACTCTATGAATAAAAAGCTACCATTTCTTCAAAAGGAAAAAAAAAAAAAAAAAAACTACAAAAATATGACAAATCAGTAACTGCCATTACATTTTATATTGTGAAAATCAAGATAGATATTATCTAAATTTAATTTAGACTATCAATTGTGTCATCTCAATTATGGTTGTATTAATTTGTTAGTAGTATGGTACATATTAATTTGTTATTAGTATAGTACAGACTGATTGATTTGTTAAAATTGGAATAAATAACCCTTATACTATACTTGTAAAAAATATGACTTAGCCTTATTTCAACAAACGAGTTATTCCACTAGATTTTGAAACTCTGAGTTCTTAGATTAAGGACATAAAAATTTTTAAGTCCTTTTTTTTTTATTAAAAGTGGGTAATAGTAGTAACTTAATCTGGTAGTAGTAACCAACTCAAACCTAAAATTTTTTGCATCCTCAGAATCAGTTTTAGTGTATTTAATGAGCTATAGCTTGTAAGTGGAATCGCGCAAATTAATATTAGTCTAGTAGAAAGGCAATATTAAAAGATGCATATTGACAATGGGCAATGTTATTACCCAGATCTACTAGAAAGAGCTCTGTACAGTTTAAGTTGTTGCTGCACATAGAGTTGAAAATTTTTTAACTTAATAATATAATAACGTGTTAACATTTCAGTGAGATAAATTTTTTTTGAAATATGGATTGGAAAAATGAGAATCTGCTGAGTGAAATTTAAGAAAATCGGACCCCTGAATTGGTATAATTAAAGCAGACAGAACTATTAATGCTTTCCCAAGTTTCTGAAAATTATTAATCAAATATTATTTCTTACAGAACTACTTTATACATTTAAAAACAAAATTTAACAGATTAAGAATTTTGAGCTAATGTTAACATTAAATTAATATTAAAGAAAAACCTGGAGTTAAGAAAATGTTTATTACTCTTAAGTCGATGAAATTCAAAGCCCGCTTCACTGGCTCTGCGTTATAAATCTTTAATAATAATAAAAAATTCGTCTGCATTAAAAAAAAGTGAAAAATACTTATCTGAAAAATAATAAAAGACAAGTAAATATAAACAAAAGAAATACATTTATTTACCTTCTAGGAATACTGCCCCTCGGAAGCTCAGCCTGAGTTTCTTGAATTCGTACTCTCTGAAAATCTACAAATCTGGACTTACTGACGTCCAATTGAAAACGTGTCCTGTTATTGCAAGCAACATTTCTACAAATAGTGGGCTGTAAGAGGTATTGAATATTAATATAAAATCTAGAATTAAGAAAGGGTTATAAATATCATTATACATACCAACGTATATCTAAATTGCTGCTCAACATCTTTAATGACTGTCTGACAATCCAAGCAAGTAAAAGTTCCACTGACCAATTCTGGATGAACAGGATGTGTTCGAACAACTTGACCACTAATGCGTAACAACGTTCCAATTTTAGAAGCTGTGAGTTCACGAATTCTAAACAGAGAAGGAAATTTTTAATAAAGACCATATAGCACAATATGACTTTATTTTGTTTTTATGGTCGAACCTCGACGGATCAGTTCAGAATTTTTCATTTTTCTACATGTAACGTTTCTGTCACAACTGCTATTCTTCTAAAAGGTTACAAATACCAGTTCAAATTGATTTTAAAACTAGCAGACTCTTGAGCCTATCATTCTAAAATAAATTTTTTTTTTTTAAAATTATGAGATATCAGACTTAATACTTAATATTTTATTTTTGAAGAAAAACAGCAACTGCTGATGCTAATGATGAAAAAGAAAGTGAGAATTTGTTACAATTTTGTGAAAAAGCATCTAACATCATGACTGATAGATGTTTGATGAAAATGTTGAAACTTGTTGATTGAAGTTAAGAAATGTTTTTTTTAAAATTGCAATTGAAGACCAAGACTAGTGGATGGAGCCACAATTAGTACAAACATTTGCAGTAGGTCTTCCAAAAAAAAAAAAAAAACAGAAAAAAAAAAAAAAAAAAAAAAAAAAAAAAAACTTTTTTAATTTTTACACACTTTAAAAAAAGCTGTTACAAATGTTGATAACTTATTGGTTGTGCAGAGATAAACATAGTATGCTAATTCAAAACTTCCCAATATTTTAAAGTTTAATATTTTATAATTTTGCATTATAATTTTTTGTCGTAACCACATAACTTTTTCAAAATTTTCATATCTATTACTTCATTTCTTTTCAAGCCATTATTAATTTTCGTTTTTCCTCTTAAATTTGTTGTTTTCCTGTATCTATCATTCACAGTGAATGATTTCATGAGAAATGACTGATCGAGGTTCTCCTGTATTAGTTATCAAAGAAAAACATAAAAAAGTATAATTACTTGTGTCTGGTAGGGATATCACAAAATCCAATGTACAACTCTTTATCATTATCTTCAAAAGCAGTTTTTTCATGCATGAAAACTTTAGTAGCACGGCATAAATAAGGATATACGCTAAATATTGAGGGAAAAAAAAAAACATTTATTAATAAATGTATAGATACACAAGTTCCTAGTGTTGCAACCATCAAGAAATCATGAGGACAAGGAAAACAGTACTTCCTCAAAATCTGTCAGTACAATGTTTTAAATCAGTTTAAAAAATTCTTTTTTCTTAAAAGAGCAGTTTGAACTATCAAAAACTTGTACAGTATTACTTGGCGAATCAAACTAGTTTAATTTGCTTATCAGTTTTATTATATTATATTGACTAATGTGCAGGGGCCCCCATCAGGGGAGAAGGTGGGCGCACTATGCGCCCACTTAAAGCTTGGGGGGGAATTTTTACACTAAATAAAACGAATAGTTTGGGGGGGGGGAATTTAGATGAGAGAATTTTTTTTTTTAATGGATAAATAAAAGAAGCAACTGGCCATTTTCAGGCATGCATAACTTGACTACAGGTGCAAAGCAAAGTGCATAAGGAAATTCTGGAAATCTACCTCACCCTATTTCCTGTCCACAGAGTATAGGGGTGCCACTAGTAATTGCTGTTTCCCCCTGTCTGCAAGTTGACATTCTCACATTCTTCCCCTCTAACAAGAATTTCTACTTTCTTGGAAAAAGGGGTGTCATGATTGTCGTCGCTCAAATGTTTCGGTCAAGATCAGTCGTGGTTCTTTCACAATCTTTGGAAATAGCGGTTTATTTCATAAAGAACATAATTTATGGTATGAGACTGAGGCGCATGTAAGCAACAACAATACGATGACAGGCTTTAAGAAACAATCAATTTTAAAGAAAGGCATTTTTAACGTTCCTCTTTTGATTTTCAAGATGTTCTTAGAAAATATCATCAATATCTCATTTCAAAGAGAAAGCTTCACAGGTGTTGATAGAAAAATTAGCTTGGTTAGAATGGCCCAGGAAAGAACTAACTGTGAGAAAAATAAAAATACACAATGAATATTTTGAAAGTTATTCTTAATTTCACAAAAGCATTATGAATAATTTTGCCTTTGACTTTTTAGCGACGGCGGTTTGGAGTTCAGTAAAAAAAAATACAATGCAACATAGGCAGACTTTTGTCGCCAGTACCCTGTGAATCTACAAAACATAACTATGTCATCATATGTTTAGCCAGCCTATTATTGCAAAGATATATACTTTTAAGTACTTTTTATTCGTTAAAGCTTCCAAAAAAGACCCTCCCATTGTAAGAAGTAACAAAGTATAAATTCTCAAGGGAAAAAAAAGTCTTACTAGGTTTATGTGAATAACTAATCTGACAAGTGGTATCAACTGTCACTCTACTGAGTATCAAGATTGAAGAAATAGATTGATTTCGGTAAGTGCAAAAAATATTAAGTATATATTCTTATTCTTATTAAGTATATAAAAATATTAAGTGTATATTTAATTATTACTAATATATGTCACACATTTATTTGTGCTTCCCCCCCCTTTAATTCTAAATTATTTACTCTTTGTAGTCGAGAGCTTCAAAATTATTAATAATGTTTTTATTATTATTATTACCACAATCATTAAAAAATTTTCAGTATTTTGATAATATATTGAAAACAATGAAAAAATCTAAAATTTTTGTTTTAATATAATTACCATATGAGGTAAAAATGTTATTAAAATCACTTACAGTTAGTTTCTCGTAGTTGGAAATAGAAAATTAAAAAAAAAACTGATCGCTAAGGATTAGAGCAAAAAAAATAAAAATAAATAAATAAAAACAATATTTTTTCAACACTTATTAATTTATAACGTTACATGCTCTTGTGAGTTAATATAAAGCGCTTTTTTATGGTTTTCTCTGAATCTCTCACATTTATATGTAGTTAATTTAAGAAGAAAAAAACTTCATTTATTCGATAAAAAAATGAATAAAATAAAAATTGATACATTGAATTTAAATAATGTATATTTTACAGTTAAAACGTGGAAGGCCTTATTTCATGGAATGTTATTTCATTTAATGAATAACTAATTGAGTCAGTTAAAATGTTCATCCAATTTTGCCTTATTTATTTGAATAACGATTAATTTCCCTGTTTGGACTTAATAACTTTAGCATTTTCATTTCTTATTATTATTTCCTTATTACTTAAATTTCATTTAATTTGAATTATTAATATTTAAAATTTTAATGTTTGTAAAATTTTAATTTCTAGATGACAGCATTATCATTCTACAATTTAATTCATTTAAATTTAATTATTTCTCTAATTTATTATTGTTTTCAAGAAGTCACCACTATTCTTAAAAAAGCTAAAAAGTAACTTTTTCTTTTCTTACGCATTAATCAGCTGAATTTGTTTTCTCCTGTTCTGTTCATGTTATGTTTGAGCCAGTGCTAACGTATTTTCGTTCTTGTGCTTGTAAAATGTCAACCACACCACAGTGTTAATTTCAACTAATGAGTTTAATATCTGGGACCAGCTCCCTCTCAATGCTGTCATTATTAAGTCATTTGCTAAAATTAATAAGGTAGGAAATTAATGTTATTTTGTTTCGATTTCATTTTGTGCTGAGTTACTTATATCTCTCTCGTGTATTAATTATCTGATTAAAAATTTGGTAGATAGTAATATAATTATTTGATTGTTAATTATTGATAAATTAAAAAATATGTATAGCAAATTTAATTAGAGTTTAATATGTTGAATAATAAATTGTTCTTATATATATAGTTTTGATTTGTCAAATTTAAATTGCTAGTATTCTTTTTTTTTCAAATGCATTTATAATTCTGCTCTATTGATTAACTATTGTGTAGTGGATAGGACATTGCAGATCGAATCCCAGCTAGGGCAGAGAAAAAATTCTACTCGAAAATAATACGTTATGTCAGAATCAATTAAGAACACCTAAAAAGACATTAATTTACTTTTTTATATTTTCTAAAATCTAAATATAACAATGTGTACGCATTACTTACGTATACATTACATGAGAGCATTTACTTTACTTTTTTTTTATTTTCTAAATACAACTTCGAATATTAATAATAATGGTAAAATTATTAATAATTTTTTAACAGAAATTTCCTGTGTAGCTAGGTTGTACATTAAATAAAAATTTAGTTAATTCGTTAAAATTAATAATAATATATAAATTACATTATTATTAACTTCATTTAATAAAAATAATTAAATTATTTAATTCAAGGGTATTAAATTAAAACATGTTTTCATTCAGGGTCTGATGCACATTCCATTTGAAATAAGGAGACAGATCTACTCGTATCTCTAGGATAGTCAATTGAGGGTTACAGTTTTAAGCAAGATCATGCCAAGGATTCAGAAAAATGCATACAAATACAAATGTTTAGAATTACTGTGCCATAAAATTATCAGGGGCGACAAATGGAACACTCATTGCAAACAAGCTCACAAATTTAAATTTAATAGTGGTGTTGAAATAAAGCGAAAAGTATTGGAAATAAAACATGCAAATGGGAAATGGCGGAAAGTTGATAGCCTATTTAAAGAAAACAGCTCATCTTCACGAAAAGCTGATTCAACTGTAGATGCAGCCCAAACAGAAGCAGTACCTTTGAAATCTGCCGAGTTTGTATTATCAGCCGATCCATGCAGCAAAGATAGCGCACCAAGTACTAAGGATACTATCGAAATAGATTGACTGCCAGTAAATTCTCCCGAGTTAGTAGAATCAGATTATTCATGTGCCAAAGGAGACACACCAGTTGATTGATACAGCATCGCAAGTAGAAGTCATCCTGGCGAAATCTCCCGAGTTGGTACAATCAGCCAATTCATGTACCAAAGAAAGCATATCACTCAATGCAGCAGAAGAACCCAAACGGAAAGAATCGTCATCTTCAAAGCCTTCAAAAAGAATATTTGCTCTTAGAACGCCTTGTTCAAACAGTGAAGACGAAAGTACGATTGAGGCTGAAAATATTTGGGCAGAAAATGACGCAATACACTTTGCTGGAAAGCGTTTGAACTCATATTCAATAACGCATTTGTTGAAAATTGGTGCATGTCAACCAACAGAGTTACATTTAGACTCCGGAGCAAGTGGCCGACAATTTTCAACTACCTGGTATAGAGCAAAACTACCAGATGGAACCGAAAAATGCAGAAAGTGGCTATCCCATAGCCCCGCCACACATAAGGCATACTGCATATATTGCATAATGTTTGGTGGCCCCAAAGCATCCAAAGTATGGACTGAAAGAGGATTTTGTGATATGGACCATGGGCTGCGAGATATCACGAGGCATGAAAAAAACATTGAACATATTGATGCTGAAAAGGCAGTTATCCGCTGGTTACGAGGGGAGCGCATAGATAGAAGGAATGCAACAATTCAAAACGTTATAGTTGAGCAAAATCGCCATGTTGTGAGTTGCATGATTGATTGCGCGGAATATCTTGCAGCAGAAATGAGGGCATTTCAAGGACATGATTCAAAATCAGGTAAATTTTTGAACTTGTTCAGGGTTATAGCGAAGCATAATCCTTATGCACAAAGTTATTTGGATAAACTAGACGCTGATCGCGAAAAAACAAAACGCATTGCGTCAAACCTCCTGAGTTGGCGCAATCAAAACAGACTTATCCAGGCAATGGAGTTATGCATCATCAATGAAATTGTTCCCAGTCTTAAACTACACAAGGTATGGTCACTCATTATTGATTGCACTCAAGACGTCAGCAAGAAAGAGGTGATGGTTATTATTGTTCGCTACCTAGAGAATTCATCGAATCGAAATGAACCACCAAAAGTAGTTGAGCGTCTACTGAAAGTATTAACACTCAAATCGTCCACAAGAGCGGCTATGAAAGAAATAGTTCTTCAGACTCTCAAAGAATCCAAAATTCCGCTAGAAACCCTCGTTGGGCAGAGCTACGATGGTGCTCTCAATATGCGTGGCGATTTCAAAGGTTTGAAAACACTGATCCAGGAAGTTGCACCAAAGGCTGAATATATTTGGTGCAGTAGTCACCGTTTCAATTTAGCGATAAACACAGTCGGTAAATCGTCGATTGAAATGAAGAGAGCCATTGATATGCTAGAAGACTTATACGTCTTTATGCCTGGCTTCAAACGGAATGCAGTTTTCGTGGAAGAGCAAGGAAATGGACAATGTCGGTCGTTAAAGCGAATCCAGACAACGAGATTTAGCAGTACTAAAGACGCTGTAACTACTATTCTAAAGACTTTTACTACTGTAATTTCTACATTGAAGAGAATAATTGGAGATCCGCACATGGAACATGAAACCATTACTAAAGCGACTGGTTTGCTGCACAGAGTACAAGATATCAACTTTGTTGTGTCTCTCCATATACTGGATAAAATTTTTACCATTACATCCCCTGTGACAATATTAATGCAGGGAGTTGCTGTCGACCTGGCCCAAGCAGCCCAGTTGCTTGAAATTTGCAAGACTGGCATCAGGAAATTAAGAGAAAATGTGGACACATCGTGGAAAAAAATATGGGAGTTATCATGTACATTTTCCGAAACTCATGGCATTGATACCGAGATCAATCGGAGACAAAGGACAGTTCCCCGCATGCCTGGTGAAAATTGCCGCGATTTCATGGAGAAGAATTACTAAAAACGAGTTTATATATTGTGGCTTTGGATGGTTTGAGCATTCAACTTGAAGATCTTTTTCCGGAAAAAAATTTGACTTTGTACCGTCAAATGAGTCTTTTTAGCGAAAAAAGTTTAAGATCTTTGACATTCAAAGCTACAAAAGATGACATAGGCTTTCTATGCAATAAGTACGGTCTCGATGCTGACGAAGCCGTTAATGAACTGGAGAACTTTAGAGATCTTTATCTTGAATTGGGAGAAGATGACAGAGAAATTCATAAGGAATATCAAAATGGGCGGTTCTTTATAAGGATTGGAGGAAGTGTGGATTTTTTCCACCACTGAAAGTAGCTTTCGAAATTTCCGCATTTCCTACTATAACATGCATTTATAAGATCTTGGCCATTTTACCAGTCACAAGTTGTTCAGCCGAAAGAGCGTTCAGCAGGCTTAAAATCATCAAAAATAGATTGCGGTCCACCACTGGCACGAAGCGTCTTAACAGTTTACTGATAATTGCTGCAGAAAAGGATATATTGCAGAAAGTGTCGACAGATCATATTATTGATACTTTTGCCATGAGCTCGGAAGTCTTAAAGAAATTATTATTACCAGCCAGTTCTCTTGACTAAAGCATCAATAATATGATTTGTTGAGACTTTTTTAGATGTATCGTGTACGTTTTAACCCTTACAGTCACTATCTTTATTCAGCGATCAAAGACAAATATTTTTATGAGTTCTGTGCTACTTTTTACCAAATTAAGGGGAAAATATAAAAAAAAAAATCTTATCTATATAATGAAACAATTTTGTAAAATATAATGTGCATGGTTATTTATTAATTACCAAAATTTGCAACAAATGCATTATTTGCTTTGGTTACTTTTGTACATTGTTTATGAATGAGACTTATATATGCCTAAAGATTTTTTACAGTTTGAAAAAAAAACAATAAATATCAACTTTTGTTTATTAAAAATGTCATTTGCAGTGAATCAAAATGGGCAATGAAAATTTGTTTTAAAAAATATGTTTACATTCTTAACGGTATAAAGAACCATTTGCATAATTTTTTTGTTAAAAAACGGCGATCGACGGGGCAAAAAAAAATCTCGAAATCGTGTCCATTATAATGGACAGGGTTAACTGTGCTAAAATTCCCAACTCTTTGTGATGATTGCTGCTTGCCATTTGCTGCATTGTTTGGTAACTTCAATAAACTTATTTTTTTTTAATTATTAGTTTAAAACTTCGGAGCTCATTAATCTACAAGTGCCATCAGTAACTTATCATTTATTGTAATAGTTTTAGTCAGCCCATTTTCAATTATTTTTTGTGCCGTCTTCTTTAATTTATTTATTTTTGCCTTAAACATATTTTCAGCATTCACAATCAGGATCAAGGTCTGCATTTGTCATATTATGAGTAGAATGCAAGCAAAGTAGCACTATTTCGAACAAGCTAACATGGAAGGGGGAAGTTAGCAAATTTTTTTGGGGGGGGATGAATGCGCCCAAGAGCTTGGGGGGGGGGGGGCACTGCTAATGTGAATCGATTGTTTAATTCAATAATGGATACTTTTTCATGACAAATAATAAAGAACACTTTAAATTACAAAGCTTCTAATTAAGAAAAAAAAATTAAGGTAAAGAGTAAATCAACATTGAAAGAAAAGAAAGATCATGCAGCCAAATCCTTCAAAGGAATGAAGTGCTCGGGATTTTTTTAAAACATTTCTAGACACACTACTCTGTGACAGTGTTAACATTAATTTGCCGTGCTCTCCCATCTGAAGCGATTAAGATTGAAAGAATTTAATTTACAAAACTCATTTTGAAACTTAGATGTTTCACAACAAAATATAAATAAA
This sequence comes from Parasteatoda lunata, assembly GCA_949128135.1. Classification (NCBI taxonomy): domain Eukaryota; kingdom Metazoa; phylum Arthropoda; class Arachnida; order Araneae; family Theridiidae; genus Parasteatoda; species Parasteatoda lunata. Next base: position 69,074,090 of record OX421971.1, read on the forward strand.
ATTTGAGGGCACTTAGCAATATGAATTATAAAATCTTCTTTAATAAAATGACATATGTTTTTGAAGGGGGAAAAAAACAGATTTTTTTTAAATGCTTTCAATCTTTAACATTATTACTCAATGTGTAAAGTTTATTTATTAACAATAAATTTATACTTTAAAACTGGTTTCCAAAACTTCCTTGAAACTACATCTTAAAAGAATAATGCATCAAAATTTTTAAAAGTATATCAAAAGCTAAAACGTCCAATGACTTCATGGACAATATAGTATATATACTAGATAGGAAAGTTTTTTGACGGTTTTAAATTTTATGTTAAAATAATATAACATTTAACAAATTTATTGAAAAAAATTATCAAAAGCAGAGCTGCCTACATGCAGCATTGCAAGAAGTAAAATGCATAGTAAAATTGAATTTCAAATATGTAAAAAATACATACGAATTAATAGAAAAGCTTTTATTTTTTAAGTAATCACCATAGAGTTAAAATACTGGCGTAGAGAGAGTAGATTAACCCCCGACACGTGAACAAGATGAAGCTGCCTGACTGAAGCCAAAACTTGAAGGTTGACTGAAACCGCGTCTATTCCCGTCTATTCGTTTAGCATTGCGATCGTCCGATGAAATTAACTGTCGGTCTTTTTAATTCAGAAATAAGAATGGCACAAAAGTCCTGAGCATTTTGCTGCACGGAGAAGTTTTCCAGGGGCTGTCCGATAACTTTTTACAAGAAAGGGCAACATTTTTTTTCACTTTTTGTATTTTAAAATTTTTCCAATACTCAGTCATGCTCTGATAATCATGTTTTATTTGCTTTAATAATAATTACCCTTTTTATTTGTTCACTTTTTTTACACTTAACAAAAGTTATTGTTTCTTAAACTTTAAACTTAAGTATATTTCAATATATACTCTATTTTTAGGTGAAATATCTGCAAAGCTTTGTTGGCTTACTTGGCGAGATACTTCAGCGCCAAGGAACAGTTCAGAAAACTTTCGATTTTGTTTTAGATATCTTTAAATGTCGATATCATTTCTATATATTCTGAAGATTTTGTAATCTTTACCTCTTGATTACTAAAATCCAATATTTATCTTGTTCAGAAATGCATCCAATAAATATATATATTTAAATAAAAAAATATCGTACATAAGAAGTTGTGTTTTTTAAATTACATAGGAATGCTTAAAAAACAAATTACTTATATATTCTTATATGTTTGATGAATAACTAAATTCTATGAAATATTTTTAGTATTTAAATATAAAATAGTGTATAGTAGTCTTAGTGTTAATTTTTAATAAAATTGTATAATTCTGTTACTATACATAAAATGAATACAAAATTATGTACTATTTATAAAATAAATTAAGGTACATTTAATATAATCATTAAGTACTTGTTTATCTTCTTTTTATTTAAAAATAGTTGCTATATTGGAAATACTTTATTTTACTAGTATATTAAAGTGTAGAATTAGTATGATTAGTAGTTGATTTAGTGCAACAAATTCAGAAAACATAACATAGAAGTGGCTAAGTTGTATAGGAGTAAATTAGTGCAGTGTACTAGCATGTGGTGGATTGGTATGGAATAAACTGTTCAGACGGCCAAGGCTAACAGCTGGCTGTGGTGCAAAGATTTAGCATGCTGAACCTTTCATGTAAAATTTCAACTGTTTTTACCTTTGTATAGAATGCATATATATTTTATTTGCCAGCTGGCTAAAAGATATAGTTTTAAATGCATTTACTAATTTTAAGAAAATTAAATTTTTTATGAAGGGGCATTGTAATTTTCTTAATATCTATAAAATGATTAAGGTTTTTTTATTTGTGAAAGAAAATATTTTTAACTGTTACTTTTTAAGTTACTGGTTTTCTGTATAAAAATTATTAAATATATATTGACCTATAATAGTTGCATAAATTTACCTCATAAAAAGTTGCATAAATTGCAATTTCTATCACAACAAAAGTAAGGTATTTTAATTATAAGTTCGTTATTAGTTTCAATCTACATTTAGTACAAAGTAAAAATTCTAATTGTTTTCTCTTTTATTTAAGTATTTTTTGTTTAAATTTCAAAAGGTCTTTGTAATAAAAACATTAAAAATTTTTTTTTTTTTCTGAATATAGTAATAAATATAAGTGGTGCAGAATATGGTTTTTTATTTTTATATAATGAATAAATTTTAAGGAATAGTGTTAAGGGTAAAGACGAGAACTACTTAAATTTTTTAATAAAGGCAGTACTTTAATAAAAAATTATCTGTTAAGAAAAAAAAAAAAAAAAAAACTCCTTATGTTTTAAAAACTCATTTAATAATATTAAAAAAATGTGATTAACGAAAATATTTCTTCTCTCTCTTTCAAATGCTGCGATTATTTGCGCATCGGTAATATCGAAATAAAGCTGGTTAAAAAATTTTGTGCACCAACATTTGTGATACTGCGTCAAGTATTGCACTCTTTCCATCGTGTTATTTTAGCTCTTTACTTGCTATCTGTGGCGTGTCTTTTTGGAAGGAATAAATCTTGGTTCATCTACCTACTATTTCAACTTTATCGTAATCACTAGGAAGGGTATTTTTTCTTTCAGAATTTTTGTTTTAAAACATCTGTTTCAAGCAAAAGTGTGTTGTATAGCCATTCATTTCAGTGCATACATAACACTGTCTCTCAATATTTTGTTAATCTTTATTGCCTTATTTGATAAAAAAAAAAAAAAAGAAGACCAGGGCAGTTTTTCTTAAGTTTCTATTGTCGCTTCATGTTTTCTGCACATATACGGATAGCTAAAGTTTTACTGTGTGACATATTTTTAGATGGTATGTAAATGTTCAGTTCTTGTGATAACTTGACAGGATCAAACCATGACTGGTTATTTCTTTATTCAGGGTCTCAATTTTCTGATACATGCATGATAAATGTATCAACTAAACGTAATTAGCAACAATACCAGGGGTCTGTTCTTAACGGAACCTTCACAAAATATCTTTCCATAAAAACGAATCCTTCACAAAATATTTTAACTTAAAAACGGACCCTTCTCAAAAAGATTTTTCTTTTAATCGGACTCTTAAATTTTTTTTTTTTATCTTCATTATTTTGGTAATCAAATAAACCCTTCGCAGGGGCGAAGACAAGAGAGACAGGTGTAAACAAATAAGTTTTGTTTTCGGCAGACGCTTCTTCCTTTATTCGTTCGAAATACATATTCTGTGTTCAGCAGTATAGGCTAAACAACAAATATTTGTATGTTGCATCGATAATTTTGAAGCAGCAATTGCTGTTTATTTTTGAGAATTTAATTTTTTATTATTATAATTTTACAGAGCTGAGCATAATCTTGTATCAATTTACAATTTAAAAACACCTTGAAATTTTTTTTTTTACACAAATTCATAAATACCCTATTTGCACAAATTCATAAAAGAAGGACCCTGGTTGAAAGAATGTGACTTAACGCCTATTTTATATTCACAAATTACGAGTAATTTTTTCACAATTTTACAAAAACCGGACCTTTTACAAAATGTCTGGACAGACCCCTGAATAACTAAAATGTTAATTGGATCAAGTAGCAAATTCTTTAAACATTCTTGGGGAGTTTTTAGAAAATTGCACAATATAAACGTTTTTAAGTTTGGTAGTAAAGATTCTAATTTTTGATTAAGATTTTAATTTTAACAGAGTTTTTTACAAGACACTATTTGCCTTTTTTTTTTTTTAAATCTTACATGCTGATTAAAACTCTGGCTTTAAGTTTCTATTTATGTTTTTCTTTGGAACCATGCTTTCGGTAGCAAAGGCTAGTTTAAATGATAAAAATTAAAAAGTTTTCAGTTTTAGTTGGGATTACATTTTTGATAATTGTTCCTGGCAAATGATTTATTGTATTATAAGAGTTAAGTTCAGTTGCTTTTTTTTTGTTGTTTTTTTTATCTAGTAAGAGCATTTCTTTTTTGAGACTTTCTACTTTTAGTTTTTCTAACTGAACCAAAATTATATTTTGTTTAAGCTCCCTGTTCGCATTGTGGTAGTCATGGTGTCAAAAAATTTCATAACTTTTTTAAAATAACTCTGCAGATTCTATTTTCTCTTTTAATTCAGAATTAATGTGGACATTGTCTGCAAATACTTAATACTGTCCAATACTTAAGTTTGATCTCCTGTGTTAAAGTAAAATCCACTGAAGTTACATCCACTACATCCTACACTACATTAGTTACATCCACTGAACTATCCACCATATATGGTTGGAAGCACTCCTCAAGCTTCTGTTTCACATTCATTCACTATCGATTTTATATCCGTAGATGATCAAGATGTTGGCTGGCACAGCAAAACCATAGTTTAATATGAAACAGATTATTTCACAAGAATATTAAAAAGTTTCCTGAAAGTTGCAACTCCTGCGTGACAGTAGAAATTAAATTAATTGCCATTTGCATCCAAGTTCCCCTTACAGGTTATATATGGACGAATCTTAGGAATCATGAACCTATATGTCTTCAAACCGCACGTCAAACCGTAACCATCGAAAATATAAGAAGAAAAAAAAAGGTACACAATCCAATTCTGCAAGTTTTATGTTAGTGATATTCCAAAAGCTTATTTAAAGTAGAACAAACTTGTATCATTAGTTTAACTTGTAACTCGCAGAATTGGACTGTATGCCTTTTTTTCTCCAATTTTCGATTCTAAAATTTGGTGATAAACTTTAAGAGTTTGCAAACGTCAATATTCACAAAAACTACATTCAAGAAAATATTATAGTACAGCTGAGCTACTAAATTATGTTTTTAGTGATTTTCAGTTTTTTTTAAACAGAATACAAATTGAAAAAAAAAAAAAAAAAAATGAAAAAAAAAGTATGTTAAACACTCTAAGCGACACTCTTGAAACAGTGTTTTCATTACAGAAAAAATATGGGAGAGAATTTCTCACCCTTTCTCAAAAACAGGGTGAGATTTCAAAAATTTTGTGAGATTTCTAAAAATTAAAAAAACACAAATAGACTTTGAATTTTTTTTTCTTCTTTAATTATAATATTTAACATCTTCTATTTTTTTAAATTAGAATATTTTGCTGTAACATCATATGGAAAATGTTCTATGTCTACTTTTTCATCAGCTATTCTCATTAGGTTGCTCAAATGCTTATCAGTCAATCTGTTACGATATTTTGTCTTAATTCGATTTTGGGTGCTAAAAGACATTTCAACAGATGCTGAACTATTCGGAATCACTGAATAAATTTGCAGCATTGTGCACACACTTTCCCATCCTCTACATCTGCCAGTATACGCTTTTCAATTACTTCTGCTGTAGAATAGTGAAGCTAGTTTACTATATTTCCATGTACATATTTTATGCTAGGTCTTCCAGCATAGATTTCACAGCCTTCAACTTTTGCAAATTGCTGTAAATGGTAATTCATTAATAGCTAAAATAGAGCTGACCTGAGACAACTTATTATAAGGGTTTCATTTTCATTTGTCACAAAAAATTTAAACGTCTTGCATGAAGAAATCTTACCTCCTGTGAACACGTGATTGCAGAGAAATGTGTTCTGAAAGGGGTTCAGTTCTTTGGGGGGATGTTGTTCTGCTGTTCACACTGGTTCCGAACAATACTGGTAAATAAGGAAACAGCTAGATAACAGGGACCGGTGTTCAAAATAATGAAAGATCAAGGTAGAAAAGTGAAACAGATTTTTTTTAAAATGGTGCAAGACGAAACTTTTCCCAAAAAGCGCGAGATTTGCGGATTTTGAAATTGATATCGCGCGAAATTCGCGAGGTAATAATTCTTTAATGCGAGAAAAGGAAAAAATATGTGAGATTCTCGCGCTGTAGTGAAAACACAGTTGAAAAGTTGTCAAATGTAGGATTGAAGTAAGAAATGAAAGCCTGTACGTATCTTAAAGTTAGTAATGCATAGTTATTCCTGTAATTTTATTAGAATTAATTTTCGTATATTATGTTATACATTTATAAGAAAAGTTTGAAGACATATAGGTTAATGATTCCTGAGATTCGCCCATATATATATATATAAACATAAATAGCAAAATCACGGACATGAACCCCCCTAATTTATAGTAATATGTTAGGTAAAGGCAGAAAAAGACTATAACTAAACATTGAAAAAGTTTAATAAAAAAAGTATAACAATTACTGAGCATCAAAAGCTGAGAGTAGTTTATAGGCAGGATTTCAGGAAGTAGAATCCATAGTATAAAATTGAATTTAAATTATATATAAAAGCTATCAACGTTGAAGTTCATGGGCAAAGGAAGATTCCTTTGTCGTCGCTCTGCTGTAGATATTGAGACGTTCGTCTATTAGAGTACGTCTGGTACAGAAACAGAATCAAATAAAAATCCACATTAATATGAAATAATTATTTTCCTTAATCATCATGACATGGAACCAATGTTTTTTAATATTACAATTTTTACAACCAAAATTAAAATTTGTTGACTATTTTTGTCATCACAGTAGTAGACGGATTATGGGTTAGATTCCCCTTTCTAACCGTGGTAATTTTCTCTCTCTATGTAACGTATAAATGTGGGCTAGTTCAATCAAAAAACCCTCCATGAAGGCAAATCTCTCTGAATACTTGATCCAAGAGTTCCCTTGCCTTCTGGGTTGAGTTCAAAATCACCAGGATATGAAGTTGAACAGTGGTAGTCGTAAGCTGAAAATTAGGTTGGCTGTTCAACGAGGGTTATAAAATAATATAATCACGACAGGTCATAATGCACAAATATTCCCACAGAAACAAAACAAAAAAAACTAACTCTAGATTTATTAGCCTTAGTCAGATTTTAAGACAGTTTACAATAGTTTTCAATACTTTTTAAAAGGTTCTTGATGTTTTATGTCAAAAACCAGTTCTTGACGTCAAAACTCTAACCTCGGATACAAATGATATCATAATCATATTTATAACTGATTGACATTATTTCCTTCTTGGCAGGCAAAATTGAATAAAAAGTTCTATTAAGAAAAGCTTATTTTAAAACTTACCGGTGATATTCTGTTTGAATTGTGGTAGCAAGATCTTGATTATATCTGTTTACATCTTCAAAACTCACATGCAATGTATTCCTTTCTGGCCGAGAAAGATCCTTTATATATTCCAAATATTTTGGCAAACCTTCATCATTCATATACCTTAAATTTGAAGAAAATAAAATATCTATAAGGGAAAGAAATTTATAACTTTCTATAACATAAAAATTAAATATGTAACAATTTATATATTCAGAATTCAGGATACCTTCAAAAAATATAGAAAAAATTTAAAAACTTTGCACAGGCTTTATCATTTATTGGAAAAGTTTAGACCTTACACAAAAAGCACTGCATTTTAGGGAACATCATTATTAACAGATAAAAAGAAATAAAACTCTTTGCAAAAAAATTTATTTTGATATAAATTCGTTTCACACTATAATTTTTTTATGAAGATGCTTAAAATTTCCTTTAATTTTCATAATTATCAAGGGAAAATTTGTAATATTTAAACAAAATATCATAACTAATATAAGTAGTATCATAAAAAAAGGTAAAACATACTCTGATAAAAAATCCAAGAATAACTTTTGAACTTGTTCACCAACAGCATCTTTTTTCCGCTGAAAATTAGTTTGTGTATTCGTAACGTCCATTTTTCACAGCAAAATAGTTTGGCTAGATTTATTTTTAATTTGACAGAAAACTTATCAAAACAAAGCTACGCGAATAATAAATACACTTCGCGCTTTCGGTTCCCGCGTTTTAAGAAAGATGACGATTAAATATCAATATTCTCTACCCACAATATAAAACTTTTTAAATAAAAATAACTTCAAAAATTATTAATAGACTTCAGTTTACGGACCAAACATATAATTCTTGTTTTTTTCCGAAAAATATAAGTGTAAAAGGAATTCTTATTAATTTAAGTTTTAATTACGGAAAAAAATGATTCTTAAAATGGCAACGAACCCACCTTTCTTGTTGAACAAGTGAGCATCGTTTCTTTTAAAACGCTTTCGCAAGACCGTGTCTTGAAAAAGTCAAACAGGCGACATGGAAAAGAGAATTGAATTAGAAAAGCGTGGTCGTTCTCCGGCACAGGCAAGTGAAAAAAAAATTTTTTGGCGAACTGTTGCACTTATTTTTTTGCAAAAAAATCTTTTTTTTTTATGTTACCTGATTGCCAGACGAATGTTAATTTAGTTTCCGAAATAAATCCGATACATTTTTCTTATGGTAAATCAATGGCGAAGTCCTATGCTCCTTTACTCACGTATGCTAAAAAAAGTTGTTCCATACATGTTTCGGCGATTCAACTTTTCATTTGATTAAACTTGTGTCTTGTGTTATGCTTGGAATTAATAATTATATTTTTATCACATATTTATCTGAAGTTAATAAATTTTGCTTTGAGTTAATTCATATTGATAGTTTTTCATATGTGTCGTTAACTTCATTATTTGTTTTGCACCTTAGTTGGGGTCAGACTTGTTATCTCTTAAAAGATTTTAAATTTTAAGATTAGTTGAGCTGTCATGAAGTGAATTTAAGGTTCATAAGATTTTTATCGATTAAGACATTCTAATTAATTTTTGTTTTTACTTTTGGTTGCTAATAAATAAATTATGTTTTCTTGAATTTTTTTATTTTTTATGGCGGGAGGAGCAACTTGAAAAGTTAGAATATATCTTCTATATGATATGGATTTGATTCGTTTGATATCATTTAAAAGTATCTTAATTTTGTTTTCGTGATCAATTAAATAAAATTAAAAATTAAGTTCTTATATTTTACACTTTAATTAAGCGTGTATTATTGTGTGTTTGATTGTTATAGTATTTGATTTATAACGGCACCCAAATCAGGTAAGACAAGTTTCTTCCGCAGTACAGGAAAGAAAATGGGTTTCTCCTAGCACAAGTGAATAAAATGGAAAAGATTATTTATAAAAAAGAAATATTCCCGAAATATCAAATGTTAGAATAGTTTCTTAAACTGTTATGCAGTTTATTATTGATGTCTAGTATAAGTAATATTTTCTATTGATTCCTTTTTTTCCTGTCTTCTCATTTACTACATCAATTTTAAATGATTAATAAATCTTGAAAAACTTTTTTTGGTGCTAACTAACTTTATTTTTTTTCTTCCTATTTCTAACATTTAACACTTTTTTTTCTGATCATTGTCAAAATATAAAATTTTGGTGTCAAAAATATTAAATTATTTAAAAATATATGTAAAATTGCAATTTATCCTGTCCATAAATTTTTAGTTATTGGAAATAAAAATGCAAAAATAATCATCTTATAAAGAAACTGCTCTACAGTCATTTTATTCATTATGTAAAATCAATTTTCATTTATTCCCATTATCCCCTCTTGTTATCAAAGTTCAAATTTCATTTTTTTATGAGTTGGTGCAAAATTCAGAACTATTCTTTCGACGGATGTTAAGTTGTATAGACTAGGATGTAGGCGCATGAGTCAAGATTTATGGGAAATATTCATGTATAGTGTGCCAAAAGAATAACTGCTCACTGAGAATAACTTTCGATTTAATGATCAGATCTTCAGATTCTAGAACTCAATCTTAATGGTTCGAGGGGGGGACCACAAGTTAGTTTAATTAGGGGGTGCTAACTAATTAGTGCAGACAATAATTTTAATTACAAAATCGGACAAAAAAAAACATACTTTCACTTGATAAATACACCTCTTTTTAACGGATTCAGGTTTTTAACCCTCAAAATATGGAGGGTAGCTGCAAATTGAACAATTTGGTCCCAAAAATTTGGTCAGGAGAGCAATCCAAAGTTTAGACCCCTTAATATTAATTTTACTTTTTGCGAATTTCCCTATGTTTCGAAAACTTTTTAAGCGAATTAAAAAAGTTTTGCCCCACAATTATAAAATTTGTCTATCCAAAGATAATTCATACAAAAAGTAACTTAGTAAATATTTATTTTGTTTAATAAAGGTCAAAAATTCTGAATTGTAGGGTATACAAATTTCTGTATCATTTTAAAGAATATAACTTTAAATGGCAAAATTTGAGAAAAATCGGTAGAATAGTTCCTGAGAAATCGAATTCTAAATATCTGACTAATAATTTTTGTAAGTTTTGCATTTATGTTCTGACAGTATAGTTGCTCATCAAAAATGTTTTTTTTTTTTTTTTTTTTTAAGAAATGTTTTTTTTTTTTAGATAATTATTTTAAATTTGATGATAAAATATCCATTAATGGCAAAAATAATTCTCTTATCCTCAACAAATGGTGCTATTGCCAATACTGGAGTACGTTTAGTGTGTATAGTTTAATTATGAATAATGGTTTTAAAAAAATCTTCTTTAAATTAATATTTATATAAATCTTTTTTACTTGCTAAATGTAAGTCCTTATATTATTTCCAATTTTGAATTTCTTCTTTTTGACTTACATGATTACGCATGATGTATCAAAACTCTACTCGTAGCCTAGAAAATGTCACTAGTAAAATCTGTTATTTTATTTCCCCAATGTTGGCAGGTGTTGGACCAATCAATTTTTATTGATGGTGCGAACTCTAGTCATAAATCACTGGCTCTCTCTATTTGATTTTTATAAGATTTTTTTTTTTTTTTTTTTTTTTTTTTAATTTTCAATAATTAAAGAGATTAAATTTATATTTAGATATTTATAATTTTTATATATAGATATTTATATTTAGATAATTATAATTTTAGATATTTTGATTATCAGTACCAATATTTGGGTGTTTTGATATTAGTAATAGTCAAAACAAAAGGGGATTTAATGTCAAATGATGAAAGAATGTAATTGTTTGATCATTTGTAATTTTAAATGTTCTTTTATTTATAATTACTGCATATTAATAATATTTTTTACTCTGAAACTATTACAATAAGTGTTCTTTAACATGACGGATAAAAACTGTCAATTGTAAAAAATTGGCAACCTAAGCTGCATGAGTTTTGCTATCAGAGACAACAGTTAACCAAATATTGGTCTCTAGCTGGCATCTTCAGTGGGAATACCAAAATTATAATTCTGTATATTAAAATTGTTCGTATAAAAAAGTATTAAGTTTTTTGAATAACAAGTTACCTGTTTTTGTTTCAGATTAAAGAATTGAATCTTGATAACTGTCGGAGTACTCAAATAGTTGGTTTAACAGATGAATTTGTTAATTTGGAAATTTTAAGCCTCATCAATGTTGGTCTTGTTAGTCTTAAAGGTTTTCCAAAGTTGCCAAATTTAAAAAAAGTATGTATAAGCAGCCAAAGCTTCCTTTTCCTCCCCCCCCCCCTATTTTTTAAAAATTTTGCTGAATTTGTATCCTGCTCTTGAAATGTTTAAAGTTTTGTTTTAATGCAAATTTAAAATGTTATCCAACATTTCTCAAAGATAGCATTTCATTTGAATGTAACAGTTGATTAATTAAAAAAAAAAAAAATGCCATATTCAAATAAATGGGATATGTTCCTTTCAAGCACTGGTTTAAAAAAAGATCTTATGTTTCAGAGTTTTCTGTCAAAAGTATTAAACACTTTTAAAAAAAAGTTTAATTAACAAATGAAATTTTTTATTAAATGAATATCGATTAAATAAATGTAAACTTTGTTTTAATTTTTTAAAAATATAAATTGCTAACGATTAATTGTACCTAGACTTATCAGCATCCTCTTTCGTACCTAGACTTAACAGTAATTTTGGCTTAGACAGACTCCTGTTGTTAAGGTACATAATATAAATAAATTAATGTCTTAGAATTAATGCAAAGAAACATGAGTAACAAAATATTAGATCAATATACGTCGATTGCCAATAGATTTGAAAATATCTATAATAGCTGAACACTCAGCATCAGTCAATTTTTCTCGCCCATTTACAATAATATGCAAATGTCTTTCGAGTGTCTTTTGTGAAGGGTCCGATTAAAAGATAAATTCTTTTATGAAGGGAAAGATATATTTTATGAAAAGATATTTTGTGAAGGGTCCGTTAATGTACCCAAATTTCTTCTAAACAGACCCCTGGTTTCACACAATTGTGTTTAATCAATATATTGACACTCCTACTTAATGCAGGAAGTCTATGTAATAATAGAAAAACTCATTCAGGTAAAGTCTTCAGATTTTTTTTTAATTATAGAAAAGAAATAGAACATATGTATTAAATTTTTATGCATTGTCGTGTGACTTGTATATTTCTTTATGTATACAAAGTATATATTTTTTATTAATCCACAGAGTAATGAAGTTATACAAAATTAAGAATTGTTTTCTTAAAAAATTTTAAGATTTTGTTTGAAAAGTTTTATTCAGTTCTTAGATATTCTTAATTTGATGATGCCCTTTCAGAATCTCTTTGCAACAAGGATGCATATTTTTTTTTTTTTTTTAATTATGCCTTAGGTTTATAGAACAACTAAAAATCACTCTTCATTTGTTTGAATTTGCTTTTCAAATATTGCAGTAAATATTTTACAAGGATGAGATTTTTCCACTTTTTAGCAAATTTCTGACTTTGTCTCTCAAATTTCAACCTTTTTATCAAAAACTCCGATTTTCTAATTTTTTTTTAAAGTAAGTAATCCGCTTTTTATGAAAATTCAGCTGTTGAAATGAAATAATTATATTTATTTCCGATTTTCAAAGTTAAAATAGAAAATTCAAACTACATAGTTACCAACCCTTCTGCGTATCTACTCATTTGATCTATTTTCTCTGCTTTCACGCACAGAAAATGAGATTTTTTTGCATTTTTACCTCCCCCTGGATAGCTCGTATTTTGTTAATCCAGATATCACTGCATCGATTTTCGTATTTACCTAATTTGAAAGTTGCGATTCTTATTCATGCGATTCCAGCATCGTACTTTGCCATTCTTATTTACGAGATTCAAAAATCCTATGTAGTGATTCATATTCAAGCAAGTTTAAAATCCAATGTAGCGATTCGTTTTTCCGGTTGTAATATCAAACATTGATGTTCGTATTTTCACGTGATGTAAAAATTAGGCTTGATTCGTATTTACGAAATCTGAAAATTACACATCACGATTTGTATCTTCATATTTTTGAAAGCCATGAATGCTAGTGGCATTCTTATGTAGATGAATATTTCTGATTAGTTAAAAATTTTATTCAGGGCATTATTAAAATTATAAACATTTATAAGTCGTATAAATTTTTTAGTTTCTGTAAGAAAATAAATATATCAACTGTTATTTTAAAGGTTTTGTTGGAGAATTTTAAGCTAATTAAAATCTTTACTTTGAGAAATAAAAAATAAAAAAAGTCTTAATAATTTAATGTATTTGTTGAAAAGTTGCTATTAAATGTTATGTTTTATATTATGTGTATAGACTATTATTAAGTAATCTTTTTTTTAGTTGGAACTAAGTGATAACAGGATCTCTGGGTGCTTAAATTTGCTACACGGAAGTCCGAAACTAACACATCTTAACCTCAGTGGAAATAAAATAAAAGATATTGAAACACTAAATCCATTGGTAAGTTATTGAAATACCTTAAATCTTTTAATGTAAGTTCGAATTAGTTGCACTTTTTTATTGTAAATAATTCCTATAACTGTAGGAATTATTTACAATAAAAAAGGTCAGGATTTGATATTTTGTTCTATAGGCTTGGTGTCAGATCAGACTCCCTATTATCTGTTCATGCCTTTGACTTTTCAGTGTTTTTGTGATCCCAAAAAAACCCATGCTGGTTGTTAAGCTCAGTGTGGGTTCTGGGTGAAAAATTAAAACTTGAAGTATTGTGGGTTGGGCATGCTCCAGTAGTATTGTTGGATCAATGCTAGTATGAATTCCAAACTTTCACCACCTTTCAACTACATTACGGCTTCAAACTTTCAACTACATTACGGGTCAGTAGTGTAGCCGTAAAGCAGCTTTCACTGAAAATTTAATATTCATAAATAATTTTTTATCTTAATTTGCTATAATTTATTAATAAACTATTGTTATTTGTACTGTTTTACACGATTTTAGTTCTCCTTCATTAAGGTTTTTCAAACATAAGTTACTATTTATTGACTCTTGCATTCTTATTTAAGATTTTGGATCTTATTCAAAATTTACTTAGCTAAATGTATGATTAGGTTACCATCAAAAAAGTAGGATAGAAAGCATTTTGAGATATTAAGACTATAATTGCGCAAGACCAGTATATAATGATTTAAAAAAATGTTAAAAAGATTGTAGGAAATAAATGCATGAGACAGTCAAAACCAATGAACAGCATTTTCTTTTTCTGAAATTTTTTTGAAATAGTCATTTTTTGTGAGGCAAAAGTTAGAAAAAATATAAAAGCGTTTTTCAAACTCAGGCAAACGAGATATTTTTGTTCTAGAGCCAGTTCTATAATAGCATTTTTCAGTCTAAGGACACTTGCACAGCAGATAGACCTATAAAAGGCATGATCAAATGTTTAGACAGGTTGATTATTTTGATAATTTTTATGTAATAAACATCAGTGTTATAGGCGTTAAATACTTTTAATCAGTCGACTTAGTTATTAATTTGGATGAAATTAAATACTTTTAAATATTAGAATTATTTCAAAGTTGAAGAATGCTAAACTGATTTATTTATTATTTTTTTTAAATCATCGAAAAATTAAAAAAAACAACTTTTTTTTCTTCCCATTTACGTAATATAGTAAAAGTTTATTTTTAAACGTAAATTCTTTAAATAAATAGAAAGAGAAAAATATTAAATATTTTGTTGAGTAATATAAGTGCAAATTCCTTGAAAGAAGTTTTATAGAGGTTAAACAAATCCATAAACTATTTTTTGTGTGTTTGGTTTTGACCTGAAATTAAAAAGAATTTAATGCATACTAATTTTGATTTTTTCTAATTTACTTTTTGTTTAACTAACGAAACTAACTTTTTCCTCGCAGAAAATACACGTGGAGTTTTGAATAGGCACTCATTCACTTACTAGAATTTAAATTTATCAAAATGTATAATATTATGTAATAACTGAGTTTGATCTACAATTTTTAAATGACCTTCTAAACTATTTTGTGTGTATTTTTCACAAAGTAATTCTCACTTATTATCAAAATAACTGAAGAATTTGAAGCATTTAAAAGATAAATGTAGGGCAGCTAAAAGACAATCTCTGTATATAAACTTACTTCAAAAAATGTGAACTTAAAAAAAAGGATTAATTGATAAACAAGTTATAAGCGATTATTTATATTTTAAACAGAAAATTATAAGAGAAATATTTAAAGGTGCATTTTTAAGTTAAAGGTATTTATTTAAAGAAAAGTAATGGTAAAATTTAAAGTCATTAATAAGGGCATGTGAGGAGTAATATCAACCTGCAAAGAGTTATCAGGGGTCTGTATAGGTTTTTCTGAGAGGTACCTATTTTGTGAAAATTTAGACATAATTTGTGAAAAATCAAAAATTATATTAAAAAATATGGATTTATCGTTTCTTAAGAGATACAAAAATAAAATTAGAAGAAAAAGTATTTTGTGAAACTACCGTTTTTCCTAAAGTTGAATTTGTGAAGGTACCGCTAAACGGTGGTAAATTCGGCCTGGACAGACCCCTGGTTATACAAAAAAAGAACATCAAAAATTAATTCAGCGTCCATTCAGCTGTGCACATATCAAGCCATGACAATTCTCAGAGTATATAAACATTCAAAAATTAAAAACTTTATAAATGCAATAATAATGGAAAGAAAATCACAGAACAACTGAAGTCAATGTCATAGCATAAATCATAAGGTCAAAGAACCCTCTTAAAACCAGTTAATAAAGAATTTCCAATCAAAAGGGATCGCTAAGGCCGGCTGACCCTCCTAAAATTATTAAAACTACTAAAAAGTCAGAGGACCCTTATAAATTTAAAACTCAAAAATTAATTAAATAGTACATATTAAAACCAATAGTAAAAACTGCAAAGATGTAAACTTGCTAGTATAATTAAGATAAGAACACTTGATCAAGATCCTTAAATATCTCAGATAAAAGCTAGACAACATAAGAAAAGTCTTATTAAAATGAAAGAATGAAATTAACAAATTAAAGTTAATTGATTATCAATTTCTAAATAAATCAGAAGTCTGCTTTCATTAAAAAAGGTTAAGAAAACCACCTTTTCCTGAAAAAAATAATAATAAATAGACAAGGTTTTTAAGGGATGGTGGCTTATTTTTACAAAAAGGTAAAGCTGGGCACATTTATAGGGATCAAAAGGCAGGCTGGGCAGGCCGAAGTTTTAAAAACTCTTAGGGAGACCACTGTATTTAGTAGTAACCCATGTAATTATTTAGTTTTCTTTCTTTCTAGCAAGAATTCAAAAACTTAAAGAATCTTGACTTATTTAATTGTGAAGTCACAAGTGTCGAAAACTACAGGGATGAAGTATTTGGTCTCATCAGCAGTTTAAAATACCTGGATGGGTATGATCGAGAAGATAAAGAAGCTGAAGACTCTGAAAATGACGATGATGATGGTACTTTTTTGTTTTGTTAACTTTATCCAATTATTTTAATGGTTTCATTATTCTCTTGTAGTAATTATTTAAAATTAATCATACGACGTTACCTAATCATATGACGTTTAAAAGTATCTAGACCAGTGATTCTCAACCACTGTGGCGCAGCTCTTTTGTGTGCTGCCAAATTCTTAAAATGTGCCGCCAAGTATTAGAAATTATACAATAAAAATAATAATGCTTTTTTTTTATTACGAGTAAAGTTTAAATTAAAGATAAGTCTTTTTATATATATATATATATATCACAGTATTATATATAACACTCCCCCCCCTCCTCCTGTGTTATAAAAGTTCAGCTTTTTTATTTTATTTTCGACCACTTTCATGCCTGTATTATAGGTAAGTAAAAAACCTTTAAATAACTTTTTTCATTGTGTGCCGTCAAATTTCGAAATTGTTAAAAGTGTGTCGCCACAAAAAAAAAAGGTTGAGAATCATTGATCTAGACCAAACAAATTAAATTTGAATTGTGTATTTGTAATTAAAGCGACATGAATTAGCTATTTATTCTAGTAGCTCTGTGACATTCGTAACTAAAATTATGTAATGTTAACTTTCTACCCAAAACTACTTCTCAAAAGACATTTTATTAACAACGTTGGTTCTCTCTCTCTCTCTCTCTCTCTCTCTATATATATATATATATATATATATATATATATATATATATATATATATATGTTGCAATCGGCAATATAATTAGTTGAAAGACAGTTCATTAGCAATGTATTAATTTAGAATGCTCAAAAGCAAGGCCTGCTAATTGCTTTTTTAATAAAACAAGAGATAACTGAGTAAGCTTGCCAGTATTTTCTTTAGAAAAATTTATATCCTATTGAGGTAATGAACATTTGTAACAAGAGTTGTTCTTTTACCAGCTAAAAGAAGCTTCACTTTAAACTTGATACATCATTGTATTTAACTAAGTTTTTCCAAATGTGCTCCTAGAGGTAGGTTGATTTTTTTTTTTTTTTTTTTTTTTTTTAAAGCCTATCCCAGGCGGGTTTTTCTTTGGGTTTAATTGTTTTTGGTATATAACATAGTATATTATTAGTATACAAATTTATTACATAGTATATAATTTTATTACTAAATCTATAACAGCATACAGTGTTAATATTGAAAGTTATATCTAAATTTTATTTTAAAAGGTTTAACAAATATATTAAATTATTAAGCTGCTTCATTTCCTTTTTTTTAGATGTGGTGTAGCCAAAATTGTTTCTCAAATTTAATTAATTTTATTTAATTTCCATCCTGTAGATATTTTGAAATTTAGTTTAGTGATAACTAAAAGGCAGTCCTATCAGGAAAACGCCCAATATTCTTCCCAACCCAGAAGCTCTTCATTTTCACTTCGTTTCAGTTGCTTACAATTTTGCTTCAGCATACAAAAAATGAGATGTCCTTTAATTATTATTTATCAATCGCACAAAAATTTTAATTCTTGAGGTAACACAGAACCAGAACTTAACCCAACCAGACAGAGATTCTGAGTCCATTTGAAAAAATTATTGAAAAGAGGTGTAATCATGCCTTACTTCTTTCCATTTATTAGCTAGTTTACTGAAGCCGAAAGACTTTGCAATGCAAGAGAAAAGAGGCAGAGGATTAGGTTTCTAAGAAAAATGATGAATGGCTAATTCTAGTTTATTTCATAATAAAATATAAAATGTGTGTCCACACTCAACTTTTTAGCATGTAATCAAGATTATTCACTTAAAAATGATAAAGTAATTAGTGAAAAATATTTAAAAATGAGTGGAATTATAATAACTGTAGTAATAACAGGAAAGGAAGAAAAAAGAAAAAAAGGTTGCCGATTAAACTCCTTTTTTTTTTATTTGTGAACAAAAATCCGCTTGAAACATGGTTCTATTAGTTTTTTTTTGGGGGGGGGGGGTAGGTGGATGGGTAAGCAGCCTTGCCTAGAAGGCTTGTATCTTTTTTTTCTTCTTTCTGTTACTAAAGTATGAGTTTTCTCTGTAGGCAATGAGGATGATGATGAAGAAAATGATATTCATGAAGATGGAGACAGTGATGATGAAGATGAGGAGGATGGTGAAGGTAAGTTTAGTCTGTTTATGGTTAGTTAGTACACTAATTATATCAAAATCATTTGTCATCATAAATGTTGACCAATATTTTCAGGCAGAACTTTAAAAGGTTTCTTCCTTATAAAATCTTAATCCTGAAGTGAATTGTATCTAAATCTTATCAAATATCTTATTTGATTTTATGTTGTATAGGAACTCATTAATTTTGTTTTATTTGTATACATCATCTAATTTCTTAACAAATTATTTTTACTAATCATTAAACACTAATTTTTTTTATGGAGAAGTTTATATTAAATAATGGTCCAATTTTCGTAAAAAAGGGACTCTGAAATTTGAAAGTCTCAGGTTCAGAGTACCCATTATAATCCAAAGTTTAGCAGAATCTTTATAGACTATATTTTTCCTAGAAATTTACTTTCAAAAATGTAGTTAACAAACTGGAAATCGCACTATTTTCTATTTTAGTGTGTCTTTCTTTATTATTCGATGTCCTTGCTATTGTTTAAAATCTCTTAATAAATTATTAATAGATGAACAAGATGATGATGACGATGTGAATGTTGATGAAGATGAAGAGGATGAATTAGAGGATGAAGATGGAGATGAAGAAGTAATTTTATAAATTCTTTTTTATTTGTTTAATACTGTAATCAGTTTTTACCTCCGAATAGTTGCTATCATGCTATTTTTTGAAAGTTTATTTTTTCTGCCCTGTAAAACAATAGTTTTATGAAGTCCATATTTTTTATGCTTGTACTCTGCAATTTTTATGATTTGGTAAATTGTTTGCCTAAAATCATTCTGCTTTATTAATTATGTACAAAGATGCAAACTTTGCAATTCTGAAAAATTATTTGTTATGTAAAGGGGATAGATAAAAGTTTATAAATAGATTAAAATAGTATGATAGCTTGAGCCAAAGTCACCCACCCAGTGGTGCCAATTAGTTAGTTGAGGGCAGTTTGTGCTTGAAAGTTAAAAGGTCAAATTTATCTCTCCTCCTGTTTTTTTTATGGAGAAATTTTGCTTGGCTTTATAGCTTTTGTACAATATGCTCACCTAGCGTAACTGTTAAGTGTAGGTGTTTTTCCCCTTTTGTCTTTTTCTGGGAAGGGGGTTTCTCCCTTTCTTTCAAATCTATAAACAAATATTTTCAAAAACTATTAATTTTATATATATTATAATTGTTGAAAATATTTGTTTATATATTGTGATATTTTTAACAAGAAATAATCTATAACAATTGTAATGTCCTGGATTATAAAAAAAATTTTAAACAGACTAATTTTTATTTAGAAAATTATTCTGAAATTAATATATTTGAAGTTAGCATTGAATCCCACATAAACAATCTATTGAGTTAATTTTTGATTTTGTAGTATTAAAGTTACGCTAAGTTTTGTAGGTAGGGTGTTATACATTTAAAGTCAAATGAGAAATAGCAATTGATTTAAAGAAAGGGCAGATTTTGATTATGGTTAATACCTCCTCTCCTTCATTGTGGCTTACCATTTAATATTATTTAAAATATTTTTATTTTATTTTAGGAGGATAGTGAAGGTAATGAATTTAATGCAGAAGATGAAGAAGAGGATATGAGTAAGTTAAATTTCTAATAAATGTGTTTTGGCATGGTTCTAAAAAATGGTTATTTTTCAACATTGTCTCTTTTTATTTTTTAAATATTATCAATAATTTTATAAGAAAATGGAACTCTGGAAGAATGTCAGCAAGTAATTTATAAATTTTACGTTCAAGTACCTTATGCAAAATATACTGGAATTTACAGTTAAGTAGAGTTGTGCTCTCAATTTAGAAACAGAAATCTGTGTTAAATGTTGAAATGGCTATTTCTTAAAATTTAAAATGACTAAATATTTTAACACAAAGTTGTTGTTTTTTTCCCCAATTGAACCATAACTTTTATTTTCATGAAATTTAACTTTAAAAATATTTTTTCCTCAGACCAAATATGAAGTTCACCTCAACCTGCTGAAAAAGAATATGCAATTCATTCTCAATTCTCTTATTTGGAACGTATCCTCTATTAATACACTTTTATTGCTTAAATAGTACAGGCGTGCCAACCCTCCTGCTTTTTACAAGTTATTTTCTCCTCCGGGGTATTCTCGAAAATCTCCAGGTTTTTTTTTTCCAGTCATTTTTACGCTGAGCGCAGTTTTCATCAATTTCAGCCTCGGAGCTGGGCGTGGCCTAAGTTGTGACATTGTCATATGTCTTGGCTAATCAAGAGCGTTGTTTTTCCTTTCTGAATCTGCAACCGCTGAGTTGTACTTCTCTTCGTAAATACTGCTATGTGATTGGCTTCTTTCGGAAGCAAGAACGTTCACTGTATGCGTTGAAGAATTATTTTCGGATCGTTTTCGTTGCACAGTGAAGTGAAGTCATTATCGGCAACTTCGAATCTGAGTTTGTTTTTATGCGTTTTTTTGGGGGGGGATATATATAATGGCGGAAAAAAAAGTTTATACGAAATACTTATCTTCTTTCAGCCAAGCTTATTCAGAAGAATTTCTTGAAAGTTGCATGCAATGATTCAATAGTGTAAAAAGTGTGGCGGCGCAAAGCAGAGAAATTATTCTGTTACCAATCACTGCGCATTAGGATATGGGAATTTAGACCATTTCACTCCCTCTTTTTTAGTAATATTAAATTTTCCATGTTTGTAACAAATTTTCTGCGAACGACATTTGCGTATATTATACATATTTAGTTTTGATAATGCATGTCCTTAATTTCAAACAAATTTATAGTTATTTATTTGAATAAAAATGTTTCTAAACGCTCTTATAATTTTTTAGACGCCGGTAAAGGTCAGAAACGGAAAAGAGATGGTGATGATGGAGATGAAGATTGAAAAAAAAAACTTTCCAACATTGCTTCATCTGTTCATCTAACATATAGAGTGATAAAATGTACAGCATACTTTATATCATTCACCTTTTATGTTTTACCATTTTCAAAATATGTATCTAAAGGGTAAAACATAAAAGCAAATGCCTGAGACCAAATGAAAGAAATGGGTTTCATTCATTGTTACTCATTTTGGAGTTGTGCCTCTTAGTCTAAACCCACAAGCCTTGTCAGGATCCTTTTTGCTATCAATTCAGAGACATTCTTAAGTTGAACTATAATTTTATAAGCATATTTCTTTTTCTTTACTGCATTTGTAATATATCATATTGTTTTTGTGTGATCCATTTGAAATTCTAAAATAGTATAATTATGTCTAACAAGTGCTATGTAAGTAAATATTTACCTATCTCTCAAATTTAGTAATTTAACCCCTAAACATTATTTATTCTGAGAGCAAACTAAGCATTTTTATGCTATGTATGATTGTTTTTTTCATTTTAAATAAACATTATTTTTGAAAAAAAATTTCATTGTAAAAATGAAAAAAGGGAAAAGAAGCATTATGGACGGTTCCTGGTTTGGTTTATGGTTTATTAAAGAACAGTTGTCATCGCTTTTAAATTCATTGCTTACTTATATCACTTGTCATTTCATCTCAGAATAACAGGCACTCTCAGAGAAGCTTGTATATCACTATTGTTAATAAAAGATTTTTTTATATAAGAACTGTTTGTTAATTACTACTATTAATTTGTTTCACATTATCATTCTTTGTTTAAAGCGTGCATATTTTTATTGTATAATTAGCTGTGCGCATAAATATATTCTGTGTTATAAAATTATATACAAATTAAGATTTGTTCTACTGCTTGATTGAACAGTATCCTTAACTGATTTGTACTAAGTATGGCTTTTCCAAGACTTATAAGGCAAAAATAATTGCATTAAAACTCAGGTATGTAGGGTTTGTAGTTGTCCTGATATTCCTGATGGCAATATTCTGTGCCGCTTTTTAGCTGTTTAACACGCTCATAATTTACACTTTTGTTGTGAATGCATTTCGACAAAATGAATAAAAGCAGGTAATAATTCGAATCATATCAAACTCTACCTCTATTCCAAGTATGAATTATTCCTTGAATAGGTGATGTGAAGTAATCTGTTCAGTTTTGGAAAAGAGTTGCGTTGTCTCCTTTAACAAATTAAACTCTAGGGATTAATGTTAGGAAATTATAGTGCAAATATTTTATCTCAACCTAAATTTGCCATCTTTCTCATGTTTGTTTTATTAAATATTTTAACAATCCTAAGTTCTGTTTATATTTATCTGGTTGCACTGCTTTTGGTTTTTGGTTAAATTGTGATCTGTCACAAGTTATAGATCAAAGGTAAAGTGAAATTCTCTAGTGGAATATTTCTAGAGAGGATAACCAAATAGAGAAAAATGGAAGGTCTTAATGCATAAGACCTGTGTTTTGTGCAAATGTGCTGCTATGTGGGTTTTTGACATCATATTATGATTTTGTGTGTCCTCTTATATCCAGGGTGTCCACGGGTCAGGGGAAACCTGGAATTGTCCGGGAATTTTATTTCAACTCCAAAAATCAGGGAAAGTTGCAATTTTCTTACAAAAACCTGGAAAATTCCTTCATTATTCCTGGAAAAATATGTCTTAAAATTGTCAGTAACAATACTCAGTTATTGAGATTCAAGTTAAATAATGCCAACATCTATTACAATTATTAATTGTAAAAATTTTACATATAGACATACTGAAATGCTTTCTTCCTAATATGATATTTATTTTACACAAAAAAATCTAATACTTGGCATAACAAATAAAAAAATCCAAATTTTCTGATGAAAAATGTTGTAGTATAGATAAAATATGGTATGGATTTTCATTGAAATTTCCCTGGAATATCTGGAAAAGTCAGGGAATTTTTTTTCTGAAATTTAGTGGGAACCCTGTATATCATACTTAAAACGGTTATATAATATAGCAAGTTGTATCTGATCTTCAAGCTGCCATGTCTTGTTGTGACATTGAAATGCTATTTATCTCAGTGTAAAATTTGCCCCCCTTTTTTTCTTATGAGATTGCAAACTTCTGTATGTCATGTGCGGAAGTCTACTGCTGAAAAAACCTAATTTGGAAATTCCTTAAGTTAAAAAAAAAAGAATTAGACTACAAAATTTTCTGGTGTTAAAAATATTTGAAATTATTCTGTTTAATTTTTTGGATGGGAAGAAAATTTCTTGTGGGACTCTGCAAATAAGAATGACATAGAATCCATTGCAGAGTGGGATTACTTACGACGAAACGGATGACCTTAAATCTTTCTATTTGAAGCTTTATGGTGTGTGTTAAAAGTTTTCATAGTAAAGAGAAAATTTTTAACTTTTCTTACTCTTAATTATTTTTTAACACAATTTATTGTTTATAAAAATTTCGTTATACTTAAAGGAAATATGAGAGAAATTGTGTATAACAAGTTAAAAATAGTTTTTGGAACATGCAATCTGATACAGTTATTCATATCTATTTCAATTTATTAATTCATATATCATATGTAGCGTTTTTTAAATATGCTTATTTTCGATTTTAGTTTTTTAAAAGCCCTTAAAGGTGCTTTTTTCATCGGGTGTTTTTAAAAAGTGCTTAATTTTCCCTTTTCCAAATTGAGATTTTTCCTTTACCATGTTGATTTTTGCTACAAATTATGCAGAAAGATTCCGTTTGCATTGTTCTATTCAACGTTTTCACAATTAATTCAACCCCAATCTATTTCGGCGCATCATCTGACTGTAGCTTATGAAAATGCTATTCGATTTACAGGATTCGAAAATTTTGAAATATAGGTAAGTGAGCTTTGTGTGGTTTTTTTTTTTTTTTTGTGCAGAATCTAAATCTAACGAATTCAATAGGATAAATAGTTTTAAAGTTCAAAAAGCTTTTATATATGAAAAAAAAAAAGTTTAGTTTTGTGTTTGCACCCATTTCTCTCACATTGCTATATAGAGTAATTAATTGATAGAATGAATAATTTTGAAGTTGTAATGGTTCTAAGAGTTAAGTTGGTATAGGTCAGCATAATTTTCATTCACTTATTTTAAGCTAGTAATAGTAAAAAGTTGATTTATTTATTAAGCATGAGAAATAAGAGTGAAAAAGTTTTAAATTTGATGCCCCATATTATGTTTCCTTGTTTTTTACCTTAACTTTTTTCTTCCATATCCCATTAATCTCTTGAGTTGATCTGTTACACTATGGTAAAATTGTAAAAAATTTTATGTAAAGTGCCCATAAAATAAGCCTTTTTCAATAGCAGGGCGTTTCCTGGGACCAAATGTTTTTAATTTGGAGATTGTATAAAAAATAGGTATTTTAATTAGAAAATTTATCTATGAAAACTAAAATAAATGGCATGTAAACAAGTGATATAGTTATAGGTCTTTATTAGAAAAAAAGATAATTCCTAATTAAAGTTTAATTTTGCAAAATTGCATTAAATGGAGTTATGCATTGGTAAAAATTTATTTTAAATAATCTTCCACGAGTTTATTTGAAAATTGTAGGTAACAAAAAATTAACACAAATACAAAATTAAACTTTGCATAACTTATAGATGTATCAAGAATTTGAAAATAGAATTTTTCAATCTACAGTGGAGTGTTCTTATACATTTGAAATTCATCATTATCACTGGGTGGTCATCTGATCTTTTCTTTCTTGGGGATAATTTTTATCCCCACAATACCATCAGGGCAGTTCCTGTTTAGGAAAGCTGCTACTTCATGTTTTCTAGCCTTGACTGCAAAAAAAATCTTTTTTTATTGCCGTCTGCCATGCTTTTATCCAATGTATTATTCTTTTTTCTCTTATAGCAGGAATAATCAAAAGAGGTTCTTTCCAAATGTTTGGAAATTATTTTTCTTTAAACTTGCAATACCTGTGATTCTCACAACTATTTCCTATCTCCTTTTATTTGTCGGCCCTTTTTTATCCTTGTAAACTTTTTAATTTTCCTCAGTTTCAACAGTTAGAAAAGTTTTTCATCATGGAACTAAGGCTATAGTATGTCTATGTGGTAAATGTCTGTCTAACTCGGAATTTCCAACTTAATGAGGCCGGGGGCCACAGTTAAAAACACCAGTCGAATGGCGGGCCGCAACTTTGTCAAAATTTTATATAGGACTCTTTTATGTTTGAAGGAACATTAAATGTTACTGTCAGGTTTTTATCAAGTTGTTCAAAACAAAAGTATTGAATTACAAATAATAAATATTTTCTTGGATGCAAAACCTGAGAAATAAGTTTTTAACGAAAGGGAAATATTTTAAGCCCATGTAGATTTTTTACGAAAATTGTACGCAAAAAAATGAAAACCACTGGTCTAGCTTCATTCATACATCGAAAAAAGTTTGCATTTTTTTCACTTGAATAATAAAGATTTAATGTTTTTATTTCAATATTTATTTCTTGTTTCCTTGCCTTACTTTTTAAATTTTTTTATTATGTCCCTTGTTAGCAGTTGAGGTTCCTTTTCAAAGAGACTGAGACCAACAGAATTGTCTCTTAAATAGAGGATGGCTATTATTTAGAAAACGTCCTTCACAGGAGGTACTACTATATCAAAATTCAAATATTGCATTTGATAGGTTAACAAGTTTTAAAAACTTGTAATGTCCAATATTACAATGCATGTTGAATAAAGAAGTGCAAATATTTTTTTTTAGTAATAAAAAAAAAAAAAAAAAAAACTTTATTCATTAAGTTTGGCTTTAATTTACCTGCTATGATGAAATTATCTGTTAAACCAACAGGCCTAACTTTTTGCTATCATTTTCATGCACTTGAGAATTGCCCATCTTAGGCTACTCATAATTTTTTGGGGTCCTTTTTAGCGTATTAGATGCGCTGTAGCAGGGATTCACTGAGTTCAAATGCTTCATAGGTTTTTTATAATTGTAATAATAATTATATTTTTGTATTTTATAGTCTTTTCCTCAAATTTACAAAGTTAATTTTGTTCTAATTTAAAAACATTGAAAATACGATTCATGTATCGGATTCTACAATTTTTTAAACTAAAAGGAAAAAAGCTTATCCTAATAAATACTTTACATTTAGATTTGGATTCAAACTGGTAGAAAATGTTAATCATAAATATAGTAAAAGCCTTAAATTGATAACATTCATTGCCCATCACCAAATAAAATCCATCTTACATCATTAGTTTATTAAATTTCTTTTCTTATGAAAACAACCTATTGACATACATTAAACTATAATCATCTTTGGTGTGTTTGGACACTTGAGGAAGGTTCTTGTTTAGAGAACCAAAACTATAGTAAATCCATTTCTGTACTTAATTCACATTGATTTTTGCTTCACTCTTTGTAAAAAATCCAGCTCTTGTTAATTTTTTCTTCATAAAAATGAACTGAATATTTAAGAAAGTTAAATTTAAAAAGAGTGACATTCCTAGAGAAACGCTAATGCAATTCCTATAGATTTCTTGAACTGCAAACTAAATTTTAAAAAAAAGTAATAAAAAGAAATTACACTGAATAGACATATAAATTTGATAGAATTACGGAATTAATACATCTCTTTTAAGTTCGCTTAATTCTCATTTTTGCAAATAAAATTTTATTTAATTATTTTTTAAGATCTGGTTTTCTTTTACTTTCCTAAATATATAGAGAAATTCAAGTTCTGTTATAATCTAGTAGTCTAATGGAACAAAAATTCCCTAACTTAAATGTCATTTCAATTTTTTTAATATTTCTATCCCAATTTTAATTCTATAAATGAACGGTAAAGAAGCTAAATCAAGTGGGATTAATTTAGAGGCTTATCTAAGACGATAGAGGAACTTTAAAAAGAAACAGCCAATCATATTCATTCATGTTGATATATTGAAGACTGTTGCCAACATATTACTAAGATGAGTGAAAAGTATGTGCTATATGATAAGCCAAAAAATTTTGGATTAAAATCGACGTTTTAAGATTTTTAAAATTTTAGGAATTTTTCCTTACGTGCTATTTTATTTATTTATTTGCCCGAATTAAGTTTTATTATTTTCTTATGAGAAAATTTTACTAGAAAGCAAATAATAACAAAAAACAAATAGTCCGCCATATTATTTGTTGTGATTGATCTCTGGCAGTATGTGATGGACTGAAAATTTGTTTGTTTATATATAGTTGATGTGTCATATAGGATATTTTTGTGGAATATTTTATGTTAATTTTGCATGATCCATCAAGGCAAAAAACTTAATTGAGCTGTGTAAGTGTGATGAACCTAATTATCCAATATTTTTGATAATTAAAAGATTTCTTCAGGACGTAGGCTTAACACTGGTGTATATCTTTTCATGTCTTTTTAACTGAGTTTTTATTAAATAAATATACTCAACGTATTGTATTTGAAGCAGAATATCTTTAAAATAAAGAAGTTTATCACAATTATTGATTGATTAGTCAAAGGTTCGATGGATCTTTTCGGAATGTATATTTTGAATTATATGTAAACAATAACGTTGTTGAACGAGTGTTTTGATGTTTACATTTTGAGACTTTAAATAATGGCTTAAATCTCGAATATGTACTTTTTTTTAAAAAATATAATTTGGTTGAACACTTACTGATATCTGACCTTATCTGAGGATTTTTTTCCCCTTTTAATATGGTTTTATTTGTTTGAACATTTCGTGACTAGGCTAACAATTATTAAGAAGTCTCATAAAACTAACCACTAAAGCTGTGTTAATATTATGAATAAACGTTTGTTTTGAACTTTAGTCACATTTGTTTGGTTTCGATTTTTTATGGGCTTTCGGTTTCGTATAATTTTTTCCTCTATTATGATTATAAGTGGTTAATGAGTTGACAATTAAACATTATTAAAGCAGATTCAAGTAGATCAATCATAGAATTCGAAAACATTTAGATAGTTAGGTAATTAATGATTTTATTTATGTGTCTGATCTGAAAAACAATTAAGTATGAATTTCTTTCATTTTATCAAGAGAGGAAATTAAAAAATAATATGTATGCTATCAATTGGAATATGTAGAGAATTCTTTATTTAACCAAATAGTGTGTCATACTATTGCACTTGCATTTTAGGTTTTCTATAATAAATTGCCATTAATTTTAAGCATGCAATTTCTAAATGAAAATATATTCTTCCTACACTAAAGATAAAATATATTTCATTTGTTTATTGACGTATAAAAGAAAGTTTAGCATTCGTCGTTTTCCAGTAAAGTGATTTTTTACTGGAGAATATTTCCGTATTGTGATCTGACATGCCAACTACAATCGCCAAGGCGCCTAATATATTTTAAATTGCCAAATTTTTAAAAACAAAACATGTAGATGTTTGCTGGGGGGTGCCTACAAGTTATAAGTTTTAGAGTTGGTTCCTTTCTGTGATTTTTTTTTTTATAGTTTCTCTCTGGGTGATGCCTGGAAGTTGCAAAGACCTGGTGACTATTCTGTCACAGATCACACTATGGAAATCTCTTTAATTACTTTACTCCGCCTGGCAAGTCTTGAAAATGGGCACTTATTTTTTAGCGTTCATATATTTAAATTTGTTAAATATATTTAATTCTTCATATATTTAAACAAATGAAGTTTATATCATTAAGTATATCTCACTGAAGTTTCTTGAGACTATTCATTTAAAATGCTTATATTGTAAATCCTAAAATCTTATTTTTTTACACACATTTATAAAGAAGAAAATAATGCTATAAGCTATGTTATTATATTTGGTTGCCAAAGCCATCTTAAATATTAAGAACACGGCCTCGGGAGGTTTAGCTGAGGAAAAAAAATAATAAAAGAAACCAATAAAGCCCATACTTAAGTAGGTTATTTTTTTTAAAATTTTATTTAAGAATGATAAAAAAGGAGTTATAAATACTTATTAATAAAAAAGGAATGATAAATACTAATAAAAATCATATGAAGCTGTGTAATGATTTTATTTGCGTGTTAGCTTTTTTAAACCAATTTTATATTTACATATCTTCTAATATTAATGCTGTGTGTGGAGAAATAAAATTATTTCAATATCTCTACTAAGCTATACTATGTACAGACTTAGGTAAAGCGAAAAGTTTTCTGCGAACACAAAATCTCAATTTAGAATCTTCCTGTACACATTAATTAATTCTTGTAACTAGTTTTAACCCTTTTGTTGCCATCTGATGAAATTAGTTTAGAAATCACAGATTTTTTTAAATTTTTTTTATAGAACTCAATAGTGCTTCATATCACAGTGATGAATTAGGTAAATACCAAAAAAGCTGAAAATGGAAATCCAAAAACGTATCCCAAAACTCTTTAAATAATTAAAAGAAATACCTGAAATTTGAGAAAGAAAAAGGCATTTGAAGGAAGCATTTATCCACAGAATGTTATGAAAGTTTTTCTAAAAATATCGATGCAAGTGCTTTATTTATTTATTTTAATTGTATGAATATGAATCTCAATGTGTGATTTTTAAATCCAGTGAATATGAATCTCCATGCTTAATATTGAAAGCGCTTAAATACAAATCTCAATATTTGATTTTAAAATCTATTGAATGCAAATCTCAATATTTTATTCTAAAATCTTGTTGATACAAACCTCGATATTTAATTTTAAAATCGCATGAATATGAATATCTATATTTGATTTTAAAATTGCGTTTCTACGAGTCTCAGTGTTTGATTTTAAAATCATATGAATGCGAAGTCTGGTGTATAATTTTTAAGTCGCTTGAACACGAATCTTAATAGCAACTTTTAAATCAAGGTAATACAATACACGATATTTGATATATCTCGTAAATAAAAAAAGACAAACTTTCTTTAAATAGGCAGATTTTCTTTCTTTCATAGTTAATAGTAAAAGAATTCCGCAAACATTGTTCGTGTATATTATAGAGGTATGAGTATGTATTTGCCCAGGTTCTCTCCTCCCAAGAAAAATTTGAATAAATTTTTCTCTCTTCATAAGGAATGTTTTAGCCATGCTGACAGCCAAAAAGATTCCTTAGCAACGAAAAAAGTTCCAACTTCATTAATATTTTAAAGAATCTGAAACTTTTTTTAAAATTTTTATTGCTAGGAACATTAAAAATAAGATTCCAAAATATAAAGTTAGTAATTTGTTTATTAATTTGGTGAACATTATTGTATATTAACAAAACTGATTCTAAATTTTGGGATCATTATTCCATACTACTAATAACTTAATGCCTAACTGGTAGAGTATGAGGCTTCGAAGAAAGGATGAATCAGAACATTACCAGACAATTTAAAATGCAAATTTGTTGGCTAAATGTTCCTCTCTTATCTATCAAACTAGAAGTTAATAGAGTGTAGGTACTGAGCTCTAAAATATTAAAGAAATTTTTTATCAATATAAATTGTGAATGTGACTCTTAAAGCTCTAAGATTAATAATTAAATAAAAAAATTACCTTGATTCATAAAAAACACTTATATTAAGGGGTACAATTACAATAAAATCGATTAAATGTTCCTTTATAAAATATTATTTCTAATAGATATTCAAAATTGTTAATATTTTGCAGGGTGTTAGTTGTTGTGATTCTGTTTAGTGTAATACTGAGTCATCTCTATCATATTAAAGCCAATTTTATGAAAAAACATTGGTACATAAGATGAAAACTAATTAAATAAGCTGAATTATGGAGTTTATTCAATTTAACATTAAAAATAATATTATGCTATAAACATCCCAGTTCCTGAAGAGTACACGTGAGGATTTATAAAAATATATTTGAAGAATCAAAAGATTTGTATTTTCGTCCCAACATTATTTTGTTTTAATTAATTAATGTTTGCTAAGAATCAATGAAAATAAAACTAAATACAGTGAAACCTGTGTATAACGATACTGTCTATAACGATAAACCTGTCTATAGCGATATTTCCTTGAGGTCCCGGTGAAATTCCTATTTACTCAATGTATTTTTAACCTGTTTATAGCGATAACCACTTTTCAGTTAAACATGTCTACAACGATAATTTTTCCTCTTTTGATAGTTGATAGTTCTATTCCGATTTTTCTACCGTTGGAAAACGACACCCCATCGAGCCTAAATGTGAGATAACAAAATGTTTTTTTTTTTTCCATCTCCTTTGTATGTAATATTCTTTCGTTGTTTCTGAGAAAAAAAGCCACTTATTCTCCAGAAAACATGTACAATGCTGATGAAACTGGCTTATTTTATCAGCTCATGCCAGATAAAATAATGGCATTTAAGGGAGAAAATTGTAAAGGCGGTAAAAAATCAAAACAGAGGTTAACTGTTCTACTTTGTGCAAACAGTACTGGAACCGATAAACTGAAGCCGTTCGTTATAGGCAAATACGCTAAACCTAGATGTTTTAAGAATGTGAAAAGTTTACCAGTTGACTACAAGGCAAACAAAAGAGCCCGGATGACAGAAGAAATATTTAACAACTGGCTGCTTGATGTGGATAAGGAGATGAAAAGAAAGAAGAAAAAAATAGCTCTCTTAGTTGACAACTGCACTCCTCACAACAATCCTCCAAGTTTGAAAAATATAAAATTGTTTTATTTTCCCCCAAATTGCACGTCGATTCTACAGCCATTAGATTTGGGAATAATAAAATGTTTCAAAGGATACTTTCGAAAAAGATTAGTTCAGAACGTTGTTTATAATCTGGATAATAAACTCCCAAATCCTTATGCAGTTGATGTAAAAAATGCATGTGATTGGATTTCCGGAGGGTGGAATTCATTGACACAATCCACCATCCAAAATTGTTGGAAGAAAGCTTCTTTCTTTGAGGATAAAAGCAACGGAAACGCAGAAACTGAGCTTACTGAAATCACTGATGAAGAAGAAAAATTTGTGGCAGGCTTAAATTCGATTGTCAGTGATTTCCAAAGATCATCTAATACATCATTTCTATTTAACGCAGATGAATTTTTAAATTTAGATAATGATGTGTTGGTTTTCAATAGTGCAAGTGATGAAGAGATTTTAGCAGAAGTTATCCCGGGTGATCAAAGTGATGAGGAAGAAGCAGCTGACTGTTCTCAAAACAGGACTCAAATTTCACCCGAGAATGCCATATTGCTAATTAACACTTTGCAAGATTTTGTTGCAACATTACCAAATGTAACTGATGTTCATTTGAATTCATTAGATGGACTGAAATCTATGTGCATGGAAATGGCAATTGCTTCCAAAAATAAGCAAACAAAACTAACCGATTATTTTTCTAAATAATTTCTGTTTTGATTCATAAAATTGTAAGTAAATTTTTCTTGTGTGCTGTTTCATAATTCTAAGCTAAATTTTCATTTGGAGCCTATAAAAGAAGTTTAATTTATCATTAGTTTTAAACTTATACTTTTAAATTTCAAACCTGTCTATAACGATAACCTGCCTATAACAATATTTTATTTAGGTCCCTACAGTATCGTTATAGACAGGTTTTACTGTATATGCCCCGCACAAAAGCTGGCTATGAAGAAACACACTTTGAAATTGGAGCATACAAATTCGAAGCCGTTGATGGCTTTACCTATTTGGGGTCGAAGATTAACAACAGAAACGACACTACACAAGAAATACACACGAGAATAACGATGGCCAATAAGTGTTTTTATGGTCTAAGAAAATATCTTAAGTCAAGCCTAATAAAAAGAAAAACAAAAGTGCTACTCTATAAATGTCTCATACGATCAGTGCTTACATACGCATGTGAGACCTGGACAATGACCCGTGGAGGTGAAAATTTAATAGCTAGATTTGAGAGAAAAATACTGCGAAGCATTTTTGGTGGAATAAATAAAAACGGTAACTGGTTTAGAAGATCAAACACGGAACTTTACAAATCATATAGAGAGCCTGATGTCATTAAATTTATCAAAATTCAAAGGATTAAATGGGCAGGCCACATAGTAAGAATGGAGAATAGCAGGACAACTAAAAAAGTTTTCAGTGCCAGGCCAACAGGTACAAGAAAAAGAGGACGGCCAAACCTAAGATTTTTAGACTGCTTTGAAAAGGACCTACAAATTTTAAAGATAAGAAACTGGAGAACCTTGGCTAAGGGAAGAATGTCTTGGCATAGGCTTGTTGAGAAGGCCAAGGCCCATCCTGGGCTGTCGTGCCAATGAGGAGAAGAAGAAGAATTAATTTTTGCAGAAATTTCAGAATTCATAGTTCCAATTTAGGTACTGTCCAACTTAGGCACATTCACTGTGTTTTCATTTCAAGAGAATTGAAACTGATAATGAATATTTTAAACTCTATTACAAATTTTAATTATACAGTACACTCTTGATTATCCGGTTTGCGGATTATCCGTGCTCATTCCGGGGTCGCACAAAAAATTTAAAGAGAAACATTTTCAAAATTAAAACAATTTGATTCATTAAGTTATAACACTTCCAAATTTTTGGAAAGCAATATTCGTTATTGGATTGCAGTATATGGAATATCAGCAGCATGGTCAAAGGTAAAATCGTCTATGTTATCAAGAACGTGAAGAAAGATCATACCGCTTGATGAATAATCTTCTTCAGATATTCAAGAAGAATATGATTACAGTATTCTCGAACAAGTAAAAGAAATCTACGGTTTCCAAATTCTTGATGAAGAAAAATTGGAAGATTGGTTTCAAAGTGATGCATGTGAGCCTGGCTTCCAGTATTTGACACATGAGACATGGTGTTGTTAAATCAAGTAGTGTTGATAGTAACTGATGCAGAAGATGTAATAAATGAGGGAAAAACAATTTCTGCTGCTCTACAATTGGTGGAAACTTTATTAGATTGTATAGGAGAATTTGATTACGGTGACATTACTACGGTTCGTAAAATATGTGTTAATATGTGGCGCATTACACATTTTTTTAAAAGGAAAATTCCAAGTTTGATGTTATACTGGATGCAAATGTCAATAATTTTTATATTTTTTTGTACTGATATGGATTTTTTCCTTAATAAAAAGAAGTTTTCGGATTATCCGTGTTTTTCGATTGTCCGTGCGACCTGTCCCGGTGATTAATCGGGAGTGCACTGTATATTAATGTGAGGAAATTTGATTCAGGTTATTTTTTTCAATACATTAGTAATATAAAAATTTTTCATGTATTGCTTTGAAATTTATAAGTTCTTCACAGTATTGATAAAATTATATTGGAAACTGTTAAAACTTTCTGTTCTTAAAAAAACCTTAATTAATTTGATAAAAAGAGCATAAAGGAAACTATATTAAAAATATAAATTAAATTATAGGTATATTTATTTTTACTTTTTAAATTTTATTATTCATTTTTTTCCAATGAATTTTAAAATTATTATATAAGTAAGAAAATCTTAAAATTGAAGTAATAATGCCATTTAATTATAATTGATATTTCTAATAAAATTAATATTTTAATTTTTTATTCACTTTGCGACTTTAAAATGTGACTTTAAAACTTAATAAAAATTTACACGTAGCTTACTTTGCTTTATGTTATTATCTTCTTTCACTGTTATCATAGGTTTTTAACAATATAAATCTATTTTTAACAGTGAAAAGTTAACATTTATTATATAATAACTGAAATTACATTTTATAAAATATTAATGTTCATCAATTAATATTTTTATATTGATTTGATTTACTTATTATATCTATTTGTCATTGTAGAAAAATAATTCTTTTTCTATAGATATGAAAATGGTATTAATTTTCTATGTTTTTTTAAACTTTTAGATATCTACAATTTCTTCATGTTTCTTTTTTGTTTAAGTCTGTAGAGAATGAAATCCAAGTAAAATGCTGTGAAAATTTATGAAATGGAGGTAATATGTTGTTAAAATAGTTAAATAAATGTCTGATCTATTTTGTTAGTGCCTGTGTCTAATGTAGTTTAAATTTAAATATTGTACTATTTGTCTAAATCTAAACAAACTATCCAAAGCCTTTCTTTCAGCTGCCTAAAACTAATATGTACTATAGATTTAATGCTATGAGATTGAAAAATTAGCATTATTAATTATTTTTAAAATGTGGATCATGTTATTAAGATTATGTTTCATAGGCTTTTTTCAAAATTATAGGTTTCAAGCACTGTAATACATTTTTGGACTGCAAATTGCAGTTGTCATCCCCACAATTCAGATGCGAATATTTGTTAACTGTTGTATGGTAGTTTTAGACTTAATGTTTAGGGGAAATATATATAGAAAATACTAATGTTTGAATTTGTTGGTAGATATATTGTTCTCAAATTGATGAGCATGAAATAGAAAGAAATCTAATATACCTTTCAAATGTTTCAATTTCTGCTTGATATTTCTTGAAATGCAAGTTGAGCTATGAGAGGGCTTTTTCATTAAACAACACGACTGTGGTCAAATCCAATAACATGATGGAACTATTACATCATTGTCAGATAGTTCAGTAGACGTTTTATTTCCCTGATATCGTTTGCTTGCGTCAGAAAAAGAAATTATTGCTGATCTTTGTGAATAGTGATTTTTTAAAACAAATTCATTATTAAAACCTTGCTTGAAGATTTTGTGGAAGTGGTAGAAATTAAAATGATTTTTCAAAGCAAACTACAATAGTGGTCCAACCTATGTTTATAAATTTCAAATAAATGTTAAAGTTGTAAATAAAGAAGTTTACTTTATCCATTGTAGTTTACAATACAATAATAGTGTTACGATAATACAATATTAAGTGTAATTATATAGGCTAGATATTTGAAGGCCAGATTAGCAAGAAGTGTGTGGGAAAAAAGTGTGTATTAAACAAGTTAGGCAAGTTAAGGGGGGGGGGGAAATGACTATGGATTAATTTTAACAGGCACCGATTTCCTTAGTGAAATACATACAAGGAGTAAAAGCATATGCAAAAGGGGGGAAATATTTGTTTCTATAATTGATATCGCTATATCTAAACTGATATAAATGCTATTGTGTTGTTGAGTGGAAAATCAGACTTGTTTCTGCAAAGTATCTTGCTAGTCCAGGTACTATCAGATAACAATCAGGTCCATTTTGTTCACATTGTGTCATATAATTGAAAATCTACCTAAGTGTGACAGAACATGTGTCCAATAAGTGTGTTAAACGAGCTCAAATTGTAAATCAGTCCGAAAAATAGGGATCCCTAGTAGGTAAATATTATATTGACTATGCATATTTGGTGTTTTTCATACATGTTTAATAAATGTTGCAATATTTCATGTGTGTTGTTTGTACATAAAATTTGAATACTGGTTTTAAACATATTTTTCATTGTACCTAAATGTTAATTTTTTTCTCACTTTGCTTTAATATTTAAAAACTGCAGTCTTTAATTGAATTATATTTGCTTATTTTATGTAGATAATGCTAAGGTTCTTAAATTAGGGCAGGAAACTTCAATTCTAAAGGTAATAGCTAGACTAAACTTTAGGCGAGACTATTTTCTAAAAAAATAAGAATTATTTTTAAAATGTAAACAGATGTAGTGTAAGGAACCTTATGGTGACCAAAATCATAAAATGGGAACCATAACCTTAAATCATAGATTGAAAAATGGAAACATTCTTTTCATCGTAATTATAATATTAACTTAAAATAAGGTTGCCCTTAAGTCTAAATGGTTTTAATATCATTAAAAGTCATAAAAATTAAAAAATCTATCAGAATACAGTTCCCATACTTAAAACATTTTATGTTTGCATGCAACTGTCTTTGGGCACATAAAATACCACCTATCAGTTGCAGCCCTCATGTTAAAGTCTCTTAATTCTGTTACTCTAGAGTAAATCTCTGTTTTTGTAGAGTTTTAATTAAGTTACTTGCTTGCCAGCCCTAAATATTTGGTCACATGGCCTTTCATAAAGCCTTATTGTTTTCTTATTTCTCTTGCACATATTTTTGAATGTCTTTAACATATTTTCTGATCCCAAATTTAATTGATTAACTAAATGAGAAACTTACTTTTCATTATTCATGATATACATTTAAATTTAACTGATGTTTTAATTTTTTTTATTATTTTTTTATTAATTTTAGCCTTTTATCTTCTGAAATATTAAATTATTTAAAAAATTTTTAGTTCTCAACTGAAAGTTTTTAACTGCCATTTTTTCGAATAATTAGATAGTGAAATTTCACAAATTGATTAATGTTTGTGGCCATGAATTTTTATTTTATTTTCTCTGAATTCAATGACATTATGCTGCCATTTTAAATGATGTGCCAGCATTCCAATTTATATTATACTAGTCACACAGAGTAGTATCATTATAAACAAACGCAGTGTGTCGTTTGTGGATAATGTGTCATGGTGCGAAATGATATAATCCAGCATGGTAATTACAAATTGAAGAACACAATTAATATTAGTTTGCTTATATATTTATATTATAATATTTGTTTGTTATTATATTTATGTTTATATATTTAGTTTTTTTTTATAGATTATGTTATGTTTGTTTATATATATATGTTTATATATCAAGTTATTACAATTTTTGCATCCTGATCTGTATTGTACAAACTTAAAAATCCCATATCACAATTTCTTATTAAATTATTCATCAGAATTCATATTTTTGCTGCGTACAAATCATATATTTCAATCACAAAAATGAGGCATATCGCTCATTAAAGTAAAAATATAATTGGAATAAAATGTGTGAATGAACTTTTTCTGTGATTGAACCATTACACATATAATATTGAATGTTTTTATTCAGAGCTCATTCTAGGCAGGGTAAACAAGGCGCAGCAACCTGCTCAGGGGTCTGTTTAGAAGAAATTTGTGTCCGTTAATGGACCCTCCACAAAATATCTTTTCATAAAAACGGACCCTTCACAAATATTTTAACTTAAAAACGGACCCTTCACAAAATAATTCATCTTTTAATCGGACCCTTCACAAAATAATTCATCTTTTAATCGGACCCTTCACAAATTTTTTTATCTTCATTATTGTTTTGTTAATCGAATAAACCCTTCCCTGGATAGGGGGGGGGGGTGAAAGAAAGACAGATGTAAACGAACTAAATTTTGTTTTCAGCAGACGCTTCTTCCTTTATTCGTCCGAAATGAACATTCTGCGTTCAGCAGTATAAGCTAAATACCAATTTGTATGTTACATCGCTAATTTAGTAGTTGCAATTGCTGTTAATTTTTTTAAATTTAATTTTTTAAATTATAATTTTACAGTGTTGAGCGTAATCTTGTATGTCTTTACAATTTAAAATCTCTTCAAAAAAGCTTTTTTTTTTTTTTGCAATAACGGAATCTATTTGCACAAATTCACAAAAGCGGACCCTGGTTGGAAGAATGTGACTTAACGTTTATTTTATATTCACAAATTACGAGTAATTTTTTCACAATTTTATAAAAACGGACCTTTCACAAAATGTCTGGACAGACCCCTGCTGCTGCCCTTTTAGCCAAAAGAATCCACCCCTGAAGTAAATTAGTGCCCTGATGTAATAGACTCCATACCCTTTTTGCCCTTTCTTTCCTCAACCCTTTATTTTTTCCCTAAACTCTACAATGGATTTCTTAAACTTTTTATATTTTTAACTCTTTTT
The DNA here is from genome assembly GCA_949128135.1 of Parasteatoda lunata. Taxonomy (NCBI): domain Eukaryota; kingdom Metazoa; phylum Arthropoda; class Arachnida; order Araneae; family Theridiidae; genus Parasteatoda; species Parasteatoda lunata. The sequence goes on from OX421971.1 coordinate 69,113,232, forward strand.
ATTTAGTTTGTCATTGCTGTCAATACATAGATTTATATGCGAAACGAAAAATAGCCATCACACCCACTTATTGCACTTGTCTTTGAAAGTTTGCAGTTACTTCTACTATCATTAAATCGTAATTATTATTAATCATTTTAATTATTAAATCGTAACTACAGAGACTTAAAAACATACATTTATTATTTTATTAATATATGCATGCATTTTAAATAAATTACTAAACTAATTAGCTCCTTAACTCGATATCTATGTTAATTTATTAATAAAATTAGTAATTAATATGATTCCTTTGCTACTTTTAGTAAATAAATTTTTTTTTTTTCTTTTACTAATTGACAATGTTTTTTAATAGAACGTGTAAAGCACATAAAAAGAAATTGCCTTTTTAGAATAATAATGCCCTTTTTTTTAAACTTTTGCACCCTGCCCTTTTTTCTGCCTAGAATGAGCTCTGTTTTTATTTAAATTTTGTAGCAATGTGCTTATCAATATAGTTTAAATGTATTGTTTCTACTAGTTTATATTTATTGTTAATTACTCATAATATATTTATTGTGTCTCCTTCTTTTACTAGCTTTCTTTAACAGCAGGCAAATCGTGAGCCTGTCTTAAGATTTGACTCATGATGTTTGAAGGGAAACATATCCATTTCTCGCCTGTGAATAAAAAGCCTCTGTGTTCTTATAGTGCCAAGCTTTGCAAACAAAAGCGTATCAATGGCTATGCATTTTGCATACGTCATATTTTGGAGGATAAATCTGCTCCTTTCAAACAGTGTGCCCATGTTGCCCGCTACAATAAACAAAAATGTACCAATCCTATTCCTTCCAATGAGAATAGAGAGTAAGTAATCTGTTTACAAATTTCAGTAATTTGTTTGATTAAATTTAGTGTCATTGTTTAAACTTTTTTATTGGCGTTGCTGGAAAAAGATAAAATCTAAATTTTCCAGTTTAAAAAATTGAAGATTTTCCATATAGGTTTTTAGTGTATAACATTAAATAAACAAGAAAAGGTACGAAGGAAATTTAATTTAAAAATTCTCATAAGCAGAGATGGAACCAACGTCCTCTCAGTGAGGAATCTAATGTCTTCACCATTTGACGATGAAAGCAAATCCTCTTAATTTGGTTTTTTTATTATTTTATATTAAATAAACTGAAACTTTGAAGGATCATATCTTCACCAATGGACCGCTATTACGACAGATTTTAATTCCGTTCTTTGTTTTTGACCATGCGCTTTAATTTAAACCTGTTTTTATTTAAGTCAAAATTTTTCAGTTTATTTATTTCCCTTGTTAGACAAAAATGTGCAGTATTTCTTTTAGAAGTATTGATTAAAAATGTATTGTTTGAAAAGAAGTAAGATATGTATTTTAGACAATGTTGAAATATATTGAGAAAGTAATCTTTTCTCCTGCAGGTTTTGCAACAGTCATATGCAAGTTGCTGGGATGCTGCCAAAAAAAGAACGTAAAATTAAAAAAGAAAAAGAAGTACAACCTGAAGGAAAGTTGAAATTTTCTGAACGTTTAAAAATTTTACTAACTAAAGAAAATGGTGAGACGTGTAATGATGATACTTTTAATTCTGATGATCCATATGCCTTTCCTGATACATTTTCTGAAAGCGAAAATTGTGTTATTGGATATTCAGCTACACCCATTCTCAGAAATGCTTGGAATTCATCACAAAAAATTTCCTCTGATGTGTCACCATTAGAGTCGAAATTGAAGACTGAGCAAACATTTATTAAAATTCCTCCTTCCATAGACAATGCAATAAAAAGCACTTCACCTACTTTATCCAAAACAATGAATAGGTTGCAAGCAAAAATTGCCCAAAATAAGCTATTAGATAAACAGAAAAAAACTCAAGATGCTAGTCAGTGTTTAATGTCTTTAATTAATCCACAATTAACGTCTATGGGAAACAATAAAAGTAGTCCCTCATCCCCAATAGATATAGGCAGTATTAATTCTGAATCTAGTGAATCAGATCCTAAAATGATTCCTGTTCTTCCAAAGAATAATTTAATAATTAAAATAGAACACTCAGAAGATCAAGCAAGATCTGAAGACTCTTTAATATCTAATTATATCCCCTCTCCGAATCCACCTTCAAATATTCAAGTTGATTCGAGATTATCTTCTGGTGTCACGTCTTGTGAATCTTCTGAAAAATACTTTTGTGACCCTGAGAAGTCATCAACAATGCATAGTGATACAAGTTCTAGAGGGGTTTCAGAGATTCATCAAGCTAAATTGCAAAAGACCAATGTAAAGATTCCAGTTGCACTTCGAAAATTGCAAAGGTTACTTAAAGATAGAAAGAAGAACAATAAATATGTATTTCCTAGAAGTAAGTAAAAGATAGCTTATTAATTTAATGATAAAATTATTATTGAACCTTACACAATAACTGCATTAAATTAATCTCACGTTTAATTGAGCTGTTATTTTAGAAAGTGGTGAAGGTCCGAGGCTTTTAAGGGTTACTGTTTGAATGAATTTAAGAATATTAGTGAATGTTAAAATCAATCACATTGAGTGGTGTTTTTAACACTATAATTTAATAAAACATCAAAATTAAACAATGATTGTTGAAATCATAAAAAAAAAACTTTTTAGTTTTAAGCAGATTTATTCCTCTTTCAAAAATAATAACTTTATTCTAAATGGTTTATTTAGAAATATATTAATTAATAAAGAATAGTATAAGTACTCTCCAGGAATAAAAAAGGGCAGGGTGCTTCTTCACTGAAAAGGGCACTTTGAGTTTTGAAAGGGCACTTACTTACCACCGATAAAATTTAACAAAATTTATATTATGTAATAACCTAATTTGATCCTCAATTTTTAAATTACCTCCTTATACTGTTTTATGTGTATATTTACCCCAGTAATACTCCCCCAGTATCAAAAGAAAAGTAAAATTTGAAGCTTTTAAAAAATAAAGGCAAGCCAAAAGACAATCTCTGTGTATGATTTTTTTTTTTTTTTTTAATGAGAGGTATTTATTGAAAAAAAGTAAAATTTAAAATATAAAAAAAAAGATTTTTTTTTTTTTAAGTAAGCCCCAAAAATCTGTGGAGCTGAATATCATGTGAATTTTAACTATATTACTAGACAATGTAAGAAAAATCTTACTAAAATTACGGAATGAAATTATAAATGAAAGTTAAATAACTATCGATTACTAAATAAATCTGAAAAGAACTTTTCATTAAAGCAGGTAGTTACACATTAAACCTTTTCATGAAAAAATAAAAAACCAGTGTTCTTAAGGGATGGCAGCTTAGTTTTACAAAAAGGGCAAGGAAGGCACATTTATAGGAATCAAATGGCAGGCACTAATGGTCGTTCTTATTAAAAACACTTCTGGGGAACACTGGTATAATTTTATAGTATTTAATAATATTTTTAGAGACTTCAACAGCAATAGAATTTCCTTATATTGTTCTCATTCTTGTTTGCTTAAAATCTTATTATCAATCCTATTTGATTTTCCTTGAACCACCTTGCATTGTTATTTATTTTTATTACTTATTTATCTCAATATTAATTGTCTGACTTATTCGATATTACGATTATCATTAACTTGATTTTTAGAGAAAAAAATCTAGCCGTCTGCAGTTTTCTATGTGCCTTGCCTTTATAATCATCATCTCGTTCTCTACTGGTTTTCTTCACTTCTTTGTCAGCGATGCTATTATTTATTACAGCGGCTGTGGTTGATTGGCATGTTATTTGCAAATTTTGTTCATGAATTCTTTGAAACTAGCTATGCTTATGCTTATCACTCATTCATAAAGAGGTGGCTCAATACAAAAGTAATGGACTGATTTAATGGACCATAATTATTTTGATGTTTTGAGTATGTTCACAAGATATTTTTGCATATATCTTCACTAATATTTTTAAATTAATTACTATGAAATACATATTTTTTCAATCCAAAACATTTGAATTGTGTATAATTTCTTTTTTATCAAATGTAGCTAAAATTACTATTTTTTCTCCATTTTTCTTGTAGAGAAGTAAGAAGAAGAAAAAAAAAAAAAAAAAAGAGAGATAATGTAAGAATTACTCTTTTTAAAAACAGATTAAAAAGATAATCAGTAATAGAGAATCTCAAAAGTTAGTAAAAAATAACATTGCACTCATATTTTTCCATGGAACAATATTTTCACTTCTTGAAATATCTTGTGTAAATTTGAATGTTCAAAATTTTTTAGGTAAATTTAAAAGCTAGATTTCAGGAATGCATTTTTAATTCTGTATTATTTTTGTAAATAGGAAAATATTTGCCACCTCTGCCATATGATATATTTTTCCTAGATAGTGGCTACTCTTAATATCCAGGTAGAATTTTTTTGTGTCCCACAATGAAAAAATGGTTTAATTGCTTTGATTAAATATCAAGATAATTTTATTCTATTTTGCATTTTTATATTTATGAACATCAGTAAATAAGTATTATCTTTATGCTACCTATATTTTGTAATGCTACCTATATTCTTCCATATACATAAAAATTATGTTTCCAACTTTTCAGTTAATAATTCTGAACATAAATTTTTTTTTAAATATTAGACTGTTTTGTATGTATCATTTATTATTTGTCTTGCTCTAATGTTTGTTTTCAAGAAATATATTTATTTTAGGTTTTGATTCTTCAGGAAGTGAAAGCAGTGATAGTGAAGATGATATAAATTTTTATAGTCAATTATCAAAGTTTTATCTCTCTGATGGGCGAAATTTAGGGTATTTATTAATTTCTTTATTTATATTTTTTCATTGTAGTTAATTTTGCATGATATTATTATCTGAAAGTGATGTTTTGACAAATGTAAAGACAGTATGTTTATTCACCATATTTTTTTAATTGGTTTTGTACCAACAAACAATTCTAATCAGTTGTTAGGTATCCATGATGGTTTAAAAAGAAAATTTTAAAAATCAAAAATTAACCATTAAACTGATATCCTAATAAAATTAAGCTTAAAATATGTAAAGAAGCTGATTGAGTTAGGAGAAAAGATATTGAGTTAGATATTTTTAGTGTAAATATATAATTACTAGTTTAATTTTAAATGGCTTTTCTATCAGGGTGTGTAATGTTTTTTAAAGGTGCTTTTTTCGTGTTTTAAAAGCCCTTAAAGATGTTTTTTTATTGGTGTATTTAAAAAGTGCTAAATTTTCCCTTTTCCAAAATGAGATAATTTTTCTTTACCATATCGATTTTCACCTAGAATTATGCAAAAAGTATAGTTTTCACATTGTTCTATTCAATATATTCACAATTCATTCAACCACAATCCATTCAGATGTGCTGTTGGTCCGTGCTATTTGAAAGGGCCAATAATTTTACATTTAATGAAATACAAGCGGATCTGTGTGTATTTTGAGCTGGATTTGGTGGGAAGAATTTTTCCACTTTCATGCGCAACTCTGTTGCATTTTGCAAGTTATTCTCAATTTCAGGCTTCATTTTCCGCTCTTTGTAATCAAATCGAAAAATCTCTTTAAATTTTCGCTAATCACAGAGAACAAGCATTGCCCAATTTTTTCCCCTAACAGCAAAAGAAATTTTTATTTCTCTTAAATGCATCGTTGGTGAAGTGTCATTGTCTTCGTCACTAGTAAGTTAATGGCCTTCTCGCCGTTTTTCACTAATAGATCTATGAAAAATCTTGGAATCACTGAGCCACATTCTTGTTAGACTATAAAATAACATAATAAACACTAATAAAAAAAATTATTACATAATTCTTGTTCAAAACATTTTATATCTAAGTCTCATCTGAAAAATCTTGTACCAAGTGGTCATGGTAAATGTTTTCATTAGAAAAAAGGGTGATTTTGGTTAGCTGGGCACTAGAGAAAATTTGCCAAAAGAAATTTAGATATCTGCTCACTTTTATTTATTTTTTTTATTAATTTTTTTAAATGCTTAAAAATTGAATAAAATGAAAAGAAATAAAAAAATTGTTGAATTTCATTGCTCTCAGCTTAGCAAAAAGTACCGAAAAAAGTTCCTACCAGTCTTGCTGATAACCAAATATATTAGTTCATACTGTAAAAAACTCTATTTCTACAAAACTTCTTTGTCAAACTCCTTCATAAATGCTTGTAAAGTAAGGGGTTTAATAGATTCTACCTTCCCAAAAGAAGAAAAAAAAGGCCAATATAATTTTTAAACATCTATTAAATTATGCAAAGTTTAACTAACCCTTGCCATCCAGATGAGGTAGGGGTAAATCAGCAGCAACCCTCGGATGATACATTATTTAACTTTTTTTTTGCATTATATAACTTAGCATTTTATGCATAACTAATTTTATTTACATCTGTTACTGTCTTGTAATTTTATTAACATTCAGAATATTTGTTGGATTTTTAATATACTAATAAAAGTTTCTGTGTCTTTTTAGTTTTCCGAATGGTGCAGTACCTCGTTCAATTCAGCAAGCACATTTGAAATCAGAACTTTCCAGAAGTTATCATCAACTTTGTCAGTTACGTACTTTGCACAAGCAACAGGAGAAACGGCAACGGGAAATTATTCACCCTTTAGTCGAGGCTGCCCGAGCTTATCCAAATCAAGCAACTGAAATTTTATTCAATCATTCAACGTTTCCTCAAGTGACAACTCAAGCTAAAATGTAAGTGTTCTGTTTAAATTGTTCAATTCAATTATATGAAAATGCATATTTATTTAATATATTGTTTTAGGGTTTATCAAATGCATGCTATACATTAACCCTGTGACAGAATTTTTTCAGCTTATTGCGACAAACCTCTCTAGCACTAATATCTTTCTGCAAGATACTTTTAATAATAACAAATATGTATGTTACTAGTTTAAGGTATCCGTACACGTTGAAAAAATGAATTTTAACTAAAAATGAAAATTTTTTATAATTTTATATTACGAATCTCCGTTTATTCTAGTTTTTAAAACAGTTTAAATTTTAATTGTGCGTCAATTAGAAGAAAAGATATGATTAAAAGAATATTAGTCGATGATTAAAAAATGAAACCGGAAATAGCATTCCGAAACCGGAAGTGGGACAAAAACAGTTATATTTATCTTTATTTTGGGATAATTATCTTTCTTTCACTTAAATAATTATTATTTTAATGTTGCTAGAAATGAGCCTCACAATTTATCATTTATATTAGTAGTTTTTGGGTTAAAATTGGCTACATTCTCACTCTCTTGTGGATTTGTTTACAAGCAGCGTTCTTCGAATATTCTAATATTATTTTGACTACATTTTATTGAAACGTAATTGAATTTCTTTTCGAAATTTTATGTTTAAGTACTTTGCAATATGGGTAATCCAAGAAATCGAAATAATGGACGAAAAAAGAAGTTTCATGGGAATAGCATTTTTAAAATAGATTTTTAAAATAGAAATGATATAATTTATACTTTAAATGCCTTTTTTTCAGAACGTAATTTCACGCAAAAATAGTAACTTTAAAAATTCATTATTAAAAAAGTTGTTGATATATTTCAATAAAATTTTTTATGTGTATTATGTATAATGTTCTCTAGTGCTTGTGCTACAATTGTTTAAAAATATTTAATAGTTTTTTATTATTGGTCTAAAATGTGAAATATGACGTAAAAAATTTGACAAAAATCTCATAAAAAGTTTTCGATTTCCTATAAAAAATTTAATTTTTCAAATATTTTTATGATTGTAGTCAAATCACTAGACAAAATTCTGCTCTTTATTTTGATCATAACACTTTTTTAATACAATAATTTTGGTGAAGTATATCCTTTCCCAAGTTTTATGAAAAAAGTCCTCCGAACGTGTTCGGATACCTTAAAGTGAAAAAAGCGTTGTGTTTACAAAAAAAAATTCTCTTTGGATAAATTGTATATATGTATATATATATATATATATATATATATATATATATATATATATATATATATATATATATATATATATATATATATATTTTATAGAATATGTAATATTTTTTATTCTAATAATATTTTATTCTATTATTATGTTTTCTTTGAAGGGGAAAAACACACTAATTTTTTGCATTTTGCAAATCATCATCACATTTAAAAAATTTAATTAAAAATTTTGAAATCCATTGCAGCAATTGCCGAAAAATAGATTGACAACAAAATCATGCAAATCGGTCTCGTTAAAAAGGGTGTTACTCAAATCCGTGTTTCGTTTCGAGATCCAGCTGTTGTAATAAACATCGTATTAAAAATATCAGATTTTAAAAGCCACGTGAAGATCAAAATCAATAATTGTGGAAAATACAATCAAAACACTGTGGATTTATGATATTGTTGGCATAAATTTTGATTTGCTTCAGAAAGTAAATATTTAAATGTGCGATTCAAATTTAACATGCAGAAATAATATCTGTGAAATAACCAGAATTTTAAAAACCCTGTGGAAATGGGTAGCGCTAGCAATAACTGCAAAAAATTTTGAGATTTTCGCATTAAAAAAGTGAATGATCGAATAAGTTTCGCGTTCGACGATGAGTTTCGTGTGTACTGAAATTAATTTTAAAAAACATTGAGGATTTTTTAAATGTTGAAATTCGTAGTAATAACTGTTGAAAGAACGATTGAAACACTGTATGAATCAACGATGATATCGGTCGGTGCAAATCGAGCGTGTACATTGGAATTTTTCAACAAAATTAATGAGAATATCAATAATAGTATCTGAGAATAAAAAACGAGAATTTTTAAAAAAAACTAAAGTTTGTAGATATAATTGCCAGGGAAAATATAATCAAAACTTTGCATATATTTAAGATGGAACCGGTGCAATTTGTAAGCCATAAAATGAAGACTAAAATGTGAGATTTAAAGTTTTCATGTGCATAATATATTAAAAATATTCGATGGTTTTTATTCAACCAAATTTATAAAAAAAGGGGGAAATTTATCCTCACTCACAGTCATATTTTTTTTAAATATAAAAGATTGTGTCCTTTAAAAAAGATGAAAGGAAAGAACACGATTTCTTAAATGAACTATCTTTTAATTTTCCGTGATTTTGAACTATAAATATATATGTATATTATCCATTTGAAATTTTACTGACGCCAGTCATTATGGAATTTTTATTTCTTGAATGAGAATAGAAAAATCGTGAGCATTTCTTTCCCCTCTCATGCTCAAGAGAAACATGCTTTGAATATAATTCTGCAGGAAAAAAAAATCTTATTAAAAATTTTGCAAAAACTAAAACCAAAATTTTTTATTTCCCAAAAGAAAAACCGTTCTGCAAGAACTCAGTAGCATTCTGCGACAATATCGCCACGTTTCTGCCACGGGCTACGTTAATAAATTCTATGTCAATATTTTTTGTTATTTCTATAGTTCTGTTGTGCTGTATTCCATAGTTATTACTTTTGGTTATAAAATCTGAAGCCAGCTGGGTGAGATTATTGATTAACGATTTTCTTGCTTTAGAATAGTCTTCTCATAGCCATTATTAATCCTTTGAACTTATTTAAATCACATGAGTATGTTTAATGAGATAATGTGCTTCTCAAAGACATGATAAAAAACTGTCTGCATATACAGAAAAATGGAAAATGGAAAATAAAAAACATTAATTGATTAGGTGTACTATTTTTTAGTTCTGTGGACTGATATCATTACAGAGTTTCCTAGAACATAATTTTCTGCCTTGCAAAATGTTCTATTTGTATAGTCAACTTCATAAAGAAAAATCTTGTCATTCATAAGGAAAAATCAAAAAAGAAAAAAACCTATTAGCATTTTAGAAAAGTTCATAATTTTCAAAAACAGTGTTCTTATATTATTTTGTACTCTCAATGGTGAAAGTATTTCTAAACCTTACTGATTGAATTCTGCTTTGGATGATGATATTTTTAACGAGTAAAAAATAATTCATATTCAACAAAACACCCTTTGTGTCAGCAAAAAAAAAAAAAAAATTAATAAATAAATTATACTATAATTGTAAAAATGAATCTGTTTTCATACTGATATACCCATATTCTTAAATGGGAGATGAAAAAAGTGATTGAAATTCTTGATGAGTTAGGATGAATAAATTATTCCAGGAACTATTGAATGAAGCTCATTCTTTATTTTAACCTCATCCTGCCTGAATCATTTATTTTTGTAGTTTAAAATAATACCATTTTGATATTACTCAAGTGTGAAACTTTATGATAAGTTAATTTTGCCATTTTTGGAGAAAATAGCAGATGTGAACTGATAATCAATTGGAAATAAATAAAGAGATCAACTATTCTTTGATGCAGTGAATTTATATGGAAATGGGCAGAATGACAAATATATTTATCTGCATTATTTAATGAATTCTACTTTTTATATGTTGTTCTTAATATAGTGTTTGAAAATTGTGGGATTATAAACTTTATGATAAGTTAATTTTGCCATTTTTGGAGAAAATAGCAGATGTGAACTGATAATCAATTGGAAATAAATAAAGAGATCAACTATTCTTTGATGCAGTGAATTTATATGGAAATGGGCAGAATGACAAATATATTTATCTGCATTATTTAATGAATTCTACTTTTTATATGTTGTTCTTAATATAGTGTTTGAAAATTGTGGGATTATTAATATTGCCTCATTAATTAAAGTCTTGCATTTAACAAGCCACAGCGATAAGAGGTCACATGCATGCGTACATTTATACCAAAAGAAATTTACACATTTTTATCGAAAAAAAAAATTTTGCTTGTGTCACTTACAAATATATTTTTTTGGCTAATAGTTTCTCAAAGTTCAAATGACATATCATTTCTACTTAAGTGAGACTACTGAGTTATATCGCAATTTTGTATTATAATTATTTTTTGTTAGAAAAATATGTTTTTGAAGTAAAATTATGTTTAATTGAATTAATAACATTAACTGGCTAAAAAAAAAAAAAAAAAAATGCATAAATATAGGAAAAACCATATTTTTTGTTTTAAAAATTATATATAAAAATTTTATAAGACTTAGTTTTGAGCCAGAAAATGTGTTTAACGTGAAGAGGAAGATTTAAACTGAATTCTGAAAACAGTGATTTTTTTTCTAGCTAACATCTATTCTGCTCCCCCCTTTTTTTGGCCTTTTGATAGATAATTGAATGTGTTATTGCTTTCTTTAATGATAATATGCTGTTTCATGACGTTTTTAAAAGTTAAATTATAATGATAGGAAAGTTCTTAGTAATTTGGTGTATCCCTGTTTCCCTTCCCTGAATCTGGACATTAATCCAGTTATTAATTAATAAATGATTTTTGTCACTCTAAAATTTGATGTTTTTTTTTTTTTTTTTAAACCATATTTTTCTCATTTTTCGGTTTTCATTTTTTATTGTAGGAATAAGTCATCTATTGTTGAAAAGAAAACTTGTTGTTACAAAAAGGATGATATTTCATGCACAAATGATGCTCTTCCTTATACGTGGCATTGTAAAAGACGTATCCTTTTTTCATTATTTTGTTTAGTGTAGGTTTTTATTAAAGATAATCCTTTCTCCACTTCTTTTGCTTACTTTTGAGTTCAAGTAACTATGAGATTGTTATAGAAGCAAATTTCTATCTATTATTAGTAAATAATTTTGAAAGAAAAAAAAAACATACTTTATTTACCCTTCAATAATATTTGCTTGGTTTATAGTTTGCAAGATATTAAAGAAATAGTTATACTATTCTTGACATTTGTAATTTTATTAATCAAATTAAGTCTGATAGTTCTTTTACCCTTTTGTTTTGTCAGATTACACCAAGCTGCATAACCTTGCTTCCATTATGATTAAATATATGCACAAGTAAGATAGAATTTTAAAGAAATTTTCAGTTGCATTAGTAACATTGTTACATTTATTTTTTATACATTGTGATTAGCACTGTAGTAACAATTTCAGACATAACTGTCCATTATGATAATTTAAAGCAACCCATTTAACTTTTTTTTTTGTCATATGCCTGTTTAGGCAGAGGGGGTGCGATTGTCCTTGTTTTTCAGTGGCGCCATCTATGACCAAGAATTCGACTTCTGCCACGCCATTCACACAACCACAAACCCATTTATAGGGTGGGTCACATTCACACACAAAGAAGAAAGGACATAGAACAACACAGAGAGAGAAAGAAACATCCATGCCTTGCCCGGGTTTCGCACCCAGAACCTTTCTGATGCAAGGACAGTTCCCCGCCCCCTACAGAGACCGGTCGGCAACCCATTTCAATTGTAAGTTAATAACAATTGTAGGTTTCAACTTCACTGAGAAGCAAAGACAATTCTTACAACTGAACTGTTTTAAATATCTATTTATAAAACTGTTCTTAAGTAGTTTCCACATAGAAAATTGACTACAATAGAAATATTCTTCTTTTAAGTTAAAAGTTTTTAAATTATAAATCAAAAATGTCTTTTCAGTTTTAGGGGTTATGAATAAAGAATATCTGTATCTGAGGAACATTAATTAAGAATATATGTTCATTCTCTTTTAAATGCCATAAATCTGCATTTTTTTTTTTTTTTTTCAAATTAATTCTTGTTATGAATCATTTTATTTTAAATGGTTTAATTTCTTAATCCAATGAAGATATTATGTATAATGTTGATCAACTCTTATTTGAACATTGTACAGCCAAGTTTTCAGATAATACTCAATGTTGTGTACCGGTGTTTGATATATGCCATGAACTTCCTTTGTGTTTTGAGCATGCAAAAAAGAGAGTGAGTACAAATTGTTCTTGAATGCTTTAAAATGCAAAATTAATATTGTTACTTTTTTTAGCAATTTTATCAACTATCTTTACTAAAAAGATTTCATATCAGTTACACAAATTAGATTGTTACTTAATTACTACTTTAACCTCAATAATTTTTGTCACCTTTTAGTTAGTTACTAAAACCTCCCCTATCAAAAAATGAATGAGTTATAAATATGAATGTTACTATCTTAAAAGAAATGTATAAAATGTGTGGAAGTTTTTTTTCTCATTTTCTTTTTGCAGATAAAATAATTTTACCTCTTAAAAAATAGTTTTGTCAATTATCTGAAGAAAAAAAAGATGCTTTTTTGAAGCTTTTATATCAATAATGCTACTGCAATAAGTATAATATTAATAATTATTAAACTATTATCTTTAAAATTTTAACAAATTTTATTTACAACTATAGTAATTGCATTAATGAACTGTTGTGTTACTTTCCTTTTTTTATTGTTAAGTTATTTTATTTTAGTATGATTCATTTATAGGCATTTGGAATTATGCATTGCAGAATTGGGAATTATGCAAGGAAAAAAAAAAAAAAAAAACTCAATTATAACAACTGAACTTATTATTTTTAATGGCACAAATACGATTGAACTGAGTAATAAAAAATGACTATTTTAAAAAAGCACTTGCAATTACATTAAAGTAACTCTTAAAAAATTTTGCCTATAAGAAACTAAAAGAATATATCTTCAATGAAAATTTGTTGCCATGAAATGTATGATGAATGAATTGAATTTAAATAATGAATAAGACTAGAATGAGAAAATAGGGCTTATTCATTAAATAGTTATTGTTCATTATTCATAAATAAAAAAAAAATTTGGGAAGAAATTAGTTTATTTTAAACAAGACTGAGAATTTTTCAATTGGTTTTAAGTAACTTAGAGAATTTTCAGCATGACTCAATAGTCTGCCTTAATGGTTTATATCATTAGAAATTAGTTTTTATCAACTCTTGTTCGAAAAATTGAGAATTTTTATTGTTGTATGGTATCCTATAAATTTATTCTATTAAATTTTTTTATCTAATAGTTTTAAAAATACTTACCTTATAAAAAATACTTAAGAATTATTTTTGAAATAATTACCTGGATTTTGTTGGAAATTATGTGTGAAATCTGAAAAGATCAACAAAAAAAAAAAATGTTTGACTTTCTGAGAGGAACTGTTTTTTACTGTTTTAAATTTTTTTTTATAGATGTCCATTTTGAATAAGTACTGTATTTTTAATTTTATTTTTAGGATAACTATAATAAAATGGCGTTAGAACCAAAAGCTAAGAAAGCTCGCAAGAAACCAAAGCCATCAGCATTAACTAGGCCTCCTAAAAGAGGAAAAAAGAAGAAGAAACCTGTTCTTGTCCGTCCTGCTTCACCATCTTTACCCCCTCCTCCGCCATTGCCTCCACCTCCTCCATCATTACCTCCATTATCTCCAGTATCTGTTAAAAATGAAAATGGTAATAATTACATTTATTGTTTTTCATGTAATTTACAGCTCATTATTTAAACAACATGGATACTTCTAAAAAATTATTGAGAAAGATAATCAATTAAACCAAATAAAAATATTTTAAGATATGTTTACTCAATAAAATATGTTAATGCAGCAATAAATTTTTTCCAACTTTCGTTGTTCTAGTTATTAACTAGACTTTTTAAAATCATAAATTTTTTTTAGTTGAATAAGAAATCAATTCTTTAGATATATTTGAGAGGCAGTTTCTTGTTTTAGTCCAATTGTTTCTTGTGACTGCCAACTTATCTTTGATCTTCTAACAAGGTTTCATTAGGTTTTTACCCTGAATAGTACAATTCATTATACTACAGTGATATTCCTTTAAATTCTCGGTCACTTTAAAAATGTTTCTATAATGGGAAACATCAGCCATAATCCCCGATAAGACATCGCCTAATAATTGGAGAGCTGTAAGTCATTAATGTTCAAAACCTACCTTCATATTTTGGGCATAAATTTCCTGTTTTTTTTTTTTTTTTTGTCCAATTTTAGGACCTCTGACTTTTTTCCTACTAAGGGTATGAATTAGCAAACCTGTGCGAACTTTACATTTGTCTCACAACACTTAGTTTTCCAAATTAAAGATTTTTAATTCAAACATTTAGTTTATCATTAATTCCTTCTTTAATAACTTTTTTAAAATTTTTGCTGGAAATGTTAATTTTGTTTTGTCATGTGTTTTTTTTCCCTTCCAGGTTTGCCGAACTTAAACACATTTGAAAATAAAATGACTAAACCTATTGAAACAACCATCACTGTTTCTAATTCAAGTAAAGAGTTGAATACAGATTTAAGTCCTGAATTGGAAAGTGACTTGGAAGACTTTTCTCCTGGTAATTTAATTTATTTCTTTTGTTCACATTTTATTTCTTGTTTTTTTTAATTTCTTGCTTTGTGAGCAATGCTCAAAAAACAAAATTCTCTCCTTTTTTTGCTTCAGGTGCTATTGAAAAGACTTTGGAATTACCATTAGACACTGCCGAATTGGCTAATCAAGCAACTAAATTATTAGAAGAGCATGATTTTACTGAAGTTCTAAATAAAATTCCTGATGATGCTTTCAATGATCTTTTTGTTGGTAATGTATAATTAGAATTTACAATTAGTTTTAATTTTTTATAATAATCAGATGCAACAGTGTACATACATTATGGCAAGAGTAAAATATGGAATTCAAATATAGTTACCTCAGTCTAAAAAAGAATCTGTCTGTGAATTATGGAATCCCTAAAACAGAAACATTTTATAGTCTCTTTAAGCACTCATTATTTAACTTTGTACTAAATTGCTTCGACTGAAATCTGTTTAATATAGAAATAGAATGATACTTGAGATCCCAACAAGAGTAAAAGCATGCATAAAACGGACTATCATGTTTTTACACTCCTCAACACTTTTGCTTTAACTTATTTCTTCAAAATCAAATGCTGATATTTACAACTTAACAGCAGTGTATGATTTGCTGAGAGTAAAAGCTTGTTGAAAAGAAATTAAACTAATTTTTCCCTGTGGACAATATCTACAAGTTACATTTATCTAAGGGAATCTATTCGGTTATCATATGCAAAATGAACATTTTATTATTTATTTTGTTTCAAAAAGCATTAATTTTCTTATTGAAAAAAGGCTTCCAGTAGGAAAATTTTGTAGCCAAACAAAAGATAAAATTATTAATTAAGTATCAAATAAATAAGATTGATCAATAAAACAATAATATAATATAAATAATAAAATTTTGATCAATAAAATTATCAAACAAATATTTCATTATGAAAACATCTTGACCCTGTGACTGAAACAAAAAAGCATGGTGGCAAGATTTAAAACACTATATATATCTGTTATCGGCCATGATTGAAGACTCAGGAGAAAAGCAAACAGTCAGATGTAAAATTATCTTTATTTAAGAGATGACAGAGCTTCACATTGTCTATTTAATCGTACGATAAGAGAGAAGTATGTTCGCTTATTTGCGATAGCTCTTGCATTTTCATCATTTTACTGCCTCTCATGCAGAATTATTAAAGCAGAAAGATTCTACGCAGTGAATATGGTGTGTGTTATCAAGTATAAACTAAGAATGCCACTTGTTTCTACCTACAAAGATCAATCTTTCCAATTATTTGAAACATTTTTATTAAAGAAAAATTTCATTTTATTAAATGAAATTCCAACTGTTTTAATCAATGAAAAATATGTTGTTTCCACTCTTTCTATTCCATAAAAAACTTTTTTCTATCCACTTTAAATTAATTTGTTTAACTCATCACAATTCGTATTTACACAGTTTAAAGATCACACATTGTGATCCATATTCTTGAATGAAATGTACACATCAAATTTTTTAGTTTATAAAAGGATTCTTCACAAACCCTATTAACAGACCCACTATTACAATATTCTTCTTTTGAAAAGCAGAAATAATGGCATTATTAGCTTATATTTTAAAACGACTTGAAAGAAATAAAACTTCTTGAAAGACATGATTGTTATATTTCTTCTCTAAATCAGAACCTTATTTTCACACATTATTTACAATTATTCTCAACAGGATCATCCTGGTAAAAAACTCTATTTTAGGCTAATTTTGGATTCAGAAAAATATGTATAAATTTTCCTTAAAAACTAGTTTCACTTTCACAAAATTGTGGTTAATTATGATAATTATTCACAATTGCTCAAAAACAGGCCTTTTACAAAAAGTTAGGACCTACCACTGAAATCGCAACATTAGTTTAAGTTACAGGATTATTTGAAATTTCTAAGCCTTACTACCTATTATAATTGAATTTAGCAATATGGGTTTATTATCATTTTGTGCAGTATTGTATAAGTTTGATAATGTGAAAAGTATTACATTTGCTTTAGATTTGGTAGTCAATAAGTCATTAGATGATACTGAAAACATGATGATACATTGCAAAACATGCTTCTTTTTACTAGTTGTGTAAAAAAAATTTTTTTATTTACTCATAGATACTAGAAATGGAGAGTATATCCCTAGTCGTGAAGAAACTGAAGAATTAGAAAGAGCACTTGCGGCTGTTTCCAAAGACGTCCATTTAGCTAGAGAATCATTAGCAAAATTGTCTTCATCTAATGGGCCAGACCTTGAAGAACTTGAACGTGCCATTGAAATTCACGGTGGTTTATTGGGTGCTGAAAATTTGACAAGTGCAATTGATGAAAATTCTTTTGTTGATTTAACTAATAACCATATTGATAATTTGAATGTTATTTCTAGTAGCTTCTCCACAAGTGATTTGAATTCTCTAACACAAGCTTTATCTGTTATTAATGCTGAAAGTCTGGATCATAATAATATTCCTATGGCATCAGAAGCTTCTATTCTCTCTAACTCCATTAATGTTCCATTAATAAATTCAGATATGTCCCAACCACACATGCTCAATGGCCAAACCGATTTACTGTCCGGATTGCAATCGATTCAGCTGGATCCATCATTTACATCCAATCTCTCTTCTTCTAGCCTGAACTTTGCTAATGCAAATTCTCACCAAGGAACAGCTGAGGGAAAACTATTTTCTAATGGGTCTTTACTCTCTACGTTGTATTATAACCTCGCATCTTCCAACACTCCTTCTTCTACAGCCCAAACCTATGCTGTGCCCCCCGTTCCTGGAAACAATAATACTGAAGAAGCCAATTTTATACCTAGTACGGGTGGTGTAAATAACCATAACCAGTGGTTGCTCAATTCACCAGATGTTCTTGCTCTTTCCCAATTAACATACCCCAATAGTTTCCTTTTGACATCTCAAGGAGGTGGTGCATCTTATGCCAATACTTTTGTTGGAAAGTATCCCCTCCAAGACTTGAATACTGATATAAATCTTGGGTCCACTGATTCTTCAATGTTGCCTACTACAATTTGCAATCCTGAAAATGTGATATGTGGCACAAACGAGCAGCCAGTACACAACTTAAGTATTTCTAATAGACCTGCATCATCCTTGCAGCAACCTAGATCTGTAAAAGTGATAGTTCAGGAAGGAGCTTCCTAGCAGTTACTCATGCTTAATGTTCAGAAATTTGACCGTACCATTATAGACATGCATTTAGAAATGTATTGGCACATTTTGCTGCCCCTGACGCCTAAAAGCAGGATGGCTTTTGAGCTAATTGTTGGCAGTTTATTTTGGACGGGTATGTGTACCTTAATAATAGTATCATGCTCAACTCAGAATGTGTTTTTTAATGTGTAAGTAAAAGCTCTCATGTAATTGTGTGTGATTGTATTTAGAGTGTATAATAGCTTTTAAATTACAATTTTTCAAAACTATGCATACTCTTTAATCCGCATTTTATTAAGATAAGTGTATTTCAGAATTGATTGTCAAATACTTTATTTTGAATTAAATTATCTTTATTTTAAAATAAATTAAATCTTTATCATCAAAAATCTACTGTCAAACTATTTTCATATTTATTTTTAATGTTAACACAGTTGGCTAAATGCATGATATATAATACTTTTTATTATTAGTTGAATCTTTATATGCACTTTGATATCCTAAAAAAAAAGTTTTTTTTTTTTATGGAAAATATTTGATGCAAGAAAGGCACTTAATATATCCTAGCATAACAAACCAAATTTATCTGATTTAGGTGCTCCTCTACAGTATTCTGTTTATAAAAATAAAAAAATTTTTTATTAATGATCTGAAATTGGTGTTCAGATAGTTTGTATAGCGACAATAACGTAATAAATTATTGTAAAAAATTTATCAGATTCATTTATATAATTAAGATTAATTATAGTTTTTATATTTGGTATTTATGTTTGTGAAATTGTTTTTTCCGTCTAGTATGTTATTAAATTTTGTTAACTTTATTTTATGTTATTAATTTATTGAATTTGTAAATATTTGTTTAATGTTCACTTATTGTTTTGTGATCTTTTTTTTAAAGCTAGTGATAATGTTTGAACAAACAAATGTTACTTTTGATTTCTTTAAATCATGAAATTAAGTAATGGATGTGCTGTGATATAATTGTAGGTGTGAAATTTTTTTCTTCTTTTTTGTCTCATAAATTTGTAATTGTTTATGCTTTAAAGCAAAGTGTATCTTTCTTAAAGTGTTTTAATTTTTTAAACGATTATTTTGAAATAATATTTTGTATCCTCATAAGTTTGTTTTCTAATTAATAATAACTACTTGCAAAATTGCAATATCTCAGTTTTTTAATCTTATATTTCTTATACCTTTACACTTCTGTGTGCTTCCCTTATAACCAAACAATATCTTAATGATCTTATTTCTAGTGCAATGTTCTAGCCATCTGTACCAAGTGAGTTGTGTACAAAATTTGTAGTACATAATTTGTTTTAATTAGTTTAATTACTTTTACTAATGCATATTTTTTTTTTTATAAAATTAATAAATGCTATTTGTACTTTTTTTAAGAATTGTTTTTCATAGCAAACTTAAAATAATTTGCTTTAGCCCTATATCAAAAATTATCTAAACACAGTATAAGAATTCATTACTTTGATTGCATTACAATGTTTCCTTTTTTTTTTTGTACAAAATAATTAAAAAATAGTTTACACAGATTTATTTAGATTTCATACTGTACCCATTTTCAAACAAATCTGTTTTACTGTACAAGAAAATAAACTTTAAATTTCAAAACTTAGTATCTGAAAAATAATTCGTTTCACATTTGTCTAAAAGATAAAAAAATAAAAGTTTAATATTACTAAAATTTCAATCAACTTTTTCTGGGATATTTCAAACTTTTCTTTTTATGAAAATTCATAAAAACCTCATTTAAAAGAAGGCAAGGAAGACAGGAAGGAATTTAGGAAAGGATATTCGATTGATGCATTTTAATTAAGTCTGGAGAAGGATTACTTGTTTACTCTATTACTAATTTACTTCATCTTATAAAGAGCATTCTGAAAAAGTATAATTTACTTAAAAAGACATTGATATGTATAATATAAAAAAAAACTAACCGAAAATAGCCATTCGCATATAGCAAGTCAAGAAAAAAAAGTGAAAAAATTTCAACCTAAATTAAATTAGCAATTTGTAACTTTTCCCCAATGTTTTTTTTCTTCCCCCCCCCCTTTTCTTCTGAAAATACATGAATGAAGAATAACTCTGATTCTCTAAAGTCTGTATGTACTAATAAAGTTCTTTAAAGTCATTATTTTAACTTTTTGATTAATTTTTTATAGCCATAGATTATTTCGAATGTAAATGTTTTTTAAAAACATAATTTAATCCAAGCAAAAAAGAAGTTTGTAAAAAGTGGCTATTAAATGTACAGGATATTGGCCATGGGCTCATTCAGTTGGAGAAAAAAAAAACTGGCTATTAGAGTCTACTGG
Source organism: Parasteatoda lunata (assembly GCA_949128135.1). NCBI lineage: Eukaryota > Metazoa > Arthropoda > Arachnida > Araneae > Theridiidae > Parasteatoda > Parasteatoda lunata. The sequence continues at coordinate 69,133,907 of OX421971.1, forward strand.
CACCTATCTATTAACTAAAAATTTTAATTTTCAGGTATATCTTTTATTAGTTATATTTTGTGTATGGAGTAGTATTTTTTTCCTCCTCACTAAAAATAGTTTTAAACAAAAGTTAATTTTATTTCACTATTATTTTAATTTCACATATATTAAAATTCTTTATTATTTCCCCCTCCTATTCGAAATGATTAAAGATATGAAAGTAGTACTGTAAGAATAATATGCTGCATTTTGTCATATATAAATGTAGCAATAAAGGAAACGAAGGAAATAAAAATATGAGGCCGATGTCTTCACCCGCCCCGGTAGCCATAAAAAAAAAATTTTAAAAAAACCTTTTCTATTGAGAGAGATGGCAAATGCCTAAATTAACTTTTTTGTATTCTTTTAGTGCTGCATTTTGTCATATATTTTTAATGCTAAGAACTGTTCACGATGACCTATTTTTTTTACTTTTAGTACCAAAATTAAATCTGTTTCAGTCATTTTATGTTACATTATTAAAAATGCCTAATTTTTCTTTTTAATTGAAGATATTTAGAAAGAGAGTATGCTGTTTACTTTAAATATAAAAATTATTTTTCCACACACAATGGAATTCTGCAATAATTACAAATTGTATCTTAATAGATTACAGAGAGAAATATCATAAAGGAAATTAATTAATGCAATTTTTTAAATGTAAATATTACATATTTTATTTTAAAATTCTATCTCCATTTTCAGAAACTTACGTGAAAGAAAAAAAAAAAGTTTCTCAGATTATCTTCTGCATTATGAGGAGAATCTTTTTTATATGTAATATCTTTTTAATCTGATAAGAAGTTAATAAAATTTACTAATTGTTAGGATTTTGAAAATTGGGTATCAATTGTAGTTTTATTTATTTATTTTTAGGAAATTTTTTTTATAATCAAATGAATATTTTTTTTAACTTAAAACTGAATAGATACATTGAAATATCTTCCATATTAATAGAAAAGATACATTTTATGATAAGAAATTCTACATCAATGTGTTGAGTGTGCACTTTAAATTTAAGACTTTTTACTAGAGCTGTGGAGTCAGTAATTAAAATGTTCAACGTTGAAGAAGGATTCTGTTCCAATACTCTGAATTATGCTCTATAAAATTTTCTCGCGGAGTTTTGGGAAATTATTATTATTACGAAGTAAATAATAATTACAAAATATTTAGTCGAAGCTTGTTACATCATCCGAATTTCGTCATTCAAATAAAAATGCATATTATTATATGAGGTTGTCATATTGGGAGTATTGGAATAATACACTAATCTTTTCTTATGACTAATAACTGCTGTTTAAATTTTGGTAAAAGCGTGCTATATTTTAAAAATTATTTTTAAAAAAAACTAAACTAATTAATTATTTTGCTTCAATTTAAATCAAACATGTAGTGAGCAGCAATTTTTGTTAAATAGCATATGTCAAGAGAACTGCTAAGTCTAAACGAAACCAAAATATGAACAAATCACTTAAGGAAACAAACATTTCATATACATCGAAAATAAAATTTTTAAACTAGAAAAGTATGATTACTAAATTTATCGTCTCTTTCAGTATAAAGCAAAATTAATAGTCCTCACAGGGCGTTTTAATATAATAAATGGAGATTAAAAAATTGTCCGTCATCTTCACTTATCTGTCATAAACGCTCTTCATGTAAATTTTATTTTATTTTTTTAATATGTATGAATTTATTATGCATATTTTGTAATATTCTGGAAATTACTTCATTTCTCTTTTGTTTCTTAAAATTTTTATTTTAGAAATGCAGTATGCTTCAAAAGAAATGCTTTATATTAATAATAATAACAACAGTTTTTTTTATTTTGGATTGCTTAAAATATGCAATTTTAAAAATGTGGCCACTATTACCTATTAATGCTATGACTAGCAAGTAGCGAAATTTCCTGATATTTCCCCATACCTTTCAGAATGAAATTTATAAAGATTAGAAGTGCTTCCTCTTAGACTAACGAATGTATGCCTTTATTCAAAATATTTCCTGTTTGATGTTCAGTAACATCAAAAAGAAAAAAAGGAAAGTGGTTTAAATAATTTCTTAGAAACTTTCGCTGTCAAATGATTAGTTTTTAATGATATTTTCTTTTGAAGCACAAAAGTGCTTAACACGTGTTTTTGACATGATATTCTCAGAAATAAAAAATAACTTTCAATTACTGTATTGGATTGAACTGCTCAGTTCAGATGTTCTAATGAGCTTTAAAATAAAATTTTATCTATGGGATATTTAATGGGATTTTATCTTTTAGTCGTCATAATGAAAAAGTCATTTTTATCGGGACTTTTGCAAAAGAGCATATACGGTATTTTTTTTTTTTTTTTAAATCTACAATTAGAATTAAAAGTCACTTATTCAAAATTACAATTTATATTACAACATAATTTATTTTGTGGCAAATTATAATTGCGATAACATTTATTCAAATAATATTTCTTTCACAAAATTATAAATATTTGTCCTTTTAATTTTCGCCAGTTCAGAGACTTTTTTTTATTTATACTTGTAACTAACCGGAGTCAAGCTCATTCTTTTGTCTCCACAGCCCTACTTTTAATGTAGAGTGCAATTATTCTTGTCCTATGCAGTTTTAAAAATATTAAAGTTACTTGTATTCCTTACTCTTCCTTGTGATAAAAAAGTAATTTATCAAATACCTATATTTGTATTGTAAAATAAATTCTTATATGTCATGAATGTTGTTTTAGTTATTCCTTTTTTATTTAAAGAAAATAAAACATATCATGTGCACATTAAATTGTTTTATGTAATGTAAAATTTTTAAAACTAGGAACTGCTTTCTATTTAATGGTAATACAAACTATTACTAGAAGGCTTTTATGTGTAGTTTTCTAAATATAGCTTTCTATCATAATGTTACTTCTTTTGAAGTAATTTTAGGAAATTCTTAGTATGAAAAATGAATTACAATTTCAAAGCTAGAGGAATGAAATTTATTTAATAAAATGATTTTTATCTTTAAAAACAGAGTTGATGGTTTTAATCAAATTAATTAAAAATATTTTAAATTATGAATAAAAATTAGAAATTGAATTAAACAAATTTTGTCTTGATATTTTTCTTTTAGTAATAGATTTCTTTCATTGTAGTTTTTAAGTTGTAAACATATTTGATTTAAATCATTCTGTTTTAATGTCTAAAACAAAGAAATATTTAGAAAAAGTGTCATTATATTGACAGTTAAAAGTAAATAAAAATCTTTTTTTAATTAAAATTAATCTTTTTTTTTTTTTGCACTTGAAATTATTAATAAAAATATAATTTAAGTCATTGATAGTTTTAAAATTACTTTAATTATCTCAAGATGTGGAGTTTTCTAATTATGGCCTTCATTTATAATGTTACTTGTTTAAAGTAATTTTAGATCAAAGAATAAATTGCTCTCATTTTCAAAGCTTAAGGAGTGAAGTTTATTTAATAAAATGTTTTGTATCTAAAAAAAACAGATTTGATGATTTTATGCAAATTATTAAAAACATTTTAAATTATGAATGGAAATTGAAATTAACTAATTTTGTCTTGATATTTTCTTTAACCAATTTTTTTTCTTCTTTTTTCTTTCAAATTTTAAAATGAGGTGTAGAAAATGAGGTTTTTTTCATTTTTGTTTTCAAATTGTAAGCACGATTATTTAAAATTGTGCTGTTTAATGTATAAAACAGGATTTATTTGAAAACAATTATATATGTATAGACAGAAGTGAAAACAAAACTTTTTTTTTTATTAAAAGTATGCTTTTTATTTTATTTTTTTGCATATGAAATTGAAATTATCATGTCATATTTGATATTATTGACTCAAATATAATTTAAATTATTGATTGTCTTAAGCTTTCTTTAATTTGTTCAAGACAAAACCTTGAATAGTACTTTTTTTATTTTAAATTATAATTGCAGTTTTCTTTACATTCAATAATATTTTTTTTTAAAGTTAGGTGAAATGTATAGTTTACTTATTGGTGTACTAAATAAAATAAGTTGTACAAAATTAAAAGCTAAAATACAGAAAATGTTCCCTGTAATGCAATTTTTTTTTTTAATGAATTTTTAGTTTTATAATATATAAATCATAATTGTTCATAAAAAAAAGTTTCTTTGTTTTTAAAATGTATTATATAATTATAATAATTAATAAAATCTAAATTAATCAAATATAATAATGTATAATTAATAAAATCTGTTGATATATAACATCATTAAAAAAATATTTCTTATACTTTCCAAAAATTTATCAGCTAGTGGCTTTCCTATATCAAAAAATTAGTTTTTGCTGTGTTGTGGGATGACAAAGCAGTGAGTTACAGTGATTAAAGTATGCATTAAATTTGAATCAATTTTGTCCAGAAATTCAAGGCTTAGAGGTTGGGAAAAGAGGTTGGGATGTCATTCTTAAATCTTTTTACCTTCTTTTGTAATTTTCAATGTGGGCTAATTTTTTTTTTCATTTGGTAATTATAGAATTTTTTTTTATTTCTTCTGATTACTAGCAAATGTCTTACTTTAGGAAAATACTGTGTGTCCATTAAGTTATGATGAACTTATGATCTGTGACCTTTCATAATGGTTCCATGACTTTACGAACCCACTGCAGACTTTAGAAAAAAAGAATGTAATTAATATTTAATGTATTTAAAAATATGTACATCAACACCTAAAATTTCACAATATAATGTGTAAAAGGCTTTTTTTCTGTACTTAAAATTCTGCTATCATATTTGAATTTGTTACCTGTGTGAAATGGACAAAAACAAACAATGAAAAAAATGTGTGTATTTATCTTAAAATTAAGTACTTGAATTTGCCCATCAGCTTTTCTGATCACTGAAATTAATCTCTTTTTTTTTCTTTCTTTAGGCTTAGTAAGGACATTTCACAATTAATAAAATATTTCTAAAAACCATCAACTGATCATATTTGTACATTTTTTTTCTAGAAATGTTCAGAAAGAAGCAAAAACTTTCAATGTTTTAAATAATAATTATTTATTGTAACATTAAAAGAAAATATAAACACTGAAAACTTCATTATTTCACCAAATCTTGTGCTAGCTCTTTTAACAACAATTATGCAATTATTACTGTGAATGTATATTTTTTCCCAATATAGTGGATTTTTCAGAAATCAGAGGAAAAAAAGTCTCTTTTTTTAGCACATTTGTCAAAATAGTATAACTTCATTCCTCATAATTGCTAATTTTTAAAAGTTTTTCTTTTTTTTTTCCTTTTCTTCTTTCAATCACTGTGTAATAGAATAGTGACAATTTTTTTGATAAGAGTAGAGTGAGGTAGAGTCTATTTGCTTATATTATTGTGAAATTGTATGGCGTGACTTTCTTATATGATTTATTGGTGATTTCAATTTAAATTATTCATTCTTACCTTGTTTGGTCTTAAAATAATTAATTTTCCCTACAAAGCTGACATGTATGTGCTCTTTTTTGACCTTATATGCTACATTTCCCATAATTAGCTGTCTTACCTGTCATGGTGTATTTTTAACAAAATTTCTCCATTACTAGATCAATATTTGATAAAAAATTGAAAGAATTTTATTTTCTAATTAAAATTGTATGATCATACTTATATTGTTCCCATTGTTTTTTTTTTGTTTTTTTTCTTAGCGTTATAAACTTTTTAAAACTCTTATTAACAACTTTATAGTGTAACCAAATTTAATGTTTAGTAAGCAATACTTTTATTCTTATTTAGATTTTGAAATTAAAGATTTAAAGTAATTTTTCGTAGGAGTAAAAAAAGTACATTTTGGGATGAATATAAATTTTGTAAAGTAATTTTGTCTACTGAAATTCTTTGGCATTTATATTCAACTGTATATCTTTATATGTGTGTAAATGTTACATCAAGTGAGCTTTTAACACCATCACATTTTCAGTACATAATACATGGTGCTTCAGTATTTAGGAAAAGCAATATCATAGGTACGATGTTGATAAATATACGTGTTTCTCAATAATATAGAATTTTTGATTTAGCGTCAATTTTATTATATTTTTTTTTTTTTTTGCTTTATTTTTCACTAAATAAAATTTTTATTTGTGTTTTATCTTATTTTGGATACATTGATAGTAATGAAAGTAATTATTCTTTTAGTAGTTAATATGGATATAATTTGTTTACAAAATATGTGAAGTTTATTATTTAGTAACTTAGAAGTAATAACGTAAAGTTGAAATATAAAATCGCTGTTCTGTATAGTGACAAGTCATATTGCTAATAAGAAGTTCAGTGTGTGCAATTTTAATAAAAACAAAAAATACAAAAAAAAAAATTATTATTTTTTTTGAATAAATTTTTTTTATTACTTGCATCAATAAACGTTTTATAGTAGTTTCAATAATATATTTAATAAATTTCTTTTGTAAGCATTGTGACTTTAAATATTTGAATTTGTTATAATTTTCAGTAAAATGTTTAAAGAAATTTGTTTCACTTTTGTGAAATTAATAAAATACAATTTTCAAAAAACCATTGCTTTCTTTTTCCAAAACTTTTAGTTGCTGTTCAAACTTTAGTGAGAAAATATTGTATATTATAAAAGTTATTTAAGGAAAATGTGTATTATATCAATAAATAACTTTTCATAATAAAATATGTTTATATGTGTTTAAGTAATGATTTCAATTGTGTAATTTATTTTTTACAAATATACCTTATAAAAGAAAAAATTGTGAGTCAATGATTACAAAAACATTGTATTTAAAACAGCTTCTGATCAGAAAAGATTTATGAATAAAATAAGGAGATAATAAGAATAAAAGAAGATAGTTAAATAAAATTGGTAGGTCGTGAGAGTTTGAATTCAGCAGGCCGAAGAATCACCATATTAAATGATGACTGGTGCATGTTAAATCTGTCAGGGTCACCAAATCCTCCAAGTTCCCATAACAAATCAATACCTCTGGGGGCACTGAATTGGAGATTGATTGTTCTCTGGTTCAGATCAAAATCCGTGGATGAATGAATCCGCCTTGTTAAACTGGCTGTGACGTGTGTATTGTTGAAGTTGTATTCTTGGCTATAGATTGCGCCACTGGAAAAGAAGAAATGCACCTTCTACCTTAAATTTGCTTGCTTTCCCAAGCAGGCTTGTTGGCATGGCAAGTAGGCAATAGAAACAACAACAGATATAGTAGTTTCGCTAAAATATTTCAGCCATGTTACAGTATAATATGATTTTGGAATGGAAATAAATCAGTAAATTGCTTAAAGCATAGGTAGCAAAAATGTATCAAAATAGGATATTTTGACTAATGGCTCTAAGTTGTGTTTTAACTTATAATGTAATTAAGGTAATTCAAATTCTTAATCCTTTGATGTAGAATTTTTATTAAACATATTTTTCATACGTTTTTAAATATTTAGTTTTAATTTAGGTCAAAATAAGTGAAGAAATATTATTGTCTTTACTTATAATTAAAGCGTCAGAAAAAAATATATACACTCTGTAACAAAAAAATCGACGCACACTGCCGAGCCAGATTACAGTGGTGCATGGCTCGATCAGGCTGGAATGATGCCGACTGGGGACGTATAGTCTTTAGCGACGAATCCCGCTTCCAACTGTGTCCTGACGATCATTGAAGACATGTTTGGAGACGCAGAGGGGAGATCCGGCCTTCACTATTGCACGCCACACCGGCCCTCAAGAAGGCATTATGGTCTGGGGTGCCATTTCCTTTGACAGCCGGACCCCTTTGGTCGTCATTAGAGGTACACTTACTGCACAGCGGTACGTCGATGACATCCTAAGACCTGATTTGCTACCGTTCCTTTTGCAGCGCCCTGGGCTGGTTTTTCAGCAGGACAATGCCAGACCACATAGGGCACGTGTTGCTATGAACTGTCTGCAAGCTTGTCAAACTCTTCCTTGGCCTGCCAGATCACCAGATCTCTCTCCCATCGAGCATGTCTGGGATATGATGGGAAGGCGATTGCATCTGGCACGGAATGTTGATGACCTCGTTCGACAATTGGATCGAATTTGGCAGGAAATACCGCAAGAGACCATCCAGGAGCTTTATCGGTCTATGCCACGCCGTGTGGCAGCTTGTATCCAGGCTAGAGGCCAGTCAACACCTTGTTGAACTTGTTACTGTAACTCTGCAATAAATTATTCAATTGTTCTGAAATTTTAATCATTTACTATTCTGTAAATTGTCTTCCTATCCACCAATTTTCGTTTCAATCGGACAACTCCTTCTTGGTGCGTCGATTTTTTTGTTATAGAGTGTATATAAACGGGACACTGTTGTCTCACCTGTGTTTAAGGGTTAAACCTTATGTCGAACAATGAATTAGCTACAGCTGTTGTATTATATTATGATTTTACAGTCTATAGTTTACGCAATAAAACAACAATTATGATACTTAAATCCATAAGCACATAAAATTTGGATAAACGTGTCAAGCTTGTTCATACTACCTATTTTCCAAGAATTTAAAATAATTTCATGGATTATGTTTCGTTTCATTTCTGTGCTAATTTAGTGGTTTCCTAATTCTTCTAAATAAAAAGATCTAGCCATTGGAAGTGTTTATTTAGGAGAGAAAGGGGTCACCTCCCCTCAGCTTCAGAAATTTAAAAGAGACTACTCACTTCTTCCTTTTTTTAAAAAAAAACTATTTTACACATTCTTATAGAACATCCTCTTTTCTGGCTTATTTATCTGTTTTGGGGGAAATTTTAAACTGTCATTCTACCTGTTTTTACACTTAATTTTTCAAATTTTTTTTGTTCCAGCCAGGGAACGAAATATGGTGTAAAGTACAACACTTATTGTAAGTTTTAAGGTTAATTTTCACTTCAATAATTACAATTAAAATTTTCAATTTTAATACATATTTTCTTTTGTGTATCTTTCCTATTTTATGTATAAATTATACAAAATTAGGTAAATTTTTGAAATAAAAAATCCTTATTAATATTACTTTTTTACTCAATTTTTTGTTGACTTGTGCAATTAGATAAGTATCTTTGCTAAATAATGAAATATATCTCCTTTATAGTAATTGCTTAGAAGCTTTCCTTTTTAAATACTCTGAGATGTTCAGTTTTGTTTTATTTAAAACTCTATTTTTAAACTATCTTAAACAAATTAAATATACATTATAAAAAGTATGAATTCTTAAATAAAAAATATTTTATTTTCAAATTCATTTATTGTTCATTATAAATGAAAAAAAAAAAAACATTTCAGTCAATTAAAGTATGTTAGTGTAATTATAATTTCATTGAAAATAAAAACACTTTAATTTCATCGTTTCTAAAATACCTTTAAATTTTTTATAATTGACATAAAATTTATAACATTTTGTGAAATCCTTTGTATTTTTTTATTTTGAAAGCTATGCTAATCATAATAAACTGTGATAATCCATACACCGAGCATGGCAGGCCTGTAACCACAGACCAGATTGGTGATGAGACCTTCTGTGTTAAGTTGAGAAATTAAAATTCCTTGAGAAAGCACAAAATTTTGTTAGACAAAACACAAAACTTTTATTAAAAAATTCTACCAAAAATGCTACTACTGATCTGTGAAGTGTCATGATGATGCTATTAAATGAGATTCAAAATAAAATATTGCTTAGTTATATATTTTTCTTATGTACAGTTCTGTTTTAAGTATAGTTCAGTTTATTTTAAAACGAAGGATTAGTAATTAAAATTTTAAGCATTGAAATTTTTTTTATAAAATTTTTTATCAGCCGTTTTAAAAAGTTTATTATAAGTGAAAAATAAGAAAAACGTTAAGTTTTAAACATGGATGTGATATTCCTTTGTTTGAATTTTCTTATATTTTTCTCAAGATCTCTCAACTGCAAATTTTGACAATTTTATTTGATTCAATAATATTATAACTGAAAATGAGAAGTAAACTATTGCAATATAAGAGAAAGATCTTAAGAAGCATTTTTGGAAGAATAAAATGTGGTGAAACTCAAATCGAGAAAAAGGTCAAACGCAGAACTTTAGAGATCTCAACATAATAAAGTATAAGTATTTGACAAGAATGAATGATACGCAAACCACAAAAAAAAAAAAAAGATCTCTTTTGCTAAGCCAACCGTCACTAGAAAAAGAGGAAGACCGAGAATTAGGTTTTCTGACTGCTTAAAAAATTATTTTAAAAGTAATGAATTAAAAATCCTTGCCTAAAAACAGAACAGTCAGGAATAAAATTCTGAAAGGCCAGGACCCATCAGGGGCTGTCAAGTCAGTGAGGAAGGAATTAAATAGTAACAACATTGAAAAGTTAGATTTTAAAAACATCAAGTGCTACAAAATGCTTTCAATTTATCCAATTGTATCAAACTTACAATTAATTAATTGTAAAAATTAATAGTGTTAAGGATTTCCATGAGTGCAGAGGCATTTGTGAAAATAATAACTTTTAGAGAACTAATATAAAAAGATAATTCTGAAATGTTCTTGAGCAGTGGGATTTACATTCTTCTTTAACAGAATAATTTAAAATATATTGCAGTAATATAAGCTTCATCCAAATGAAGTTCTCCGAACTTTAAAAGTGTAGTTCAGAACAATTGACTAAGGATTGATCAGACTATTTTGGACAAGAGTTGTCTGAAAACATTGGCCTCCAAAACAAAGAATGCTGTGTTTACTAATGTCTGAATGAAAAGTTGATTAACATTTTTTGGAACATAACTATTTAACTAAAATGAATTTTTACAAAAATAAAAATAATAAAACATTTGCTTAAATTGCTGATGACTAAACTACCTGAGGTTATTGATAATTTAGATTTGTTGAAATGGTATTTTAATAAATATAAAACGGGTATAAAAACATCCATTAGACAAGAAGATGTAGACTATTGATAGTAAATAAAGGTTTATTCATACATAAATTATTAATAAAAATTATACATCACAAAAATATCACCAGGTAATGAGTCAGAAAAATCGTCATTAGAATAGGTTAGAATCTAAAACACATTTATAAATCCAAGAAATAAAAGTTAATGATTAATTAAGTAGAATTAGATTAAAACCAAGTTATGAGTATGAAAACAAAATTATTTATATTAAACGAAAAATCATAGAATAAAAATGCATTTATTATTTTTTTTAATATCAAATTATTATGCACTTATTTAAAATGCAAATTTTTAATTCATAATATTTAATAAATATTTATCATATTGTATATCACATATATATTATTTTATAGAGACAAAATAATGAAATCATATAGCAATATGAATGGTTAACCATCTTATGCTAAAGACAGTTAGTGATAGTAAAGAAAAAAAAAATCAGAATTCAACCAGGTTAACCAGTACCTTATGTTTTTATACACAGTACATACAGAATTCTTATTCCTAAATTTTTTGGCATGCCACAAAATTGCCAATTTTACAATATTTTTTCAGTTGCATTTATAACTATTTTTTACAAATTTAATTTCTTTTAAATTATTTAGACTGAAATGGAGTAAAAAAGAATTTAAAACTATCGCACAAAATTAATTAAAAATTTAAACAATTAAATAGTCTGAATGGATAACATTCAAAAGATAGCAACTGATCCTTTTTTTTTTTTAATTGATTGATTTAAATTTTTCTTTCAGAAATCGAGATAAAATTTTTCAGTTTTGGAAACATCTTATAATGTTGAATACAAATTAGAATATATAATTAATAAAACTTTCTAGAACAATGGTGCTGTTCACACATTGCTTCTCTAATACAATATTGGCTAAGGCTAAGACACATCGGAAGTTTGCTCCAATTTAAGGCATTATATTATTTACTATGAGTTAACCATTCATTCTCAAGTTTCTCTCAGTAAATTAGAAGCAGATACAAGAGTATAATTGAGGATTTTTTATTATATATATATGAATAGGTTATGAAAATTAGTTTTAATAATAAAATTTTTTTTGCATTGCAAATTTTTTTTGCAAATTTTTTTATCCTCATCAATCACAAATTAAATAATATATTGGAAAAATTACACGCAAAAATAATAACTTAAAAATAGTTGTTTGATAAAACTTGCCTACATACAAGCACAATATTAGAGATTCATCACAAACAAACATTACATTTAAATGCATAACAGTTACAAATTCAAAATCATAATAAAATTAATTTCATTTACTACTTTATTAATGATGTGTTCAATAACCACTATAAATGGATATTTTTTTTGCATTATGTTTATGTTCATAAATTTATGTTTGTTTTTAACATTTATTAACAGTTAAAGGTTATAGAAGTGCATTATCAGGCAACGAGCACTTCCTACCTGCAAGACGAGAGTGTGTGTAAACATGGTTTTGTTAAAGGATATATAAGTTTATTATAACAAAATACAATACGTTAAAAATGAAGCATATGACACAAAATTAATAAACAAAAATATGTAGTTCATAGTAATATAAAAATATTCGATATCCAAATGTTCTTATTTTAATATATATATATTGTCATACTTCTTTTTACCCTCTTCTTCCCCTTTGTCCCTCACCAATCCCTCTTTCCCAAGTGTAACATCATTTTTGGATGTTCCCTCATTGCAATTGATAGTTTTTTTGCAACATTATTATTTTTATAACGCAGGTTATTTTTTTATTATTTGGGAGGAAACTGACTATCTCAGAGGTAAAAAGTAATAACCCACACCTTTAAAAAAATGTCACTTCAAAAATATGGGCTATCACTTTTTACTCAAAAGTGGGAAAAAATTAAGCTTGAAAATAAGTAAAGAAACCTTGCAATACATTTTCAACCATAAAAATTCAATGAAACACAATTTTTATATTTTAGAATGATTCTTACATCTGGATCAACCAGTTTTTATACAATAGATTATAATCAGTTGTGAATTAGATAATGAATTAGAGAGATTCAAACTGTAAGTAGTACATAATTAAGTAGCATCAGTGGCACATAAATTATTTATATTGTGTTGCTAAAAACGAAATTGGATAAACTGAACTGAAATAGAAAAAAAAAAAAAAAATCACACAGAGACAATTATAAACTATCACAAGAATGAGCAACTTATATTAAACATCATTAACCTCAAACAAATAATATATAAACAGCAATGAAAGAATACACTAAATCAAAATAACAAAGAGTTTTTACAATTTGTTCCTTAAAATTAAAACAGAAAAAAAAAATCTGACAATTTATCTTTGTACTGTATAATAGAAAATCTGTACATAACATATTTATCTTACTAACAGAATAAATAAACTGCTATTCCAGTGGAATGTGCATACGAGTGGACTAAATAAAAATATTTTGTTTTTGAATATTTCGAAGAAATTTAAAAATAAAATTACATTTTTGTGTTAAAGCACACAAGATTAGCAAACACCATAAAACAATAAAATACAAACATAAAAGGTAAGAGAAGCAAATAAGCCAAATAATTAAAAAAAAAAAATTTGACAAATCGCATAACCATTTTCTTGATTATTTTCTTAATATTGAAAGTAAACATTAATAAATAAAATAAACTATGCATTCTTAAAGTTTAATGTTATTATTTATCAGTTTTTTTTTTTTTTTTTTTTTTTTTTTTTGTTGCTGATATATAACATTTAAATGGGTTTAACACTATCAGTTAAGTTCTGGTTTATCTTTTTTAACTGTAAGTTAGATGAAACTAAAATTTAATGTTGTGCTGAATGACATAAGAACCAGCTTCTGTGTTTAAAATAATGAAATCAACAAAAAGTGTTTACAGCTAAAGGAAGATCAACAGGACATTTAAGCATTGTATTTAATTCACGAAAATAAATTTCCAAAGGGAGCAAAAAAGTGAATTAACCTAATTAATTTTAGTGATGTATTGCAGGTTGAATTTTGTATAAATTTACACTTGGAAGAAGTTGGAGCTTTTGCTTTAAAAGTGAAAATTAACTGATGTTTTGAAAACTAATCAACATTATGGTAACTTACAGTATTTAAAGAAATTATAATTATTTTTCTTATAAAAAAATAATAAACAAGTATTTTAAAATACTACATAAAAAATAAATATAAAGCAAAATATGCTGTATCAAACACACACCTTATATTTGATTAAGAAAATTTCTATCATTTTATAAAAATTCAAATAAAATCAACAATGGTTCATGCATACAACATGCTTTGTATCGAGACAGAAATATAAATGATGAGGGGAAAAATCACAATTATTTATATTTTTTGTTCTTTAAAAATACTAAATTTTTATTTTTTGAGTAAAAAATTGCTTTAGATTTATAAATCTACTTTATTTATTTTATAAGCCAATAAAAAATACACAGCGTAAAGAGTAATTTGTTTCAATAAGACAAAGAAAGTAATCTAAATAAAAATTGTTTCAAAATGCATACCAATAGTAATTAGTCATTAGCATTAGTAGAAAGTCACACCATATTTACTACAGTAAAAGCAGTTATCTTTGTTCTTCCTTTAGTAGAAATTACAATTGATCCTTTTTTACATCATTGCACATCCATATATTTTAATGCTCATTTGTAGTTTAGTAAAAATGCCAATAAATATAAGAAAGCATAGTTATTTTTTAAAAGAACAGAAAAATTACATTTATTTAATATAATTTCAGCTTTCCATAAGAATAACCATTTGTGAAAATTTATTCTTTTCAACAAAAACTTACATTCCTGAAGTAAATGCATGCATGTCTATAAATAAATATTTCTCAACTACATAAAAAAAAAAAAAAAAAAAAAAAAAAATATCCTGACAAGCCTTTTCAGCTATTACACTTTTAAATCAACTGAATTTTTTTTTTTAAAAGGAGGCAATATTATAAGCACAGTAATTAGGATGAATTTTGCTCTTCATATTCTTCCATTTGGCAATGTATTGCAGTATCTACAACCTCTAAGCTAGCCCAATCTAATTCTTTAATCAAACATAGAACAGCTGACAAAATGTTTGCTGCCTAAAGTAAACAAAAAATACATATAATCATAAATAACAGAAATGCTTAAAAATTAGATTATTTTTAAGTAAAAATAATTAAAAAAAATGTTTACAAAAAGAAATGTCAATATTCATTTGAAAATTTCAATAAGTATTTGTGCATCAGGATTGCTGCAAAAAGCAGCCACTTTAAAATCAATTAAATTTAATTTATTAATAAAGACTATTACCATTATTTGTTGTACTTTTTCAATTAATTCATTTATAATAAAGTTATATTAAAAATTAAAAACAACTATATAAAAGTTATAACAACCATAACACACAGTTTTGATACTAACAAAAAAAAAAAAAAGAAAAAAAAAATTACTTTCCTTTTTGTGTCTTAAGAGAGTATTGTTATGAGAGGCAATTTGCAATGGTGCTAAAACCGCCACAAAAAATTAAGAATGTTTTCTTTAAAGTTTGGACTTTTGTGTGGGTAATATTTATTTAGGTAAATGAGAACAACATATTTCAATAAATAAAATTTTTAAACAGCCTGTTTACATTTTAGAGGATATAAAATATTGTGAACTTAAGCTGGTACAAATTGTAAAATTTTAAATCTTAAAAATGCTTAGGCAATGTCAGAAAATACTCACTCTGCTTTTTCCACCTTTAGGCAACATGCGGATTTGTGTTGGTCTTTCACATCGCTGCATAGGCAAACGCTGGACATAAGGTGGTGGGAATCCACATTTAGGAGAAAAATGTTCTCTTGAAGATGATCCTGATGGTGTATCTGGAGTTGGATCCATGTCATTGTATTCTCTGTCAAAACTTTCTTGGAAATGGCCACTAGGTTGTGCATTAGAATTAACTGGGCTATTTTCAGCAGAGTACGAGTTGTTTTGCATCAGTCTTTCTTCTCTCTCAGGGTAAGAAAATTCTTGAGGATATTTTTCTTGATATGATGCTTGAGAAGAATGGTTGACAAATTCAGACTGCTTGACATTATTCCTTACAATTTGAAAGGACTCAGTTCCACTATAAAAATTAAAGAACATTTTATTTTGGTAACAAGTACTCATTTAGCAACAACTTTACTTACTTATTTACTTAACAACACATAGTTTTTAAATGCATGTAAATAAACAATCTTAAAAAGAAAATTAAATTTTCAAGTCGTCATATTGTGTGATTATCAATTATTCGACTACACTTGACTCAGAAACAAACGGATCTTTAGGATCTTGGACTTCAAAATTTCTGGGTCCTTATTTACTAAAAGCAATATTCTATTTAATATGATACAAATTTCTCAGTATTGTTTAAAATAGAAAGCACTTTTTAAATAGGCACTGAAAAGTGAATATTTTATGATTAAGAAAAGAAAGTAATTAGTAATTGATTTAGAAATAATTCAACAAAGAGTTAAAACAGTAATGTCTACCTTAATTGTCCCTAAAATATTAATATCAGATTTTTCATAGATATGACATGATATTTTCTTTGATATTTATTAATTCTTTATCCTGATTAGATTACTTAGAATAATGCTTTTTTTCCCACTAAAGGTAGCATAAAAATTAATACTGTAAATTGAATAATATATGATTTACTCAATTGCAAAAGAATTTCAAAATGAGGAAATAACGATATGAAATAGTTTCAAATATTTAAAAATTATAAAATTTTGTTATTTAAAATGAAGTTGCACTTCAAATGAGTATTTAAATATTACAACAGGACATAGAGAAAAAAAAGAGAAAGGAAGTTTCTGAGACATATGCGCGGCATGGGCACCCACATACTGAGCTATGCTCCAAGTTGAAGAAAAAAAAGGATAAAAAATCATTTGTAATATTAAACAAAGGATAAATGTTCTACCTTTTTATCCATCTATTAATATGCACATTTAAAAAGTTCCATCTATTGATAGACAAAATGATGAATTTCAAAACATGAAAAGATTTATATAGAAGTTAAAATTTTTAATTAGGAATGAGTGATACTTAGAATTATTTTAATTCTCTTATTCTGCTATTAATAATTTTGACAACTGCAACTAATCTGTTGTCAAATTATTTTTTTGTTTCAAGATGGAGAATAACTTGTCCCAAAGAACATGGTTTAAATATTTTTTTTCTCATCCCTTCTACGTTTTCTTGCATATTTGATATGCAATTTTTTGTATATTTTCCGTGCTATAGTGTGTAAGCAGAATTGCTGATATGATTGCTGAGTAATATTTTTATTATAAGTATGGTGTATTATTATAGAAATCACAAACATTTTTATTAAGACTGTAAGCTGTTATTGCACTATATCAATTAAAACAATAGATGCAAAACCCAAACATATTATTTTAGTTACAATAGTCATTTTTCTCAATGAATAAATATCTATTTGTTTGTGCAGAAGACATGTGAAAAAATGATTTAGATAAAAAAAAAAAATTTTATATAATAAAAAAAACTATTTTAATTTGTTTTTTATGATCTCTTCTATATTTAACTTATTATAAATACATTCTTATACCATACTTATAAACTATAACTTCTAATAGTTAATTCAAAACTAATATATTTCAGCAACTTTCATGATATTTTGGCAGCCTTATTGGTTTATAAGTATTACAACATACGCTTGGTGTGTTTGTAAATAAAACTAAATGCACCTTGTGTTTCTTTTCTGGAATAAAGTCATACCTGTCAACCAGTTTGCTAAGTTTTGATGAACTTTACGTTAGGCCTATTTTAATGAAAAATTTAATTTGCCAATAAATGATTGTTCAATGACACATAAATACATTCTTCTTAATATGGTACTACAAAGCAAATTTTTTAACTTTTATATACTAACCATCCAAACTGGGGGGAAAAATTATTTTGAAAAGTACATAACTGAATAATCACAACCATAAATAATTTTAAACAAAGTAATAGATCTGTCATGCCATTATAGGCATTAGATATTTCCTAACATTTACATTTTTTTACTAAGAATGATTAAATATGAACATAAATTTCATTAAATATAAATTCAATGAAAGTCATATTCATACTTAATCAATCATAATTCATTTTTAAATAAATAAATAAATTTTTATTCAGTTTTATAAAGAGCAAATGCAAATTAAAATATTCCCCCCCCCCCTCAAATGTAACAACTAACTTTTTATTTCAGTGCAAGTGTAATCGAAATCTATTTTTAACATTTCTTTCTTCGACCATATTAAACATTAGCAAATACATTATTAGGTTTATTTTTCACAAACTTTTTGACCATAAATTTTCAGCCAAATGATTTAAATATTAATATCATGGGGTTGGATGAACTTTCAGCAGTGTTCTTTTCTGATAATGTGCCCATAATGGATCTTCTCCTGTTTACAAAGTGTTGACTGAATACAAAGGGGATTCAGAGAGGACAAGGGGGATTTATCTCCAATGGCCTGTCCTTATAAATAACATCAATCTCAATTTATTCTTTGTTTAAAATGTTATTTAGACAAAATTTTCTTCTCATTTTACAACTCAAGCTCTACAATGGAATAAAACTTTTATTATGGTCCTATTTTCATCACCTACAATTTATTCTATTCTCAATATATATTGTATCCACTTTTTATGTTAAGTATTATCCTCCTGTTCTATATGGAACTGTGTATTCTAAGAGTATCATCTTCCATTAATTTAATTTCTGCCATAATCAACCAAATCCATCTACTTGAATTATTCACCCACTCAAACTACAAAATTATCTTCATAAGATCTTATAATGTTGACAATAACGTTTTTTTAAACATTTCAACTTAAGCAGAAATTTTAAAAAAATATAAAATTAATAAAAAAAAATTAATAACTGTGTATTAAACAAAACAAATTTATAGCCTATAAAAAATAGTAAATGCATCTTTTATTTGATTTAATTAAAACGACTTTGATAATTATGAACAAAATGGAAATATTTACAAAAATAAAAAGTTAAAATCTATATATCTCTAGAAATTAATTATCTGAACCTACATCAACATTAAACAATAATGCATTGCAAGATAAAATTATTTTATTATTCATGTATTTTTTTGAGTTATTTCTTTAATTGTTTGGAGAAAAAAAATAGCTCTTATATTTGAAACACAACAAATTAAGATCAAATTCGTAGTTAAAATTTTTTAATTTTGATAGCTAGCAAATACCAATATATAGTAAAATATACCTTTAAGGTGGAAAGAAATAATAGAAATCACACAAAGTTCATTGGTTTAAAATATATTTGCTCAGATAAATAACAATGAATTTTAATAATTTAAGTATAAATAGTATGAGTATTCTTAAAAATACAAGTATACAAAATCAACATACTTATTGGAAACAGGAGAAAAAGCAGTATTTTCAACAGAGAAGCTTTCTGTGTGAGTTACTGATGAAATTTCTTCAAAGCTGGAAGAATTTTGAATAGGAATTTGTTGTTGAATAACAGGACTTGTCACATATTGTTCATCTTCACTTTCATCCCTAGGAAGAAGCATCTCAAGAGGGGAACCATATTTCTCAGCTGATTCTTTTTCATCAGGACGAATTGCTGCAAATAAATAGAATACTTCATTAAATACTTAATGTGAAATGCAGAAAAACATTTCTTAGTTTATAAAGTTAATCACTTACGCATATTGTCAAGTTTCTGTAGTTGTGGCAAGGCTCGAATTACAGTTAGTCTATAGTCAGAACATTCTGCACATGGATTATCAGCAAGCCATAAATTTCTTAATTTTGGTAAATCTCTCAGATGTCGAATCTCACTTAATTCAGCTATGTTATTCTTTCGTATATAGAGTTCTTGTAAATTATCGCAGTGTGAAAAATCTTCCAAACTTGATATAGAGTTAACACTATAAAACATGTGAATCAAATAACTTAATTGAAATTACAATATCTTCAGAATTGTCAGTCAGTTCTGGTAAATATCATTTTTCATCACTTACAGGGATGCAAAATTGTTTCGCTCTCTGGAAATAGTTTTTCTAGTGGTAGAAAAATTTAAATAGATTCTTGGGTTATCAAATTTCTTTTAAGTTTTGTTCTAGACCACTACACTTAAATAATTAAAATGTTCATCTAACATGCTACTTTATTTAAATTATTTTTTAGTCAGCCTTTTAAAGTATTGGTGAAATTAAACACAACTAAGAATGTTTTAGTTTTTAATTTGCTACCACCTAATAAAAACCTTAGCCGAAAGCAGAACAGTTGGCAACCCTGCACTTACACTAACAAATTTCATACATCAACAAGCACTAAATATAAGTGTAGAAAAGAAGCAAATATTGTTTTTTAATATTCCCTGATAGTGGATGTCAGTAAAGGGATTCAAATCATTTAAAAACTGGTATTTTTAAAATACTTTTGGTAATTTTTAGAATAAAAAGATAATTATTATAGAGCATAATAGGAACATATAATAGGAGGTATAAAAAAGCATTTGTAAAAATTTTAAATTAATTATTTTTTTAATATTTCAAAATGGCATTTTAGTTCTCACTTGCTTCTTCCACTTTCTTGTTTTTTACTTTAAGTATTATGGGCACTGTGGTTCCATCATAGCCATTTTATAACCACTGCTTTGAGTCCCAGTCTGTCGGAGAAAATCCTTCATTAAAGAAATTATCATAATATTTGAAATGTTTTCTAGAGTTAATCTGTTTCTTCTGTTCATCTAATAACTGTTCTTCTGTGTTACTGACAAATAAAATTCATTAAGTTAAAGTCTTTCAGAAGTTATGGTGACAGTTCTCAAAATATTCTTTGTTTTCTGAATACTTTTAAGAAGATGATTGTTCAGGCGTCCGAAAACATTTTCCATATTTAATTCCTATAGTTCAATTAGATTTTTTTTTCTCTGCTTCCCTTAGCCAGCATTAGCAAAGAAAGATTGGAGGGAAGAAACTGAGAGTCTTCATCGGGAGTTTTCTGATTCTGGAAAAGAATGAAGGGAAGAGCTTTCATTGCACTAGCTTGCTCTTATCTTACAAGGCAAATGTGTTTTTCTTCTGTGTTGCTGACTTTTAAGTGCTATGGACGAGCTTAAATAAAATACTTAACCTCCAAGGGAGAAAAAGCAGTATCACATAGACTGGTATGAACTCCCACCGAAATTGAATGTTTTAGATCAATAACACTGGAAAATTTTAAAAATTTGTAAGCGGTACTTTAGAAATTTTAAAAAACAAGTATGCACATAACTGGTAGACATTTTTATTTCTTTTATCTTCACCAGCGAAATACATTAGCATAAGGTTGGGAAGATATAAACAAAAAGTGACTTTCATCCTTTAAGTGAAATATGTAATTTTTCTAAAAACTTAGAAATAATGCTTGTAAAAAAAAGACGTTACACCTAAAAGTAATAGTTTTTGATCTCCACCAAAGTAAAAATTTAAATAGTTGTGCGATTCTGTAGAAAGTTGAACATAAAGTGTGATTTTTTTTCTTTCTAATAAAATTGACATATTCAATATTATCTTTGAGTTAAAAGTACAAAAAAAAAAAAAAAAAAAAAAAATGGAAGAATTGTAATATTTTTATAAAATTGTTTTGGAATATGATCACGAAAATTGACGATGTAAGGATAACGCTTTCAACACAGGGCTGATTGGTGAACGAATACCTAAAATCGGACGGTATTCAACAATTAGAGTGGTCTGCAGTGTCCCTTGACCTTAATCCCATCGAAAATGCATGGAACATGCTCCGACGCTCAAAAGACTATCAATGAGCTCAAGGAAGCCTTGTTGCAAGTATGGGTGTGGTTGCAGCATCGATTGATAAGGACTCCTGTAAACAGAATGAAAAGGAGATACACAAATTTTGTGTGTTGTAAAAGGCAATAATACAACCTATTAAACATGTTTTCCATTGACTGAGAAGATGCCGGTCAGCTGCTGTGCTGGACAAGTGACCTGTTACCTTATTTAAGGTACAGGTTGTGCTCCTTTTAGTTTTCCTGTATATTTGTCTTATATCAGACGATATTTTGGGAAGGTTTGGCTTCATTTATTTTGTTAGTTTTTTTATTGCAAAAAAAAAAATATATATAAATAATTCCTTTCAATTATTTTCACCAGTGTAGATTAATCTACGAGTACTACTAAATTATACTTAAGGTGCATAGAACTACTGCAAGAATATTTAAAAATAAAATATAGATAAATTTAAATATTTTTCTATTTATAAAAGATATTTTATTTACCTTAAAGACAAAACTTCTACATTTGGAAGTTTTTTCACAATACTCACATCAGTCAGCTCACTGCCCCTATAATGGAAATAAAATGTTTAAGCAAATAAAATATATTTTATCTTTAAAGGACTTTTTTTTAACTAGAGACTGTCTTAATATAACAAATGCATTTAAAAGGGAGCATGACCTTTTTAAAAAAAAAAAAAAAAAAAAACACAAACCAAGCATTTAATTTTCTAACACTCCTAAGATCCTGAGCCCTAGTTCTTGCAAGCACCGTGTGTTCAGTAAGCTTAGTCATTGTCTTCAAAGTAACTCTCAGTTGAGAACACTGATTTTAATCACTGAATGAAAAATCTGAAATTAAGAATTAAAGATTGAACATTTCAAATAATTTTAGAAATCAAAACACACAATTTTAAAATATGATTGACCATCTTTAATCAAATTGAAAATAGATATAAGAATATTTGAATTATCCAAAATTCATTAAGTCATAACGTTTAGTCGATTTTAAAGCTTTACATTTCCCTGCAAATAGACAAGGACATAAAAAAATTGTTATTTTAATAAAGATTGAATTGTGACAAATTAAATAGTGGTAGTTTAAAAAATAATAAAGTGGATGTATTTTCTCTATGTATTTCCCCTAATTTGAGACCAAAGATTTTTTTTAAAATTTAAAATCCATAGTTTTATTAGAGTTGACTAAGTAGATATTACAACTCAGTTAAAGTTACTAAAAAAATATATACATTAAATAACTGTCATAGTTATTTCAAGTTGAACTAAAAAAAATATTCTTGTATCTTTTTCAAACTATTTTGAATTAGTAAAATCATCATTACTAACAGTAATAAATGATTTACCACTTTAATTATACATAAAACATAACATAGACAATTTACTAAATTTGAGCATCATAAAATGTTTAAGACTTTTACACTGAATTCGAGCAACACAGATTAGTTTTTTGACAAGATTAATTTAGAATATTTATATCTCTAAAATTACAAAGTAAACAAGACTTTGCCATGAATAATGCGTAGCACCATATGACAATCTAGAAAAATTAATAACTTAATTGTTTTATTTTTATGCTTATTAACTAATAGAATCACCTTTAACAAAGCATAAATAATTTGATTTCATGCAAAAATCATTTCAATTAAATAAAGTTCTATCATAGTATTTCGTTGCAGAAATCCAGCAAAATATTTGTATTGCCTATTTGTTTGGTTTTTGTTTTGTTACAGACGTGGTTACAAACAAACTCTATCATGTAAGGAATTTTTTTAAACAAAAAAAAATCATTAAATATTATTTTTTCTTTCTGATGGTTGAAACAAATTTAACTGGAAAATAATTTTCAAAAAGACTAAATTTTATAAGCTAATATATATTATATTAATTTTTATAGGTTAATTTGGCAACATTTTTTCTTTGAATCTAGAATCTAATCTGAATAAACTCATACAATCGGTTTATAATTCTAATATATCAATGAATTAAATATTAAGAACGAAAACTGATTGCCTAGGTTGTTTAAGGTAGTATAACAGAACCTTAGGTTTTCATTATTATCGTTGCTATAGTAACAAGATATAAATAAATTTTTGTTGTCGTATTAACGAATTCTAGTCTAAAGCGACTTTAAATAAATTTACTTTTGAATTATTGGTTTGGAGAAGTGCTGTTTTCCAAATTTGCTTCTTTCATATAAATTTTCAAATTAATAATTGTATTGAATGCTTGCTTTTGAAAAATGTTACTAATTAACTTTAAACGCAAATAGATATCAATAGTTATTTGTATGATATTTTTTATTCCGAGAATTCTTTAGTTACATAATGGTGAGTTACTGTGAATTAATTTTATGCATTGAATTTAAAACTCATTATATTTTTATTTTAAAATTTACTTATTACTTTAAAGTTTTGTTTTTACAATTTCTTGTTCTTCTGATAAAATATTATGTGTTTTTATGTAATTTTTATTTCCCAAATTTAAGCTAATCTTATAATATTTAGGAGGCATACAGCTGTAATTACTGATATTTTTAGATAAGAAATTTATCAGAATTGTGAAAGTTAGTAATCTGTTTCAAGGAGCCTTAAGATCGCTAAACTAATATTGACGCTGGTGTTACTTAATTAATCCTTGTAATAAATACTTTTAATATTAGGGTAATATGTCTCTAATATTCTACTATAAGCACTGGGATAGTAGTTTATTACGCCACACCCTGGGAAACAGATTAGTATTTTAAGAAATCACATATTTTTCTTACCTTAATGTATTAATTATTTTATAAATTTCCATATAAACTTTTGATGTTAAAGTTTTTCATTTTACGCACCATGAAGTTTTTCTATAAATTTTTTATCAATCAAGCCACTACATTTTCTTGTAGAAACAATTTGTAAATTATTCACTTAAAAATGGTTTTTCAAATAACTTACAAAATGTGAAAATTACAGTTTTTGTATTTCAAGGAAAATAAATTTTAGTCCATGGTCTGTAAAACCAGTGTTTGGCCTTAAATCTGACTTATAAATCATACATCTGAAAACTTTCTTTTTCTGATCTGATCATTTTACAATAAATATAGAAGTTGCTATTTAGTATCATGTCTAATGATTTAAGTTTCATTTAGAAAACTTAAAACCATTTTCTTTGGCTTTTCAAGATACAGAAACTAACAAGCTCTATTGTGAGACAATTTTCTGAATAAATTTAGTGCTGAGATAAAAAAAAAAAAAAAAATTCAATATTATTATTTCCTCTATCGCCAGAAGTAGATAAAATACCAATAAAATTCTTATTTATTTATGTTGTTTTTAAGTGAAAAAAAAAACCCCTAATATAATGGGAAATATTTGTGTATTATCTTAACATTATCTTTTTTATATTAAATAGATGTGGATAATTTCTTTCCATCCTTTCTTTCCAGAATCGAAACAAAACTGACCAAAAAGTCCAAAACTTAAAAAGAGAATCTCGTTCAGATAAAATTAAAGCTGCTTCTAAAGTTGAAAAGGAAAAATCGCAAACTATTTCCAAAAAGAATATTGCTGATGAAAAGTATCGTAGCGGAAGCTTAAGCAGACCACTGGCTGGTCCTTCAAGGGAATCCCCTAGAAAAACTCAGAGTGTAGATAGAAAACCAGTGAATAAGACTAACATTACTAACACAAATTCAAAACCAAATAATGCATCTAAAGTAAATGTGACGCCGATAAAAAAGACTTTATTGGTAAAATCTACGAGTTCATCCTCTAAAAAATCCAGTAATGCTGACAAGAAAGAAAGCCAAAAGACACATATTAGTAGCAAGAATACTAGTGGACAAAAGTCGAAAACTGCAGAGCGTCGTACAAATGCTCAAATAGCTAAAAGTTTTGTTCAAAATTCTTCTGTCAAGTCAAAAAAGAACTTAGATTCTCAAAAACAAGCTTCTAAAACATCCAAAAGTGAAAATTCTGTAAATAATGAAAAAAATACTACTTTAGAGAGACCAAGAACAAGTACCATTAAAAAACACTCTGCAATGCCTTCTGAGGACTTAAATGAAGAAAAAAAGAGTAAGTAAGATAAAAGTTTTTTTCTTATATTTCGAGAATAAAATGGTAACTTGTCAGTTCAAATACTCAATCAATAATACAAAAAAAGTTTATGCAGTAAAAATGATAATATATGCATTGAAAAAAAAAGAGACCTAATATCTTTGTTTAAGGATATTTCTTTATTGATATCTCTTTGTACCAACTATAATTTCTATTCTTAGTTTCTCGCGAAACACTGTATAGAAGTCGTCAAAACTTCGCAATTATTTTTCTGTACATACAAATATAGAAATCTCCTCATTTGTTTACTTAACTTGAATTGTGCCTTTAAAAATGTTTTTGTTACTGATTTAAATAAATTTGAATGTGTGTGCTATGTTTTCTTATACAAAATAGGCGTAATCTTCAAACCGCCTATAGTACTAAAATTTAGGTACAAATTCCATTTGTAATAGGGATGTAACAAATAATGATTTAACCGAATGCTGAATATTCGGCCAAAAAATCAGCCAAATACCGAATATTTTGCAGCTGAATAGCAATATTTTTTTTAAAAAAAAGAATCATTAATAACTTTAATTTTTTTATATATAAATATGTTAAGTCATTATTGAAAAATAATCAAAACTTAGCTGTATGATGGATATGGGGTAAAGGAAAAAATTTTTTAATAGAAATGTTTATAAAAAAATAAATAAATAACTTTAGCTATTAAAAAAACTGAAGTTGTAAAGTTAAAAAAAAAAAAAAAAAGAATCGAAAGAACTATCCTTTTAATTCTTAAAACAAAACTTTAATGCTAAAAAAAATATTTTCTAGAAAAAAAAATTATCCATAAAACATTGAAAAAGAGAATGCCTATCATAAACGCTTTTAAAATTGCACTGATATCGTAAAAACACCAATTAACAAAGATAATTTATAAAAGCAAATGAGACAAAATAAATATTGATATTGGTTTTTGAAAGAAAACTCTAAAGCTAAACATTTGAATTTTCAAGAAAAAGTGAAGATTAAAGTCTAATAGAAATCCTTGTAACTGTCTCACCATAATAAAAACATAAGTTATTTTGAAAAAGGAAAAACAAGATAGAAACCAAAACTAAATTTTTTCCTTAAATGAAATATTTAACGCTTAAAATCTCAATTTAACTTTTTCACATCACCATATTTTTAGAAGAAAGTGACCATAAAAGAATAAATGTTCATTAGAAAAATGCTCTTTCAGAAATTTTGTCTCAATAAAAATGCTGTTAAAAAAAAACTTTTAAAAAAGAGAGAAAAACTGAAAAATACTGTTCTTAGTTCTAAAATATAACTTTAATGTTGAGAATCACAGTTTTTTACGTTACCAGTTACTGTATTAGAAAAAAGTGACAATAAAAGAATGAAGTAATTTTAATCAAAAGAATAAAAAATGCTCCATTAACATGCTTTGCTATAGTTAAAAAAAAAAAAAATAGCTATAATTAAACAAGTAAAAAAAAGTTCACAATTTTTCTAAGCAAAGTGTTGAAAATGCGATGAAATTGATTTACCTGTATATAATTTAAAAAATCAGCATTACAAAACTCATGGTTCATTATAAAGTAATCTAGTTTCAATTCTTCAAATTTGGCTTTTCCATGTGCCTTTCAGAACATAAATTAGCAAGTTTTAGAACTTAACAAATATGTGTTAAAACTATTTCTAAAGATGTATGGTAAAAAATGTGATTTTAGATTATTCTTTATTAAATCTATTAAAATTTCCTCCAGAAAAACTTTGCCTAAATTTTTTTTCCAAGTAATACTCTGTGGAATATCTGGTCGATCATTCAGCCAACCGAAAATTCCACAAAGGGGTCGAATACCGAATAATGGCTGAATATTCGTTACATCCCTAATTTGTAATGGAATATCAGTTATAATAATGCACTTACTTTGAAATTGTTTTTAAAAGAAAAAATTGAACAAATTTTTATTCATTGTTGACAACTATCAATACTAGTATAGAAGTGTGTAAGTGGAGCCCCTTGTGTATCTTAATTTTGATTGAAGCTATTAGTTTTTAGTAGTTATAAAAGTAATGAATATTCAATGCAGTATAAACAATGTTTTTAAGTTTTGTAATAATCTTCAAAACTATTATGAATATTATTTTAAATCTATTATGTATTATTTTACATTTTTAAATTTGACTTCTTTTACTTTATAGTGGACAAACTAAGAAAGAATTCATTATCAAAGAGTAAAGTAAGTAATATTTATATTTTAATAAGCACTGATAATGCTGTCTTATTATATCGGAAATTTTCTAAAAAAAAATTTGTCGAAAAGTCAAAATAAACTTTTAAAAACCTTATCTAAGCCTTCAAATAAAACATTTTTTATTAGATTAAGTGTATGGAGAATATTATTGGACAAATTTTTATTGTATTATTTGAATTTCTTGTGCAGTTAACAGAATTTAAAAATAATTAATTTAAAATTTTTTTATCTTCAATAGTTATAGCTTTACAAGCACATTATTATGAACTTCTAACATCACTTATCACACCTTTCTAACATTGAAAAACTGTTGATTTTCAAAAATTGTTAATGAATTGATCAAAATATATAAGAATTGAAAAATTAAAATAAATACGAACTTATTAAGTACCAATTGGACAATTAAAAACAATATCAAAAATAACTAAAGAAAAATGAAAATGAACAGTTTTTTTTAATGTTTTATATTATTTATTTATTTATTATTATTATTTTACTAAGATGATTGAAATATAGTTTAGCATTCCATATCCCTGCCATTTTTATGTTTTCATGTTCCACTTTTCAATCATGAATTTTAAATCAGTGGTCCTTTTAAAGTATGAATTAAATAATTTTTTATTTGTTATCTTGATTTGTATAAATTTCTGTTAAAATTTTTTTGTCACTTTTTATAATTTTTTAGGTATGGTATTTTTTTATATGAAAATAGTATAATTTGATTATAATTATTACTTGATTGTATTGATAAAGTTTTGCTATTCTATGTTATATACAAATATGTAACTATATTTTGTTTCATTTTCACTTTAGTTATTCAACTAAATCATGATTCTTTTTCAAGAGATTCACTGTAATCTTCATCTCTATTGTTTCTGTATATTCTTAAACTTTGTACAAGATAGTGAATTCAACTCCTATTTATTGTCCTTGTCATTTATTTATTAATGGTCAGATAAATTTAAAGTCAACTAAACAATAAGATTATTTGAAACTAAATAATGGTATGTTTCTGTGGGGATTATATAATAATTTAGGACCAGTCATTGAACCACATCAGCTTCTTAGGTGTCTATTACTTTTAAAATTCAACAAACCTATATTACAGCATTGGGTCATGTGACTTGGAAATTTTTTTTCTTTGAAACTTTTTGTCTCAATAATTTTTTAACACTTGTCATATTTTGAAATTTAATTAACTTAATTTTTAGACTAGTCTTGATACTGAGTCTGGTGATGAAAGGGGATCTTATGAAGATGACTTTGAAGTAAGTACTGCTTCTTCATATTTCAAGTGATTCAATAATTAAAATATGTGTCCTCTTATTTGTTATGTAATGTAAACAAGGATATTTTCATGTCAGAACCTATTTGCACCAGCTCAAATTTCAAGATGCTAAAAGGATTTCAAAGTTTCAAAAATTAGAAAGAAAAAAAAATTCCTGGAGCTTTTCTGAGGGTGGCTACAAATAATACCTTTTGAATTAGTCCCTTGTAATGTTCACTGCCTAGAATAAGGTGACCATTCGTACTGATTTTACCAGTTCAGTACTGGTTTTCAGGGCATAAGTCCTGGTTAGTCATTAAACAAAACCAGTACATGAAAAGTACTGGTTTTAGATTAGAAAACATTAAAACAAAAAAAGTAATAAAATAAAAATAATAAAATTAGAACTGCAACCCTGATAATCCCATGTGATATCGTCAGGTGTCGCATGAGCAGGACCAAGTAAACATAAGGGTTGCTGTATGATCGCTAACTTCTGCCACTTCAACGGTTTCTTCGCTGAATGGGCGATTTCGTTCGAATCGACAGAGGTTTCGCTTTCATAGAAAAACGAAAACGATATTCGGTTTTTGATACCTTAAAATTAGATAAGAAAATGCCAAATTAAAATATTTACATGAAAATACGTTTCTAATTGTTTCAGTAAACACATAATTTTATTTTGAAAATAGTTTTAATATATATATATATATATATATTTAAAAATTATGTTAGTTTTAATATATTTTGCATAAATATCTATGCAAAACATAACTTTTATAATTCCATCGTAAAAGTCGTATAGTATTGGAAGAATATGTTAAAAAAATACTCTTTATTTTCTTAATTACCTAGAAGTCTCTAAAACTTGGAGATTATTTTGAAGTAGGTACCAATATGAAACCAGTCCCATGTAAACAAAGTTTGATGTATCTAAAATTTTGTTTCTTATGTTGTTTAAAGTAAAGTAAGTTGTAAGTTTAGCATAAGTAGTCTAAAGAACAATTAAGACTTAAAATAATGCTGTTGCAAAATTGAAACTGCTAGATTCTCAAGGATGATTTTTTTCGGGGGGGGGGGCATATTTCAGTATCATGATCAACTACAATTGCCAAGGTGCCAATTAAATTTTAAACTCGCAATTTTTTAAAAAAAAGCGTGTAGACGTTTGCCCGGAGGTGGCTACTGATTATACCTTTCAAGTTGGTCCCTTTCTGTGATTTCTTTTTTAGTTTCTCATGAACCGCTGCCCGTAAGTTGCCAAGACTTGGTGATTATTCTGCCACATATCACATAACAGAAATCTCCCCTCTTTGTTTTGAGTGTGCATTAAAATTCTTTTCCTTTAAAAAATATAGTTTGATGTATGAATTTTTATATTTTCTGAGCAAAAGTGTATTTAGAATTTTAATAGTGTAATAGAAATTTATGTAATGAAGTCTTTCATTTTAGCTATTTCTTAAAGTTGGTGTTTTTTTCTATAATACTACTATATATACAGTAATATTAAGTTAATTCAATCTCTTTTTAAATTGCATTGCCTCAAGAATTTTAAGTATTTTAAATATTTATGACTTTCTGCATCAGTGAGTTTGTGTCAATTTACCCAGTTGTTTTTACCATGTTTAATTGAACTTTTGTTTCTTTTTTACCAACATAGTTTCATTTCTTGACAAATATACTTTGAAAATCCTTTTGTATTGGGTGCTAAGAGAAGAGAAATTAATTTATTTCTCAATGCAGTAATAGGATCTATATATTAAAATTATTTTAAATATTTTACAAACATAAGTTACACTCTAGTTTAAATAACAGTATTAATTTACAAGATATTGATTTGTTTGTTGTTGTTTTTTTTAAATTAGTGCTAATATAATGGAAAAAATTAATTGAATATTATGAAATATACTTAAAAAAATATATATAATAATACAATTAAATAGAATAAGAAAATTAGATGTAATGATTTTTTTAAGAAATTAAAACAGCTGAAATGCTTTATTCTTTTACATAAATTAGTATAGTAAAACCTAATTTTATAACAGTATAAATAATGGTTAAAATATCGTATTATTATTTATTACTAAATAGTCAAACCACACACTAAACATATAAATTACTGCAAATCACATTTTGAATTCACAATTACAGCCTGCATACTAATTTTTATAATCAAATAGTAGTATATACAAATAAATGAATACTCAAACCGATTCTAAAATAATAGGATCTATATATTTTAATATTCTACTACAAGTGCTATAAACTAAAATAAATAATTTAAAAATAGTTTTTATTTTTATAAAGTAAAAGTGAAAACTTGTAACTTTCTGGTACTATATTAAATTTATTTTTTAAAAATTTAGCTATTCATACAATCATTCTTTTTAAACAATTGTATTAGTTATCGATCGTTAGTTTCTTTCATGTCCATTTTCTTCTCTTTTGTACAGTTTCTGGTAGAAATGGATTTTTTTCAGACAACAATACAAGTGTTCTGGAAGAAATAGATTTCTTTCAGACAACAATACAAGTGTTCTGGAAGAAATAGATTTCTTTCAGACAGCAATACAAGTGTTCTGGAAGAAATAGATTTTTTTCAGACAACAATACAAGTGTTCTGGAAGAAATAGATTTCTTTCAGACAACAATACAAGTGTTCTGGAAGAAATAGATTTCTTTCAGACAACAAGACAAAGATACAATACGAAGATTTTCTGATACAAAGTTGTAAGCTGACATTGAAGAGAAAAATGTAATATTTTCAAATATGTGCCAATACTGCCAGTAGAAGCTATTATTTGAATTGTGAGTGAGCCCATGATGCTTTTACCCTTCAGATAACTTTGAACGCCCTCTATTAAAATGCGCAGTAGGAAAAAAAGGATAGTAAAGTAAAGATTTCGTAACAGATTAATATAATGCTTAACTGGGGCTGCTTAGTCAAGACTTTAATTTTGCCCTGTTAGAAGAAATAAACTAATATTCCTCAATAATTTTCCTACTCAAAAAATTAACGTTACAATAATTATAAGGAAAATCATTATTACTCAAATTATTCACAGCTTCCTGAAAACTTTCAATATTATTAAAAAAATTTTTTAATCCTAAACATTTGCGAAAAAACTACATTTTTGAAAATTTTATTGCACAAATTAGTATTAAAGTTACAGAAGAAAATAACTTTAAATTTAAAAGCCTTTCGTTTATCACAAACATTAATTTTAATTATTTTATCAACAATATCAATTTTAAAATCTAAATATTCAACATTTAAACAATTCTCATTAGGTTTTTTCAAAACCAAATCTTTAGGATAAATACTAAAAATAAAATCATAATTATCACAATTAAACGAAATCAAATCATCAATATATCTAAAAGCATTAAAATCATTATACTCAAGAAATTTAGCTTCAAAAAAATGTAAAAAAATATTAGCAAAAGCACCAGAAAAGGAATTACCCTGTGGAATTCTAATAATTTGTTTATAAAAATCTAAACCATTAAAAAGTGAATTCTCAAAAAGATTAAACCTACATAATTCCAGCCAATAAGATTTATCATTTTTCTCATTAAATAAATATTTATCAAAAATTCCACTACAAATTTCAATAATGTGTGCATACTGGTGTAAAAATTTTCAGAATCAAAAGTATTAATACTAGAAATAACATTATTATTGATATAATCCCAAAACATCAACATTACTTTCTGTAATAATATTCTTCTCTTTTTTAATTTTAAGTAAAATAATTTTAAGAAAATTAAAAAAACTTTTTACTAATATCAGAATTGTAACAATTAGTACCACACGCAATAAACCCAAATCTTTCGACAATCGAAATCCGATTTTAAAATTCAACAGTCTCAAACTTTTAAACAATCGAAAGTTAGATGTTTAAACTTGTCTACAATTGAAATCAGATTATCTAAAATTAGACATCAAAAATGTTTCAACAGTGGTTTCCGAAGCTCTAAACTTAGATCTAAAATTCGATTAGAATTTTCGCTTTCTGAACTGAACAAAAATCTAAAAATAGTTCTTTTACATTGAGTTAATTTTATGAAATTGCTGTTTGACCAATTTACTGTGAGTTTTTATTTTTTCACTTTTGTATTATATTCTCAAGATTTTGTTTGAAATTTCTCTTCTGAAATTATTTTAGGTAATTCTTCCTGGACATTTACAAAACCTTCGGGGTACTGAGAGAGCTAATTTTGACATTTGTCAGCTCTCTCAGTAGAAAAGGTTTTGTTCTATGGCTTTCGGAGCTGATACCCCCTGAAGACGTCAGCTTTGGTGGCCATAGTTTTATTCCCATTGTTTTTTTTCTTTATTACTTCAATTATTCTTTCTTTTGAAAATACAGCTGCTTTGCCCGTTTCTTTCAAAGAAAGTTCCGTTATTATAGAATTAAATATTTTGTATTCTTTTACTTATTCTAAATGACTTAATTTTTCGTAATTTTGGATTTAAAGGGTTGCATTTAATTTTAATTTAGTGATCCACAATTTTTCTTGCTATGTAACTCAAGAACCAAAAGGCTGTAAATGAAAAGAGAAATATAATTAAATGCCTTTTATCTTTATTCAGTTTTCAAAATAAATCAATAAAATAAAAAATGAAAGAAATAAGAACCATCACACCATCTGCTAAATCCCAGCCCTATGTTCAGGACCTCAATGGCCCTGTTAGGAATGCTACACAATCATTGTTGTCTTTCTGAGCAATATTTTTTGAATAATACTTTTACTCCACTTGACAATATCTTTCAAAACTTAAAATACTAGGTTGTTACATCTGATTAGAATTATAGGAATGGTATGATTAGAATTATAGGAAGGGTACGCTATATTTTAGATTTTTCTTAATATGTTATAGATGTGCAATTATGAAACTAGAATTTTCTGACTAGTGATTTAATGATATCAGTCTTTTCAGTTTTTTATGAAAGACCTTTTGAATAATAAATTCTAAAAGAAATTTTAAACAACCAAATAAGCACCTGAAACAGTATGACAGCAGATTTATCGTATATATTTAGTTCCTGCCTAAAAAGGTAAAATAATCCAATCTGTAATAATTGCATTAGCATAAAAAAATTTTGTCAAAATCTATAAAAATTCTAAAATATTGCTATTAAGAGCTTCTATTGAGTATTATTTCTTCCTGAAAAAAGTGAAGTCTTTTTATTAACTGTTTTTAAATATTTTGGATTATAGAATGTTTCCTTATGAATATATATGTGTGTATATTTTTACTTTAGGATTACAATTCTGATTTTGAAGAAGATAGTAGTGCAGAATCTGTTGGTGTTGAATTTGAATCCGATACAGAGAGTAGTTATGATAGTGAAGAGGAACAAGAAGAAAACATTGAAGATAATGGAGTGCATAATATTCAGTTGCTGACAAACTTAGAGGAACCCAAAGTTCTTTTGCAGAATAATTCTATCAAGGAATCTATTGGCAAAACAAAAAATGTAAGTATAATTTATTCTTTTATAAATTAGATTTGTTTTTTCTTTTCTTTTAAAGAAGTGTAGTATTTGTAAATTGATTTAACTGATAGTATTTTTTCAGCAAGATTCTATTTTTATTTTTCAGCTACTAGAAAACTCTAAGTTATATATGGCTTGTGAAACAGTATATTTTCCATTTTCTGATTAGTCTAGATAATTTAACTAATATAAACTACTTTTTAAAATTGAAAACGTAAAACAAAAAATTATATAAAATAAATTCTTTGGGAGTTTTTATAATAAATATTCCTTTTATCAGTTTAGAGATTTATATTACATAAATTACATTATTTATTTTTTTATATGTTAAATGGGAACTTTTCTAATGTGTTTTTTAAAATGGAATACTGTTTAAAATTTTTAAAAAAATCGAATATTCTATTATATCTAAAAAGGTCTTTTTAATTTAAGTTCCATAATCAGTTCTTTTGAAAAAAATTGAATAGTTATTCTATAAAAACTATCACTATTTATTGTCATTCTATTTATAAATATAAAGTTTTTTATTAATAAGTTTTTTTTAAATATTTTGAATGTAGAAATCACAAAATCAAGTGATCTCCTATGTAACTGTTTTGCCTATGTTGTCACAGACATTTTTTTGACTTTTCAGCTCCAGAATGTTGTTTACTACTCTATTTTTTAACATTAAGTATCATAAAACTAAGTATCATGTTTACTTAGTGCATTTGAATTTTTTTCAGGTGGAAAAATCATACCTGAGGATGAGTGATCGCACTTCTCTGTACCCTGAAAGAGAATCCAATAAGCCCATTGATCGAAAAAGTGTAAAATCATCTCGCTCATTCATCAATTTTGCTTCGGCTTTAGAAAAAGAAAGTACCAACTTAAATGATCAGCATAAGTAAAAGAAATATTCATTTCGTAATCTTTTGTTTTACTTAGTCTTTAATTTTTTGGTTTTCAGCCCCTTTGGAATTTACTAGTTATGATTACTGACAAATATTGTGTTAGTATTAAATTTTTCTCTTTAAATAAGATTTTTGAATGGGGTGCATTTAAAAACTATTTTGTAAAACTGAGAAACTTTTGTTTTTTATACATTCCAGAAATTAATCAAGCGTTTCTTATGAAAACCAACATTAGTGCCTCATATTATATATATATATATGTATATATATATATATATATATATATATATATATATATATATATATATATATATATATATATATATATATATATATATATATATATATATATATTTACAAAAGCTCATCTTTTCAATTAGAAATTTTTTACTTCATTTAGGCTTTTAAATTCGATTGGGCAAATGAATTATTTTTTTATTGATCAATTATTCAGAAATATTTATAACCATTCTGTATGTTTGTATGTTACATGTATAAGTCCTAAAAAAAATGATTTCCAATCCGATAAAGTTTGTGATAAAGAAAATTTGAAAAAGCAATAAAACATTAATATTTTCTAACATTAATCAAGCAATATGTTACACCTGTTTTTTTTATTTTATTATTTTTTTCTTCATATGTGATCTGAAATATGTAAAAAACTTTGACTCATTTCAAAGTCTAAAAAATATAATAATAAATAAGATATTTAATTTTTATGTTAAGTGTTCAGCTTATTATATTCTATTTAAACACAGTTTTTTCATATGTTGCTTTGTTTATATTTATATGTTTCATGTATAATTGCCTCATATTTCTTGTGTTGGTATTTCCCTAATTTTCTATTTTTTTATATGCTTTATTGTTTTTTTTTTTTTAGCAGCAATTAACAACAACTGAACTTTGTTTCTGAAATATTTTAAGTAACATATCTTAACTAACTTATATTTGTAGAAGTTTTTGTGTCAAGCTTGTTCAGATAATTATTAATCACCTTGTATTTCATTGATCAACAAAATGTACTATAAAATATTTTTAATTTGTTGAGCTTCAAAAAATCAACCAAATGAACAAAAAAATTATAAATTTTTTGTTCCTGTTTCAGTGATAGAGAAGAAATGGAGAATG
Source organism: Parasteatoda lunata (assembly GCA_949128135.1). Taxonomy (NCBI): domain Eukaryota; kingdom Metazoa; phylum Arthropoda; class Arachnida; order Araneae; family Theridiidae; genus Parasteatoda; species Parasteatoda lunata. The sequence goes on from OX421971.1 coordinate 69,170,741, forward strand.
CTGCTCTGGCCCCTTCATCTAACAATGTTCCATTTACTATTAATACTCTACATTTTAACAGGAACGATAATGCAAAGCAGGTAAATTCTAAAACTTTATGATTTCTCATTTTAGTATAGCACAGGTGAAATTTGGAATATTAAAAATATTTTATTATTAAATAAATATTATGTAATGCTTTTGAATAATATTAATGAAAGTAAATGTTATTTGTGTATAGCTCTTTCGTTTAGAGGAGAAGTCATGTTTCATGAAAACATTGAATTTGGTTCTCAATAATTTCATTATCACCATTTTGCATTTAAACTAAATGTATATTGTATCATTTATATAAGATTCTGCTGTTGTCTGTTGATATTAATAGTGAACACCTCACTTAAAAATTAACTTTCAGTTTCTTTTATAGTGTCAACATGAGCATTATTATTTAAATAATTTTAACAAGTGAATTTGAATTGCCAAAAAAAGTATTTTTTATTAAATACAAGTTATATTACTAAAAAAATTATTTGATTTAAATTTCTGTAATTTATTTAATAGCATTGTCTTTTTTTAATGATTTATTAATGAAATTATTTAATTCTTATTCATTTATTGGTTTATTAGGTGTATGTTCAAACTGACCCTGGAGAAACAGATGAAACACAAACTGATGAAATTGAAACACTTAATAAATGGACTCAAAATCCTTTAAATGGCACTAGAGGATATGGTGGTAAGTTGTAACTAATTTCTCATTATATCAGTAGTTTTCATTTTTGATGTATTGATAATAACTTCATAAAATATACTACTGTATGACAGTATCCCATATACATGTTAGTTATTGGTGCCTGATATTCTGTAGGTGATAGAATCTTACCCATGGAAGACAAAAGTATGAATTGGAAATTGCTTTTTAATCCTCATTCAGTTAAGCTGAACAGTTTCTTGCAGAGAAGTAGTCATGTAAAATCTTTAATTAATTTTCTTTTATCTGTACATTTTTAAAGATATTGTAATTTAAGGTTTACACATTGCCTTTTATGGATTGATGACTGTATGTAAACAATAACAAGCTTCCTAAAATCAAGAGAAATTTAGAAAACTCCCAGTGTATCCCCCTGCTTACGTTACTTATAAAAGGAAATGTGTGAACAGGTTTGATATTCTGGGATGTTTTAGTATTGTGATTCGTGTTAAAATTTACACATAATTTTACCATTTAAGGGCTTTCTGCGATTCATAAATCCTAAAAGGTTGTGAGCCTTAAATAAAATTAATATCATTACATAAGGTTCGCCATGTTTTGTATATTTTCTAATATGAAATAATGTTGTTATATTGTAAATACTATAAGTATATTAATATTGGCTCATGTGCTTTTTCAAACTTAGGTATAAACATAAATTAGAAAACCTGGTAATAGTAACCCAGAAATCTTACGACGTATATAGACACCCAGCGGCACCTGTGCTTAGATTTACACGGTCAACCTTGCTTATAGTAGGCATAATTATTACTATAAATATTTATCTTAATTTATTTAATACTTCAGGATCTTTGCAAACATTTTTTAGAGTCTATTAAGTTTCAACTGTTAATTACCCTGGCCTTCAAAAGCTTTTTTTTCTTCTTTCTGATGAAAACCTGTAAAATTTAATTTTTCTAAACTATTAATACATTTTTAAAGATTAAAATGAAAACTTTTAATAATTATTTTTTCACATCTATACAAAATTTATGTAAACTAGTGTTGACTTTTTCAGCATTTAAACTATATATTTTTTTTAAATTTAATCAGTTCAAACTGATTGTTTTTCATGTTAAATAGAACTATGTTTTGTGGATAAAAATTTTTATTTAAAACTTACCCATATGTATGCTTTGAAGGTTTATTTGACTTAATTTTTTTCATGATTTTATTATTTATTTTCAGTTCAAATGGATTTAAAGGTATAATACTTATAGATTAGCCACGTTTTTCTATTTTTAAAATGTAGAAGTCTTTTGTCTAATAAAACTGCAGTAATTATTAACAGGCACACATATAATTTTAATAAATTTAAAATTTGATGAAGCTTAAATTATTATTTTATCATTATCGTATTAAAATACATTAATCAAAAGGTAAAAAACTTTTACCACACATTATACATTTACCAATAAGAGAGGCATGTATAAAGATGTAAATTAAATGTAAGCTCGTTCAAAAGCAAGCTTAAAAAAAGCAAAAGTAAGCTTGTTCAAACTTTTTATATTATCAAGTATATTTTTCCACTTCTATTTTATGGCATTAATCATTTCATAAAGCAACTAATTTATCAATAATTAAGAGTTTTTGCATTTAATTATTTTGAGTCATTAGTAATTATAAATATCTGAAACAGTTTACTGTACTAGCTTATAATTTTTTTAAAATATGGTGGAAAACGTAATACAAAATATCATGATATATTTGAAATAGTTTCTCAGTTTTAGACCAGTGGTTTGAAAACAAATTCATAACTTAATTAATTGCTAAAACTTTTATGCCACTTGACCTATACTTATTTATATTATTGTATTCGAAAGCAGCTTTTACTTTAATAAATCAATAAAATTTTAAATCTGTGGGATTTAAGAATTTTGAATAGGCATCGTAGACAATATTTGTTAAAGATAACACGTACTTAATACATTACTGCTGTTATTTTATTTTCATGTTCTGTATTTTTTGCCGTTTCCTTCTAAATGCAACTTCTTTTTTATAATTGAAATGTTTATAAATGCAAAATAATACTTTTAATTTCAAACCTTTATGACCTAAAAACAATTCTTTGAAAATACAATTGTAAGAAATTCAAATCCTAAAACAAATTTAGAGCAGAATGATACACAAAGTATGGGGTATGTGAAATTGATGAATAAGATGACTTTTTATTATAAAACATTTTTGTTCTGAATTCATTAATATGATGCATGTAATATATGAAATATTCACAATGTGCTGTTACACTAATTGTAGATTATATTAACTTTGCTTGATGAAGAATTTTCTAACAACCAAAAATCTATGACAAAGAAACGACAAAATTTTTTCCAAAGTGAAGGATACTATTTGTTATCACCTTTGAATTTTTTAAAAGGTACTATTTCTTATAGTTCATTATTTTTCTATTATTTTCATAAAAGCTTTTACTGTTTAACTTAATAATTTCTTATGTTATCTATCAAAAATAAATAAATTATAGAATATATGTTTTGTTTTCAAATTATTGGCTTTTTCTGAAACACATAGATTGCTATACATCTTTATTTTCAGATTTTCTGTATAAATACCAATTATTATTATTAAATTTTTTTATATTCCAAATTGTATTAAAAACTATATAAAAAATTTTTAGTTTTACTTTATAAGTTTTTTTTTTTTTTCGTCACATAGATATGATACAAGTGGAACCTGTAGTTTCAGGTTTTAATTTAAGACATTTATTATTATTATTACATTTGCTGTGTTTTTTTTTCAATTGTTATTAATAGACTTTTTTTGATTCTTTAAATTTGTTTAATAAAAAAATAAGAGGGCAAATGTTTCATAAGTATTAAAACTGAGCGTGTGTTAATTACTGCAGAAAATTTTTAATGTGTTATAAATACAAACATAGAGACTCATTACAGTATTTTTATTTAAATACAGTAATTTTTTTTTTATAATTCTATACTTGTCTATATCAAAATATTTACTTTTTCAAAATTAAGTTATTCAATTGTAGTGTTCTCAAATACATCCCATTTCACTAGAGATTAATCTTTATTTCTTATGACACACAAAATATTTTCTTGTGCACCACCAGTGATGAGATGCCACTACAATGTCAGGCAAACTATCATCTCATATTTTTCTTCAATGTTCCAAAATTAGAGTTAGAAACAAAACATTATCTAGAGCAAGTTTTCCAAATTTAATCCATTACTAAGCCCACAACAATCTTTTGTTAACTGTCAGGAAATTGAGTGAAACAATACTGAACACAATGCTGCTCAAACATTATATTTTAAACCATTAATGCACAATTCATTATTTTTCAGTAGTATTTTGTATGTTAATTTTCATGGATTTGAATAGAAAACTACTAAAAAAAATTTGTTTTCCATTTGAATATTAAAAATTTGACACATTATGCTAAATATCAAATTTTAAAAATATATATATATATATTCTTTCCAATGTATTTACTAGAATATTTGTTGAATTTATACTATTAATTTACTAATAAAATTTTTAAAAAAATTAACACTTCTCTTCTAAACATACCTAAAAACTTTTTTTTGTGTTCAATAAATAAAATTAAGAAAAAAAGTCTATATCATATAGATTTTTTTACTATTCATTCATATATTAATCAAATCATTTCATATATTAATCAAATCATTTCATATATCAACCAAATGTTTGATAGGCACTGCCATTGTTAAAATTTAAATAAAAATTGTACTTAAAAGTAAGATATGAAGAAAAAATATTCTTCCAAAGGGGCTATGCCTTTTTATAACAGTGTGTAAAAAGTATTTCATGCCCCGAAAATTCTTTTTGTGCATCTGAATAAGTGTCCTTATTCCTTAAGGATAAAGTAATTGAATATTAATCGACTTACAAGATTTTATCACTTTTCAGAAATTGTCTATTATAGTTTGAACTTAATTTTATTGAACTTTTAAAAAATTAGTTTCATTCACTAGTCATAGATGAATTATATTTTTAAGAATTTGAATAAATTATATTGACTTATAACAATTTTCTTTTGTTTTTCAGTCTAATTCCAAAAAAAATTTGGTCATAATTCTTCTGTACCATCCTAAGATTTGGAAATTTTATACTTTTTAAATGATACATTTGCCACTATGACCAATATTATTTTGTACATAACATCAACATCATTATCATCTATATAAATTTCCGATTTTGGTGAACAGAAGAAATAGTTTTTCAAAATTTTGTCACAAAATTAATATTTATATTCAAAAAATACTATTGTGTTTTATTTTTACTTACTAACTTAAACTCTTCACATTGTTTGGCAAAACGACATTCGTCTTACTCTTCACTCTCTTCTGTCTCTGCACATTGTATCTTCTTATCCTGTCATTGTTAGTCTTCTTTAAATATTTAGTAACCTATTTCTACAAAATCATCCTCGCTACCCCATTCTCATTCTGCTATCATGAGCCCAGGAAAGAGAAAGACCTGTTATATTTTTTCTCAATTTTTTAAGACATGGTTAGTTGTCACTTTACTTCTCTTTAGTGGATCTCCATTACTGATTTTATTTGACAAAAATATCTTTAATATGGTTTTAAAACACTCATTTTAAGACACTTCTAGCTTATCATCAGTATCTGATCTTCTTAATTCTGTTTTTTGAAGGCTCCATCATCATATGGAATTATGCTTTTTGAAAATAATGCATTATTTTCATAACTGCTGTGAGTTTGAAACAGTTACTCATGATTGTTAGGTCAAGTTTAGCCTTTCTATAGCCATCGCTTTCTATGCTTATTTCGAAATAAGCGGAAAATGTAAATGTGCTGAAAAACCACAGTTTTGTGAAAATGAAAAGCTTTTGTGGTCTAATTTTTTAATATTTTAAAATTAACTCCGATGCAGTATTTTCTGGGCTCATAAAAATTTGCAAAAATGAAGAACAAGGCAGTGATTTTAATAATTCTCATCTAAGTGGGAAAATGTCACCAAAATGATGATTTTTAATATAGGGTGACTAATATCTAGAATTGACTAAAACAATTAAGTATAAAAGTTTTAAAATCAGAGAACATAAAACTTCATACAAAAGGGATCAGCATTAGCATATTCTATTTTAAGTGCATTATTTTTAGTGATATCTAAAAATTACTGTTTCAAAAATTTGAAGTTTTTAGGATTAAAATTTTAATGCTTTATAGATACTTCAATAGTTAACATGCATGCTTCTTCCTCATCTTTTCCTTATGTATTCACTATACATGGGAATATGATTAAGGTATGTACTATGCATTCTTTTTCTTTATTATTAACAGAGATATTAAATTTTGAGTTTCAGTTTTAATTTTTCTTTTAGTTACCATTATCAACCAATACTGAGGAAGAAAAGGGTATAATTTGCATTTGGAATGTCTTCAACAGTAAGAAACCTGAACAGAAAGTATCTATGCTCACAACTGAATGTTATTATTAACAAAATATATTAATTTTTGGTTTTAACCTTTACTGATTTAATTTTATTATTTTTTTATTTTATAGTATTTTGATGGCAAACAGTCAGCCAATTTGTGGTACTTTTGGACCTGGTACAAGTGATATTGTTATTGCAGGAATGGTAATTTTCTTGTACTATTATAGAAATCAGCAAAAGTTATGCAAATTTTTCACAATTTTTAAAAATAACTCTTTTTCTAAACATTCTATTATATTAAAATTGGCAATTGTGAGAGCGAAAATTTATTTTTTAAATAAATCATAAAATGGTGTTTTATAAGTTTTGAAACCATCAATACTAAAACTAAACTCAGTGGCGTGACAGCTCATAGAGGGCCAAGGCCTACTGTGCCCATCTCAGTTTTCTTGACCTTGGGCTCTGAGGTGCAGAAGCAGATGCTCCGGTTAGGTGGTCAGCCGAACGCAAAACCCCCAGTGTTTAGTTCCCAAGCATGCTTGGTACTCATTTATCGACCCACTGAAGGGATGAAAGGCTGAGTCAACCTTGCCCGGCCCAAGGATCCAACCAGGACCTGTGGCATGGGAGCTCGAAGCGCTAACACTCAGCCACCGGGCGTCATCATCAATACTACTGTTACTAATTAAAATGCTTTCTTGAAGGAAGTTAATGTGTTAATCAAGTTAATGTGTGTTTTATATTTTGTGAGTCTTTTTTCCCACCTATTAAAATATTGAATTTTATTATTTTTGCATAATATATAACGCATAAATATCAAAAATAAAATATATCTCTTAAAAAAGACACATTTTTAGTCTTACCTAATGTCAATCCATATCGTTCAATGCACAGTGAATAATTAAATTTCATCATCCAGTGTTTAACTCTCTGAGCATTAACTCTGGCTTATTCGAACTTTCAGATCTGGGTTTTCTTGCATCATACTCCGAGTATTCCTTATATCATTCAATGAAAAAGCAATGCGTTCATCAGAAATTCTAGTACAATTTTGTCCCAACGCTCAACACTTGGAGTGTTAAGAAAATAAAGTGAATTAGAGATTAGAAGTTGTTTAAAAAATATTGAATTATTTAAAATAAGTCATGATTGTAATTACATTTTATCTGTGAAAAAATATTCATCTCCAGATACAAGTTCGCTGTTTCTCAAAGCTAACTGTTGCCAATTACTCATTTTTTGCAATTTCTTATTTTTTTCTTAAAAAAAGATTACTTTATCTTTTTTAAACTTAAAAAATTTCAGAGAGAAATTTAAACTCACCCAAAGGGAAACAATTTATTGTCCAGATTCTTCAAAACTTTGCACAATCTACTCAAACAGTCAGAATAAGTTGAGTCTGTGTGAAAGAAAAGAATAATACATGTGAGAAATGCATGATTTTGTTTTGTCCATAGTATTTACATTATCAGCGACATATTGTATTGCAATTAGGAAATGAGTGCATTCAATGCAGATGTATACATGCAAAGTAATCTAATTTATTTCAAACTCATTAAGTTCTGGATTAATCCTTAAAATGTAAAAAGGATCAATTTCCTTCTATTTTAAAGGAGAAATTAAAAAAAAATTAATGCCAAAAATAAAATTACCATTAATGACGAGGCTAGAAATCCAACCATGAGGAGGTAATGAATAGGGATGAAGTAAAGCATTTCTACCCCCCCCCCCCCACACACACACACACACTTGAATTACTCTTTGGACAATATTAAGAGAAAAAAAATTTCAATAGATAAAATCCTCTGTCCTTGCTATCTGATATTTTCAAAAAAATTTTTGATTTTCCTTTTCTCAATGTTTTTTTTCTTCTTTTTTTTTTTTCTTCCTGTTCATAAACTTTAGTTTACAGACTATCATTCTTCATGAACATTAAAAGCTTTTATTGAAAACCAGTTTGAAAAATATTTTCTTTGGACATGTAATTTAATTTTATTTCATTTCATCAATTTTAAGACAGCAAAATACTTAATATAGTTTTATTGAAGGTAGACGGTGCTGTTATGCTTTGGGATTTAACTAACTTCAGCTTAAATGAATCTATCGAAGAGTCTGGCGAAATACTTCCCCTTCTGTCTCCTACTTATAATACAGGTTTGATTTTTAATATAATTTTATAAAAACATAGCTGAGTTATTATGTTATCCTTATTGTCTTTTTTTAAAGTATTAAAATCGGTAATGAATAGGACTTGCAAATAATTTTGATTTTCACATATCCTTTTTTTCAGTTATGATTTCATCTGAAACCTAAAAATTATTTATGTTAAGTCCATTAAACTGCTTCATCTTCAAGATTTATAGTATATATATGTGTGCGTGTCTGAACAATTTTTTTGATTTCTTTATTTTTTTCTAAGTGTCTATTCGTTTAAATAGACATTTCATTATCTTATGGAATTTTTTATGAAATAATTCTTTACTTTATGACATTTTCAAATTATGACTTGTTTACAAGTGCCTCTAAAAAAAAAAACATGTGATTATGGATAGGGCGATCGATATTTATTTAAAAGAAATATATTTTTAAACTAACTGGTATAGATAATGAATAAATTTAAGAAGCTGTAGCCTGCAATGTAAATTTAAGTTGCACAGTATTGTGCCAATTAAAAGTTTAGTAGCTTATTCTAGTCTGCAGTCCCTGTAATGTATTTTAATAAAAAAATTAACACTCAATTGCTCATTATATCCATCTAATTTTACAGTAAAAAACAGTGAAAACACTGTCCATACTGCACTTCCAAATATTAATTGTTATGGCAGTTTCACTTTATCATCTTTTTGAACTATCGCTGTATGTTTTCATTTGTCAAATGTTTCAAAATGTTTTTGAGAAGTCTTATTCAATAGATTTTTAGAGACATTTTTATAATGATTACTTACCCTCTCAATAATTAGAATGACATTATAAAATTTAAGTTAAGCTAATAGAATGAAAAAGCATTGTCACATGGCCACTCAAATCAGGTTTCAAATTCCCTGATTTTTCTGGTAAAAGTCTTAAAATTTAACATGTTTTTTTTCCACATAAAGTATAGGATGGGTACAAGAAAAATTTCAATATTATAAAGTATTTTATTTAAAATGTTATTTTTTCATTGTTATTTGATCATGTTTGGCTCAGGAAATAGAGTGCTAGACTCCCAATGAGGTGACCTGGTTTGAATCCCAGCGATGGCTGATTGAAACAAATTCCACACACGGCTGGTGACGATGACATTGCTGATGAAAAATATCCTCAGTGGCAGACCGATCATTGCATAGAGCCCTCTTGCCGTCAGGCTAACTGTGGGAGGTTTTCATTGTTTTCCTCTCCATGTGACGCAAATGCGGGTTAGTTCTATCGAACAAATCCTCCATGAAGGAAAATTTCTCCTGATACTGGATATAGGAGTTCTTCTTCTTCTGGATTAGGTTCAAAACCACGAGGCCATCGAGTTGAACAGTAGTAGTCATAAAATCAAAAATTGGGACGGCTGTTCAAGGACGGTAAAATATATCATCGTGAAAAAATAAGTAGACTAAATTTATTTTAACAACTTTAGAAAGATTTTGTTTTTTATTTTTTAATGTTTTGGTGCAACATTAAATTTAAAAAAAATTAAGATAGATGTGGTGAAAATAATATATTTAGTATATGGAATATATTTTTTTATTGAATAAAAAACAGTTCAATGTGTTACTTTAAGTGATTCTTGCACATAGTGTACCAAATGGAAAATACAGGGTGACCAAAAAAAATTTGAATAAGTATTAATGTATTTTCATTGAGAAGGAAATAATTCCAGGCCATTATGCATTAATAATTTTTATATTTATTTACGTTTCAATATAAAGCCATTTTAAACTATTTTATCTAAACAATGTTCTTTATAAAATTCATTGATCATATTTTCTTAAAACCAATATCTAAATTCAAATAGTATTTAAATAATGTTGTTTGTTTTGATTTAGCATTATTATTTTGAGAGACATTCAGTATTCAAAAATAAATGTCGTAAACGCAAAATTGTCAAATTTCTTGTTGCATTTTCTATAAAAAAAAACAAATCAATATTTAAACGTTATATATTGTGATGTTAATAGGTAAGCCTAATGATATGTCAAATTAACTATGTGTGAAATGATATAATACAAAACCTTACATATTAATGTTTGCATTATAAAGATCTACAGTAGTACATAATTCCAAGTTGTCTATTACTTTAATTAGGATGTTAAAAAAATATTAAGATTTTCCTTATCACATTTTCATAAAATTTGAGATATTGAGGTTTGATTCTATTTTATCAGCTCTCACAATTAAAAAATATATGCTTTTCATCGTTATTTAGTTTTTTTTAATTTTAAAAAAACATTTTAATACTTGAAAAAATTTTAAAATTTGAATCATAGCTTTAATTGTTACATATTGTATAATGATATTAACCATTTTTTTTTCTTTCTTTGTATAGCTCTAATATTAGGTACCGAAAATCACAAAAGCTGTATTGTTGGAATTCAAGCAGTATTCAAGTAATTTGCTTTAATATTTATATTAAATACACTCCATTACTTAATTAATACATAAATTAAACATTTAAAATATTTATTAGAGTTTCTTTTTAGTCAAACAGAAGTGAATTGGAAATCCTCTAGTTCTGTAAAAACAAGTAAGTTTATAACACTATTGCTCTTTTATTTTTCATGAATTCAACAATTTACTGAAATGAACATTATTATTTTTTATCATATGCCTAAAATTTAGTTCCATATTCCTGTAATGAATGTATTGATTAGGCATTTCTCAAAAAATTAAAAATTCTTCATAAACTATTTAACTATAAACTATTTTTTTGTTTGTTTCTTTTATATTTTGTCTGTCCTTTACTTTCACTAAAGAATAGACAGTTTTTTCAAGTTTTTTTCACTGCCTATCATTTGCTACAATACAAGATGCAATTATGAGTGTATAGGATTGTCAATCGCTTAAATTTTATTGGGCAGCATTGCTTCAGGGCAATTTTTCTTTTTGTGAAGAATAGTGCCTGTAATTAGAAAACTCAACACTTATCATTTATTTACTATAGAATGCGACGTTTAGAATTTATTAATATTTCAATACACCATTGAGAATTATTTACAAACTTTTTTCAAATGCAAAATTTAGTTTTTTTCAGTAAAAATGCTTTTTAATTTGGAGGCAATGCTACTTTTTTATGATATATTAATTCAGAAAAATTTTTCTATAATATTCTCAGAAAATGTTTGCATTTTTTCAATCAATTTTGATTTAATATCTTTTATGAATTCAATTATTAATGAACAGAAAACTATATTTATGTTTATAAATTGCAGGTTATGCCAAAAATTTTCATGTGCTTACTCTAGAAGATATGGGTATCATTAATGTTTGGGTAGTAATCGAAGTTATTAAACCTGATATATCTGGGACTGAAACTGATCTTGGATTGGCACCTGGAGGTAAATACAGGCTTGTTAGAAGCTCTAGTATAGATCTACATGATCTTCCATCCTTGTAAGTATATGTTTTAGTATCCTTTTATATTATTCAATGATTAGGTTGTGTTTAAAAAAAATATTAAAATTCTATAAACTATTAGACACTGCTCAAATATTTTAGCCTCAACGGTTATTGTAAGCAGGTTTATACAGTAATTTTCTGGGTTTTTTTTGTCATTAATTGTTTGATCTAGTTAAAGTCTGTATTAGAAGGTATTCATTTTAAGTTAACAGAAAATTTACTAAATTTTATATTTAAATCCCTTTAAAGAAATGTGTGTCCTTTTTAAAATGGAAAACAAAATGCAGTGTGACAAGAAATAAGTTGGACAGAAATTGAAACCAAATGTTTATATAGCAAAACTTGCTATGCTTTCTGTTATAACCAGATAGATTATATAAATACATCTTCCAACATGAAACTGCTCCAACCTACAGATCTGAAGACCCTAAGAATGGTGAAATGTGTATTTTCTTGTTTGTTTTTTACAGCAGAAGAAAATTCATTTATCTGACAGGATTTTTCCGTATGGTTCATTTTGGAGACAAGTTTTCTTCTCAACTTCTTAAGACTTTGGCATCTGTAAAAAAAATCTTTGGCAAGTAATGGGATGAGATATCAATAGATGCGTTGCAGTCTGTATTGGAAAACTTTTAGATACATTTTAAGTTCTATATTAAACTCTATATTAGGTTAATTTTGAAAATTTGTAATGCCACAAATAGTAATCTTTGTATGTTCATTTGAAAATTTGGTGGCGATATTTAATAAAGCATTAAAATTATAGCTAAAATTTTAATGCTTATTAAAACATCTCTATTAAAATTATTAAACATCCCTTGTCACCTTGAAATAAATTTTTTAAAAATTGTAGTAACTTTTTTAATAGCTGGAAATTCCATGCTGAAATTCCAATCCATATCCATGCTGAAATTTACTGAATAACGAGTGATTTCTTTGAGAGAACATGTTTATTACTAATGCAGTTCATACAACTTCATATTTTGTCAACTTCTAATCAATCGTTTCTTTTTATTTTCAATCGCTTATTAGTAAAAAATGTTTGCTTGTATTACATATTTTTTTTTTATCCATAAAGTTAAAATTTGAAAAAACATTTTTATCTATTATGTATCTAAGAACAATGATTTATTTTATGTGAAATTATCAACATTTTAGCTTGTAAACCTCGCACAAGAGTTACATACACTTTTCTTTTATTATTGATTTGAAATATTTTCTTTCAAATAAAATATATGTTGAATATTAAATCTGCAAACATGATTTTTTTAGTTTTTGTAAACTCAAAGCAATTGCAAATTTATATTCTCTCTGCATGCTCATTGAATTATTTTAAGTTTACTTCTAATTATCTTCAATCTGTCATATATATATTTATATTATACTTTGTTAATTTTATTTTTACATTTCTGGATTTTTAGACAAATGGAACACAAAATAAATATGAGGACTTTTGATTACCGACTCATACCTCAAGATTCAAGTCGAATGCTTGTCATAACTGATGTGGTAAATATTCAAGTTTTCTCTTGTTGCTTTAACTGATTTTTTTTTTCTAGAATTTAGTCCTCTTTTTATTAAAAGTTTAATCATTAGTCATTACTAAATTAATCATTACTAAAGAAAACACACGAAAAAAGTTTTTTCAAAATATTTATATCTTTTTGTGTTATATTTGTATATAAATATTTGGTCAATTCTTTATGACTTCTTATTTTTATGAAAAAAATAATAACAAAATAGATCAGTCAATATCTCAACATCAAACGTTTTACACGTTTCCTTTTTAAGTTTTAACATTTCTATTATTGTATATCAGGAAGAATAAAGATTTTATTTATGATTTAAAACTTGTTTTCTATAAAACCACTGAACACATTATGAACAAGAATTTTTAATTTACTATTTTTTAAAACTTTTAAATTTATAAATACCGCTATAACCTATAATTTTTAATAACTTTTTCTGCTTGTTTAACTAATAACAGTTTCAAAACAATTATGAATTGTTATTAAAGAGTTTGTTCTATTTCAGGGTTTAGTATTGCATGTAACTCGCCATAGTGGAACTGTTGAGCCTCGATTTTATTCAAATGAGTTAGGTAAACAAGTACATTTTCTGAAACAGTTATTCAGTAGAATTTTAAAGTATTAACCTTCTGCTAAATGTGTGCTTTTTTTTTCTTAATTTGTAGATTTCACATATGAAGTTCGCTGTATTGATTGTTCACCACATAACAAAGATTTATTTCTTGTAAGTAATATGTTAAAATTTATAACAATCTTTTTTAATTTTATTATTAATAATAATTTATTATTGCAGAAACTAAAAATTAAGAAATATTAAACCCAACAAGAAATGATTTTAAAAAATAAAACTGCTATACTTGACTGTTTCATTGAGGTTTCTAAGACCAGTTATTTTTTTTAATAAAAATGTGGTGAGGAAGAAGAAATACAAAATATCAAAATATACAAGCATAGTTATAAAAACAATTTTCCTATTTATTAAAAAAAAAAGGAAGCTAAATCTTAAAATTTACTTTTTTTTACACTTAATGGTTAAAGGATAGACATTAAAAAAGTTTTGAAGAATGATCAATGCATCATATATGTTTGTGTGCTATTTTATCTAATTCAGTTTATATATATATATATATATATATATATATATATATATATATATATATATATATATATATATATATATATATATATATATATATATATATATATATATATATATATATATATTACATTGTAATAAAAGTTTGCTGCACGCTAACATTTAATTGTAAATAAAGATAAATGTATGATTTTTTTTTTTGTTTTTGTAAGAAATCTTTATAGCTTAATCTGTGTGTAATGGCAAATTGTCTGTTAATATAGGTTGGGTGCAATGATGGCAGCATCAAGTTATATAACTTGAAAATAGGTTTGTATGATTTAATTTTAACTTCATTATCATTTTTTATAACACCTTCAAAATTTTATTTTTAATAATTTCTGTTTTGTGTTTCCCACTTCTTTAAAGAATTTTGTGATAATTCTTTTTAAAAATTTCTTGATCAAAGTTTGCAACAATTTATAGATAATTAATATTCAAACAAAACTGGAAGAAAGAAACTTTTATAAATAACAGGGATGGATCCCAAAAAATTATAAATAAGTAAAATAATTACGAGGGTAATAAAAAAACATTTACTTACAGTTTACAAAAAATAGAATACTGGAAAAATAGAATACTTGCTGATTACTTGATGACACAATGATTTAGCCTAGCCACACATTTATTGGAGTTAAGGACCAATTTGTTCAACCTACCTCAGTAGAAATCATATCACAGCCTGTTGAGTCAGTTTTTACAGAACTATCTGCGGAAAAACTTGTTCCAAATAAACTTTCATTTGATATTCTGAACAGGAAAAAGTCTCTGAATGCCAAATCTGGCCTGTATGAGAGGCTGACGACTCACCACTTGAGGTTTAGCAGCATTGTTTGAACTTCACAAGCATGGAACCTGGCATGCAAGAGGGTAACATTCACACTCATTGTGCCAGGGTGTTTCTCTTTTACCAGCTCTGATGTACGTTTTGAGTAACACTCCCTATTCACACAACTGTTATTAGACAACTAGAATCATTTATCTTCACTCTGGGGAAATATAGCTTTCGCCTCGTATTAAATAAATATTTTTAATTTCTTTTTTAGATTTGTCATAGAAAGTTGTATATCCAAGTTCATAGCTTATGATGTGGATTTTTTATTACGAAATCTTGTAGATGCCGAAATATAACACCTATTTAAATTAGAAAATTTTGTATTTGCATAGGTATATTATTTTTTTAACCTCAGAAAAAAAATTTTGAACTTCCACTTTTTCTATTTCTTAAGACTAAATATTTCACTCAGGTTCTAAGAACTATGCTAAAGGGGAGGGCATAAACTTAAGCATCACCCAATATCTCTAAACTAATTCACTATATAATTTTACATACAAGCATAAATTTACTATATAATTTTTTTTAGTTATTAATATTTTTTACCCAAATATGTTCATTGGCAACATAGTAAAAATCATACATAAAAAGTCTATGATCGCTGTAAAAGATTTCTTCTCAATGAAATAATCACTTTGAAATTACCATGCCGGTTTTAATTATACAACTTTAATGAGACAAAACACATAGAGAACTAAACTACATATACATAAAACAAAAATTAAACATTTACTAATCACGTGACTTTATGCTGCCATCTATATTTCATTTTGAAAACTACTTTAAGCATAAACATCCTCCCCCGCCATGAACCCTTAGGGGGTTCATAAAATGTTATTACATTCATTCAAACTTTAATTTCAAAGGCAGCAATAAATCAATTACCGAGAATTCTAAGTTTAAAAATCTTAACACCAATTAAACAACCTTAAATGAAATATATATGAATCGTAAACAAACAATAAACAAAATTAACCAAATGAAATGCACTCAAAGACAAATATCAACTATCATTAAATTTTTGATTTAAAATGAATATTAAATTTGACATAAAGTTGAAATTAAGAATTCAAAGTTCGTATGAATTCAAAGTTTGTAGTCTATAGGTAGTGGGCAAAGTTTAACAATTGGACGTTTAAACTCACCATTTGCAGTTTTTAACCTTACCACTCTGATGTTACCATCTGCTCCAGGAAAAGTCTCTAGCACACGTCCTAACCTCCACTTCAATGGTGGTAAATCATCTTCCTTGATTAGTACCAGTTCATTTACAGCAAGATTTTTCTTTACTTGGAGCCATTTGGGTCGCCTTTGAAGAGTGGAAAGATAGTCAGTTGACCACCGTTTCCAGAATTGTTGGATCATTCTTTGCATTAACTTCCATCGTTGCAAAGGTGTAATCACTTCCTTCGAAAGATCAGAATTAGGTACTGATGTCAATGAAGTACCAATGAGGAAATGACCAAGCGTCAATCCTCACAATCAGCAGGATCATCCGACAGAGGGGCAAGTGGCCTAGAATTAAGGCAAGCTTCTACTTCAGCAATCAGGGTTAGGAGCTCTTCGTAGGTGAGGATCTGTTCACTGACAGTTTTTTTAAGGTGTGACTTCATAGATTTAACAGTAGATTCCCACAATCCTCCATGATGAGGTGCCGCAGGAGGATTGAATTTCCAAATGATATTATCCTTTGCAAGGTAGCCTTGAAAACTTTCAACTGAAGAGAGTGATGCAATCAGGCGTTTCAACTCTCTATATGCACCAACATAATTTGTCCCACAGTCACTGTGTATCTGATCAGGTTTTCCACGTCGAGATGTAAATCTTCTTAAAGAAGCTAGGAAGGCATCAGAAGACAGATCACTTACGAGTTCTAAGTGAACAGCTTTTGTGGATAAACACACAAATAAACAAACATAGCATTTCATAGTCTTTACACCTCTTCCTTTTCTGGACTTCACTTGGAAAGGTCCGGCATAATCAGTTCCAACAATGGAGAAAACTCTGGAAGGTGTGACTCGTACTGAAGGTAAATCAGACATAAATTGTGTCATTTTGACGATGACACTTTACACAACTGGAAATAGTCTTTCTGACAAGATTCTTGACACCAATTATCCAATATTCTTGCGTTAATGCTGATAATGTCATTTGAATAGATCCATGTAGATTGCTTTCATGAAAATATCTCACAATTATCGTTGATAAATGATGACCCTTTGGGAGAAGTAGTGGATGTTTTCGACTATCAGAAAGATTGGAATTCTTCAACCTTCCACCAACTCGGAGCAGTCCCGATGAGTCAAGAAAGGGGGCCAAAGGCAACAGATTGCTATTTTTTGGGAGTGTCTTCTCCTTCTGCAGATATTCTATTTCAGTACCAAATGCATATTCTTGAACTATCTTCACCAGAGATTTTCTAGTATTTTGAATCTCTGCAGTTGTTAAACAACCACTAACCTTTGCAGCTGGAAACTTGCAATTTAGAATAAATCTTCGACACCAGGCAATTACTCTTTGCAATTTAGTCCACGACGAAATTTTATTTATGATGTTCATAATATCAGGCTGGCTTTCTTCCTTGCAAACATTCATATTGATCTTCATGGGCTTGATTCGTTTTTTAATAAGAATTTCATCGTCCAAGTTTTCGCTATTCGAAGAGCTGAAACCTTTACCATTATTCCATTTTGACTCTTCACGTCTCAACCAAGATGTATCTGAGGTAAGCTATAGTACCGAAAGTTAATTCACTGGCATCGCAGAAAATATGTATCTGAAATTCGACGTTTTCTCGACTAGACCTAGGAAAGTACCAACGAGGTATAATAATGTCCTTCAGTTTCGGAACTTCAAATGTCCATTTCTTCCATTTTTTTCTCAAATCATTAGGTAACTCATCATCCCATCCAAGTCCTCTCTTTGCCAAGTAAGTTGCAACAATACCTTTGCTCGAATCGTGAATGCAGCTATGAACCCAATAGGATCAAAAATCATGCATGATAGTTGCAAAATCGCACGTTTCGTGCAAATAGAACTAGAGAGAATAATTTATGGAAGATAAATCTAATTTCAGTTCATCTTTCACGGTGTCCCATATGACTCCTAGAACTTTAATAGGAATCAAACTATTTTTGGAAGGTTCTTCGAATTTCGCTTCTTGCCAATATTCTGAAAGTTCAATGCAGTTAGTTTTAAAGGCACGTAAGTTCATATTGGCAGACATAAGGATGTTCTTTGTGTCGTTACACAGTTCAATAGCGTCTTCTAAATTATTCACGCTTGTAATTAAATCATCGACATAGAGGCAATCGTTTAACGCCGCGTATGCTAACTCATGTGACCCTTTAAATTTTTCAATATGGTGTTTAACTGTAGCGGCTAACAAAAATGGCGAAGACTTAACCCCGAACGCAACTGTAGTGTTCCGAAAAATCTTAATCTCATTTGGCGGCATCTGATCAAACCAAAGAAAGCGCTGACAATCTCTATCATTTTTATTTAAAGAAATGCGCAAAAACGCCTTTTCGATGTCTGCTATAATTCCAATAAAATTCTGTCGAAACCGCAAAAGAAGATTTAACAAATTTGGGTTAAGATTTGGACCTGCCTCTAAATTATCATTCAATGAAAAACAATTTTTATCTTTAGAAGATGCATCGAATACAATGCGTAGTTTATTACGCGATTCTACTTTATTCCTTCTGATAACTGGATGATGAGGCATGTAATACAAATGGTCTGACGAAACCCCTTTCTCAATAGTAATAGGTTCAATTACACCCGATTTCAACTGTTCTCTAAATACTTCATTATAATCGTGAAAAAGAGCCTGATCTTTCTCAAAGCGGGTTGTCAAACTCCAGAGCCTCCTCTTAGCATTAGAAAAATTATCAGAAAGATTCATGTTTCCCTTAAAAGGCAACCTAACCTCACATTTTCCATTTTCAAATTTTATTTCACTTTCAAATTTTCGCAAAATTTCCATATCACTAGTTAAAATGCTATTATCTTCCTTTCCAATAAACAAATTATCTATTTCCCAAAGTTTCCTTAAATTAGCATTTAAATCATCATCTGAGTTCGTTACGTTTTTTCTTTCCGAAATGCATACATTTACTGATTGAGTTCTTAAGTTCATAGATTGCAAAACTCCACTAATACAATAACCGAATAAAGTTTCGATACAATAAAGCCCTTTAGAAAATTCTAATTTATTTCCGGTATAAAATTTCCCCATTAAATCGCATCCCAATAAAATGTGAATTTTCTCTTTTCCCTCAAAAGAAAACAATTCTTTAGATGATAAATTTAATTCCTTTAACATTCTTTTAATCATATCATTTGGAGCCTGCACGTGGCAATGAGAAATAGAATCAGTAATAAATAATTCAACTTTCGCGCATCTGCTTGGATTACTTATATGAGATAGGTTAACTGTCGTGACCCCGAAATCTCTTTGAATTGGGTTATTTCCAAATGTATATACATCTAACCGCTCAGTTCGAGAAATCAATAAATTAAGACTATCTGCTAATTCCTTCGTAATGAAACTACAGCTACTAGCTGAATCATAAAGCATTAAAATATTTTTTGAATTAAATTTTTTATTTGGATTACGCGCAGTTACAGAACACGTCGGCAAAATTATACTCTTGTTTTGACTATTCGCCTTGTGTGCAATACTAGAAATGATAGATTCAGGATTTTGAGGCGTGGCTGCTAACTCTTTATTTCGCGTTTCTGAGTGATTTGCTATTATTGCTTTCTCTTTCCCAAAACTAAAAAGCTCGTTATGATTTTGACTCATACATTTCTTACATCGAATATTTTCCTGACATTCTACACTCAAATGACCTTTACATAAGCATTTAAAGCAGCGACCTTCTCTTTTTAATTTAGACCTTTTCTCAAAAAGCGATAATAAGTGACAATTTAAAGATTCGTGCGCTTTTAAACAAAATATGCATTTTTTATCTTTTATGATGGTTGTTAAAGCGGAAGTGTGCGGATTATTTCTTTTAGTGTAAGATTCGTTTGACGAACGATGATAATGTGGGGGGAAATCTATTTTCGGTTGGGATAACTGTAATGAAGATTCCCTCGATTCTAATTCGATTTTAATAAATTTCATTAATTCATTTACATTAAACTGACCTTTCGATTCTTTAATTTTGTTATAACCTAAACTGACATCAGGAGGTAATAGTTTTAGAATTATGGGACACAAAAGCTGGCCATACGAACCAGATGCGACTTTTAAGCTTTCTAGGGAACGAATATTAATTTCAAGTTGATCGTACAAATTTCGAAACGCTCTCAAATCAGAGGAGTTTTTCACGGGTTCTAAATTAAGGAGTTTAGTCATGTGACCATTAATTGCCAGATCCTCTCGTCCAAATCTATCAGATATTAATTTTATGCATTTCTCATAATTTGAAAAAGTCTATGATCGCTTTTAAAAACTTACATGTTAAATTCCGTTTATTTCCTTTTGAAAATATGCCTGTTATGAAAATATAGAATAATTACGAAAAATATTTTAAACATTAATTCTGTTTTAAATAATTGTTTGATGCATTTTTTTTTTCTTTAATTAATAGTTCGACCCTTAATGGAATTCCTATGCAGTGAAAAAGGAGAATCTGTCAATCTCCTACAATGGTCCACCGTACAGCCGACAGTATTTTATATTCTTAGTTCTTTTTCCTTTATACATTTTTGGGATTTGATGCAAGATTCTTTACACCCAGTTCAAAGTTATCACTTTCAGGATAGCAAGTAAAGAATATATATTTTTTCTATTTTATTAGAATGAACTATAACTTTTATTTAAAAGCATGGCACCATTGTGAGAAATGGTGGGTATATGTACCCCTAAATAATTAGAAATCTTTATAAGTCCCCCGCAATATTTCAGACAAAAGGAAACTTTTTGTGAACGATCATCAATTTATATTCATTAAAGTTGAAAACAAGAAAAAGATAAAATAATTAAAGTTTTTACAGGTATTTAGCAGATTTAATAACTTTTTTTTTAATGCGTGAAATTTAGAAAACTATTACGACTCTGTAGTTTAATTTTGTCTCCTGAAAAATTGGACCTCTACAATGCTCATGTTCAAAAGTAAAGAAATTCTTAAATATTTTTCATAAACGATTTTCCCACCTTTAGAATGTATTAACTCAGAAGGGGTAAGTTAAACAGGAAAAAGAACCATTTCTACATATTTGGAAAAAGTATTTATGAAAGAAAATATGAATATATATTTTAAAACTCAGTGTAACCCCCTTCCTTCTCGCTCTTCTCAAAGTACTGAGATGCAGCTGCACCCTCTATTTCAAGTGCCGTGATATTTCCTGACTGGAGTGTTCAAAACTAATGAGCCAACAAGATTAAAACAATCTATTTCTTATGTCCAAGATCATGTTAATTTCTCTACCTTTACACAAAATGGCAGTACCAGATTATTTGTAATATGTTAGTTTACTTTAAACAAGATGTAAGCACTCGTCAAACATTTATATTTGTGATTGATTTTTTATAATCTTATCTCAGTTACATAGTTAGGCTCCTTGTGAATATATGTGGTTTGCATTCTGTGCATTTTTTAATATTTTATCGCATTATGGAGTTAGAGTCAAAATGTGAATTTATTAAAATTTAATTTTTATTTCAAGCTAAAAATTTACTCAAAAATAAAAAATGAATACATAGATTTTATATACACTTAGTTTTGCATAGTTTTCTTGAATAAAAAAATAGGCACTTGTATAACCGCTTTCTTCAAAATTATACAATCATTAAGATTCAGTGTTTAAGATTATGTATGATTCCTCCCCCCCCCCCCTCAAAATGCAATCTTTTTCTCAAAATTAATTGCCACGCTTTTAAAATCTTTTGCATGTATTTTTGTTTCAACATGAAAAAATTTCCAGTGCTGTTATAGAGATAATAGGACTGTTTTATTTTTTAATAATAGCTTCCAGTTTTTGTAATGCTATAATTTATATCACAATCAGAAATTACCTATTCTTGCTTACCTAATATAATTTTAAAATGGTACTATATTTATATAATTATTTCTGTGTCTACAATAAAGAAAATTGCTTAAACATTTTGATGTTAAATTGCTTAAACATTTTTTGAATATTATAATTTATTTTTAGAATTACTTGGTTTGTTTTACAAGCAGTAGAGAAAAAATCTACAGATTCTGGGACTGAAAAAATTTCAAACTTAGTAAGTTTATTTTAAATATTTACTTTTCAGTCATAGATGTATTAGTGATTGTTGGATTTTTTTTTTGTGAAAAAGCAACCTTGAGTTTGTTTAAAAATTAATTTTATAAAGGATTTATAAAGTGTAAATACAATAGTGGTAAAAAAAGATGGATTAAATAAGAACTGCTGAGTTTTGGAGTAAAGCACTTTGAGATAGCAATTTTGAATAAAATGCTGACAAAATGTAAATTTAAACAGAAAATTATTATTATTTGGCCAACCAAACTATAATCATTTTAAGTGCGTAACGTAGGATGGAACATGAGAAATTTTGTTGCCATGCGGAAAATGTTTCTTTTATTGAATCTTCCAGGGCTTCCCCTAAAAAGGTACCAAAAAAGATAAAAGGTTATCTAAATATAATATTTAGAAAGATTCAGCTCAATAAAATTATATTTAGACCCCACCTAAGCTTTAAAAAAAGTTTTTCTATAATCCTCATTGTGAAATCAAGTTTTTAAAGAGTGGCTAAAAAATTTTTTACATATTTTGTTAACTATTCTAAAATGGCCAGCAAGATAGTTACTAATGATTTTGATACTTTACTGGTAAAAAATATATGAGATTGACGAATATAGAAATGAATAAATATTTAAAATAAAGGAAGAAATATATTTATAAATAAAGAAATGAATAATGAACTTTAAAGTTGAACCTTGATTGTTTTGAAATATTAAAAAAATAACAATACAGTGAAACCTCCAAGAAAGACCACCTCTCTGTATCGACATCCTTTATTTACGACCACTTTTATGAGGCACATAGACTTTGAACATAGATTTAGTGTTTTTGACGATCAAAACCCCCACACCAAATGCAGAAAATATCAAATAAGATAATAATAATCTTGTCTTAGTCAGAGTGCACTAAAGATGATGCTATTAAAAAATATATTTTAGAACTGGAAGTTAAATTAGAAAAAAAGTTATTTTAGAAAAAACTGAGTATCTCAAACAAACAAACCTCTTCTCATATTTTAAAACTAACTAATTTTTATGATATAAAATTAAATGCAAACCTAAACAAAAACATAATTATTTTATTTTAAATATGTAGTTCTATCATTCACAATTGGTAAAATTATTTTTACACATAATTTTATCAGTAAAGGTCATTTTTATTGACGCTTAATTTTATTCATCAATTCGGTTTTTATGATGTGAACACAGGTGGCATTTCGCATCAAGAAAATGAGAATGAGTAAAATTAAAATTGCTAGCAAATATCATATGCCTTCTTCAATATTTTAAAGTCAATGGAGATAACCCCTAAGAACAACCAACCTCCATTAACGACTATTTTACCGTGGAACAGAAAGTGTTTGCTCCCAAGAGGTTTCACTGTACTATGATCTATTTTAATTCATTTCACATTACATTCGCCTAATTTCGACACGTGAAAGAAGTTTTTTTTTTATTTCTTTATTTATTTTTTCATAATTGATAAATTCTTTGCTTTATACAAAAAATTTCTCACTTTAAATGAAAAAAAATAAAGTATGCATATTTTAAAAAAAAAAAGAGAAAAATATTAAATTGTTTCAGTTTCAAGTGTAATTTAAAGCCAGAAAGATAAGATTGCTTGCTTTTATTTGTGACCCATCAAATAATGGTTAGCAATCAGTCATCAGCAAATAGCCATTTGAAGGAAAAGTTTGCATAGTTCATTCTAAATTAAGTGCCCAGATAAATTGGAAACAAAGGGATGGAGAAAGGGTTCCTAACTTATAAAAATTACATAAATTTAATTTTATTAACCATTTTTAATCCTGTTATAACTATATTAAATCAATTATTTAATTTTTGTCACATTTCATAAAAAAGCAAGTATAAATACTTTTATTCATTTCTTAACAATCAATGTAACGACTAAATTTTTAATTCAATACGACGTAGGTTATAACTCAATAATTCAGTGTTGCGACAAATCAAATATCAAAATCTATTAATTAACTAAATTTATCTGTAAGATGCTTTATTTCTCAAATTACAAAAATGTCTCGGTTACAGGGTTATATTAAATTCTATCTGCATTTTTCATGATTAAGTTGTCAAATTATTTGCAATTTAATATTAATAACACAGGGTTGGCTTTATTATTGGCTATATTATCTATTGATAAATCCTTAAATTTTGTAGCTATTTCAACGTTCTTAATGTTTGTTAGCAAATATGCATTTACCAGTAATTTAAATTTTTTGGATTGGGAAAGATTTAAGATGTATAATGGTTCCTCAGTTCGACCGTTGTAAGTGTTACAAAAATTTTATATATATGGATGATTAAAAAAAAACTTTCTGTGTTAAAGAGATTGTCTAATAATTTATTAACCTAATATATTTTGAAGTTACAAATGTGGCTAAGTTTGTTAATTTTAAAAGTGCTGCCTCATAAAAAAGTATAGATTATTGATTTTAAAAAGAATGTTTTTTTTTTTCTGCCTAGTAAAGTAGTATGAAGAAGGATAAAAGTGACATGACTATAGAGTTAACTAACACTTAAGTATTTGGTAAATTTATAAAGAACCAACTAAAAGTTAAAGATTTAAAACTAGAGAACTTCATTAACATTTGTTGTTGTCATCAGCCATTAAGGCAGAAGGGGTGTGAGTTTTCCCGTGGCGCCACCTATGGCCAAGAATTCGACTTCTGCCACACCCATTGATAGGGCGGATCCATTCATTCATCCACAGAGCTTAACTTTGACCTGAACCAGAGAAAAATCAATCTCCTATTAAGCACTTCCAGAGGTTATTGGTTTGTTATGGGAACATGGAGGACTTTGTGACCTGACAGATTTATCTTATTTTATTTTATAACCGTCGTTGAACAGCCGACCCAATTTCATGGGTTTACGACTACTAATGTTCAACTCCGTAGCCTTGTAATTTTGAACCAATCCAGAAGACAAGGAAACTCCTGGATCAGTACCCCCAGAGGTATTGATTTGTTATGGGAACATGGAGGACTTTGAGACTCGACAGATTTAACGTGCATCAGTCACCATTTACTACACGGGGAGTCTTCGGCCGGCGAGGATCGAACCCACGACCTCTTGCACATGGGCCCAGTGCCCTACCGACCAGGCTATCCCGGCCCTTGACAGATTTATCGTCATCAGCCACCATTTACTAAATGGGGAGTCTTTGACCTGCTGGATTCTAACTCCCATTCTCATAAACGCGAGTTCAGGGCTCTGCCAATCAGGCTATCCCAGCCTCATTAACATTTAAGATATGTTTATTAAACAAAAGTAAAACTTAAAACATAAACTTTAAAAAAAGTCAATTATTTTAATGTTTAATATTATAAAACACTAAAATTTAATTTTGCCATATTTCAGGCTGAATTATGCAAAATTGAAAGGTGATAAAAACTTCTTAGTTGTGAATTTTAATTCCCCAGCATTTACTTAAATGGCCTATTTAAAGGCAAAGAATGTTTTCTCCATCCCAGTTGTAGTTGGTTAAAATTAAATTACTAGATTAACTCTAGATTAATTATTTATTTAAAATATAATTCATGAATAATTTTTACATTTTGATTAAAGCTTTGTAATAAAATCTCTTTTGATCATTTTTTTCAATTAAAAAGATTATAAAACAGGCTTTTCAGCCAATAAAGTGGCACAAAAATTGAAATGATAAAATCAACTTAATCAGTATAAATAATTTGTCATAAAACTTAGAAAAATATTCAGCATATTTCAAAAGAGCTGTAGTTATGTTTGAAGTATGAAACTTCAGTACGTTTAATCCTCTAGTAGTTTGATTCAAAATTTCTCAATGTTTGACTTATTTTCTGTGGGAAAACATACATTTAAATGAATAAAAAGTAGCAAAGGAAAATACTTACTTTTGTCTTCTGGTGTGTTGTTGTCTGTCTTACTTGATTTTTCAATATTGTGCATAAAGCTGCTGACTTCCTCAAAAAAATTTTTTTTGCTCTTAAAAAGGTGGGAGTATAGACGTGAAGTAAAGTGAGAGTGAAACTTACTGAAGGTTATACATTACATAATTAAACAACGTCATCCAATCTCAAAAATAACACTTGTAAAATATACATATTTTGAGACATTTTCTTCTCTATGTAATATGCCAGTTACTTATATTCAACGGGAAATAACTATATATGGGAGAAATTCATAACTTACTCATATGCTAGAGGGGCTACAGTTTTTACTTACTAATTATGTAAATTACTTGAAATTTTTCCTGTTTCACATAAGTTTTAATTTTACTAATGTATATACAGTTTTCAACATTAAGTTTTATTGTAAATGTTTCATATGACACAGAGTGCTTATTTATTTTTGTGCATTTTTTTAATTAAAATTTTAACACTCATAGTACTTCGTCGTAAAAGCTTTACATATTTAATACTCCTATGAATAAATTTCTTAATCAAATGTCTTCAAAAACAAATGTATTACTTTTTTATATAAAAATTTGATATAAATATTTTCTGGTTACTAATATATAGACTTTATTTTAGCTTATAGCGAAAGAAAATGGAGAAGTTGAAGTGCATCCTTTTCAACATCAAATATCTGAAGACAACTATAAGAAACAGCTTTATTTTATGCAAAATTTGTAGCCTATATATTTATACCAGATTATATTTTTAAATACCACATTGAATAAAATTGTCTAAATCACTATGAGACATTTTTATATAGTTTTGCCTAAGAGTGCAACCCTCTAAAAATCATATGTAAGCTAACAATAAACCTTAATTTAACAAAGATTGCGGCCTTGGGAACAGAAATCGAGAAATGTCAGGGACCTAAAATACAACATTTTCATTTTTCAGATAACACTTCCAAATCTTCAACTATGAGTTGAAAGGGTTAACAAACAAAAGTTGGGTTTTCCAGG
This sequence comes from Parasteatoda lunata, assembly GCA_949128135.1. Taxonomy (NCBI): domain Eukaryota; kingdom Metazoa; phylum Arthropoda; class Arachnida; order Araneae; family Theridiidae; genus Parasteatoda; species Parasteatoda lunata. The sequence continues at coordinate 69,198,116 of OX421971.1, forward strand.
AGGTGGGCGAGTAGAAGGAAGGGGATGTGTTGGACAACAAGCAACACAATGAGGTTCAGCCAATTGAGTCGATGACACTCAAAATGGGTGCTTTCAATTTGCTATTTAGAGGAGAAATTGGCTCTTCATCTGAAATGGATGAAGTGAAAGGCATATACATTTCGCGAGCGAAAAGAGAGCCAGCAATGGTGAACGGTAGGGAGCCTTGTCTTTCAACAGTAACATCGCTATCTATTTCGTTTACTCAAGGATTTTCTTCTTAATTTATAAAATCCATATTACTTATTTTTTTTAAAGTTTAAATTCTACGTGTTTTTGAAAAATCCTCTGAGTCAAAATAAAAACACAAAGTGTTACACAAAACTTGTTTGTTACAAAGATTGACAAAAAATTTTAGAACATGATCGCTACAATAGTTTATTATCGTAAAGAAAAATTTTACATAATAACTCATTTTTCAAAACATTTCATTTTAAAAAACAGTTTGTTATTTAAAAAATTCATTTTTTTTTTTTTTTTTCAAAATAAATATTTTTTTTTTGTTAGGTTTAAACAAAAAATCTTTTCACAAAACTAATCTGAAAAAAAAAGTCTCAAAAATTAAACATTTATACAATATTTAAATGATATAAACATTGTGAGCTTCCTAGGCAAGCCTTTCATACTACTCACTTAACAACTGCAATACACAATTGTATCAGGCATTAAATTTTCTAAATAGGTGAAAGTTCCCATATCGACAGTCCCGATCTTTACATTCCATCCTTCTTGCACCACACTAGTTCCCACATGCAGATTTAAAACATTTTTAAAAAAATCGTTCTTTAAGTAAAATTTTATTTCTGATACAGAAACTTTGAATACTCAGGCCGACAGAGAATCTAATTTGGCGAAAGATGAATTTCTCAGCGGAAGAATTCTCACTACATCATCGTAAATGAACCAAGTCAACGTTTCCTCTGTATGCACAACTACATAATCCTGGTTATCCTTCCAGGTAGCTCCAAAATAGAAGGATCGAGAATTTTTTAATATTATTGAACATACGTAGTAAGCCAACTGAAGTGAAGAATGAACAGAGCCTGAACAAAAACGACTCACTTTTATACTACAGTGTATAACATCATTGTCTAAAAATTTAGATGTCACTGTCTGTGAGTTGATTGATAGTACTACTACTATTTTTTAGTAGAAACATGCGTTAAATAAATACAATAATGAATTTACTTAAATGGTATGAAAAGTTTCAAAAGTAAAAGAGGGTAAGTTTAATCTAAATTGTATATTTTTTTCAAAGTGTGAAAAAATATTTGAACTTTTTCAGTTTTTAAAAGTAATTTTCTTTCAAACTTTTCAATATTTGAAAGTTTCACAACCTCAAAATCATATCTAAGAAAAAAGAATTTTTTAAAAAATATCATTATTGAGTTTAGAATCTCAAGTTAGTTCGAGACATTAAAATCATTGCATTAAATATAGATGGGACTTGGACTCAATTTATTAATCATTCAGACTTTGATGAGAATACAGCTAAGTTTCTCAGGTTGGTTCCAGTCAGAGTTTGAAAGATTTTCAAGTTTAGTGTTTTAAAAACTTTGTGTTTTTTAAAATGCTTTTATATTTAAAAATTTCAAATTCCACATGTTAGTTAAAAAAAAATTTTTTTTTAAATTAAACAGATATAACTTTGATTAACATCTTTGGTATCCAATAAATAATAGGAATATGCATACCTTTTGTTTTTTTAGGTGTTTTTTAAAACTCATTAAAAATTTACTAATTTATAATTTTTATTAAGATATCCCAATCAATGATAACAGAGTTTTATTGCAAGTTCTAAAGACATTTAAACTCAAATGAAATTTAAATTTGGAATAGAACAAACAATTATTTTTATATTAAAAATGCATTCAGTCCAACTACAAGCTTGAAAGTTACCAATGAATTCTAAACATTCAAACTAAATATAAAAATGAATTTTCTTAAACATTATTTAAAGTTCCAAAAGGAAAGTTTAATGTGAAGCGCTCATTTTTTCAAAGTCCATAAAAATTAATTTATATTTTTCGGTTTGAACAAAGTAATTTTTTTTTCTATCGTAACATTTTGGATAATTTTTCAATTGAAATTTTCATAATCTGCAATCTGTAAAAAAAAAATTCTACTGATGGGTTTGGAATTTAAAGTTAGTTTGAGAGATCAAAATTGTTGCCTTTTCAAACTTAAATGAGAATATAACCTGAGACTTGGACTTAAAGTATATTACTCTTTAACGAGAATACAGCCAAGTTTCGCAGGTGGCGACTGAAACATTGAACTGGAAACCTGGACTCGGTAAAAGTTTTCAGTAGTTAAACAGACATAATTGCTTTAAATGACACCATGGTGAAAACTTTTAGACATACAGAAAAGTTTAATTTCCTTAAAGAATGATCTGAATAAAAAACCTGAATCAACCAAAACAATATCCAATACCAGGGGCGGATTACCCATTAGGCCATGGCCTGGGGCTCCCTTTAAAAAAATTTTGAAAATATATTTAAAATAATTAAGAAAAACAATGATTTTTTAAAAAAAAAAATCTATTTCAAACAAATATTAATAAAATACGATACTTTTTTTAGTTCTAATTTAACAAAATAAAAAACAATTTAATTTATTATTATTTATTTTTATTTTAAATACGCTTTCTTAAATGAAAAGATACATAAATACTTTTATATTTGAATAAATAAAAAATATACGAGAAAAAAACTTATTCTAAGGGCCCCAAAAATTTGAATGGCCTAGGGCCCCACGTACTCCCTGGTTCGGGCCGGGCAAGGTTGACTCAGCCTTTCATCCTTTCAGTGGGTCGATAAATGAGTACCAAGCATGCTTGGGAACTAAACACTGGGGGTTCCGCGTTCGGCTGACCACCTGACCAGAACATCTGCTCCTGCACTCCAGAGCCCAAGGTCAAGAAAACTGAGATGGGCACAGTAGGCCTTGGCCCTCTATGGGCTGTTGCGCCGCTGAGTTTAGTTTTGGGCCCCACGTACGCTTAATCCGCCCCTGTCCAATACAGAAGCCAAACCTGAAGAAGTGTTGCTAACAATTTTAGAATTAGGTCATAAGATGAATAATTTTCAGCAAGAAAAAAATACTAATGCAAAATCATAGAAAGAATGTATAGAGCTTATACAAAAATTTATTTCAATTATTTCTTATTGTTATTGAACACAGTTAGACAATTCCATTCTACATTTTAGATCAGCAATATATAATAGATAGTTTTCCTACGAAAAGGCTAAAGTATCAGATGCATTTCAAAAGGGTATAGCGATTCTTGACGAAATTCTCGAAATTTATCACAATATAACGGATTTGACTGATTGTGAAAGTGATTTTCAAAGTTCTGGTTCGGTACCCAATACTCAGTCTTGGCGGCTCATTATAAAAAACAATAAGAAAAAAAAAACGATGTATATTAAGTATAGAAACATATTTGTAAATCATCAAACAGATCAAAAGCAGATTAAACTCTTCTTATTTTGAAGGATGTTTAATTGAAATTTCAAGTTAATTTTTTCCAACATCTGTACATTTTTCAAATTATGATTAGAATATTTGAATTCGTTTAAATAGTCCACCTTTTTTCCTATTTTATTCTACATCGTTAATAAAATAATAATTTCGCTCCAATATTCTTCAAACTTTGCAAAGATTTGTGACTCTGCTTAAATCTATGTCTACAATACAACAAATATAAATTTTTAAATCAATTAAAAAAAAATTGTGACAATGCCTAAATCTAATACTACAATATAAGTCTTTTATTCTATAAAAATGAATTTAGAGTTGCGTATTTAAGAGTACATCTTCCGGGCAGCGGCCCGCGAGAAACCGAAAAAAAAACATATACATGCATTTTGTTAATTTTATTAGATATAATATTTTTCTAGACGAAATTAGCTACTTTTTTCAAATGGCTCTGTCATTTAACAGATTCTGAAATAATTATATTTTGCCCTTTTCAGTAGCTTAATGCATGCATGTATTTAAGAAAAACGTTGATCTCAAAACAAGTTCTCAAAAACATTTTTAAAGTTGCATTAATTTAAAGGAAATATTTTTAAAAAAACATGCCATAAAATTGTAATATAATTTACATTAATAATTCCAGATAATGCTCTTTACAAACAACAAATAAACTATTACTATCGCTAACAAAAATTAATATAAATTAATACAAACGGGCGTCACGGTGAACTTTGACAGCACTGGTCTAGTAACTAGTTCTACTCTATATCCACGCCCTCTAGTCAGCTGTGGTGTTTCTTTATTGTAATTTGTTCTTTTTTTATTTGATTATTTTTCTAAGTTGCAATGATTAATATTAATTAATAACATTCTGTCTCTTTGCCAGAAAAATCTGAAATTCGTAAATTTTATAACACAGTTTTTTTCCGAATTTCTTAAAGATATATAATTTGTAAATTTAAAAAAAAAAAAAAAAAAAAAAAAAAAAAAAAAACTAATATGTTTTTAAAAATTTATTCTTAATATCATTCTAAAATTCAAATACTTGAAATATAAAAAAAGTTATGAACTTACAAAAAATAAATAAATAAATTTAAATAAATAAAATTAGATAAATAAAATTAAATAGATAAATCAAATAAAATAAAGAACATTTTAGTAAGCAATCTTAGCTACCCAAAACATTAAATTTCATGTAAAGAACAAGAAATTGGGAAATGATAATTGCTGAGATATAGCGCTCAGTTAGTTTGTTAGTAAAACGTTTTCCTGGCTTTCATTTGTGTGTAATGGAAATTCCAATTATTTTCATTCAAAAAGTCGTTCAAAATATGATCTTACTCCTCTATTTCAATTACAAATTACTTTAATATGTGGGTTGTGTACAAAAAAGTAAAAAAAAAAAATAATAATAAAATAAAAATACAAAAATAAGAAGAGCAGTTTACAACATTTACTAAGATGATAGGCTATATATCAAGGATTATAAAAAAAATTACTGATTATTAAAAAATAATTTCATTGCTGTAATAAACATTCAGATGAAATCCTACTACCGTTCAGCAATCTAAAAGACTTTTTCGTGGTTTTCTTTTGCACGTAACGCAAAATTTCATTTGTTTTATTTTAATTTTAAATAATATATAGGTCACTACAAAAGCTTTTATAAATGTGATTTTACTCTGATATTTAAATTGCAAGTTACTTTGATTTCTGGGTCGTGTTAAAAGACAAAAATATAAGAAAAGTGTCTCACAACATTCACTAAGATGACAGATTGTCAAAGATAGATGACAGATAAAAAAAATTTATGTTTAAAAAAAAATTTTCATTGTGATAATAAACATTCAGACGAAATCCTATTACCGTTTAGCAATCTAAAAGACTTTCGTGGTTTTCTTTTGCATGTAACGCAAAATTTCATTTGTTTTAATTTAATTTTAAAATCTATTTATATATTTACAACAAAAGCTTTAATAAATATGATTTTACCCTGACATTTAAATTGAAAGTTACTTTGATTTCTGGGTCGTTTTAAAAGTTAAAAATATAAGAAAAGTGTCTCACAACATTCACTAAGATGACAAATTGTCTGTCAAGAATGATAAAAAAAAAATTAATGTTTAAAAAAATAGTTTCATTGTGATAGTGAACATTTATCTGTAATGCTATTACCGTTCAGCAATCTAAAAGAATTTTTTTTGTGGTTTTCCTTTGCATGTAACGCAAATTTTGATTAAATTTATTTAATCTTAATTAAAATAAATTATTCTTATAACTTTAATGATTATAATCGTACTACGAGTAAGACAAGGAGAGTCCTGGATCAAGTATTGAGAGAAATTTGCCTCCGTGGAGGACTTCTTGGTGGAACTAACCCGCATTTGCGTTACATGCAGAGGAAAACCACGAAAATCTCCCACGGTTAGCCTGACCTCAAGCAGACTCCTGATCTTCTAAGCCGCAACGGCTAGGCCTGATTAATAATAAAAAATGGTTGCTTATAAAAAATAATTTCATTGAGATAATGATGAACATTTAATTGAAATCCTATTACCACCAAGCAATCTGAAAAACATTTTCGTGGTTTTCCTTTGCGTATAACGCAAAATTTCACTTAAAATTTGACCTTGGTTAAAATTAATTATTTTTATTAACTTTTATAAACATTGTTTTACGTCGATACTTAAATTTCGAGTTACTTTGATTTTTGGGCTGAGTTAAAAATTACTAAAAATATGAAGAGCATCTCGTTATATTCTCAAAGATAATTGGTTGTCTGTCAAAGATGCTAAAGAAATTATTCATTATATAAAAAAATTCATTACGATTACTGTGCATTTAGCTGGAACTCTTTAAGCGTCAAGCAATCTATAAGAAATTTTCGTGGTTTCCCTTTACGTGCAACGCAAAATATGATTGTTTTCTTAACAAAACATTCATAAAGGCAGCAATGTTTAAATATTTACATAAATTATGAGTTATTTTATCTTCCTTCCTTGTTAAAACAAAACAAAATGAAACTACAGTAGAACTTCGATTAACCGAGCTTCGATTAACCGAGGTTTCTGTTAACCGAGGCAATAACGAAGTCCAAACCTTTTTTTTTTTCTTCTCTCTTTTCCAAAATAAGCTTGGAAAAAATTATACTCATTTTAGTTCGTTGTCCGTGTTACAGGCACTTCTTTCCCACAAAAGCACTCAACTTCCAAGAAATATTACACCCTGAGATGACAACATCCATGAATGCTTTGTTAACAGATGGTTAGAGTTGTTTTGATAGAGTTTATTTCCTTTTTAAATCTTTTTAGCTGTGAAACATAAGTTCATATATGTTTATTTTTACCATTTAAAAAACGTTCTATTGTTTTTTTACTTTAAAAGTAGTTAAACTCGCAAGCACGGAAGGTTTTTATACATAGTTTCTATTAACCGAGATTTCCGATATCCGAGGTACTAGCGGTCCCAATTAGCTCGGATAATCGAGGTCTTACTGTATTACATAATTGATAGATGCTCTATACAATCGAACTCATAATAAATGCTACGAATGATTATTTTGATGAAAACGATTTTTATTTTTAATTCTTATAGGAAAATTCAACAAATTTACGGTTGCATGACTTATATTTTTTTTAAAAATGTGTCATATAAAGCTTTTTTAATTATAATGATTTTAAAACGATAATAGTCAATTAATAAAATTCAAAGGGTTTTAGTTTTGAACTCGTTCTGTTAAATCATGTATTTAAATATAAAAAAATGCTAATATAGGCATCTATACTTCAGTTATAATAGACGCTTCAAACTAGTAACTATGGTTGAATAAGGAAATACCCTTCCTTCGGTTTTAATCAACCCAAAATCGGAAAAGCGAAACTAAACAAAACCGAAACTATAGTATATATTGTCCGTAATCTGAATGATCTCTGATTTTAAAACTTTAATAAACAAACAAATGAATTGCGAGTGATGTGTAGACATCTTTAAGCAATATACAAGATAATATATTGGTTTTCAGAAATAAAAGAAATTTAGAATTTAAATTAAATTGCTTTTTAAAGATCAACACTGATTACGCGCAATGCTCAGGTACGGCGGGGATGTCAGAAATTGGTATATATAAGGATGCGAGCGCCACTTTTTGTGCGTAAAACCGATTTGTCGGAAGCGTGTTGCTTTTCTAAAACCCCCCGCGAAAAGTTAAATGTCTTTATCCCTGGTCCCAGGGATCAGGTTAAAAAGCAGTCTCTTGTTGGCCAAAGTCAGTTTGATAGAGGGAAAAGTTTGCTTGAAGCTTTCAAAGTAAACTTTTGCCTTGACTACATATTAAGAAACCGTTCTTACAGCATTCAAATTTTTGCTACTGCGACTGAAAACCTGATTGGTATAATACTTTCGCCTTTGAAAAACTCGCTAATCTTTGAAATCGCATCCGCGATATTTTTTTACATACAGTGAGAATGCCCCTTAAAATAACTAACGTCACAGATGGACAGAAATGAACTACTAGTTAACAAATCAAAACAAACAGCTAACGGTGGAAATTTAATTAAAATAGAAGTATAAATGAATGTAACATTGTTTTCAATTTTGTTACTTTAATTCAGTTTAATATTTTACTGTCTGGCACCTTTTTTTTAAATTAAAAATTTATTTTCTAGTAGACTTCTCTGGTGTACGTATTGTTTTTAGTCACTTCTTGTTATGTTATACTATTAAAGAAAATAAATAGATAAACAAATAAAAAAAGCTATTTGACTTAAGTCTTTTAAATATACTGTAGTTAGAAGTTAAGTAACAGATTTATTGTGTGTTTTTTATACTTTAGAAAGCATTAAAGCATACATTCATGGAAAACGCTAAAATTTCATTTTTGTTAGATAGAAACTTCTCTATAACAAGTATAGCCTAAAACTAAATTAGATGTTTTTTTCGGAAAACTGAAGACCAGGAAATCAATCGAGCAATATGAACAAGTCAAGTGTTACACATTCTTAATTATTTCTGAAGTAGTGCTCACTTTTTCTCATGTAATACAAAACTTAAAACATTTATGCATCTGCAGATAGAATTTTCTCTTTCTAGACAATCGTTTTCTTTCTATTGCGTTAAATTTCTATAAAAACATATTTTTAGTAGGATATTTAGGAAACTGAGATATTTCCTTTGCATTAGGTATCTGTTTGCGCCACCTGCAAGTGGCAAGGCTTTTCAGATGGTTAACTTCTGGGATGTTCTCTCTCTGTTTTTATTTTTACTTTCTTGTTACCCATTCACCAGAAGTCCCCAAAACTTAGATTATGTACTGATATAGAAGTTTTCCTTTGCCAGTCTAGAAAATAAGTTCCTGTTTTAGCCCAAATGAATTCATGCCTATTCAAAGGCTATTCTATTCATCAACAAACTCTGCTAGCAAAATTTTAATTTAATAATAATGCTATATGTGTTTTAATCGAATAGTTATAAATAAGTCTTTTTAAATTCACTGTTGTCTCATATATTAGTTAGTTCCTTGTTAGAATAATATACCACTTGTATAAAGCAGCATATAATTCTGAATATTACAGTTCGTCCACCCTGTCTGATTTTGTTTTTCTTCTACTTGTCTTCTCTATGTTAGCATAGGACTGCCTCTTTTTTATTTGCGTTCTTATGTCTATGTTAAGGCTACTGTTGGTATTCTTGTGGGAAACATTCTTAAAATGCTTCCCACAAGAATACCAACAGTATCTATTTCAATATTTATTTATTTTTTTGCAAATTAAGGATGATTGGTTACTCTTTGATTTTACTCCTAGAGGTCTAAATTAGATGTGATTTGGGGATAGAATATTTTTAAAATTTTTCTTGAACTGCTTTTTTGCTAATTATTCAGTATTTTATTCTGTAGTTTTGTTAATTCCCATGTTACTGATCCATATAATAGTACACTCTTTATCTTTGAATTCAAAATCATAATTTTAGTCTTTAGCATTAAATTATTTGATCACCAAATCTTCATCAACTTTTTGAAACAATAATGAATATTGTCGTTGCTCTGAATGTATAATAATAACTTATAACTTGCATTTTTAGATTACCTGATATTAAATTTACCCTTCATTTTGTTTACAGGGTCCATAATTATTTAAAATAATGCCATATTTTAAAGATATAGATCCTCTTCGTGAAGAACAAGAAGGCAGAGTAAGGGAAGTAGGGCCTCAAGCTGTGTGGTCTTTGTCTTCTTGCAAACCAGGTATATGCAACTCTTATTTATTTTCTTTTTTTCTTATTTTTTTAATGTTTTAATATACAGTCGAATTTGGATAATTCGAAGGTTCACGGATGGTTCACCGTGGCCAAGCATTTTAGATTTATTAAGCTGTTAAGAATAGCTAATTTATCAATTCACTCATTATGCATCCATACCTTCAAATGAAAATGTACACTCATGATCGAAGTTAAAAGAATGCATGCCCATGATTTCAATGAGGGAAAACATGTTTTGCTCTGTAATTCTCAATGTAGCTTAATACACATATTTGATAATTTATGTAAATAAATTATCAAATATGAAATATTTTTCTGTTAAGCAGTAAAGGCATATAAAATAAATGATTAAAAGAAAAAATGGTATAGTAAATTTAATAATGTTTACAGGAACAGATTTTTTTTTTATAATTTCAGAGAATTAAATAAGCTAATTGATTATTCTAAACTAATTCTTAACACATTTTTTCTATCAAATTTCATTTTTTAAAATCTTTTTTTTTTTTAATCTAATAAAAATGTTGAATGAAATGAACAAAATTCTTCTCCAAAAATTGTTCAGTAATGACTACAGTAGTTTGTAATCACTACAATAAAAGAAACTGTTATAGCTGAATCTATTTGTAATAAAGCAGCTGTATTAAACTAGAAAAAAAAAATAATTTTCTGACCTCTGCTTTTTTTAAACCAAACTGAAACGATTCCTTTACATAAGTGAATTACCCCAGATTATTGACAAGGACTGGGTCCAATGTAGACAATTTTGACTAAAACATTTTTTGAGGAAAACACGTCAACAATAAATTTAAGGATTATTATACTTTGTATTTAAATTAGGTATAAATCAGGGTACAAAATTTCTACTCACTAGCCAACAATCAAATATTTAAAGCTAGAGAGTATGTTTAATCTTTTTCTATTTTCTTTGAATAGAAGAAGATTAGGGTGCTTTAAGATAGAGATTGAAAGATAAAGAGCTTTGAATTGTTGGGTTTTTAATTAAATTTGTTTATGCCCATCTATCTTTGCTTCTTAGTTAAACTATTTAGATTACTGTGTCTCCATTCAGCAGCACCTGGAAGTACTTTTAAATCAAGCAACCAAAAAAATTTTTTTTTTCCTATTTAGCCTTGTTGCAGATTTTTTTTTCAGTCTTTCTGCAACAAACCTCTGTAACACTAATATCTTTCTGGGATATATTTTTAATAGTAACATATATTAATATGTTCTTCATCTATAGCTCTACAGCCCTCGGTGGGCCCTGACTTGTTTCACAACTCTATTCCTTACAACCCTCTGTTTTGACTTCTCTCTCCACCTACAGATCTTCGTTATTTCCAAGTCGTAAATAACATCATCCTTCCACCTTTCCCTACGGCAGCCTTTGAGCCTGGTTCCCATAGGTGTTTAGTTGTAGTTGATGGTCTTTTTCAAACTGTAGTTATTGTCTCTCCTCCTTATGTGTCTAAACCGGAGGTCGCCAAAGTGGTCTATATAGACCCCAAGGGGTCTATTTAACAAAAGCGGGGGTCAATCTGAGCCAAGGGGTCGATTGGGGATCGAAGAAAAAACAGTACTTAATACGCAAATCACACATACCTAATTGAGTATGTAAAATTTGTGAATATTTTTATAATTGACTTAATATCATTTATCTTATAAAATATAAATTAATAAACGTATATATATTCGGGTGAAACAAGTATTTACGTACCAGGGCACAGTGGCACGAAATCAGCACAGTTTATAAGTCATATGCATTTGTGCGCTTGTCCAAATGTCACGTGTGACGAGCATTGACGTTACAAACGCAAATATCATACGCAGTTTTGTCCCGCAGTGGACTGATCGCTGTGATCGCCCAGCAGATCACCGAAGTCAAGCACCACTGGCTGCGGTCAGTGTGTGGGTGGGTGACCACTTGGATCAGTCTGCGTAGGGACCGAGGGTGTGGGGTATTGGTCCTCGTTAAACTGTTCTACCGTAAAGTGCTCGACTTCGCGTGCAGGTCTTTGGGCTACCGAAGCAGGGGTGCCATCCCCTCTGCAGAGGATCAAAATTTTGATGGCATGTCTTCGGATCATCCTCAGGGATGTTTCCCAGACCGTCGCCAATAGCACATTGTGCAGCTCTAGTGCGACGTAAATTAACTACATCATCATCTACATCCACATACGCAGTTTCAGCTATCTTTGCAAACTGTGAACAGTGTTGAATATATGCAGTGTCATTATTAAAACTTTTATAGTTTTGCATAATTAGTTATTGTTTCAATAAAACCATTCGTTTAGTTTAGATATCAATTTTAATTATCAATGCTTGTAAAAAATGAAGATAAGCATTAATAGTATGGATTATTACAGCCCGCTACAAAACTATAGCACACTTCGTATTTTTTTAACGAATATTACAAAATGGATCAATGGTGACGAAAATTAAAATTAACCAATTTTGAACCCAATATAGCGAACCTTTCAAAAAAACACCAGGCACAACCCATCTCATTGATTAAGAAACAATAAATCTGCAGTTACTTTACTTGTTATTTCTACTTATTCATAATTACTTATTATTTAATAGATATTAAGGTATTTAAATTTAAACATTAATATATTTTTCATAAAACTATTGTTACACAATGTACTATTACTTTAATAAATGTTTAAAATCATAACATGTACAAACACAGTATCTAATAGAGTTTTATTTTAATTAGCAGAAAATTACTTTTATGGGGGTCGATGGAGATTTCGAAAAATTATATAGGGGTCGATGATCAAAAAAGTTTGGCGACCCCTGGTCTAAACCATGTATATATTAGCCAATACTTATTTAAATAACAGAAGCACTTTGTGTCTGGAAAAAAAAAAAAATGCCTGTGCGTATAGAATAAACACTGTATATAAATTTTTTTCCAATACATATTCTGATATTATGGGTAATATTCTGTTATTTTGAAGGATACAAAACACTTATTATTTCCATTTTTAGCATTTTGTGAATCGTCATCAAATTAAAAAAAAATTGAAAATTATGAAGTCTGTGTCAGTAACTGTTGAAAAAGATAGAGGACAAAATGACGAGAGTTGGATTCTTCCAACTCTCATCTTCCAAAGGGGGTTGCTCTTATGCGGATTTTGCGATATCAAACTAGTTTAAATAAAAAAATATGATGTTAAAGACATTGGATTTTAAAAGTTATGTGTAAATCAATAGCAATAACAGCCAAAAATCGATAGAATCATTATGCCTAAAAGTAAATACTGTAATATCTGATTCGAATTTTCCAGTATTGTCTGAAATATATCAAGAATTTTAGAAACCATGTAAAAATTGGTATCAATAACTACCAAAAAGTAAAAAAAAAAAAAAACTGAGATTGTCTTATTAAAAGTAAATGATCAAATATGCGACATGAATTTCGTGTGTAAACTGAGCACGTCAAAAAGTGATTACATGAATGTGCGATTCAAGCTTTGCATGTTAAAAAGAATCATAAAAATGTTAATAGTAATTACTGAATAATGGAAGACATTGAAATTTCTTAAATAAAAACTTAACTCAGTGGCGCGACAGCCCAAAGAGGGTCAAGGCCTACTGTGCCCATCTCAATTTTCTTGACCTTGTGCTCTGGGGTGAAGGAGCTGACCTCCGGTTGGGAGGTCAGCCGAACATGGAACCCCCAGTGTTTAGTCCCCAAGCATACTTGGTACTCATTTTATCAACCCATTGATGGGATGAAAAGCTGAGTTTCCTAGAACAAGATTCAAACCCAGTACCTGTGGCACGAGAGTGCGGAGCACTACCACTCAGCCACTGGGCGTCGAAAATTTTAAATACCAGATCGAATTGAAATTCGTAACAATAATTACCGGAAGAAATTATGAAAACACTACTTTAGATAAAATCAGCGCAAAAGGGAGAATGAATTTACCTGTAATAAGCTATTAACTGTTTTATTACAAATCTGAATTTGTGCTCGAAATCCCTATCCCACTCACAGCCATTAAAATGCAAAATATGATGTTCTTTTCTTTTTTTTTTAATTGATAAAATGGAATGTCATTTCTAGAGTGATTAATCCTTTAAATTTTCATAACTTCGGAATTACTTTTTATATTATTAATTTGTAATTCTAGCTCAAGCCTCTTCAGAAAATAATTCTGCAGGAAAGAAAAGTTCTTATGAAAAATTCTGCAGAAAATAAAACAAAATTTTTGCTTCCCAAATGAAAAATCTTTCTGAAAGAACTCTGTAACAATGTTGCCTTGATTCTGCCATAGGCTATTTAGAACAAAAAATGCTGAGTTGCCCACTCATAAACCATTGTTTTTGAGGCATGGAAACCTTATGACAATCTTATTTTGATTTATTATATTGTGAGTGCAATAAAAAAATTTCCGATTAAGTTCTTCATACTACATCTGTTAACATTTTAAAAGTTATTCATATTTTGTAGGAATTTAAAATAATGACGAGCAAAAATTTTTGTCTTGCTATTATCTTTAGATAGAATTAAAATTTAATGCCCTGCTATAAATATTACTAGGGAAAAAATCCTAATCCAACACAAAAAGAAAATACATTATCGTGAATTTAGTAAGTTTTATGCAAAGGTCTTAACGATATTCACCCTGCAGCATATCAAAATCAATATTTTAGAATAATTTTTTAACTTATACAAGTATGTATACAATAAATAAATGTATGAAAGAGTGTTTATTACATGAAATTAAATTTTTTTAATTAGATTCATAGGTTTTATGGTCTATTAAAAGGATTTAACATTTTTTTTTGATAATATCTTGTTATTTCACTCGTTTCTGATCCGCCCTCCCCAAACTGCACGAAAGCTCATTTTTTGTTGGTTTCTATATTTCGACTATTGTACATCACTTCAAGTGATTTATTAGTAGGTAGGCAATAGCTTGTTTTCCATATATTATTTGATACAGTTTTTTTTAATATATTCTAACTTGGATAAGCTTAATTTTTAAGCATATTTTCATTTTTTGTTATAGGTATAAGATATTAAAATTAAAACCTTGAAGTTTGTGGTGCTTCATTCTATAAAAATTTTGTGATTGCAATTTAGAGCTTTTGTCTAAAAATTTGCTTAAATCTCTTTTTTTTTTACTCTAATTTTTTTGTTTAATTGTGTTGTTCATTGGTGTCTAAAACTGATATTTGCATTTTTAAAGGATTTGGAGTAGATCAATTAAGAGATAAATGGCTAGAAACATATTGGCAGTCTGATGGTCCCCAGCCTCATCTAATTAACATTCAGTTTAGAAAAAAGACAACTATACAAGATATTTATTTATATGCTGATTACAAACTGGATGAAAGCTATACCCCCAACAGGTAGATTTTTGTTTCTGATTAAAAATTTGGTTTTATATTACAGTTTTTTAATAATATTTTTTTTAGCAGTAATTGATTATATATGTTTCAATTTCTAATCTGTTTTTTTTCCTATAGTTATTTTTACTTAAAATCAATTAGTGTGTAATATAATCTGTAACTGTTTTTTTTATTTTAGTTAGTTTATTTCTTTTTTAAAGTTAATTTTCACACATTTTTGAAATTTTATTCATATTTCTTTATATTTGGCTGTCAGTTATAAAGTTTACATCATTATTTGTTTACAAAAGTTAGTACAAGCTTGTTCCTAACATAAACAGTCTATCTTAGGACATTTTGCAGTATTCTTGCTTAGGTGTATCTGCTGTATAGATATATAAAATTATAACAATGAGTTTTTTCTCGATTGTTCACAAAAATCTGAAAGACATAGAATTTTACTGAATGTGTATGAAATCCTGTAAAAGATTTGTGTTTAAAAAATACAGTTATGTACTTTTTTAAACTTATCTACTTAAAACTTTTATAATTTTTAAACTGTTAGTTAACTAAAGTGTTCCTATCAGTAGCTTTGTTTGCAGAGTTTTTGTTAGATTTTAGATACATTTTCATAACTTGGAAAAAATGCAACACTTAAATTAATTATATAATTATTAATAGAAGTTTGCTATTAATAATATTTTAAAAAATTATCACTTTTTTGCAGGGACATTAACTTCATGTTATTAAACTATACAATGAGTTACACATCTAAATATTTTTTTCAGTCTCTATTTAAGTTAAAATGCATTTCCATTATTCGCAAGAAATATAAGAAAAAAATTAGTTATAATAAATATAATTTTAAAATGTTTCAGTTTTCTGCAAAGATTTTTACTGTATGTTCTGTACTACTATTACTGCACGTTAATGTATTATTATATATTATAATATTAATTTAAATTATGAGCTAAATATTTTTTGCCAGAGTCTCTGTTCGAGCTGGAACTCATTTCCATGATTTACAAGAAATTGAAGTTGTAGAATTAAATGAGCCAAGTGGATGGGTTAAAATTCCATTAAAAGACTCTTATGGGCAACCTATACGGACTTATCTTGTGCAGATAGCAGTGTTGTCTAACCATCAAAATGGGCGTGATACACACCTTCGTCAAATACGGGTGCATTCTCCTGTTGAAAGACATTGTTTTGCTGCTATAAAATTTCCCATGCTTACTAGTACTGAGTGCTCTCAATATAGTTGTATCAGGTAGAAGGGAAAATTTTGTGCATTGTATATTATTTTATTGCTGTCTTTTGTTATTTTGTATGTGCTGATATTATAAAATAATAAATGGAAACTTTATGGTATTTGTATATTTTTATATTGAAAAGCCTTGCTGCGGAGCCGATGGTTGCGGGTTCAAATCCCGCTCAGGGCATGGATGTCCTTTCTTCTGTGTGATTGTAACCCGCCCTATAAATGGGTTTGCGGTTGTATGATGTGGGCCACGCTACTCCACCGCCATGGCTTAGCCATAGGTGCTCACTGGGTAGCGATAAGAGAGTAAGCTATTCTGGCATTTCTGAGGCCAATGGGAAATAGACCCAAGTGCCCGCCATTAATCAAAAAAATACATATATTAATAAGCTGCAATGGTACAGTGGTTAAAGTAGTGGCTTTTCATTGCGAAAGACTGAGGTTCTTACCAAGCTTCAGATTGAAGCCTACCAAGCTTCAGATTGATAGATACTAGCTAGTCTGAAAAAAAAAAAGGGGGGCCAGTGAGCAATTCTGACCACATTTCTGCCACTATGCTACAGGTCACTGAATTGTGGAGCCATAATTTCCATGACTCGGGTTCCACAATTGGCTGTTATTGGAACATTTTTACTTTCTATTATAACTATATCTTTATTATTTTTACTTTCTATCGAGCTATACCTCATGTTTAGTTTAAAAACGCACTTTTTTCACATCTGTATCACAATTTGAACTTAAATAGTTTATTGGGTAAAGCCTCTAAAAGGGGTAAAAAGATGGCTTCTTTTGTCCATTGGTGACCTTGAAAAGAACCTCACGGTCTTTCCCCCAGTTTTAAGGTGAGTGTGGGTGGCAAGTAATTTCTAATATAAGAACAACTTTCTTAGAAAATTTTTTAAAAAACACTAAACTTTTTAAACACCTTATTCGTAATATGCTATAATAGGCATTACTGCAATTGCCAATCTTAAGCCTGGAAAAAGTGTGAAGGGAAGTTACTTAAAAACATTCTCAAAACCGTTTTTTAAAGTTGCCCAGTTATCCGGATCGGGTTTGGTCCGGATAATCGGAGCTATACTGTATGTCGTAGAAAAATGCAACAGAAAGTTTATGGCAGTTTCAGAAATCATTAGAAATTCTTCTGCGACTTCTAGCCAAATAAATATCCTGACGTGCAAAGCTAGCACATTTCTATCATACAAAATAAAAAAATGCGTTTAAACGCTTTTTTTTTTGTTTTTTTGTATTGTCTTATTGTAGACCCATAGTGTAGAAAATAATTGATAATTATAATAAGTTAAAGGAACATTAAAATTGCTTACATTTTTGGCGATCCCTTCTGCACGTCCTGCAACCCTAATTTGAGACGTGATCTACTTATTAAGAAACCCTAATTTTAAATATTTAAAAAGATGTGATAAAATTTTTTAAAAGAATCGTAATATTATTTTGATGAGTAAAAGTTGTGTTTGTGGTATTAACACAACTGGGGTATAACATGGCATTAACACCACTTTTAAGTAAAACGATCGAAGTATAATTTATCTAAAATAACACAATTTAAACGTCTTCAAAAGTCGTATAATTTATTTAATGCATAGAAATTCTACAAAAAATTCTACAGCTATTTCTTCAATGGAGATTGAAATAAATTAAAAATGAACACTTTGGTACCACTGTATTAGATGATAACCATCATGTAGTTGGAGGTTATCTGGGCCTGTAACAAAAATTTTAATTGAAAAAAAATTTATGAAACCTTAGGTAAAAAATATTTTTAGCATTAAATATATTTAAACATTAGAATAGTCAGTGAATTTACGCTTTTTAAAGGTTGCTCTATTCATGATAAACACTTAGTTCATTTTCATGTACAGAGTTTACAGTAACCACTGTCTATTATATATTTTTACAATCTTCGACAAGAATGAAGTAAAAAAAAAACATACACAAAAAGAGTCTCAAATTAATAGTTTATCTAAGTAAAAAAGAAAAATAGTGAATATTCGCAATAGTGATTCATCCAGAGGTGATTGTGCTCCGGAAAAATTCCGGATTTTTCGCTAACAGTGATCCGGAAATCGAAGATCCAGACGTTTCAAAAAATCGATCACAGAAGTTTCCGGAAATCAAATTTTCAAAGGTGGAACTTAAAAACACAGTTAATTTATTTGTTTGTAAGGGAGAGCCTGAGAGATACTTTATAAGCTTATATTCATGATTAATATTCATTTTTTATCAGTAAATAGTTATCATAATCATAAACTCAAGAAAGAAAGACATATTTGTAAATTTCAATTACTTCTGCAGGTCGTCATAGGTATGTGTAAAATTTTAAATATATTTTAAGTAAACTAAGAAATATTGAGAAACAGGAGAAAAACCTTGTTTTAATTTTTTTTCTTTCTAATTTTTCAATTTAAACTGTTCTTTTTTCTAAGTCAAGAAATTTTCCGGAATTTTGACTTGAACTCACAATCACCCCTGTTCATCTGATTTTTATTAAATTTTCATTTTTCTTATTCAAATACTACCTTACTACCAAGGCACATGCCTTTTTGACTATTATTCTAATATTACACATTGTACATAATAATATTGGTGATTATACATCATAATGTGTATATTTCGATGTATATATATTTCACTAGCTGGTATTGAAAAATTTTTTGCTTGGCAAATTATACAATTGTAATTAATATTCATTAGCGAATAGGTATATATTATTTATTATTCTTTTTTTCATTTAAATTTATGCCTCCAAAAATGTTTCTTTAAATTGGGTTAAAAATTAGAGTGGTGAATTTTTAGCTCATTTCTTATGTAAAATAGACTTGTTTCCTACCACTCTTGAATATGTTATTTATTACAGTACATAGCTTAGCGATATTTCTTTCTTTTGTAAGTAACTCGAAAAACAGAAGACGTTAGCGGATGTTTTGTTTTAGTTCAATGTAAGACTAAAGATGAATGCATGGCTAAAATCTTTATTTTCTACATTAATTCATCTATATTGAATTATAATCTTTTAACAAACTTGATAAAACGTTTTTAAATTTTCTTTTAAAAAATAGGATCAATATAGATATTTCTTGTTAAATTTTTTACTTCAGATTAAAACCACTATTTCTATAGGTATACCATTCTACATAATAATCCAAATTTAGAAAATAAATGAAATCAAACGTGCTACATTTGTCACTAATTCATATTTTTTTCAATGGGACTTAAACGGAGCCACTGTGGACATTTTCACATTAGCTCCACTATCGCATGTCAACACGAATTCTACTATGTTTAGGCCTGATGCTGGTTAATTGAAACTGTATAGAGCAAAACTTAATCCAAGAAAAAAATTAAACACTGTATAATAACATACTGTCACCTTTTTTTGAAATTCCGAAAGTAAAATATGACTATAAAAAAGTAAAGAAAAAATTTGAAAGTTACTTTTGTAAAGCCTTATACAAATTTCTACTAAAGTATTCACAGTTATATTATGCAAATACATGTGGAAGTGCAAATTGTTGTTGTTAATTTACGATATCTCACACAGGAGATTTAGCAAATAAATATTAAAAAAATATTCACGATGTCTGTGCGGAGGGGTGGCGTAAAACGAAGAGAAAGTGTTTTGTATATAAATGGAGTTTTATTTGCGTTTCCCTTTCGGGTGTAGAGCGTAAACTATAATGGCGTACAAAACATAGACTGCTTGCCAAGTTGGCGTATTTACAGTGTGCCAAGGGGAGATGCTCGAACACCAAGAGCGTAACTTACAAATACGGAACAATGTCCTTATCTTCTCTTACTAGTAAAGTAATTCATTAGATTTAAATAGCGTTTTTGTTTTCCCTTGTTTCGATATTAATTTGTGGTACGTTCTTTTTTATTCTTTTTTTTTTTTTTTACAAATTCTACATTTAAGGGTGATAATTGCTTACATTTGTATATTTAATATGCATTTTTATATACTCCACTTTTTGTAAAATCGATTTTAAGTACTCTAACAAAAAGATAAAAATGTTTCACCAACCTTCTGGAACAAGAATTATATTCGTACTTGCGTTGTTCTTGTAATATGTTAACCAGAAACGTCCTTCTTCGGGATCTACTGGAATGCCGGCTATCTCATACACATACATCTTTCCAGATATTCTCTTCCATTCGAATCTAAAACAAACAATTATATAAATGTTACTGTGAAAGCCTAAAGTTTGGTACATTCAAGGTTTTATCGGTAAAACCTAATACAGTCAAACCAAGCTATAGTGAACATTCAAGGAACCGAAATTTTGGTTCACTATATCCGTTACGCAGGCAATTTAACTAATTGTTCCCCAAACTGCTCCCTTTTATTACACATTATTCAAATAAATGACTGAAAAATATTATGCAGTAGCAAAAAATGTGTTATTTTTCATTACTCTTCGTCTTGTGTTCAAAAAAATATATAGTAATCCTCAACATCAGATATGGAAACACTTTTCGACTTGACTCTCAGATAATTTTTTCTGAATTTCTGTTATTCCGCTTTTTAAACCTGTCTAACCTTCCATTCGAGCACATAAATGTAGTATCAGAAAATCGCTTAGCAAATTCATCGACATTTGGAAGATTGCGGCTTCTTCGATTGGTGAACCACTTCAGTAATGCTTCTTCAACATCCTTGTGATCTTTTCTCAACTTTTTTCTGCCATCTAAATTTTTTTCATGAGCAGAAATTATTAATGGTCTATTTTTCCATATGTTACAAATATGATTTGGATAGTTTATCCCTGCAAATATCAACTTGATTGCATCCATTTTCAATTTTTCTGATTATCTCCATTTTATCATCAATGGAGAACGTTTTACGTTTACTGCTCGACATAGTTAAATTGGAGACACTTGTTTGCAGGATTTTTTTAACTGAACTGAGAGAAAAAAGGAGTTGAAATGAGGGCCTTATCAACACATATTAGTGTCCAACCCTCTGAGTAATAATGAATAATTACTCATTCCCTCTGACAGAAAATGCATATTGATCCTGCTGACACCTTACAGGTGCATCATCTGCCTGGGTTGGAAATATTTGCTTGGTTTGTTTAGGGATGGGAAAATGAGATAAAAGAAGCAAGCAAGAAAAAATGCTTATCCATACATTCCCCTCTATAGACGGTTTTAAAAATCGATATATGTATTTATTTTGAAGTAGAAATTTCAAAATTATAACCAAAGAAAAAAAATCAGCCCAAGACAGAAAAAAGTTCATTATATCCAACTTCCTCCTTTTTTTTCACTATATCCACAAAAAATAACATTCGTGTATAGCAAGGCACGGGACCGAACATTTCGTACACTATCCATGAGACAAAATGACTTGGTGACTCCCAGATCTTACCGCAAAAGCTTAATAAAAGACCAAAATGAAATCATATTAGAGCATACTTTGGAATTTCGTCAAGCCATTTTGGTTAAAGCTAGATTTTATCAGTAAAACCTAACATTCAACATGCTCCAGGTTTTTCCGTGGCATAAATATTATAGGTCTTTTGGGTTTATAAAAATAATTAGTAAACTGCCATTGCTTGAAATAATTGTTATGGCCTATATAAATATATTTATAGTAGACTGTAGGAGTGTGCCTCACAGAACAGAGGTAAGAACATTAGTCTGTGATTGCAATGGAGTTCTGATTTGCGAGTCTCCTGCAAACTGTCTGAGGTTTCAAAGACTGTGATTTGTCGTGGTTCGAGGCGGTTATTCGTGCTGAAAATTGATTTTCTGGAAGATTCTACTAATAACATTTTGGAATCTTGAAGACTGTTTCATTCATCTCCAATCGACATGAACCCCTGTGTTCGGTTCAGTATTCAATAAGTATAATCATCTGTGATTTTTATAAAAGTTGTTTTGATTTAAAATAAATATTTGTGATGAAATAACTTGTTATAATAAAGTAACGTAAGAATTAAAAAAAAAATTTTTTTTACCTCACATAAACCACAGTATTTTTCGAAAGACGTTAGATACTGATTATTACTGGTGATAAACTGTATTACGAGAGTATTGTGCTTCGCGGATCTTGTCTGGTGTTTATTTTTTTAAAAGTGATTTAAAGTTTCGATTGGCGATAAATTTTGTTAGCATCATTTACAGAATGATTAAATTATCATTCTACAGAACACCAGTTGAAATTTGAACACTCTAGTGATCAAAATAATGATTAGCAAAAAATTTTATTTGATTATACAAATTATGCCTGAAGAGGTCGAGAAATAATCGATACTCTTTACCATCCTACACAAATCACTTCTAAACGCTTAAACTAGTCGGAAGGTGGTCTAATTTTGGATTGTCAATAAATTCCTTTTGATAAAAATAAAGTTATAAAATCAGCATGTAAATGGCCGGAGAATAATTGAAACTTGAGATGTCAGCCAGCAAAAAGTTTCAGTTATAATGTAAGCATTTTAACTATAAATTTCTTGTAATAATAATGTGATAAATTCATTAAAATGTTAGAAAGTCAGAGAGTGGTCGAAAATTTGATCACTGTTAAATACTTTTGACAAGTGTTTCGCTATAAATTTTACTTGCAACAGTCGAAAAATGAGTGCAATTTAAAATTTGTGTGCTACTTTTAAGCTGGCAATAAATTTTCTTTAACGGTTATATTCTGATAAATTCTTCTGGTATCGGCCGGGAAATGAATGATTCTTGCACTGACATCGGGTACGAAGTTTCAATAAGGTTTTGAATATCTGTCGGAAAGTAATCTAAATTTTGACTGAGCGTTTTCATCGACACAAATATTCTCCTATTGAAATTCCATCGAGTTAACAAAAATTTAATAAAATAAAAATGCTATTTTTATTAAGTTAAAAATATTTATTTAGGTGATAAAAATATGTTGATACGCAAGCAAGATAAAAGCTCTCAACGCAAATTAAAGGCTATATGACACGAGGCAACCTAGTTGAAAGCAACTAGCGGTTTTCGGTGAAGTTGAAACGTGTCATATGATGGTTGCCCGGTTGCTTTCAACTAGCAACTGAAGTTAAAACCTTTCAACTTTAGTGGAGCAACCAGATTAGTTGAAACGTGTCATATAGTAGTTTCCAAATACTTTCAACCATTTAGTAAACAAAATACACGTGCTGATTCTGTCGCATCCTGCATTTTTATCTTTTAAATTTAAACTTGGTTTAATCTTTTAACTATGGCTAGTTTTAAATGGAATTCTAGTGATATATTTATTTATTTATTTATTTATTTATTTTTTTTTTTTTGAAATTTTTCAAACGTATCCTTGTTTTTGGGACATAAATAACAAAGATTATGCGAATAAACTAATTCGTTATAAACTAATTTCCTCTTATTGCAAATTACTATTGACATCTTGTTACAAATTATTATTGAGTTTTAAAAGTGAATGAAAAAAAAAAAAAAAAAAACTAGCATATTACTAATTACAAATGTTTAAATATTTAAAAATTCAAAATTATATAGCTTGAACGCTAAGCTTTTTAAACTCATTAATATTCTTTGATAGATATTTCCGAGTACTAATGAAATTTTGAAAGCAAATGAAAGAAATTATTTTGCTTTTAAATCCCCTTTTTTCTATTCTAGTTCTTCTTTCAGAACCTTAGCTATCAGCTCAACGCCTACTTCAAGTACATTGTCAATAATCGCTTCCATGATAATTAAAAGAGCTTTTAGCAATAAATTTTATTGAAAAATATAAACAAAGTGCTGTTCTGGTATTGGACTATTCAGAGTTGGTTGAACAAGCGAAGGTTGTAACGTGTGATCACAAACGAGAAACCAAAAACCGGTTTCTTAACTTAGTTGCCTCCACTTGGTTGCCCAGTGTCATCAGCACTTAAGGTTGAAAAGAGGCGTCGTCAAGTACGGTAACCATTCCACTATCGTTCTCTATCATAACCCTAATGTTTCGGAAAATTTTGAAGCTATCGTCGTGGTCACTGAAACGCAAAAATTTCACTTGCTTTAATAATAAGTTTGTCCCGACTATTTATTTTTATTAATACAAAAACAATCTACCATTGAAAATCACATCTTACTTGTATTTGGATTCGATGTCTTGAGCTTTCTGCATAATTTCATATGCTGTTACATTTTCTGGAACTCTGAGAGAGAGTGTGTTCTTGATATCTTCCTTGTCACCTATGATCAATGAATACTGCACTTTGATCATTGCTCCTACGATGTCCGAAATACCGCTACCTGAAATACGGTATTTTATAGATTAAAGTCCATTTCCATTAGTCAGAATCGGAGATAATGTACCGATTTTGATTAATGTTCCATTCGAAATAATTTCGATTTTATAAGCGTCCAGTTACTTAACATATTGTCTACTTTTGTCTTGTTAAATTTAAGCATATTTATCTTCAATATTTCGTTGTAATCCAAATGAGAGATTGTGTTTGTTCTCCTATTTTTACCCCATCTCATTGAGAAAATTACTACACTGAATTTTTAATATTTCGATTTACTTAATATTTTTCCATTACGTTTTTTCAGTTACTAACTTAAACTAAACTTGGAAAAGGTGTCTATCCATTCATATAATGTTGCGTTATCACCACTCTTAAAAATGAAGTAAAATATTGTGTATTGCTGTAAAGTAGAGTTACTTTAGGATCCTTTTTGAGGTTTTATTAGGATATCTCGTTTAATTTTATGATGCAAAGCT
This sequence comes from Parasteatoda lunata, assembly GCA_949128135.1. Lineage (NCBI taxonomy): Eukaryota > Metazoa > Arthropoda > Arachnida > Araneae > Theridiidae > Parasteatoda > Parasteatoda lunata. The sequence goes on from OX421971.1 coordinate 69,223,207, forward strand.
CTGAATATTTTACAAAACATCTGCACGACTTTACTAAAGTAGGTAAGTGGTAATTAAAGCGTTATTCTAAATGGTAAGGATTATTAGACCTTGGTAAAGAAGGTTAATTAGTCCTTGTTCCATCATCAGCGCGATATTTCCTTTATCTTAACCCATTTCCACTGGTATTGTGGCGTTAGAACAAATATGGTCCACATCAAATTTGTTTACACAATTTTGATAACTTCCTTTACTATTCATCAACAAATAACCGAAAATTGGCTCTAAGTCACCACCCCAAGTGTAATTTTCTTAGTTATCATAACGGATAAAATAAACGGAAAGATATAAAGGTTTTCAATAATAAATAAAATACGTTCATTTTATTTTATTTTATAACCATTGTTGTACAGCTGACCCAATTTTTCGGATTTATGACTGCTAATGTTCCTTAGTAATTTTGAACCCAATGCAGAAGACAAGGAAACTCCTGGATCAAGTATTGGGAGAAATTTGCCTTCGTGGAGGACTTTTTAATGGATCTAACCAACACCTCCTAAAAGAAGGAAGGCCTCAGCACGGATAAATTTAGTAGTCCGATGTGACGAAGTTAGCTGCGCAGTTGATGAAAAATAAGAAAGATGTCATTACGTTCGGGGTACTAAGCTGCGCAGTGGTTGAAAATACGAAATTTGTCATTACGTTTGGACTACTAAAGGATATTTATGGTAACCCATGCTGAGGCCTACTCTTTCTAGGAGGTGTTGATCTAACCCGCATTTGCGTTGCTTACTAGAAACCTGAATTTAAACTTAACTTATCAATAACAATGCCGCTAACGTGTACTTCAGAGGAGATTTAACCAAAAATCATCGCACACAGCAAAATGAACATATTAAATAACGTTTTTTTTTTTTTTTTTTTTTTTTTTTTTTTTTTTTTTTTATTATTTTTTTTTATAGATGGTGATGTATAAGTTATCACAGAATTGGCAGCTATTTTACAACCTAATACATACCTGTCAACTTTTACGCATTTGGCGTAAACTTTTATTTCTATATCTAAAGTGGTAGTAAAATGCATGCTTTTGTATATATTCCTTGCATATATAAACTTAATTTATAATCTTTTTAACCACCACTATTTTTTAAAAAAATTAAGCATAGATATTAATATGCAATACAGTTGGGAATTGGGATAGTCCTCCGCATAAGACTTTTCAAAATACAGTGTATATTTCTGCATTAAATAGTAATTTAAATTCCATTTTACTACCACTGGGGAAAATCATCCTCGAAAGGATTAAAAGTTGGCAGATATGCTAATACTATTCCTGAGACTGAAAAGAAAATTCCTATATAATTGTCTTCACTTTTGCTATCGTTAGAAGCCTTGAACTCTAGAGAACTTGGTAATGTACTTAGGAAACGTCACGAAGCCAATTCATTTTATAGTAATGTTAAATTGGTTAATTTGCAAGTAATTGGCAATGTATCATAATTGTAACTTGATTTTGATTTAACTCTTCAAGTTTTAGCCAGGGGTGCCGATCTCTTCATTGAATTACAAATTTGTGTCTTCATTACAAAAATTAAAATAATAAAATTAATTTGCTATTATTATTATATTTTTAATGTACCAAACTTGTCAATCCAAAAGTTAACAAGTAAATAAGTCCCCGAATTCAATTTTTCTTAAAGTTTGATTATTAAGAACTTACCATCCCTATCTTTTCTAGGGTTTCTTGAACAGTCTGTGTAGCGTATATCTAGTAAGGTTTTTCCATTAAGAATCGGTAAAATGTAGTAAGCAGCCATCGATCCGAAATCAGAGGTGTTTAAATGATTTATTAAAAATCTTACGGCTGGAAACACAGAATCAGAAACATTCGACTGATTTGCAGAATTGCTTGACATCAAAGCCTATATAAGACAAAGTGAATGATTAAAATCCAAATAATTTTTTTAAATTATAGAATAGTATTCTAATTTCAAGGATTTTCTTAAACCATCGACTTTTTACACTATTCTAAGCTTCAAGCAAACTAAGAGCTGTCGAATCTTGGTTTGGATTTTGTTAACGTTTAAATACTCCATTCTATTTTTCACTAACCATTCTTCTGTTTTGTTAACTTTCTACTTGATAATATTTATAAATTTTTCAATAATTGTTGTTGATACTTTTGTTATCAGAATAAAATTTACGATAATTTTTTTTTCTTGTCGTAGTCGTGGCATAGATTAATAATCGAAAGTAAAGGCCCAAAAGTTTTGATTTTGGTTCAAAGTAAGTATCTGAAGTTTCCCCTTTCTCCAACTTGAGCTTTGGCTGCCATCTTGATTCTACTGAGGTGGTGGGGTTAAATGGTGAGAAACCTAAACTTTAGTTATGTAGACCTTACACATGTTGATTGATCTAATAGTTTAGAAAGTGCAAAAACTTTATGTATAAATAAGATTATAAGTTATTTTGACTTATACCATTAAAACACATAAAACTCTTATACTTTCGAAACTTATAAGTGTATCAACTTAAATTTGATTTCATTACATTTAGCGTTATAAAAGGCATAAGAAACAATACCTCGTTCTCCAAAATGAAAAAAACCAGACGCCTTTAATGATTATACGTCAAAAAACTGTACTTTTTTGTACTTACTCTTTATTCACTAAATTTTACCTTCAGTAAAATAAAAGGAAAAAATATTTATTCGTGTAAAAGTTATAGAAAATTTTTATGTATACCTACACTTGTATGTCACTAAGTATCAAACGATTTTTCATGTTCGAACATTTTTATAACTTAAAAAATTCGATGACTTTTTCTATGATAAAATCTGAAATTTATAATGTTCTGGTGAATATTTTTGAAGTTGAAGACATTTATATAACTATAATAGGGATGCCGCTCACTGCGCTCGCCAAACTATTACTTTTCTTATTCTTTTCCGTTCGCTTCACAATCTGGGCTTTTTACTTATGATGGTGCAAAACATAATTCGAAACTCTAACAATTGTTACCAAAACGTAATTATGTCAGATGCAAGGTGCTCTATGAGAAACGGCTAACAATTGCTATTTATTAATCTTTTTTTCGTAGTATATCAGAATGGTCATTCAAATTAAACCTGTTATATGAGGTATTTGGTGAGAATCAAATGGAGGATATTGCCATGGTTTGCAAAAGTGATATGAATTAAAATGCTTTGGATAAAATTTAACCCGCTTAGATAGCTTCAAAGCAACCATGTTTTTTAGTACTTTCGCTCTTTTCCTGATAAAATTTAATCTTTAGCACTAGAAAATACCCCTCAATGAGGCAAACGGAACGAATGGAGATATTAAAAATAGCCATGTGAAAAGTCTTTCATTTACCATCTGGAAAACTTACCATAACAATACTTTCGCTCTTTTCCTGATAAAATTACATTTTTAGCACTAGAAAATACCCCTCAATGAGGCAAACGGAACGAATGGAGTTTGTTTATAAATATCATGAATACTTCCTTCATTTGCTACTAGGAAAACTATATTTTTAAGCCAAACATGGATTTATTATCATCATTATTTTTATAAGAGAGCATGAATAACCTAAAATAATCAGTTGAGGAGAAATTTATGCTGGTTAAATGTTTTACCCTAAATTTTTTTTACATACATAAAACTGAGGATAGTCATGTGAAAAGTCTTTCATTTACCATCTGGAAAACTTACCATAACAAAGACTGAAATGCGCATAAGTGGAAAAAAATTTTTCTTCATTGATAATTTATTAAAACCAGGTGAAGGCTCAAATTTTTGAATTTTCGACTGCACGAATGTATATTTCCCTACATAAATATAATAAATAATAAGCTTTTCAAAAAAAAAAAAAAAAAAAATCCCGCATCCAGACTCCGTTTTTAATCGAGCTGGACCTGTTATAAATAACGGTAAAGTTTTATAGTGACCCTATTATCTTATGTAATCTCGAATTGTGCTGGCAAGAGATAAAACTTCCCAGTTGAGGAAACTCTCGAATATAAAAAAATACCTGAGTAAAAATGGCAGTAGAATAGATGTTTCCAAAGCTTCCATCCTCCTTTTGTTGCATCTTTAAATGTGCGAGTACTTCATTGTAAAGATCCTCCTTGAATTCTCTTATTTTAAAGCTTTGATTTCTTAAGCATGAAAGAGCCATTAAGCCTAAGGCACTGATGTCTGCAATTGCAATAATTCATATTAATCTCGGACCATTCAAAACTATCAAAGAAAAAAACTACCAAAAACAAATTTTGCTCAATTTTCTATAAAATCACAACTATTGGCGTTGTCGATTGTTATAGTTAGAAATAGTGCTTTGCTTGCCGCCATGATTTTGGGCAACACTTCATTTGATCATGTAAAAATAATTTAAAAAAATGATATTCCAAAAAGGTAAAAAATAAATTTATGTTTATAGGCAGAAAGATTACGAATTTTGTTATTGGTGTAAAATAACTACTGAAAATACGTTTTTAGTAAGCAAGCGTGGATGGAAAAACTACTTCAATACCGAGAGGAATTACTTCAAGCTAAAATTCTTAGCAAAGAAAAATAGAAAGTTTTCTTTCTTATTTGATAATATTAATAAAATTGATACTATTGGAGATTGTTTTCTGCAATTTATCAGTTATATTATTATGAATTCGGTATACGATAGACTACGTCACAGGTCTTGTTATTCTCAGTAAATTTGCCCAGAAAACGTTAATATCTACTATCTGCGAGCCTGACTTGTTTTGTTGCTATAGCAACGTTATATACGTTAAAAAGAGTATTTTATTAGGCGTGAAATGTTATTCGCAATGCGTGGTACTCTACCCTTCATGTCCCAGTAAAAAATTCAAAGTATTAGTAGTTGTGTTTTTTCCATCTTGTATTCAATTTTTATTTCATGAATTTACAATGACTCATAAATGTGTTTTGCTTAAAACTTGCTTATATGGACCGAAGTTATTCTTCCTCTGTTCCCACAGTGGACTGACCACAAGACACTGTTCCCAGTAGACCACCGAAGTAGAGCATTGCTGGCTGCGGTCAGTGTGTCGGTGGATTACCACTTTAGTCAGCTTGCGAAGGGACCGAAGGTGTGCGTATCGGTCCTCATTACTGGTTAAACTGTTTTGTCATAAAGAGCTCGACTTCGCGCGCTGGTCGTCGGGCTATTAAACTGGGAGAGCCTTCTCCTCTGCTGAGGATCAAAATTGGGCTGGCATTCTTCGATTCATCGTGAGTTATGTTTCTCAGACCCTCGTCAATAGCCCATTTTGCAGTTTTAGTGTGACGTAAATAAAGTATTATTTCTACTCTTCCTCTGTACCCACAAATTAAATTTTTTTACACACAATCATTCCGCGATCATTATATTCTCATTACTTTTAAAACAAAAATATAGTTTTATTAGTTAATTCTATTTTGAACCACGCTTACCCGAGCTGAATGGATAATCCTCAGTAATTTGATGCTCACGCACAGTCCACAAAAGCTTATCAATTTCTTGGTAACTTAAGGTTTCATTTGCATTGCACAATGCAATGTATGCCAGTGGACTTCGTATCATTAAAGGTTCATCAAGTTTTTCTTTTGCCATCTTTATGAGATCATAGCCATAAAATTTTCTAGGATTGTGACAAGTCACAAGCAAACTGTTTATGATTTTTGCTAGTTTGTTCAAAGATACTGCATCTGATTTGTTCCTGTTGGATAAAAAGTGAAGGTTAATGGGAATAATTTATAGAAAAGCAATGCTTTTGCGAATGAAAAACATGCTTCACTTTTTTGACGTGTCTCCTCACCCTAATGCTATTAAGTTGAGAAGAGCCGACCAGGTGGCCGAGTGGTTAGCGTGTCTGACTGCGGAGCCGATGATTGCTGGTTCGAATCCCGCTCAAGGCATGGATGTTTCTTTTTCTCTCTCTGTGTTCTATGTCCTTTCTCCTTTGTGTGAATGTGACCCGCCCTATAAACGGGTTTGTGGTTGTGTGACGTGGGCGACGCTGCTCCACCGCCGTGGCTTCGCCACAGGTGCCCACTGGGTAACGAGAAGAGAGTAGCAGTCCTGGCATATGAGGCCAATGGGACAATACATCCCAAGTGCCCGCCATTAAAAAAAAATAGTTGAGAAGATTTAGGAAATTTTAATGTTTATGCAATTATCTATTATTGATAGTTGTATCTAAAAAAAATTATTTTATATCTGTAATAAAATAAAAGAAAAATCATCTTCACCGACTTTAAAAACAGAGTTAACTCTGTTTTTAAAGGTAAAGGGTAAATAATTTTTTAATCTAGGGTTCTTCTGGTGCTTGTTCGCGACCTAACGCTAATGCAGGCCTAATAGCAATGCGTGGGTGCTTCTTGGTGCCCCGAGGCTCAGCTGATTCATGGCGACTTGATTTTTATATGATGTGAGTTCTCAAAGCTGTCATCTATCATGAGCCTATGGAGCTGCTACGTATATAATGGTAAAACTCGGCTGCGTCGTTATTTCAGTGAACTGTAGCCACCCGACAACGTAGACTAGTTGTGACCGTGTACGGTGCTGCATTCGGTATCGAAAATGCATAGTGCCTAATGATACAAATTTAAATGAGTTGCTGTTTGTTGTCACACAGTATCAACTGTATTTATCTAGTACGCAATTTGTACGCATGATGTTCAATAAATGTTCTCAATTAATCACTTTTGTGCCATTTCAGATCTTCTGTCCCTGTTCTGCTAATTACTATTCCTTGACGTTTCCAGTCATTGCTTTGTATGCAATTCGTAGTCCGAGTTCAAGCACCATTTCTCGAACAGCATTTAGGTGTCACCAATTGTGATTTGTAAACACAAATCGGTTGCTTATAGCGAAACCGGTTCTCGATTTTTGAATGGTTTAACCCTTTGACGCAGAGGATTCCTTTTATATATTTTTTTCTCACGCTCTATTTACAAGCAAAAAAATTTTTATTTATTATTTCCTATAAGCTGCTCAATCAGTCTTCCCGATGAGCAGACCTAGTGCGTTCTCCAGAAGTGGTATCCACTCTTTCAGGACCACCACAATGGGTGAGATACCGTTGGCCATGTTACAAGCAGAAATACATTTGGGTATTTTTTAATTATTAAAAACAGTTTAACAGTTACTAAAAAGTCTGTTAGATTATCTGAATTATATTTGTACTAAAATATAAAATCCAAAAACAGTTTTTTTCATTCAAAAATTTTTATGACTTATTATTACTTATTAAATAATTTCAAAAATTTATCTATAATTGATATTTTAAAATGAAGAAATTTCAATGATGAAGAACTGTTTCTCTTAGATTTGAATAACTGCACATAAGTGCACATTAGAAAAATTATTGTTTGGAAGATTTTAACTTTAACAAAATAAATAAATAAAAGGATACGGGTGTTTTTTTGCTGTATTTATTACCATAAACTTTTAAAATGCTAAATCTAATATTTTTTTTACTTATTTTGACCTAAATTAATACAAAATAATGAAAAAAAGTTTGAAAAATATGTTTTATAAAAATTTTGATGCTCTAGAAAAATGGCGTCAAGGGAGAAAAGAACATTTAGATAACCTTCAATTGATATATGGGGAATTACTATTGAATGTATTTCATTTGGATGTAACGTTGCTCCAGGCATTGAGATTCTTCTCTTGCCTGTTCTCAGGATTTTATGGTATATCACATACCTCCTCTAAAAGTTTATCGCAACAATTTGGTGACCCCTGTATATTAAGGACAGTGTTTCTAGAGCTCAAATGGAAATGCATGTTAAGAACAAAAGATAATACCTGAGTAATGAAACAGATGACTTGAGATCGACTTGCTTAATGAGCAGCTCTTCGACTAGACCTGTTTTGGAAAAATTCACTCCGCCACTTAAATGTAGAGCTATAACCGCTTTATCTATGTCGTCATGCCATTTTAAAGGAGGCAAAAGTTGCTTTTTCATCCAATTGACCACTTTTTGTCTCGCTTCAATTATTCCTTCAAGAGTTTCGATTCCAGTCACTAGAAATCAGATTCATTTTTTTTGCAGTTATTGTTTTTTAAGTCAAAACAGATATTTTACGTCATAACAGCAAAGCATAATCTCTTGTAGTAAATATGCAATTAATGTTTTAACATTTAGAAAAAAATCTTCATTAATAAATCTGAGCAGCATATTATCTTATTGCATTTAATATTATCATCCTCATTGGAAGGCCAATCCATACGGGATTATCAATGTTCAACTATCTATAATCTGTATCCTTGAAAATTTAAACCAAGGCTTAAAACACCTGGATTAAGGAATGGGACAAATTCTCTTTCGCGAATAAAATTTTTTGAGTTAAACTAAACTATTCAAACTATTAAACTATTTCATATAGCTATAATAAAAACACTATGTGAAAACCATTGCTCTCGCATTTTATACTAACACAGAGATAGGTGAAAAGGCTCAGTCTTTGCATTCTTTGTATCCTTACGCATTAAGGAAAATGATTTAATGCTTGCTAATATGGAAGTGAAAGAGGGAAAGATTCTAAAAATAACTCCTCCTTTGAAATATAAATCTAATTATAATTCAATGGTGTGCTTTCAGCCTTGAATTCCCAAAATAGAATATCTCTACGCTTATTCTTTAACAAAGACATTTTATGAAAACGAAAGAGTTTTAATTCTTTTATTAATACAAAAGTATTTATAATTTTTGTATTATATATATATATATATATATATATATATATATATATATATATATATATATATATATATATATATATATATATATATATATATATATATATATATATATATACTCTATCTTTATTTATAATCCCTAAATAAAAGATCACACGATTTTGAGTAAATGTGGGGTCTCCCAAGATGATTAAGGTATATTCCATTAAAGTTATTTTATCCTAATGCTTTCCGTGCATTTTGAGTTCTGCCACATATCGGCAACCTCTTATACAAAAAGCTTCATTATTTAATTAATGTTAGCCGTAGGCAAAGAGTTCACATATTACTTACACGGTGTTTGTAATTTGTAAGGTCTAAAAAATACACAAATCGGAATTTGGCGAACGTTCACGTTCTATATTTGACTCTTTTTACTTTCGTATTTGTAATACATATTTTTATAAATTTATTGTTATCATTATAGCCATATAGAATTGAAAAGGGGATTATAATTGACTGTATATTATCCAACAATATACATTTTCATAAATAAACTCAAATTTATACCTTTCGAAAATTCCAATGTAAAAGCTACTTTGTGGGCTATGCACCAGTTGTATTGGTTATTTACTTCCAAAGTAATTCTTGCGTCACCTCTTATTTTTATTGTTTGATCCCTATTGAATTTTGAGGGGTGAAATGTGTAGTTGAAGTCATTAAATTTATCCTCAATTGTCAAGATGGCCCCTTTGTCGTCCTGTAAAAAAATACATTACCGAAATTAAACTTTTACTATAGAGCGGAACGTAACTGCAAGTTGTACAGAATAACGTGTAAAGGTTTTATGAAAACCCAAATAATTTGTATAATAATTTTTAAGTTAACATAAATTCATTAAAAAAAATGAAAACGTTGTTGTATTTAATTTTATCATTTTTGTCATTTACTTTTACCGAATTTAGTAAAACGTATACATTTACTGAGCTCAAAAAATAAGAACTTACAAAAAGAAAGAAAAAATGGTATTATTATAGCATTTCTTTCAAGGATGCGGAGTAATTTGTATCAACCATAGTTGTATAAATTCGTACTTGGTTTAGAATCGAATTAAATTCGCCATATTTTCATGGAGATATTATTAATTAACAAAATATTTCTCCTAAAATTAATATTCTCAATAAGCTACCGGGATGTTTATGTTTCGACGACAATAATCCACCAGTAGTGCATTAAAAAGTGTTGGGCAATCTCTTTCCCAGTGCTTGTCAATCCTCAACTGCTGGCCAGCAAACGGCCTAAACTGACGTTTTGACAGTAGGCCAACCATTATGTTTCGTGCAGGTAAAGGTGACGGCAAGCGTATACTGACCCAGCGTTTCAGCTGAGCGCTATTAGGAAATTTAAAGCTCTGGGCCTAGAAATTTATTTTAGCTGGGTAGTAAGCGAAAATGTATAATGCATGATTTCCTATAACTGTCTTGCATTGTTAGATATATTTTTTATTTTCTTCTTAACTTCTTCGATAGAAACAATTATTTTTATTGTTCAATTTATTGTGTATCTTCTGGAGCATATAAAATACAGATTCTGAAGGTTTAACCGGGGTCTGACTGCTCATGGACCTGAAAAAGCGATCGCCTCTTGGCCCTTAGCCAAAGTGGCGGGCCTTCCTTGAAGGTGGGGCACGCAAAACCCATGTCCTTTTGAAGAAAAAAAAATCAATGCAGTTTTAAAACATACTTTATCGTAATTTGTTATTGGCATTATGAATGAAATAAAATATTTATTTAGAACATTATTTAATGAATAAGTCTGAAGCTATCTATGTGCGTCACAATTTAAATAACTATAGAAACTGCATCTTCATTTAGTCTAATGCATGTGCATAAAATTCTGAGTTTACAAACTTTTGAGTGTACAGCCCGGGATTCCAACTACAAAATTTTGAGACAAAGGGTCCCCTTACAAATAAAACCCCTTTAAAAATAGGAAGAAAAAAAAAAAGGAAAACTATTTCTACGCGAAATGATGGTTCATCTTCGTAATGTGAAATTATGAAACAAAAAAACATGCGTACAATTCAGGCATAATATGCGTAAAGTTATGAGTTAACAGACTTTTGATTATACAAACCCAGGCATTACATTAAAAATTATAAGCATTGCAAAAAAAAAACAATGAAAATTGTAAAAACAGTATAATTCTAGTAAAATTTTGTATTTTACTATGATGCATCGAGAAATAAAAATTCTTATATTTACCGAAAGTCTTTTGCAAACAATTATTCTAAGTCAAATTTATCAACTTCATGGTCAAAGTGTAATAAAAGTAGTTGCAAATAAGCAGTGAATACGAAATAGTTATTGTGGAAACAGAAACACGATAATAAAAAATGAAACATATTAGAGGTGGGCGATATGGTATTAATTGACTCTATTTCTGAAAACCATGACGATAATTCATAATGCTAATTTATAATTATTTTTTATGATATATTATAAATATAGATGGAGCCGCGATGGCTCAGGGGATAGAGCGTTCGCCCTCCAATGAGGCGAACCGGGTTCGAATCCCAGTCGATACGAATTCCGCATCCGACTTGCACTGACCACAGTGCTGACGTGAAATATCCTCAGTGGTAGACGGATCATGGGTTAGAGTCCCCTTGCCGTCAGGCTAACCGTGGGAGGTTCTCGTGGTCTTCCTCTCCATGTAACGCAAATGCGGGTTAGCTCCATCAAAAAGTCCTCCACGAAGGCAAATTTCTCCCAATACTCGATCCAGGAGTTCCCTTGTCTTCTGGATTGGGTTCAAAATTACAAGGCTACGGAGTTGAACATTAGTAGCCGTAAACCCATTAAGTTGGGTCGGCTGTTCAACGACGGTTATAAAATAAAATAAAACCAAAGGACTGTTAGAGCCTCCTTTCCTATAAAAATGGAAGAAGGAAAAATACTTCCCTGCAAAATGTTATTTCAACTTTGCAATGATGAATTGTGAAACATAAACATACTTAATATTGTGGCATATTGTGTATTCAATTCTGAGTTAGCAAACTTTTGCTTGTAAAAACCTTGCTCCATCTTCAAAATGTTTGGAATCAAGGGGCCTTTAAACTCCCCCCCCCCTCTCCTGAAAATGGAAGAAGGAAAAACACTTATACCCAAAATAATACTTCCCCTATGCAATGATGAATTATGAAACAAAATCATATTTAATAATGCGGCATGGTAACGTGCATTAAATTCTTAGTTAACATGCTTTTATGCTTTTCAAACCGGGGTCCTACCGACAAAATGTGTGAAACCAAGAGGATCTTAAAAATCACCCTAAAACTGAAAGAAGGAAAAATACTACGAAAAATGATACTTTAACTTCGCAATGATGAATTACGAAACAAAAGCATACTTACTATTACTGCAATAATATTTCTTTCTGCTTAACAATTTAATGGCGATTATTAATTTTTTTTCTACATTATAATATTAAACAGAAAAAAAAGACTACATTATAAAATTTATGCAGCTTTATCGCTCTAATTTAAGAAAAGTTGATAAGCTTAAACTCATAGAAAAAAATTTCATCATTCACAGCCAAGTTTGAGCAATTCATTGGCGTGAGCACACTACAGGTTGAATGGTCCGCTTCCCCCAAAGTATTTTTAAACGCTAACAGATTTTATAATCCTTAATGAAATTTAATTAAAATCGGTAAAAAATCAAAGCAATGTATTATTTTGCAGTTCTTCTTTCCTTTCTTCTTATTCAAATCTTTCCTCACTTATGGCCAATATCAAGGTAATTGATGCCTTTTTCAAAAGTGAAAAAAGAAAGGAAATTGAGGAGTTATCACTGTGTGTTTCTCGGAATTCAGGACCCTCTACGTAATTGCCTAATTAGTCAGATCAAAATTTAAAAACGTTTAAATTAAGCTTGAATGGAAAAAGCACAATATTTTACAACTACTATTGAATTTTCTCACACATAGCGCCCAGAGGGGACGAGGGGGTATTTATTTTGAGGAGATTTTGTCTAGAATTGTTGGGTTCTCCACATTTTTTTTACATATTTTTGGTACCATTTATTTTTTTCCCCCTTGGACCTATAGATATATTGGCAATGATTATGGACTCATGTGCAAATAAATATTGCATTTGATTTTACAATAGTTTTTAAGCTGTTTTCATCGAAAACTTTAGAAATGTGTTTTTTAAATTGCAGTGACATCTCGAAATAATGAAATAGGTTGAGGTAAATCAACTGATTTTTGCTGATTTAAATTTTTTTTTTCTTTCTGTCGTTTACCTGTTTAGGCAGAGAGGTGCGATTGTTCTTGTTTTTCAGTGGCGCCATCTATGGCCAAGAATTCGACTTCTACCACACCATTCAGACAACCGCAAACCCGTTTACAGGGCGGGTCACATTTTTTATTGTCCATGCTTTTATTTCTTTTTTTTTTTTAATAGTTTTCATATATTAGTTCTTAAAAGTTGAAATGCAAATCAAGTTTATAAATTTTGCGAATCAAGTTACTAAGCAGAAACAATAATGCTTTATTAGCATTTCCAAAGAATATTTCATTCCTTCAAGAGGCCCCAAATTCAAGTGCCCCCCCTGGGCCCCGACTTCGAGTTCAATTCTTTATTTTAAGTTTCTGTATTGACTGTAGAATTTATATTATCCTGGCAGAAGATACTATTTTAAGTTTCTGTATTGACTGTAGAATTTGTATTATCCTAGCAGAAGATACCTTTTCGATTGCTCAGATACAGGTCTCAACATTAACTCGTGAGTTACTCACAATACTTCTCTATTTTATTTTGTCTGTAGAAGAAGTTTGTAAAAGAAAACTCTACAATTCCACCAGCTGAATAGTAATGTCATTAATGGATGAAATAAAGATCGAACGTTTGCAACCACTCTTGTCTAAAGTTTTACTTTATTCGGATTCGAAATCTTAAAACTGAAATTAAAATATTCACTTTGCTTAAAGTTTGTTACCACTTTTTGCCATTTTCATAATCTTTTGGCTTAAAATTTAATACAGGAAAAAAATGATTAGGGATTGAAAATTTGTATTGAAAATCTTCAGATAGGAAAGCCCTCGCACGCGCGTTTCGTTTTAAATTCCTGGGAAAAAATGAAACTAATTTTGTAAGATGCTGAGCAAATATAAATGAGTAATTTCGCTTCCAGTTCTCAAAATAATTTATCAGAAAAATAATCATCAGTATCAATATTGCAATTCTAGAGCTCGAATAATTGTATGTAGATTAATGATATATATAAATCTAATTTTATAAGGCTTTTAAAAATATAACTCTAATAGTTTAATATAATTAAGGAATGAATGGGAATAAAATATCCATGACTTACAAAATAAGGCTGTCCAGTTGTCCTATAATAATGATAATAACTTATTGTTGTCTGACAAATGTCTTCAGATCTTAAATCAAATTGAGCTACTTTCATGTACAACACGTAATCTTCACCATCAGTTAACTCCCAGCATTTATGAAACAGTGTGTCTCTAAGGACATCTGTACGTGCTTCAATAATGCCTGAATCTTTCGATATGGAATAGCAGTTATAACATTGCACAGTGCCTGAAATTTTTTTTAATTCATATGAATAAAATGTAATCACTTATATTTCAACAATAAAATAATACTTAACTTATAATTTCAATTAATAAATATGTAATTGAATTATTAAAGAAATAAAGTCAAAGAGTGCATAATATATATATATATATACATCATGATTTGCTCTAAAATCAACGAATATTTACTGTTTTACAAGGCTCCCCTCTCCAAATCCTATGATTATTATTGTTTTTTCTTAAAAGTCGATAAAATCTATAATTTTTAAGAAAAAGATTATTTTGTCAATAAAATATATAGCTATTATAATTTTTATGGAAGAATCGTAACGAAATGAACGATTACCTAGATTTGAAAAATACTCAAACTGCATTTGAAAGGAAAATTAAACTCACCTAATAAAAATTAAATTAAATGTGTGACGCAATAAAATGAAATGAATGCAAAGTAATTTTACTCGTTGTCGATATATAATATTAATATAACAGCTCAAATTTGAAACAGTTTTTCTCTCTCTTGACTTAAAAAAGTTTCGAAATGAATGGTAAGATTTTGGCAACATCTAATCGCTTTTTTATTTTTTTATTTTATTTTATTATTTTTGACATCAATTCAAGAGCGATTTTATGAAATAAACAAGACGAGAAAGATAAGTAAAATTTCCTATTACATTGTGCATATAGTTAAAAAGTAAGAAAAAATTCACTAACAAAGCACTTAAAATTGCAATAAATTTCAAACAAATTCGGTCCGTTCGGTATTTTTTATTACAAGTTTAGCTGTTTTCTCAAACTAATTATCGAATGTTAAATTTTTTTATCCCACACATTTTTACACGCCGTCCTAATTTCAAGTTTCTAAGTCTTTTAGTGTTTGCTTAGCAAAACAAGTTAAACACCCAAAACAGTGGTTGTAGCACCTCTTGAAGCAATTTTAATATAGATAGAGCAGAAAAATAATTTGTATTATTTTCATTTCCGGCATTGTAAAAGCGATCGCAGCGGATGTGTGTGATTTTTAAAGTTCGAAAATAATTTAAAACTACTTGCAGTTTTGAACTTAACCAAGGAGACAAAGAGAACTCCTGAATCAAGTATTAGAAGAAACTCGTCTTCGATGGAGATTTCTTTTTTTTAGAAAAAGATACGAATCCATGCTTGCGTTTCACTGAGAGAAAAGCCAGAATAGAATTAGCATTCATTGTGTAAACGCACTTTAACCTTAAGTTGTCTACCAGTGGGGATATTTTGCCCCGACACTGAAGTCGGTGAAATGCGGTCCAGACATATCGCTGCTTCAAAACTAAAACGACACATCTGCAGGCATAATACGTTTGCAGATGTGTCGTTTTAGTTTTGAACCAGCTATATCAATCCTGGAGCATAAATAACTATTTAAACCCAATTTATCTATCATTTGCATACACTGGTTCTATTTTATAGAGCATTGGTTCCTGCACATTTTGAATATGAAAACCTTTGATCAAGTTTGTTCTACATTACAATAAATAGTTGATGTTTTGTATTCTGAATTTCTTAACTATCGAAAAAGCTGTTAATTTTGTTAATTTCTTATTAAAAGAAGTTTTTGTTTATTCTTCGTTAAAAAAAAATCACTTTAAAATTTATCTTTAAATGACCGAAACAAATATCTGATAAACAAGATTAGTATAAGAATAGTGTTCTATCCTCACGGATGCATACAGAGGAATTAACTTATGTGTTGTTGAAAAAATTTCTTTAAATTCGAGTAATTTTCAGATAAAGATGTAAAACTACTCTAGATATTTCATTTTTCTTAGTTTTTTAATATCATCATGTAAATAGCTTTTTTCTTTTTTTTTTTTTTAAAAATCATCGAAATTATAGAATGAAAAAAATTTTTACTTACAGAAATTAAAAGTTAGTCCAAATAATACTAAAAGCAAAACGGGTAATATCTCCATTATTAGTGTAATAATTTCTTTAAATAGAATATATTTTTAAGACAAAAAGTCTAACGTCTTCTATCTTGAAAGCAAGTATCACAAATAACTGAAAAGCCTCTCAAAATATTATTTTATAAGTAGATTTATCACATTCTTTAAAATATCTTATTTACCTCCACAATTGAGCTGTCTATATTAAAAGTGGTGTAAGTACCTTTCTTTTAGAATTAAATTAGTCGATAAATCATAACCCTTACTCCTCGTACAAAATACTTAGAGTGAAAAAAAAAATAAAGGAACATATTTTAGTTAAACAGCCTCCACATGCTCATGTTTCATTGAATAAAAATAATCAAAAAGTTCTTCACAAAAATGTAATCTTCTATAACATACACCACTTTTAGAATATCTATTCACTTGAAATAGAATTTCTCTACAACTTGAAATGGATTCATTCTATTTACATTGATAAGCGATTTAACATCAAACTTTTATATCAGAGTATTCTTTTGAGATCTCATCCTCCTTAAATACTGAATTACTGATAAGAATTTGACAGGATAGTGTTTATTTTTCCTAACGCTTGTGGCTCTTTTTTCAACTTCTTGAGTTGCTTATTTTGAATATGTAGTTGTTTGTTAATTTAATTTTAAGTGAAGTAAAATTCATTTATTTTTATCAGCTCAGTTGTTCCAAACTGTGTACTGCTCATAACTTTCTCCCGGGAGTACCGCGTAACATTGCCAATGAAGAATTTTCTCTATTTATGGTGGCTTTTTTACAACTTGCCTTATTAATCGACTTCTAAGATATCAATCGTAAAGACTGCCCAGCACATTTCTCTGACGATCTGATTTCATTGAAAATGTATGAAGCCCTGCGTTGGAAAAACGCATCCCTAATCACTAATTTTTGTTTTAATTTAATAACAAACAATAAATTAATATAAGGGTGTTATAAATATTAATAATTTGTATTAAAAACAGTTTTAGCAATTTTTGAATTCTTATTACTGCTAAGTGTTACGCCAAAGAACGGACTGAATGCGAAATTATTATTAATTACAAAAAATTTTCAATATTTTAAAAAAATAATCATTATCTCTATATTACATATTTACCAATATTATATATAACCGTCGTTTAACAGCTGACACAAATTTGGGTTTACGGCTACTAGTGTTCAACTCCGTAGTCTTGTAATTCTGAATCCAATCTAGAAGACAAGGGAACTCCTGGATCAAGTATTGGGAGAAATTTGCCTTCGTGGAGGACTTTTTGATGGAACAAACCTGCATTTGCGTTACATGGAGAGGAAGACCACGAGAACCTCCCACGGTTAGCCTGACGGCAAGGGGACTCTAACCCATGATCCGTCTACCACTGAGAATATTTTCCGTCAGCACTGTGGTCGGTGCAAGCCGGGTGCGGAATTCGTATCGACCAGCCATTGCTGGGATTCGAACCCGATTCACCTCATTGGAAGGCGAACGCTCTATCCTTTGAGCCATCGTGGCTCATATTTACCTATAATCATCATTATCTCCACATTAGTGCTTCCCAAACTTTTTTTTTTATCACCGCGGGCCAGTCAATGTTTGATGAAATTTAACTGCAGCCCGCTGAGGAAAGGGAGTTGATTGTCTATATTTTAGACTGTTTTGATTTAATAATTTTAATTTAATTGTAGTTAAACATGCTTTCAAGATAAAATAAAATTGCATGCATGGTATTGGTGCGTCTTTAGGTGAAGTCTCTCCATTCCCGGTTAATGACCGTCCGTGGAAAATCATACATACCCGAGGAAAATAATCACATCGCTGTAAATAAAATGGAAATAATTTAATGTTCTTTGGGCAGACGGCACCATTTGATTCACGGACAGGGGGTTGGAGACTACTGCTCTACATACTAAAATAAAATACATAGTTAATAATTATGCCCAATCGTGTGGCACTAACTGTAACAAAATTAAACATAATATTAGTGGTTGATGTCTATCTAAATTTAAGGAACCTGAAGTCAAGCATTTGATTGGAATTTTCCTAGAACTATTTTTGATTTTATCTTAGACATAATATTGTACCTTGTTGAAATTGAAATGTAGATTATTTGTTTATTTAATTATTTCTTTACTTAATTACTTCTTTATAATATTTATTGTGGATTGTTTAAAAATTATTGAGAATACAGAGGTGATATTATAAGGTTACATGGTTTTTGAAATTTAAAACATAGATGTGGATGTGAGTGTGTGAGAAAGATGTTTGTAAACTGCCTACAGATTCAAAGCAAAGACCTCTGGGGTCGTAGTCGGATCAGAGCATAACCATCTAGAAGAGAGGAGGCCGTAACCGACGGTTTTCGCTCAACTATCAAAATAGATCTAAGCAACCTTTATTGTAAACAAAAGACCCAACTTTAGATACACGTGACGGCCGCCGACCGCGGATTCCAGAATCACTAATTGATGGAACGTTCAACACTTGCTCGCTTGTTAATTTTTTTAAAAGTTTACTCAAATTTACGAACAGTAAACTTGAGTAAATTTTTATCTAAACCAACAGTATTCATAATCAATCTTGAATGTTGCAATTCACACCCATTTCCGGGCTAAAAAATGAAAAATAAACAAAGTGGCATTGAACTGTTTTGGAATGCATTTTGTTGTTAGAAAAGAAACACTTTATTTTAGATTTTCAAACTTTAAAATCGATGATTAATTGCATCTGCTCTGTTTATCTCTCGAAAAAGGCAATCATGCATTCCGAACTCATCTGTAAAAGAAATGAAGAATGTTCTCTTTTAGGTAATCTCTAACCATCGGAATAAGCAGAATATGATTGTCACGTGATCTGAAATCAAACGTCATATAATTAAATCCAGTTCCGAAAATATTTCATAAGTTACCCAGGCTAACATGACACTGGGGATTCTTGACTGTGAGTGTAACTGAAAATACATTACGCGCCAATTTTACCAAGTTTACTGTCAAAAATTGAATTTTATTTGTTTTTGTTTCTTTATGCTCTTATTATTATCTGTCATAATATATTCGAGAGCGTTTATTAAATTTTGTGCAATCTAAGATTTTATTTACGTACATTGCGCACAGTATTAACTAAATGGAGGTATGTGATAATACTTTTAATTTTCATTTTATCATACATTGTATATACTATGATTTCATAGATTAATGTTTATGCTATTCTAAAACTACTTAATATATTTTAATTGTACACGGACGATATTGTATTTTATTTTTTAAAAATTACACTTCTAAATAAGCTTTCCTTAGTTTTAATAATTTTGCGTTTTTACCGCTAATAAGTGTACTATTATACATATTTTATGTTCATTGGGTGTTTAATACTTAATAAGTAATTACTATGTCTAAAAATTAGAGATATGTTATTCTTAGTGCAGATTAATTGCTTTATTTTTTGCTCTAAATTAAAAATTACTTGATTTATATTACCTAACTTTTAAATTACTCTTTTTGTTATCTTATGGACAAACTGATCCTCTGTCTTTCTGATTCATTAGGGTTTTGAGCTTTAAATGCCATTCCATTGCAAGAAACTAAGTCATAGTTAAAAAAATACATTATCAGGGGTCTGCCTAGGTTTTTCTGAGAGGTACCTATTTTGTGAAAATTTTGACATAATTTGTGATAAATTAAAAATTTACTTATGAAAATCAACACAAAAATATGGATTTCTTTTTTCTTACGGGATACAAAAATATAATTTGAAGAAAAAGTGTTTTTTATTTTGTGAATCTTCCGTTTTCCCTAAAGTTGAATTTGTGAAGGTACCTGTTAAACGGTAGTAAATTTGGCCTGGATTATTTTGTTAAAAATATTTAACCAAATAAAATTAAGTAAGGTTTAGAATATTACCTTAAAAACCATGAAAAGGTGTTAATTTATTAAAAAAATTATTCTTTGAATTATGCTTTGATAGATGCTATGAAAGACAATCTAAAGTTCCTATTTTTTGTTACTGTTATATTAATTTTAAATATATTCTCTTCCTCAAAAAAATAATATATACTTTATTGTAATTATAATGTTTGTTTATTTTTATTTGATTGGATTTCAGAAATATTATTTTGACAAAATTTAATTGTAACAATGATTGGAATGGTTAAGAATTCTCTTCTGTAACAGACCAACATGAAATACATAACTAACAAAAAAATGACTTTAGTAAATGATATAGGGTAGATTTCTACCTGACTTAAGTTTACAGGTGCCCACTAGGTGGCGTTAAATGAGCAACACTTCCTGCATTTTCTGAGGTGAAGAACGAGATTTCAGTAAGAAAAAAAAGAAAACATTTGGAAAATTTTTTTAAATCTCATTTTTAGTTTATATACAATCGATGTATCATTTATTATATCAGTGTCTGTAATATGTGTGAATCATAGGGTTTGTGTGAGAAGATCATAACTCTAATAATGGTACCAGTAGCTTGGAATTATCTTTGAATATAACTGGATAATTATATCCTTAACTATAATTAAATTTTTTCAGTGAATAATTTGTGACAAATAATTGAGACATATCATGAATTTAGTTATTTACATCAAGTAAAAAAATTAATAAAAAAAACTGACTTTACAGGAAAAAATTTTGTGAAATCTTTTTCTATCTTTTTCTTTCAAAAAACCATCTTTTAACTAACCTTATGATTTTTATATTATGTATAATTTACAATGCATTATATTATATGTATGCATTATGTGCTTTTTTTGTGATGCATTAAAAATGTTTCTTGTAAATTTTGAATAGTCTGATTCTGCCTCTGATGTTAGAGAGAATGGAGTTACTTCACCTAGGAGTAACATTTTGATGTCAAGTCCTGCTCGAGATTTGCCAGCATTTGAAGATGAATCTGAAATAATTGGTGGAGCTGGAGAAGAAGATCAAGTCATGGAAGAAGATGGAGAAGAATTGTTTGGTGACAACATGGAAGCGTATGTATTTTATGAAATAAAAAACTGCACAATAATCATGTTTTTAAATTCATGAATTTGTGTGCATTTTCATTGATTGAAATGTATTAGTTTTTGGTAATTCTAATTAATAAAGTAATTAAATATGTAACTTGGTATTACAGAGATTATAGAGCTATTCCTGGACTTGATCGTTATGATCCTGAGATGCTGGATGACTCTGAATATAGTATGCTATCTGAAGGAGACCGCCATGCTGCTGAAGAAGAAATGAGAAGAAGAGATCGAGTCGAAGGGCGTGCTGTTGGGCGCATGCGGCGTGGTTTGCTCTATGGTATGTAATCGAAATTTAGTTAGAGTCATGTTACCATAATTTTTTCTCAAAAGTTTTTAGTATGTAATTAAATTTTATTTGTTTGAATTACAAGGAATAACTTCGTTTTTCTCACTGATTTTATTTTACTATAGGTTCAGAGTCTGAAGAAGAGGAAGAGAGGCCTACTCGTCGAAGGCGATTGGCTGAAAGAGCAGCTGAAGGTGCAGCCGCCGATGAGGAGGTAAGTAATAGTTTAACTTTGCGTATAATTTACTACAATGTATAAAATTTCAGTTCTAAAGGTAGTAGCCAAACTTGTCAGTATTTACTCCAAAAATATGAATTTTTTTTAAAAATGTTACCAAATGCAGTAAGAAGAGCTTTTTGGTGACTAAAATCATACAAGGATGTAATAAAATGTAAACATTTTTATGGCAAATTAATAATAATAATTACTTAAAATAAGGTTGTCATAAGGTTTCAATGATTCCAGAGTGCTCTCTAGAAATAAAAAAAGAAAGAGGACGGGCCTTCCTCACAAAAAAGTGAGTTCAAAAGTGTGTTCGTGTATCATCATTAAAATTTATCAAAATGTTTATTATGTAACTGAATTTGACCCTAATTATTAAATTACCATCTTATACTATTTTATGTGCATATTTCACAAAGTAATTCTCATTTATTATCAAAATAGCAGAAAAATTTTATGCTTTTGGAAAATAATTAAAGGCAAGCTGAAATATAATCTTTGTAAAAAAGTTAACCAAAAAAAAATATTAATTGATAAGCAACTTTGAAGCTTTTTTTTTTAATATCTTAAACTGTAAATTAAGAGAAAATAAAATTTAAAGGTGTATTGTATTAATGGTATTTATTTTTTTAAAAAAAAGTAGTGATGGTAAAATTTAAAATGACTAAATTATTCTTTCATATCCCCCAAAAAATGGAAGATGTTATCTCTGGAGCTGAATGTCATGTGAATTTTAACTATATAACTAAGAAAAACCTTACTAAAATGAAGGAATCTAGTTAAAAATTAAAGTTAATTTACTATCACTAACTAAATAAATCAGAAGTGGACATTTCATTAAAACAGGTGGTTGAGAAAACCTTTTCCTGAAAAGATAATAAAAAGGGCAGTGTTTTTAAGAGACTGAGAAAACGGAACAACCGCAAGTGCAGTAAATATTGAACTTTTTTGAAAGAGTGACTGAATTTAAATATCTTAACTCATTTATCACTAAAAAAATGAATAAAACCCAGAGATAGACTGGCAGCTGGAAACAGAAGTTACTTTTCAATGCTTAAGTTGTTTAAAACTTCTCTGCTTTCAAGAAAGTTGAAATTACATTTATATAAAATTATAGTTAGACCTATTGACTACCTAATAGTAGCAGTGACTACCACTCAAAATGAAGAAAAAATACTTATTTCTTTTGAGAGAAAGATTCTCAGGAAACTATACGGACCAACCTAAGATGGTGATTTTTGAAAATTTAAGAGTAATTTAGAGCTAAGTTAACTTTATAAAGTAAATTTAATAAAAACAAAAAGAATACAATGTCTTGGACATCTGGAGCGAATGAGTGAGGAAAGAATAACCAGAGGAAAAGAGAAAAGTCGAACCCCCTAGAAAGAGATCTGAAAAAATAAATAAATAAATAAAAAATTGGAGGATTAAGACCAAGGACCAAAAAAAAAAAAAAAAAAAAAAAAAAAAAAAAGTAAGTTATGTGATAAAAGAAGCTAGGGTCTTACATGGACAGTAAAGCAGAAGAATAGTAATAGTTTTTTTAAGGATTGGCAGCTTTTTATTAAAGGTCAAATTTATAGGGATCTAAGAATGCTTAGAGAGCACACTTATGATTCATATATCATTCACATATCATAAAAATAAGGAAAATATCAGAATTATCCCTATAGTTTTAACTCATCACGTTTGCATACTATCATCTTATGGCTGTAAAATACCATCTGTACGGGCCAGAATATATTAAAGGGTCTATTTTTGGAAATTCTGAATAAATCATTCTAGCAAATTTTGAACACAGTAGTCTGAAAAGCTAACTGAAGTTGCATTCTGTTATTCTCCCCAGATTTCGCAAGTTAGTGTTAACTCAGGCAAAAATTTGGTTGGTGGTTTGATTTAATACACAAAATTTTTAAAAACCAAACTTACTTGTCAGTCCTAAATATTCAGTAGACTATGACAAGCTGGCGATCGGAAATTTTGTGTCCTGATTTACTATTTGATTGTAATTTGTTTGAATATACTTAATAGCTAAGTTAATGAAAAATGCAGCTTTTAAATTTTCAATTTTAGATGATAGAAAGTATTGAAAATTTGGATGATATGCGTGGGCATTCTGTGAAAGAATGGGTTTCTCTACTGGGTCCTCGCACTGAGGTCTACAATCGCTTTAAAAATTTCTTAAGGACTTATGTTGATGATAATGGCCATAATTTGTATAGAGAAAAGATAAGGCAGATGTGTGAAGGTAAGAGCAAATACTGTGTTAACTGTATGTGATTAACTGTGTTAAACACATTTAAAAATTTTTTTTTTTATCTGCATCACAATTGTAGAAGTACTAAAATATAAATATTATTGGATGTATTAAGTTTGAAACTTGTCAACTTTGATTTCCTAAATCTCTTTCAATAACGTTTTCAAATTAACTTTTGTTACCTGTGTAATTTGTTTCCTTTTTTTCCCCCAATTCTTTTCTATCTCCAGCAATTCTTTATTTTCACTTTTCATGTTAGTAGTCTCTTTAACTGCACTAACATGTTAAATTTAAATTCATATTGTTTCTTTTTTATCTTAATTAAATAAATATTTTCTTGTGCTAAATTGTATAAATTTTTATGCAAAGTCTGATTAACATTTAAATTTATGAAGAAAATTCTTATAAATGCCTGTAGCTTTGCTTGGTTAAACTATTTTAATGCTAATTTTCCAGTGTTTTGTCAAAATATTTTAATTAATATAGGCAATTTTTTTTAATTCTAAAAAATGCTTAAATCATCCAGAGTTCTCCCAAGGAATAAAAAGGGCAGGATGCTGCTTCTCAGAAAAGGGTAGTTTGAGTTTTGAAATGGCACTCACCACCGTAAAAATTTATCAAAATGTGTAATGTTATAACTGAATTTAATCCTCAACAATTTTTAAATTTCCCTGTTTATGCTATTTTATGTGTACATTTCTAAAAATAATTATTAAAATAAGAGAGAAATGTATAGTTTATAAAAATAATTATTGACATGCTAAAAGACAATCTCTCTGCATATATTTTTTCAAAAAAGGTATGTACTAAAGTAAACGATTAATTAATAAACAACTTGAAAGCTTTTTTTTATAATTTAAACTAATAATTATGAAAAAATGAACATATAAGGGTGTATTTGTTTTAAAGAAAAAGCATTTATTTAAAAAATAATTTCAAAATTTAAAATTCTTAAAAATTTATTAGTACTCCCTTCCCCCCCAAAAAAAGAGATACTTTACAAGTTAAGAATAATAGGAACAAATTAAATATTAGTAATAGCAATCAGAATTAAACCTGTAAACACTGATAATTTTAATAGTGTGTAATCATTATTTAAACAGGGGATTAATTTTTTCTAAAAATGGAATATGAATAAAAAGACTGTTCTTTTAGGGGTTAGCGGCTTATTTTAACAAAAAGGGC
This sequence comes from Parasteatoda lunata, assembly GCA_949128135.1. Taxonomy (NCBI): domain Eukaryota; kingdom Metazoa; phylum Arthropoda; class Arachnida; order Araneae; family Theridiidae; genus Parasteatoda; species Parasteatoda lunata. Next base: position 69,248,370 of record OX421971.1, read on the forward strand.
AAATTTATAGGAATCAAAATGCAGGCAGGGCGTGCTGCCCTTCTAAAAGCATTAAGGGGGGATACATATAGTTAATATAAATTTATTTACAAATATATTTAATATATTTTTATGTGGTGGCTGCCAAAATTTTTTTCAAACAAATGTTAAAACACTATTTTTAATAATTCCTTAAAATCTGAGCAAAGTTTTATACCTAAACATGCTTGGAGAAACAGATAAAACTAGAGTTTATAGCTTGTAGCGTATCTACCGCTACAAAATTACAACTACAATTCTCTAGTATATAAGACATGTTAACTCGACTCTATGTCGGGGTACCTTTTCATAGATGAAGGTTGACATTGTCGATATCTACTCTCCCCACATTGGTGACCCGGACAAGATGTGAACACGCCTACCTCGGCAGCAACGCCCACTTCGATCTGAACACGTCTGTCCGTATAGTAACGCCTACTTCGATCTGAACACGCCTACTTCGATGGATAGTCCAAATTGAACAGTTTACTCTCCCCACATTGGTGACCCGGACGTGATGTGTACACGCCTACCTCGGCAGTAACGCCCACTTCGATATGAACACGCCTGTCCTTACAGTAACACCTATTTCAATCTGAACGCGCCTACTTCGATGGATGGTCCACATTGAACAGTTTACTTGCTACTTGTGACTGCGACATTATCCAACTCCTCGCACTGTTGTTGCTCAGTCTCGATCACACACAATGTCGGCTTGAACACACTCAACTGCTAAAGGCAACACAGGGCAGACTACCACCATGATCTTAATACTCATGATCTCATGACTAATGTTCAAAAACCCGGTGACCTTAATCCAGCTCTCCCGGTCTTTCACAAATACAGCAATTAGTGGCACCCGTTCATCAAATTCTCTCACAGATGTAATTCTGGTGGGGGAGTACTGTAGCGTATCTACCACTACAAAATTACAACTACAATTCACTAGTATATAAGACATGTTAACTCGACTCTATGTCGGGGTACCTTTTCATAGATGAAGGTTGACATTGTCGATATCTACTCTCCCCACAAGCTAATTGACAGCCTTGTAATATTGTTTTCTAGACTGATAGAAAAGTATAATATAATCCTAGACTAATATAGCTACATTAGTGTAAAGATTGCATAATTCAAAATAATTATTAAAGGAATTCGATGTAGTTATTAAGACAAAAATATATTTTCATAATTTTCTTAATTTTATACCTTTATAAAAGATTTTTTTAACCTTTAATTTTCATTATCTCATTTTTCTTTTAAAGAACTAAATTTTATGCATATCTGAAAATAGCCTTAATTTAATCTATTTTTGTAGTTGTGTAATAAATTTTCTGCTTTACTTTTTAGAAAATAGGCAAAGCTTTGAAGTTGATTATAATTGTTTAGCTGCAGAAGAACAAGTTTTAGCTTATTTCTTGCCCGAAGCCCCTACTGAAGTCTTAAAAATTTTTGATGAAGCTGCTAAAGATGTGGTTTTTAGCATGTATAGTCAATATGAGAGAATCACCAGTGAAATTCATGTACGCATAACAGATCTTCCCTTAATGGAAAATATTAGAAGTTTAAGGTAATATTTCAGTATATATATTTTTTATGGAATTAAAAGACAAAATATTTCATTATTATATAAACCGTTAAAGTTTTCGGCATTCGGACAATATATTATTTTGTAAAAAGAGACCAATAAAATGGTTATACAAAGTAATCAAAAATTTCTGCCATATGCCTATCCCAGTTTTCTGAACCTTGGGCTCTGGGGTGCTGCAACGGATCTCCAGGTTGGATGTTCAGTCGCACCCAAAACCCCTAGCATTTAGTCAACACCTCTTAGAGGAGAGAAGGCTTCTCTATACGAATCAATTTAGTAGTCCGACGTAACAAATATAAACTGTGCAAAGGGTAAAAAATAAGAAAGATGACACAGCGTTCAGGCTATTAAGGGATCAAATTCTCGTTTATGGTAACTGTACGGAGGCATTCTGTTTTTTAGGGGGTGTTGGTTTAGTTCCCAAACATGCTTGGAACTCATTTTATCAACCAATTGAAAGAATGAAAAACTGATTCAATCTTCCCGGTCTAAGGATAGAATCCCGAAACTGTGGCACGGGAGGGCATAATGCTACCATTCAGCCACTGACTTCATCAGTTCTTTTTTAGTTTTTATCTTGCCTCTAACTTTTCGCTCCTTAAAGCACCCAGAAACTGTTTTTAGAAGGTATTTAAAATGTTGTCAAAATGTCTTCACTCTGTACACTCTATATCATTTGCTTACTTTTTTTTTAAAAAAAGTTACTAAGTTAAAGTTTTCAGTTTGTATTTTACTTAATTAAGAGTAACTAGAAATTCATGATCTGGTAAATTCTAAATTTTTATCTATTTCAACCAAAATCATTCGCATTTTTAAAATACAATACTAAATTACTTGTATCACTTTAAAAAATATCAACATCGTTTTGAAAAGTATTAAAATGTTATTTAACATTGGTTAACATGGTTAACAAAAATTTTTTTTTTCTATTACGATTTAAGTCAATAAAATTGTCTTAATATTTGTTAGATGAAAATCATAACTTTTTAACTATTAAGATTATGATTCAACAAAACTTTATCTTAACTTATTAAAATTAGTTTTTTTTAAAAAAAATATTTTTAAACAAAATGCAATATTTTTCATTCAAATTCTAACTGTATTGTTAAATATTTCAGTCTGATCTATGTTATTTTTATAAATGTCTAAATTTAGCACGTTAATATTTAGACTTGCAGCCAACTTATATTTGACTAGAGAAATGTCTTTTTTTTAAAATAAAAATTAACAGTATTTTGTTATTTAATATTTTCTTCTTAATTACTGTAAATTGAACATTGATATTGATACAACTTTTTAATAGCATTGTGAAAATACATTTGTTAATTTTGTGTTCATTTTAAATTCTTATGTAAAAGTAATAAGATAATTTTTTTACTAATCAGATTGAAACACATTTAGTTAGTGCAACACACAGTAAAGTCAAAGTTTTCTGAATCCTGTTGGTCCAAAAACTAGCTTAACTAGAAGCATATATTTTTTCTTAATTATTGAAATATTGAAGAAAATATATATGCATGATAAATAATGTATTTTGTCTGTATTATTTCAGTTATTCATTCCGTCAGTAGTTACTCTTTTTTTTATTTTTATAACTACCTCTCTCTATAGAAGAGAATGATCATATTCAAACGTATGTATCTTACAGGCTTTTTTAAAATTTCATCTTTAAATCCTAAATTTTCTCTTTTATTTTTAGGCAGTTGCATTTGAATCAGCTCATTAGGACATCTGGTGTGGTGACCTGTTCTACTGGTGTACTACCGCAATTATCTCTCGTGAAATATGACTGTATTAAATGTAACTATGTACTTGGACCTTTCGTTCAGACATATGATAATGAAGTCAAACCAGGAACTTGTCCTGAATGTCAAAGCAATGGACCATTTCAAATCAACATGGAACAGGTTATTTTATGTTAATGTATTAATTATTTTTTAAATATGTTGATAATACAGTCGAACTTCGATAACTCGAAGTCTCAGGGGACCCCCAAAAATATTCGACTTATCCGAAGTTCGAGTTCTGGCACTCAAGTGGCCTGTGCTATAAAATATGTACATTTGTTTGCATTCTAATTTTTTAATAGCATATGGAAACAACAAGAGAATAACAGGGTCCAATGTTTTATTAAAACTCATAAAATCTGGCTTTACTACATGATATATACTACATAAATCTCATTTGAAAAGAGCAGTTAGTTTTGATTGTTTACATTTTTTAAGGTTGTTGGCATTCACAAAGTCACCTAATTTTTGAACACAGTTAAATAGGGTGTTATCTGCACCTTCGCTGGTCTCCAGGCATTGTTGTAAGATGTGAACAGCATCATGTGCTTGCTTGCCTGTTGGACGTGGGAGGCCATCAGATTCATCTTCATCTCCTTCTGATTATCCGCAAATTGAACTCACTATTGCTTCGTCAGATAAAGGTTCTGACGTTGCGATGTTGCCATCGATGCACATGAAATCACTTAACTGTTCCCAGTCCATATCACCCATGCCTTCAAAGAGATCCCAATCGTCGGCTTCCGCTTCATTGTCATCTACACTTGCACTGAAGAAACCACAGCTCTTGAAATTGTTCTCAATCACAGCTTGAGAAACATCACTCTCACAGGAGCGCGTAATCACGCGTATGGCATCTAACACATTGATTTTGTGCTCGACTCCATTCTCCACACGAATTGTGTCTTTATTTTATTTATTTTTTATCTTGCACTAAATCTGGAAAAATCTATCACAAAAAACTTCGATTTAAAAGATGTTCTCTTCGAGTTATCGAGACAGTTTTTAAAAGAAAAGTATAGGAATGATTTGGGACTTGAGTAAAAGTTCGAGGTAGAGGATTATTCGACTTACAGGAAGTCGAGTTATCGGAGTTCGACTGTAGTTTTCTTATTTGCTACATTTATGAAGATATTGTATTTCATTTTTTGAGTTGTCATTTTTTTTATATAGAAAAGCTTATGTTTGCAACATAACTACTTAAGGCTTACATAAAGTGTGCACTATCTTTAATCAATGGCAAGTTTCTTCCAAATTAATAAAAACCGCCTCATAAAAAAATAGGTTTCTTTCAACCCTGGTGGAAAAAATAGTAGAAACTCTTTTTAAAAATGAAATATTAAGTATAAAATTAAAATTTTAAACTGTTTGTAATTGCATTTTAGGCTAATTAATTGTATTAATTTACAAGTTATTTAATAAATCTTTTTTAAATAAGTAAATAAGTGAAAATAAAAATGCCAAAATTAGAAATTTTTTTATTATATATCTTAAGAAATTGAAAGAAATGTATCCTTTAACCTTAAATGTTTTACATACAAGAGTATAATAGAATTTTATCTTATAATTATATAAAGAACTTTTTAAATATCGTAATAAAATTAGAATTTTTATACACTAATTACTGAATCTAATTTTTAAAGTAATAATTATATAAAATTTGATAAAGTAGTAAACAACTTTAAACAGGAACAATATTTAATAATTTCAATAATTGTGCATTTATTTAAATAAAACTATCAAATTTTCAAATATATAAATGTCATTGCAAGGTTATTTTTTCTTTTATATTTCAGCAACTTTATAGTATTCTGCTTAGAATCTACTACTAGGAATATAAATCTAGAGGGGGGAATTATTTGTTATTTCATTGTTAAATAACATCAATTTTTTTTTAAAAAAAGAAAATTAATTAAAATTGAATTTGCTATTAAAATTTATAATATTATCGACCCTAAAACATTTAACAACGTAAAAATTTTAAAATTATTTTTAGACTCCTATTTCACTGAGTAATTATTTTTTAATATTATTTATCTTAAAATCACAGGATAATGATCTGTAATCACATTTACAGATCATTACCAAAAGCTAGTTTCCCAAATTTCATGCTTCATGCCCAGAAAATCAGTGCTATGTTTGCTTCATCTTATGTATGTAAACAAGTGTTTTCAACTAATGAACCTTGAAAAAAATTATTTCAGAAGTAGACTGGCAAACATTTAGCCTTGTTCCTTAAAATAAGTGCATCTCATTTAGAACCTCAATATAAGGAACTTTTAAAAATGAAATCGCAATTTCATTCATCTCATTAAATATTTAAATTTGAACTTGTATATCGCTTATTTTTTTATTTTTAGAAGTATTTACTTAGCCCACCAAACTTTTTTTTCTCAATTTTGGCCCTCGACCAAAAGAGTTTGCCCATCCCCGATTTAGACTTAGGGTTTCTGTAATCAGTAATGTTTTGTGGGGGATCAGCCCATCACAGAGCCGTTCTCTTTTCTCTCAGCTTGGGACCAGCTGCTATAAAGACCAAGGTGCCCACGCTAGACAGAAAGGAAATTGAAAGTTCAGTGAACTAAAAATAATATAAATACATATTATTTATGTAGATGTAAGTGTATATTGTTATAAGTCTTACACTTATCATCTAGTTATAAGTGTAAATTTGAACCCTTTATTAAAAAGTTATCGTTAAACAATTCTATTTGATCATTTTTAGTTTCTCCTATTTTGTCCGGCTCTTTTTTTTTGTTTTTTCCTTCTTTCAGCATTGTGGAATGAATAGATTTCTTACAAAAGAAATGCTAACCATGCTTTATGAGCTATTTTCTTTGCCTAATATTGATTGTGATAGTATAATAATTTAAAGCAGTGTCTTTTTTTGAAAAGTGTTCTTATATAATACATTAATGTAATTCAATATGCCAGTGTAACTTGGACTTCAGATTTAGTTATAAAATTGTGAAATACACTTCAAAAAATCTTCCTAAGTTTTAATTGAAGGACTTCAGTTTCGTCATTTTAAAATTCAAAACTAAAAATGCTTTATTAAAACTCAAAAACTAATAAATGTTTTATTAGTTGCCAATGCTCTTTCTTTAAAAAAAAAAGTTAAGCTTTTGAAATAAAATTCAAAAACGTGCTTGTCAAGTGGTATAAGTTCTGTTATATTTTACAAACAATAAAATCATTCTTTTAATTTTTATTAGGAATGAGATGCAAGTATCTGTTAAAAATAGCTAGAAAAATGTCTCATATATTATCATAATATTTATTTCAGACCATCTACAAAAATTATCAAAGAATCACTATTCAAGAAAGTCCTGGGAAAGTTGATGCCGGAAGGTTACCAAGATCTAAAGATACGATTCTCCTTGGTGATCTGTGCGATTCTTGTAAACCAGGTGATGAAATTGTAAGCAAAATTTATGTAGATTACTTCTTGAATCTTGTTATACTCTTCTTTATAATAGCTCTCTTCCAAAATGAACATTTTTCAAAATATTATGTCTAAAGTGTTTTAAATGCACATTTTTTTTTTTAAAAAAGAAGAAAAAATAAAAATTTGCAATAGGCTTGCTTTATAGACTTAATCTATTAAGAGAAAATGTTTTTTAATTAGATCAATTATATGTCATCTATGTGCTACAAAAGTCTTTTTAAAAATGTGATCAGAAAGTGAATTTCTGGGCGCTGTTAAATTTATTTTTTTTTAAAAATTTATTTTGACCACTTTCATTACTGGCATTTTTCCAAGACTAATACCATAATAGACAATTATATTTAAATAATGTTTTTACATCATATATTTAAATTGGGCGTTCTTGTTGCTGACCCTTATTTTTAATACAGCAATCTTTCTTCCATAAAGTTCTTACTGTAAGTTTTTTTTTATTTTTTACTTTAAGTGAAAACTTAAAAATCAAAAATCCTGTCATTTAAATATAGGAGAAAATTATTTATATATGCATATATATATTGGTATTACATTTTCTTTTTAAATATTAAGTTATTTAATGGTGTTTTTTTCTTCCAAGCACCGAACAATGACGATCACTGCCAAGATTATTTTCCTAGTATTTTAAATTAATATTAGACATCTAATATTTTTAATTGCTGTAAATGTCTTAAGTTTAATGTGAAAATTTGTTTTCATTACAGGAAGTAACAGGGACTTACTCCAATTGTTATGATGGATCTCTAAATACAGCCAATGGTTTTCCTGTGTTTGCAACCGTTATCATAGCTAATCATGTTGCCAAAAAAGATAAAATTGTTTCACAAGGATTGATTGATGATGACATTAAAGCTATAATTGCTCTTTCTAAAGATGAGCGAATAGGAGAACGAGTATGCTTTTTTTTTTGTACTGCTATAATTTATTTGGAAACTATTATTTACGTGAGATTATTATTATATTTTTATGACTCACATTTCTATGTGAAAAGTCAAATACTTAAGATTAACTTTATTGGTACTATTTCACTTTAGGATTCCAAAAGAAACATCACTATATTAACTATGAGGCGCATCCAGAAAGTAAGTTTCCCTATTTTTTTTTAAGAAAAGAAATCACACTTTCAGGAACCTATTTATTGGCAACAAGTACAGCAATGTTTCAGCTATTTTTCAACATATCCACCACCTGATTTGAGACACTTATTGTATCGTGGGATCAACTTTTGTATCCCTCTGTCAGAGAGCTCTGCCGCCTGTGAATGGAACCAGCGTGTGACTGACGTTTTCAGCTCTTCATCGTTGCCAAAACTCTCACCGGAGGACAGGAATTTCTTGAGGTGTAAGAAAACGTGAAAATCGCTGGGTTGTTGTAGTTCATTTGCGTCGCTGCACAATAGGCTATTGGCAACGGTCTGGGAAACATCCCTGAGGATGATCCGAAGACATGCCATCACAATTTTGATCCTCTGCAGAGGGGATGGCACCCCTGCTTCGGTAGCCCAACAACCTGCACGTGAAGTCGAGCACTTTACGGTAGCACAGTTTAACGAGGACCAATACCGCACACCTTCGGTCCCTACGCAGACTGATCCAAGTGGTGACCCACCCGCACACTGACCGCAATCAGTGATGCTTGACTTCGGTGATCTGCTGGGTCTTAACGATCAGTCCACTGCGGGACGAAAATCGCTGGGAGCAAGATCATTGTCATAGAGGAGCACAACACCTGCAGTAAGCATTTCACGCCTCTTGGTTTGAATGGCGCGTCACAATTTCCGCAGTGTTTCACAGTAACGGTCAGCGTTTACTGTTTCATCACATGGATGGAAGTCAATGAGCTTAATGCCCTTCCTGTCCAAGAACACCGTGCACATCAATTTCCGTACTGACAGCGTTGAATTTTGTGTTCGGGTGACAGGTTTTTCGCACACGCTGGTTCTATTCACAGGCGACAGAGGGATACAAAAGTTGATCCCACGATACGACAAGTGTGTCGATTCTGGTGGTGACTATGTCGAAAAATAGCTGAAACATTGCTGTACTTGTTGCCAATAAATATGTTCCTCAAAGTGTGAGTTCTTTTTTTAAAAAAAATAGGGAAACTTACTTTCTGGATGACCCTCGTATATTACCAGTGGTACTTATTACTATAATACCAGTTGTGCCTATTACCAAAATTTATAAAACATCATTGGTGTAAATAATAGTTTAGTCATTTTTTACAACACCACAGATAGAATAGTTCCATTTTATTTTATTTAAATTTTATTTATTAAAATTTTTGTTTTATATAGATAATAGCAAGTATTGCTCCCTCAATTTATGGACATGTGGATGTAAAACGAGCAATTGCTTTATCTCTGTTTGGAGGAGAGGCTAAAAATCCAGGTAATAAAAGTTAACTTAAGTATTTAAATTGCTTTTTTGTTTTTTTCCTGCATAATTTTGGTAGATTTTTAACACTTTTGACAGTTATGCAGATCTATTTTAAAATTAATAACAAAAATAATTTTAAATTTGCCACTGACTAATTTTTATTGTTTTAATATTGTATATTTATTTTTCAACGGGAAAGCTAGTTGCGAATTAGTATTTTTTTAAGTAAGCCTGATATTAAAAAAAGAAGATAAGGTTTTCATAATTAATTATTATTTTATACAGTCTTTGTGTTTGATTTTCTTTTTTCTTCAGTATTTTTGAATGTCTTTTTTTTTCCTTACAAATTAATAGCGCAAGTTTTTTTATAGGTCAAAAACATAGAGTTCGAGGTGATATCAATATTTTGGTATGTGGTGATCCTGGTACAGCAAAATCACAATTTTTAAAATACACTGAAAAAATCGCTCCTCGTGCAGTTTTCACCACCGGACAAGGTGCTTCTGCTGTTGGTTTAACTGCCTATGTGCAGAGAAGTCCTGTCACTAAGGAATGGACATTAGAAGCTGGGGCTTTAGTTCTTGCTGATAAAGGAGTTTGCATTATTGATGAATTTGATAAGGTGCTTTTATGTAGAATTTATGTTTTTAAAAAAAAAAAAAAACAATTTAGTCCCTAAAAGGATTAAAAAATAGAAAAAAAATTAGAACTTTTAAGTTTTCATAATGTAATAAAAAAATTTTTTTCATCAAATTTTGAATATATAATATAATTTGCAAAATTTTGGTTGGTCATATGTAAACTATTCAGTAGAAAATGTACAAGTATTTATAATTTTTATTTAGATTACACCATTTAGGAAATGAAAGAATTTATAGGGAGAAAAACACCATTTTGTAATTAAACAGTTAAATCTGATATTATTTGCACATTCATATTGTGTTTATAGTTTACCCATGTTGATGTTAAATTTACCTTAACCCAACTCTAAAGTCTTAAGAAAACAAACACTATCTGAAGAAGAGACGAGTTAAGTAAAAAAAAAAAAAAAAAAGAAAAAGTATTCTGATAGAATCTAGTTTATAATTTTTGTCATTCTTATTACAAATAAAAATGTTATTTTATTTCAAAAAGATTCTAATTTTTAAAATAGAATTTCATAGCTTTTTTCTAAACAACAATTATTGTTGCTTCTTAAATACCATAAGCATGAGGAACTTGCTATTAAATGTACAAAATTTTATAATTAAAAATATATCTATGTCACTACATAAATATTTATGAATTATCTATGATAGTGAAACCATATATGTATGCCTTGCAAAATTTGTTGTGAATATTATTGTGATTGTTTGAAATTTTAATGCATTTATACTTGGAACTTTTTATATCATTTCATTTACATTACTGTTTATAAATTTAGATTATCGAAAGACAATTATGTCGTCTGTAGGCAGCTTCAACAAATTTATATATAATTTTCTAGCTCTATCACTGTAATTCTACAATTTTATACAAACATTTATGCTCAGGTAAAAATAGGGATTAATGACTTTTAGTTATGCATTTCAACTGGGTTCATGGGTGCCACTCTTCAGTCCTGGGGACTGAAATCAGTCTTGAGAAAAAAAATCTGTGGACTCAATTTCATTAAATTTTCTTTTTATCCTTAAAAATGTAACAAATATTTTTTGTTAAAAAATAAATCAATTTTATATTTATTACGAAATGTACAAATGTTAGATTCGAAAGTCAAATTTAAGGTTCAAAATGTTGCGAAATGTTATTTTTTTTATATTTATTGCGAAATGTTCAAATAATATTGTCACTCCTGAATGAAATAATAGGATTGATTTAACTTCATTTGTTTCTGTAAACAAAATTTGTACTATTGTTTAATTTAAATTCTGATTTAATTTACTTTCCCCTGACCTTTTGAAATGCTAGCAAATGTTAGTTTTTTTTTTTAATAATTTATAGAGCTATTTAAAAAATAGCGGTGAAAAGAAAAATCGAGAAATGGTTTTGTAATTTCAGTAATTGTACTCGTTGAGTAGTGCAAAAAAGCTATACAAGGTGAGCTATTTTTGTTTTGTTTGCTATAGAGAAAGATATTAATTTTTTTAGAAAAATAAACAAATTATTAATTTAATATACGGGTCATTATCAATGAAAAGGTGAATTTAGCTATAAATTTCTGACAAATCTGGTAAACAACACTAGACTGTGTTAATTAGTTAAAAAATAAGTTTGGTTTTGAAATTTTTTTAGAGTGACATCCATGATAATATTCTTTTAATAAAATTCACAAATATTTTTCAATTTTATGTGTTAACAATAATAATAAAAGTAAATAGTATGCATAATATGTACAAATTAAAACAGACAACACATAGCTGATGTTTTCTATGATTTAAGTGTTATTAATAGACATTCAAGCATATTAGAATTGTGTATAAGTAATAAAAAAAATAAAACTTTTAATTAAAATACACTTATTTTCACTAATTTTGGGTGTTGATGTGTCTGTAAAATGATGTTGGAGGAATATAGAAAGTTTAGAAGGAACTGTTTTACTAAATAGAGGTTATCTAAGGGGCATTAGGAATATTTGAGTCACAAAATCAACTGCAGTTTTGAATATTAATATATATATTCTAAAGACTTGGGTTAACAGTTTAGATTGTTCTCATATTTCCATAATTTACCCAAGCAAAGTGTGTTGTTTTTGCTTTTGAACTGTTCATAAGTGTGTACTGGTATAAAAAAGAGTATATGTGATATACATTTTTTTCAGTTTTCCTTATTTACACCGTTAAGATCCCTATGCTATTAATACATTTATTATTTTGAATTCATATTTTTTAAGTAGGTATGGGTTTCCTGTTTTTTTTTTTTTTCCCTCAGTTTGTCTTAATATGTAATCGTTAAACAGTCAACACTAAATATAGTTTGAAGTACAACAGTTCATTTTCTTACACAGAAAACCAATTTTCTCACATTCAATCGAAATTAATGTGAAGGGGGAGAATTTTTTTCCTTCCAAATTCGCTTGTGCAGACCTCTCTTGATGGCAAGAAATTCATTGCACGTTTACCATAACATTTGGATGGCAACTGACTGTATGGCATTAAGTGTTAAATGCCTAATGTAAATCGAAGCCATTTTTAAATTTCTGTGAACCACAAATGTGTTTTTAAATTCTGTGATAATTGCCTGCTGACATGTGGAGTACATTGTTGATGATTTTGTGACAAAAGTATCTTGGGTGTTGTACATTTTTCCTTCTCAAGTTGTTAAAAAAAAAAAATTCAAATCTTTGGCAACTTTTCTAAAACTTTGAATCTTTATTTTTTAAAAATATTATATCTTATGAGTAATCAGAAAAGTTTCTTTCTAGTTGTTAAAACTAATTTGTCCTAATTTAAAGGGCGAGTCTACCCATTTTTTCAGTTTGTCAACTTTCAAGTGGTCAAACTTTTGTAAATATTAAAGAAAAAAGGCTTTTAATAGGTGTTTCGGAATCGCTATTTATCCCTCTTTAAAGCTGTGAAATCGATTTTAGAAAATATTAACAGTTAGTACGCTGTTACTGTATATTTTTATAGAACTGCTGACAAATCTCTCGTATGGGGCTAGTCTACCCATTCTCTAAAAAAAATGTTAACATTGTAAATAATCAAATTTTATTATTAAATTGTTATTTTAGTTACTATATAGGATATTTATGAAGTAAAATTCATAACTTTATTATATATTCCATTTTTTTATTCATAAAATAACACAAATTGAGTATTTGATCGATTATCACATTTTGATCACAGTTTTGTTTTTATAATTATTAACATTATAAAATAACATTTTTTTCTGATTATTGTTGATAAAAATAAATTAAAATTAATATAAATTTACAATTAAATAATTAATAAATAATAATAATTAAAGATTATTAACAAAATCGAAATTCAAACATTGGGAATCATGAAAAATCCTTTTCCCATTCTTTTGGGAGGTGTGATTTTTTTTACAATGTTCGAACCATCTGTAATAATAAATAATAATTTATTTAACTTGCATTAAATAAAAAAAGTTAATTTTGTAATATAAAAATTGAAAAAATAGGTAAAATAAACATATTTTATATTTACATTTATATTTAACCTATAAATTTTCTTATTAATGATAAATTTATCAATGCAGAATTAAAATAATATACTCAAATTCATTTAAAATGACTTAATTTTAATATAAACAAAGTTCTAAATTATATTATTATGCTTTATTAAAACTAAATACAAATGGGTAGACTCGCCCCGCGAATTCTGGCTTTTTGTTTACAACAGCAAAACTTACATTCTTTTTGTTTTCTTTTCATATAAAATAAATGTAATCTTAGTCTTAGATAAGTTTATCACTTAACCAAAGTGAAAATAGTAATAATAATATACTTACGGAGCACCAACTAAAAGTTTGCTGATTTTCAATACAAATCTCTCAAAAGACGTTTGTACAGGTCGGTTAAAAAGACACCAAATAAATAAAAACGGATCAAACTACTACAGCGCCATCTTCCTTAGAGTCTGAACTAAGTCCTCCGTCGGTAAAAAAATTTTTATTTGCAATTTAAAATAGTGAAAATTAAATAAAACTAAAATGGGTAGACTCGCCCCGGTTTACGGTAGTGCTAACTTTATTAAATTCTTAATTTTTTTTAATTTTTTATTAGCTTTTAAATTTTCAAATTTATTACCAGATTAAAAAGTTACTTCTTTCATCAAATATGTCTTATATTTTCAAGTTAATTTATAAATATTTGGAAGACCAATACAACTTTATAAATTTAAATTTGTCAGAAAAGCTCAAGCCTTAACTTTACTGGCTGGAAATTATGTGCTCAAATTATGCATTATATTTTAACAGAGCAGTTTCGTTACTGTAGAACAGGCATCATAGACTACATCAGAAATGTAGTATTACACCTTTTGCTTACGATTTGATAACACCTGTTATTCTGACCCATGGATTGTACCAGCTGTATCAAAAAGTTAAAGTGATAAAAATTCTTTAATTTTATCTCTTTTTTTTTCAATTAAATTTTAAATAGCTTACTGGGAAAGCAAATCTAAACTAGATTCTCTGAAAGTAAATTTATATTTCATATGCATTTTAAGAATTTGTTTCTCAATAGCATTTCAGTTGATTAAATAGTTCCTAATTGACTATTGATGATTCCTTTCAGATGAATGATGCTGACCGTACCAGTATTCATGAAGCTATGGAACAACAAAGTATATCCATTTCAAAAGCTGGTATTGTAACTTCTTTGCAAGCTCGATGTGCTGTAATTGCTGCTGCAAATCCTATTGGAGGACGTTATGACCCTTCCCTAACCTTTTCTGAAAATGTAAATAGAATTTCGCATGTATGATTTTAAAGATTTTTTAAAAAAAATTTCATTGTATTACCCTGTTACGTTTTTTGTTACAGGTTGATCTGACTGAGCCTATTTTATCTCGATTTGATATCTTGTGCATTGTTAGAGACCAAGTTGATCCACTTGAAGTAATTTTTATTTATAATAGTTAGAAAAATTTATCACGTAACAATTAAAAAAATGATTAGAGTTTTGTGTTAAGATATTGAGTTTTCTTTCTTTCTCTTTTTTTTAAACATCATTTTGCTGTGTATTCTTCAAATATTATAGCGATCCTCATTATTTCATCAAGGTATGCAAATATATATACAAATTCATAACATTTATAAATGTTACGAATTTGTATATATGTTTGCATGTCTGTATAAATACAAATTTAGCCCCAAAAGCTTGCGTTTTACGGAAGTTCACAATATTTTAAAATTGTGAAGCTTTAGCACAGTTATTAATGTATTTTACATTATTTTGTGTGCATATGAGAACAAACAAAATTTTTTCAAATAGTAATTTTTATTGTTCAGATTAATATATAAAACTATTGTTTTTAATGTTAATTACTATGTTTAATGAGAGTGAGTAAAGAAAGAATTTTTTTTTGCAAGTTAAAAAAAACTTTGTTCTGTTTAAGTAACAATTTTATAATTAAATTATAATGCAGCTAGCAGTTTTATAATTCAAATTTTTTTTAAAGTTTTATTAGAAAAATAAATTTCTATAAATTTTAAACCTCTTGAATTTAGTTCTCACTGTAATTACTATGTAACTAAAATCTTTTGTTCAGTCACATAAATTAAAGTTTGAGTTTACATTTTTTAAAGGCTAATATTTGTTTTTACTTTAAACTCTGCATATCTTGAGCTTTCTAATTAAAATTTCAAAATATATGTACAGTGTTCAAAACATTTTGTTATAATATTTTTTTGTTGTTGATTATATTCAAATATTTTTTTAGGATCGTCGATTAGCTAAGTTTGTGATTCAAAGTCATGTTAATCATCATCCAGAAAACGAAAGCTCTGCAAAAAGTAGTTTGCCTGAAATGGTAATTGCTTTGAATTGTATAAATTATTATTTTGTATATAAATTTTCTTAGTTGTATGTTTTCATTAAAATAGGCTTTTATTTGTTCATACATGTACTGGTTACATTTTAAATGGTTTTTTACTTACAAGGCTTAAATTTTATTTAATATGAATCAATGCATACTATTTTAAATGTCAAATTATCTACCAATTTATTTATATTTTATAATAATTATTGTCTTATTGTGTAAATGTGAAATTTCTTAAATTTTATATATGCTCATTATTACAGGAAGATCCATTAATGGCTGGTATTGAAAAAATTCCTCAAGATCTGTTAAGAAAATACATTATTTATGCTCGAGAAAAAGTTAATCCTAAACTCCATCAAATGGATCAAGATAAAGTTGCAAAATTATATAGTGAATTAAGACGAGAAAGCATGGTAAGTTTTATACAAATACAGGACTCCCAAATAGTCTTTTTCCCCCACCCAAATCCGTATTTTATAGTGAAGTCCTTTTATTATTGTTTTGGTCCTCTTAGATCTCTTTTGAAAAAGAGAGAAATCCTAGCTGTAAAATTGTGGGTACTTTTTAAGGAAAGTTTAACAACCTTTTTCCTAAAAGGATAAAATTGGTGCAAAAGTTGATTTCCCTGATTCTGATGTAATTTTTTCTGTTACATATAATATACCTTTCTTTTTTAATCAGTTTTACTTGCAAGTCTTAAATATGTGCTCAATTATTGGGTCATTAAGTATGAAAGCCTTAAGTTTGATACCAGATGTCTCCGATATTTCACTTTGATATTCCTTTATATATATATATATATTTTTTTTTTGCATTGAGAAAGTACACCATCTGGCTTTCAGATGCACTTTTTTGTTTTTAATAGTCTATCCTATTATCGTTTGGGGGTGAAATATTGTAAGCAATGGATATGGCAAAAATGCGAGTTATTTTCGAAAATGAGTTCTGTCAAGGAACTAATGCAGCACAAACAAGCTGAAAAGTTATCAAAGTGTTTGGCAAGGATGTAGCTAACGAACTTACAGTACATTTTTTGGTTCATAAAATTCTGATCTGGAGATTTTGATCTTCAAAATGAACCATGCGGGTGGCCTGGCAACCAACTGAAAGCTGTAGTGGAAGCAAATTCCATCTGAAACGACGCATGAACTAGCATCAAGGTTTGAAGTTACCATCCCAACAAAACTAAGTCACATGAAAGCAATTGGAAAAGTAAAGAAGCTGGATAAGTGGGTTCCGCATGAGTTAAGCGAGCGTCATCAACGGAACCACTTCGAGGTTTGCTGTTCTTTGGTATCAAGACTAAAAGGCGGTCCATTTTTACACCGGATAGTCGTGTGCGATGAAAAGTTGATACTTTTTGATAATTGCAAGCGTTTGGCACAATGGTTGGACAAAGATGAAGTGCCAAAATACACCTAAATGTCGAGTATACACCAAAAAAAACTAATGGTATCTGTTTGGTGGTTCAGAGTTTTATGAGACCTGGGTAATCGATAACGGAATAGTTAGAAGAAATGATGAGGCAGATGTAAATTAAGCAGCCGAGATTGGTCAACAGGGACAGGCCAATCCTCCTGCAGGACAACGCTCGACCACACATTGCAAGATCGACGTTAGTTAAACTACATGAACTGGGCCTAGAAACCTTTTGTCACCCACCTTACTTGCCAGATCTCGTGCCAACTGATTATCATTTTTTCCAAGCTTTGGAAAATTTTTTGCAAGGAAAAATATTTAATTCCCAACATGCGGTGGAAAATGTATTTCTGGATTTCATCCCCAGTTCCTCTCCAGATTTTTTCGCTAGCAGTATTAATACTAAGTTATCGTTAAAATGGCCATGTTGTATTGATAGTTTAGGTGCATATTTTTAATTATATTATTTCTTGCCCGAGATATAATAAGCCAAACTTTTGATCTCAAATCAGACGTTTCATACTTAATGAACCGATATATAAGTTTTGAGAACTTACGCATGGATTGGTATCATTTAATTTTACTTCAGTGAATCTTTTTAATTTTGTAAAATTTTAGACTTTAGTAAATAAAGAAATTTAATGTAAAATTTCTATTTTGTTAGTATGATCCTGTATCTTAATGTTATCTGTTTAGCTGATTTTTTATTATTTTATTGAAGAAAACTATTGTAGGTTCTTAAGAAAACTAAGAAATTTTTTTAAAATCTAAATGATTATAAGACCTCTTTTTAGCTGTAAATACATCACTTATTTAATTCTTTTCATTCTATACATAGTTCACATAGGTTCCAATTTAAGGTGTAGATTCTCCCAATATTTAAAGTGGTAGCAGAATGGTATTAGAGATGAAGAATAATTCTTTTTTTTTATTTTGTCAGTACCTTAAACTATTTCTGATAGACTGTCAAGCCATGTATATTTATTTAAATTGTTTTTGTGTAGTGCTGATATAATAATGGTAAAGCATTAAATTGACTACCACTTCAAATAATAATAAAAAAAAGATCTCTCTAAAATGGTAGAATCCATTAAATATGTATATATGCATATATTTGTTTTAATATTTGAACTGTACTTTTAATGTAGAAAAATTCTTTTAAGTTACATTCTTCAAAAAGAAATTAACAAATTGTGCTAATAATGTACAAACAACATTAAAGTTTATTTGTGATATTAATAAGCTGTATTGAAAGTTTGTTTGGTAAAGCAGCTAAAAGTGAACTTGAAAATTTAAGAAATAAGACTTATCTAGATTTTACATTTAAAATAATGAGTTTAAAAAATTTCTAAAATGGCATATGTTATCTAACACTAAATATACCTCATATTGAAATTCTATGCAGATATTTTAAGATCTGAGACTAAGTGCTGTGCACAATGTTAATAAAAATAATGATGTAAAGTAATTTTGCTTCTATGCTATATTGAAAAGTTTAATTCAAAAATGTTCCTTTTCTATGCTATTTTGTTTCTTTGATATTTATTAAAATTATCCTGATACAAATTTTCTTTCCCAAGAGTTTTCTTCTGTTTTTTGATGAGAATATATTTTTTATCCTCAATCAAGCTTTCCTTCTCATTAAAACTGTGAATTTAATCAATCGCAAAACTTAATTTAGTTTTGATCATAAACAGATGTAACATGAATAAATAAGAACATTGGATAATTAAAGGAGAAAAAAAACTTCATTATGAAATTCTTTTTCATAATGAAACCTATGTTAGCAAGTTAACACTTTCAATTAGTTAATACAAGTTCTTTACTTGTATTAATTGTATAAAAGAAATTAAAAACTGATGAGAACATTTGTTTGTTTTAGTTTTACCAAATCATTTCTAAAGAGTTCAACTGTCATTTATGGTTTCTTTGAGTTGGTATAATTTTTTGGTTGTTACAACTTTATTAAGCATATAGATTCTTTATTATTATTATTTTTTGCAAATTTTAATTTTTCTTTGAATCATGATATTTTCGAGTTTCTTTGAGTTTTATTAGAGAAATTTTACGTTTCCTGCTGTAGGTTTTCAATCAAGGTTTGTAGACATTTCAATACTACTATCTTTTAAAATGGCTAGCTAATTGTGCAAAAAGCACACATAATATCACATTAATATACTATAGTTTACATTCTATGTAGAAAAACCTTTGTCTAAACACAGGATGAGTTGGTGCAAAGTTTGATTTTTCTTCCATAGGATGGCTATTATTATTTTTACTGTTACTGTGAATAAACTATTTTATATATCAAGATAAAAAAAGACTTCAAGCTTGAATTTATTTAATGTGTTTTCAATATTTTCTTCAATTCAGGCTACTGGTAGTGTACCTGTTACTGTTCGACATATTGAGTCTATGATTAGAATGGCTGAAGCTAATGCACGTATGCATTTGAGAGATTTTGTCCATGAAGATGATGTAAATATGGCTATAAGGGTCATGCTGGAAAGTTTTGTTGACACACAAAAATTCAGTGTGATGAAATCAATGAAGAAGGTAAGCTTCATGAAGAAAGCAAAATTTCTTTTGCATTTTTTAAAAACTTTTATAAGATTAACTAGATAACTTTCATGTTTAAACTAGACTAACTTTTATGCTAATTTCCACTGATTATATAAAATAAAAATGATAAAAATTGGGGGGGGGGGGATATTTCTCTCTATTTTAAAATGGAATTATAACATACTTGACAATCCTGTGAATTTCAATTTAAATTTCAATTCTTTCGACAAATATAATCCACACTCACTTGTCACATATTTTTCACTGAAAATATTCTTAAAAATTAGTTTTAAAATAATATTTAAAAATCTATATTTTATTATAATTTTTATTAATTTATATACATGTTATCAATTGTTTTTTACTTATATAATTTTTTGATATAACCTTTTTCGAACTAAAAACTTTCTAGATTGATTTATTTTTTGCATAAGCAATTCTCTCCCTTACAATTTTTAAATATTATCATACAATGAGAAAATTATGTAGTCCCAATTTTTTTTATTCCTCTACTTTATGAATGAATTATTTGACTAAAAATTGCTTTAGATGCCTCACTATTTTACAAATCTTAGTTTAAATACTTTTAAATAAATTATTTCAAAAATGTGTATTATCATAAAAGGATTTTTAATTTATACTGTCAAGATGTGCTGGAGAATAAAAACATTTTCTTGATTTATGTCCTTGTTGTATTTGTAATATTTACTTACAGTTAGTTTTTAATTTTAGATCAAACTAAATTTGTAATGTTTAGTTCATATAATATTATATTTTTCAAATGAATTATTTAGGTATTATACTCAAGCTTTTGAGGAGTGTTAAGAGTGTTTTGTACATTAATCAATCTATTTTATTTTGTGCCTCAGTATTTCATCTTCGTGATCCATTATAACTTGGTGAACAATAGTAAAGTTGAACATACATATTATAAATCCTTAAAATATTTCAAGGAAAACTTAGCTTTGTGTTTCTTGGAACCTTTTACTAGTATTTATCCTAATAGAAAAAGGTACTGCTTTTTAAAAATTAAATTTTTTTTTTTGAACATAGTTAGTCAAAATGTTCGTAAAAATTGAGCTATAAAAGTACAAAACCATCTGAGAGAGAATTCTAAGTTTAGTTTTGTGGATTTTCCTAGAAATATTGTTTCTTATTGTTTTATTGTTCTGCTTTCTAAAATAAATCTGGTAATAAAGTAAGCTTATTTACAGTTGAACCCTGCTATAGTGAACTGTCTGCAGATCCAGCAATAAGTCCACTATAAACGGTAGTTCACTATATCCAAAATTCTTTTACTTATTAAATTTAAGCATATGGACAATAGTATTGTAGAAAATAGTTGAAGTTTTATTTATTTATTTAAATTGAAATAAATTATTATTACATAATAAAGCTCTAAAATTATTTTATAATTTATCAGAGTGTTAATTGTGTTACTTTTAGACCCATGAATAGTATTTAAACAAAATTATTGTTAATTAATAAATTTGTTGTGCCAAAAATTGTGTTACTTTTAGACCCATGAATAGTATTTAAACAAAATTATTGTTAATTAATAAATTTGTTGTGCCAAAATAGTGTTTTAATTTTTTTCCAGATACATTGTTTAAATTTTATGTGCTTTCTTTCGATTGTGTGGTCTCGTGTCTGATTTTAGTTGAGGTCTAACACCTTTACATACTAGACTTTATGGCCAATATGTGTTAATTAAAAACTGCATTATTAAAATTATTTTTTTAATATTCCTTTTTATTCTTTAGTGATTTTGTTTCAAGTTGGTGTAATAAATGAATGCATATTTTTGTTAGTTCTAATATAATGTGTTTATTGTAGACATTCTCACGGTACTTAACGTACAAGCGTGATAACAATGAATTGCTGCTCTACATACTGAAACAGTTGATGCAAGAACAATTTGCTTACATGCGAAGTCGTTTCACAACAGATATTGAAACAGTAGAAATTCCTGAAAAAGAACTTCAAGATAAGGTAATATGTTTTGTTTTTTCATTTTAATTAAAGAAAATATAGCCAATAAAAATGTGTTGATTAATAGTTTTATGTTGGAAGATTTGCTAGGAACACAATCTATGAATTGTTGTGAGTAAAGTGTGAAGAACTTTATTTTTGAGTTAGATCACTGTTTAAACAAGTCACCTTTAGCTTTTTACTTTAAACAGATGTCTCAGCGTTATTTGCACTGTCATCGATCAAATACCAACATTGTTTTAAAATTAATTATCTACAGTAATTGGCGAATTTCTGTTTAAACTAGCATGAAATTTTTCTGCTAAATTGTGGACATCGGCAAATTTCCAGCTTGTTAATTTACGAACTTACAAAATCATTGAGCATCAAAATTTTTATAATTGAGTTTCGCAAATGTAACATTTAGAAACTTTTGAAAAATCCTGTCAATGTTTATTCCCTTCTTACCAGTAACTTCCTTTTCTTTTCTGTCCGAGTTTCCATTCACACCCTATTGACAGTTTTTTATGCAGATTTGTAAAAAAGAAATACAACTTCGATAACACAACTCAAATTCTGATATAACTGGTTTCATCTAGAATTACTCAATAGATGTGACAAAAACAAATGAATGAAATTGATCAAAACTATTGTGAACATTTGAAAGATTGTTTGCTTCAAAACTTCTAACCGACATTAGATAGTATAGTGCTATCTACTTTTAAGGACGTTGTAACTGTGGGTTTTACTCCACACTGCAGAGTTAAGCATTGAAATAAAGACTAAACTGATTTGAACAATCACTTATTTAACTTTTGAATGGAATTAAACTAGAACCATTTTTGTAAACCTAAACAAACTTGTGTAGTAAATTACGCATATTCGAGGTCATTTATCAGAGCTTCTGCCTGATATTCTCTGGAAGAAAGATAAAATTACCATTTTTAATTATTCTTGAGACTTAAACAATATGTGTTGGTCTGACATAGAATCTTCCATTGTCTTATCTCTTCACATTAGATGGATCTTTTTGATGAATCTAGAATTTCTTCTCTGTAAAAGTTTATAACTTGAAAATTAATTCCGTAAAGTAACTAACTTTGATTTTCAATAAAACATTTATTAAGTGGATGCTGTATGTTTGTTCCCTCTTTTATTTAGCGGAGATAAAATAAATTCAAGTGAACATAATCGCAATACTTTAAATATCAAATCATGATACTAGGACAAGGAAATTTTTAATCACTTTTTGACATTGTTGTTACTACTGGTTAACACATGGTTTCTGAAGTTCCAATATTTTTACGACAGACAAAATTCAATTGATTCCCTTTTAATTCCACATGGTGTTTTGATCGTTTTCCAGTAGTTATTGTTATTGGTTTTCCAATTATTTTTTAAAATTTGAATATCTTTTTTGAGTAGGTATTGATTTTTTGACAAAACAATTATATTGTTTTTTAGATTGAAATTTTAACTGTTACTGCTAATACCCGCATTGTTTTTAAAATCATATTATTTATTACAAGGAATTTGAATAGACACTTTTTAAGATTTCCGCTTTGTGTAAATTAACTGTAAATACACATACTTTTTCCATTAATCTTTTTTTTCTATAGTTATTATTGCCATTGAAAAAGTTTTTTTCATTTGAAAACTAAATTATCATATATAACGTTTCTTGAAAAACTTTCAATTAATTTCTTGCCTCAGTAATCACATGTATGATCATATATAATGACATTAGAACTGACAATTTATTAAGGGTATAAGGGTGTATAATACTATGTCTAAAAGTAAAGAGAATTCCAAGTATAAAATAACCAGAAAGAAAGGACAAAGGTTTAAAATATTATTTTAGTGCAATTAAATGAAAATGTAATTTTCTTACTAATGAACTCTAATTTCAATAAAATTGTTAAATTATTTAGAAAATGTATGAAAATAATATAAGTTTGATAAAGCATAATAAATTAATGTACTTTTTATAACAGTTCACTTTTTCTTTCCATTTAGGCTCGACAAATTAACATTCACAACTTAACACCATTCTACAAAAGTGAATTATTTTCCTCTCATAACTTTGTGCATAACAAGGAGCGAAAAGCAATCATTCAAAGGATTATAAGACAAGTGTAAATTAATGTGTGTTGACTATTTTGTGTTAAATGTTTTTTTGTATAATAAAATGGTTTGAATTTTTTCTTGCTTCTTGTTTAATAAAAAAAAAGAAAGACTTTAAAAATTACTCTTCTATGTGCGGTTAAAACTATGTGCGGTTAAACTTAATTGTACGGTTAAAACTAAGCATTTTAAAACAAAATTTTCCAGCTTTAAATATTTGATTACCAATGGTAAATGGAAATTTTATACCCAGATTCTATTTTTCAAGACATATTTATCTCATTCATGCTTAATATGTAAAAAGAAAAAAATTAAAAACTTATATAAATGCATTCAAAATAAAAAAGGATTGTAATCACTGTTCTGAAAATTTCCACCACTAAGTGTGCCAAATTAATTTATTTGTTTTTCAACATTCCCACATTTCTGGAGCTTTTTATAATAACATAAATTTCATGTATGTTTATCAGGATTAATATTTATGACTACTGTTAATTTGTTCTTAAAGATATTTGTTAAAAAGTCATATTAATATACAACACCCAATAAGCTACCGGTAAAGCTTGGAGCAAATATAATTGAATCACTATGTATAGAACGTCTGCGTTAGTCCTGCTTATTACTTTTTAAAAAAATTTCTGCTTTTCCTTACAGTGCGAAAATTTCTAGAGTTCAACTTTTTATGTTTGAGGACACTACAGCAATACCCAATATACTGTAGGTAGAGAAATCTAGTAGCAGGAAAAGGGTAACAGTTAATTTTAACAAAAAGTTTCTGAGCTTCTTTTTAGAAAAAGGTTTTGTTAATTTGAAATTAAATATAACTCTGGGACTAGATGAAGCTACTTTAACAAATATATTAATGAGGGAGTACAAAGTTTGAAAATGTACTTAGTATAAGTACTTACTTCTTATGGATGATGCAGAGATATCCACCATGTTAGTATATTCACATGTTTTTGTATCAGATATCATCAAGATATTAGTTACACTATTTTAATCTGAACCTAGGGTGGTTAATCCATGGGTACAGAATAACACATGAAATTCTTATTATTGAATATACTGAACGTTACATCAGATCTTCCACACATCTAGCAAGCTGATATTTGAAATAGCTTTACATGGGCAAAGTACATTTAATTCCAGTCACACAAGATAATCTTAGAGCAAACTCTCTCTTATTAAGAGACTCTCAACCATTTTTTAGCTATCATATAGCTAATATGAACACCATCTTCAGGCATTTTTTTTGTGCAGAAAACCTGATTGCTGGCAACTTAGTATCGCTCTTGATTCTTCAATTTTGTCACTTTGAAAATGTATGATGTTGTACTCTTTCATACCTTCACACTCTCATTGCAACAAATAGGGCAAAAATTCTTATTCTAAATTTTCATTTTTGTTGAAAATAGCCCTTTTTTTAAGATTATAACTCACTATTGCATGCCATTAGACAGGGAAAAAAACCCACTTAAGTTAATAATAAAACACTTCTCAAAAGCTATTGTAGTCAAGTTCTTGCTTTATTTACGTTAGTTATCTTCAAAATAGCTGGCATAAAAGCATTCTTGAAAAAAACCATTAAAAAATAAGTCGAAGCAAAACTTTATTTAATTGAAAGACTTATCTGCCAATCTTTATTTTTATAAAATTTAAAAGTCTTGAATTTCAAATTATTTGGATGGGGTAAAGATGAATATTTGAGCTCAGTAGATGAAGTAGAATCCATTGTTGAACGGGATTTGTATAACAATACTTTCTAATGTTTATGAATCCAACACCAATGATCTGGAATCTTTAAATTTGTAGCTTTATGGGTGTATTTTAAGTTTTCTTGTGTTATAATTTTTGAAATACTCTTAAA
The DNA here is from genome assembly GCA_949128135.1 of Parasteatoda lunata. Classification (NCBI taxonomy): domain Eukaryota; kingdom Metazoa; phylum Arthropoda; class Arachnida; order Araneae; family Theridiidae; genus Parasteatoda; species Parasteatoda lunata. The sequence continues at coordinate 69,274,038 of OX421971.1, forward strand.
TAAATTATCTTAGCTTTTCTTATTTTAAATTTTTTTTTCTGAATGTAATCTTGCATACAACATAATAGAAATTATTTTTGGAAGGGGTAATTTGTAAAGGTAAACTGATAGTTATTCATATCTATCTGATCGTTTATAATTTCATGATTAACAAATGTCTGGGTTTATTACCGGTGTATACAAGTAGACCCCTTGTTTTTTGTAAATTTTGCGATTTAAAAAGTAGACTTATATAAACCTTGGAAAACTAGTCCCCATTCTCTTGTTGCAAAAATCGTTGTCACATGACTCAGGGACGATATTCCCTCAAGTAAACCCTATCCCCAGTCTCTTATGGAGTTAGATTGCTTGCTGAGCTGTGTTTTGATCTATAAAATTCATAAAAAGATAGTCTTTTACATTTCACAAATAAGATTTTCTTCTTTCATATTTATTTAGACATTTATTTGCAATTTATACGTTGGCACAAAAAGTTATCGAATGAATTTAATTGGTTTTTAACTTGTAAAATAGCTACTTTTTTTTATATATTTATATAAATTGATAGATTATAATGTAGCTAACATATATAGGCATTTTCGTTACAATTAAATGTTGTACTGATATAAAATTTTGGATATTTTTACTGCTTTTTTGATGAAGCATGTGCATAGGATTTGGCGCATTACTTTCTTGCCAATATTTTGTAAACAAATCATTTTTTCTTTTCGCTCTGTAATTTATATTGATGCTTTGAAATTAATTTGCTTTTAATAATTTCAAGTGAATTTAATTCAATATTTTAATTTGTACTTTAATAGAATGAATAAATTTAATCGTTAAATAAAATAATATTTATTTGGGAAATTTTATATTTTACTACTGTACATTTATTATTCAGAAAAATATTAACAGACTAAAACTAAATTTACACAACCATGTTTCCTTAAAAATATGTTGTCAAAGGTGTGGCTATTTATTATTATATTTTCACTTTTGAACATAAAAAGGAAATATTTTTATATTAACTGTTAATTAAGTCTAGAACTGTCGATATGTCAAACAACAGGTACATACTATATTCTTATATGAAATTTTGTAATACTAATTTAAATAAAGGGACACATAACAAACTAAAATGCGTAGTTTAAATAATTTCATTATTTTACGGTTAACTCACTAAAATTTTAATAGTATGCCTTGGTTAAAAAATTTATTGCGTAGCAGGCAAACTAGGACCTCAAATTGTAGAGCATGTATCAATATTAACATTTGTTTTACAAATAAAACAAAATATTTGTTTTTATCTGGAAAATAATCAGATAAATATCAGTATAATAATAAATAAATATCAAAGAATAACACTAAAACCATAAAGAAGTTAAGCAAAAGATGGATATACATATATTTTATATATGTATATATATTTAAATAAAATATATTAAAATAATTAACCCGTGACCAACAGCCATAATAGTGACAAAATATTCCTGTATGATGCTACCACCAGCTATGAATTTTTCCCCCTACTGGTAAGGTGACCCCTTACCAGTTCATCTTTGAACAAGTTTTCAGAGCCCAAACAATAGACTGCCTAATATCTCCTCTAAGGTATAAACAATAATTGTTTACTTGCTGGATATTTCGACTGGCTTTTTTAAACAGTCGTTTTGTGTCGAATGATAAAATACGGTAAGCCCCTTGTCAATACTATTAATATAACTTTTTTCAGATTTTTTTTTTCTTTCACTGATAGGAAAAGCTATAAATATGTGTTCACCTAACTTTCTCAATAGTTGTAGCATTTCAATTAGAATAGTTTACGAGGTTATTGCTTGTCTCAATAATGCTTAATATTAATGTAGGCACCCATCATTGAAAAGTTCTATGACAAATTATATTTGAAGAAGCAGTACAAAAATAAATTACACAATTGGTAAGTTCAAAACAGTTTTAATTACATAAACATGAAGTTATAAGTAGACTAGAAAATTAGTTTCATTTATGACTATTCAATAGGGTGGTCCTTATTCTTCAAATTTTGTTATTAGGCATAAACAAATAGTATTTATAGGTATTTATAGTATTTATAGTATTTAACTCATTGCTATTTTGTTTTAAGAATGAGACATAACTATATTGGTTCTTTGAAATTTTTTTAACTAAAAATAGTAATTAGCTACATTTTGCTAGCAAGCAGAGCTGTACTTATTCTTTTAACCTTGGTTTAAAAGATAGGTAAAAGGTAACTTTTTATCACTTCCTCCAGTTGTATACAGTATAAATAGTAATTAAAATTGCTATGTTTTTGCAAATCGCAATGGAAGAACAATGATGCAATTGCATATCGTTGAGCACTATTTACTTCATTGCACAGACATATTTTCTACTTCAAATAGCTTCTTCTTAAAATATCTATTGTCTTTGAACTTCTACTTTCTTTAAACAAAAAAGAGTTTAATAAATTGATTTTTGTTTTGAACAGTTAATTTTGAGGTATTAAATAATAATATCTAATTCGGTTTGAATTTTAATTAATAGATGTCGGAGCAATAAAGAAGCAATGTTTTTGAACTTATTGTGCATTTAGTAGGATTAGAACCACCCTGCTTTTATGAATTGTATCACCATTTGTAGACTAAATAAATAGTTGTAGGGTTCAACAATAATTCATTAAAAATATGTCATAACAGTTGAAAATACTATTATACTGCATATCATTAAGGATAAAAACTTAATAGAGTATGTGTGAAAATGTCCGTTTTAACCTGTTCTGATGATTGTTTGAAAAGATAGTGAACTTGAAAGCACGATTTTTAAGTAGTGTTTAAACCAATTTTTATGTTTTCAAAAAACTGATGAATTAGCAATGAAAATGACTTCATTGTTATGTAGCTTATTCATTTGTATCTTTTTATTACTCTATTTTTTTCTTCTTTTTGAGTCATGTTAATTTTTGCAATGGAATAGAGGTTATAAAAATTGATAAGAACTATGTGAATTAGATAATTGATTAACTCTACTTTACTTTCGTAACTATTAAAACTAGCTATGTTTTATACTTAATAACTGAACCAGATATTTGTTTAAAAGCATTAAAAAAAGTTAACATTTGGGCATAAGTTCTAGCCACAAAAGGTCCAAGCTTTCAGACTAAGCCCGCCTTATCTCTACCATATATATTTGCATTAGTACAAATTAATATTTAGTATTTGAAACGCATTTAAATATTAATAACAGACACACACTGTCTATATAGCACAACATTTCATTTTCAGTCATAGTAAACAAAATGCATCTATTAAACTGAAATATGTAGTAAAAATATTATTCTTGAGCTACCTTTAAACACTGTCATAGAATGAATTTATTCTATGATAAAGAGAGAAATATTAGGATGAAACTGAAGTGAATAACAAGAAAGAAATTTGCATACATTTTTTCAATTCTATTTTAAGAACCACCCTACTTACTATTAGCTAAGTGTTAACAAGTTAACACAAATTATTTTTAATCCAACAATTTTAAGTAAAATATTATTCTGTTATAATTCATATGTTAACTAATTCATTTTTATCAACAAATGATGTTTATCATAGAAGAATATTCAACACTATTTTACAATTGCATCAAAAATTAACCAAATTAAAAACAAATTGTTTAAGATTAACAAGCAAACATTATCAGTAGTGTATGAAATTCCATAATCAAAATAGGTGTTGATGTTTTAAAATATTTTTCTTCTTGCAAATGATTACATAATTCAGGGCTGGCCAACTCAGAGTGGGCTAATGCTATCTTTGAGCATACTACATCAGATCTTTGAGATAACTACTATTCTTTACTCTGCCAACATCAACTCATTTACATGGCAGTACAGTACAAGAACCATTTAAAAATAAATAAACTGCATTACTCAACCTTCTGAAGGAACATTTCAATCATTTATGAATTTTTTCACATAAATTTACTCTAAGTCTAAACAAATAATAAAAACTTACTTTTCAAATCAACAAAATCTTTAATTTTTAAGAATATGAGATAGTCCTGCGCATATTTTAATAGATCAGTAGAGAGCAAGAGTTTATATATATACACCCATTGTTAAATAACCGACCCAATTCTGAATTTAGAACTATCAATGTTTAACTCCATAGCCTTGCAATCTTGAACCAAGAAGACTGGATAAAGTATTAGGGCAAACTAGCCTTTGTTCAGGACTTCTTGATGGAACTAACCTGTGTTTAGAGGAGAGTAAAACTACGAAAACCTTCCATGGTTAGCTCGACAGCAAGGGGAATCTAACCTATGATTCATCTACCACTGAGTATATTTTATGTAGCACTGTGAGCTAGGAGCAGAATTCATATCATCCCGCTACTGCTGGGTATTTAGACCTAGGTCACCTCAACGGGGTATAACATTCTCTTCCTCGAGTCACACGGTTCAAAATTAAGTTTAAATTTAAGGGTGTAAAATGATATTTCTCTGCAATACACCTTAAAAAAAATACAAGACATATTTTTTGGCTTACTGGGAAAAGGCCCTAAAATGTATTTCGAAATGCAGATGGAGCAAAATAGTTTGAAAGAAGACATTTTTTTTCTTCTAACCTCTTGAATAAAGTTAATAAGCAAACACAAAATTGTAATACTTATCGAATATTACTGTTTCTTCTTAAATGCAAATATAGATAGGAAAAAATATATATAATGCACATCATACCCAAAAATTGTCCACTTGTTGGCCATCCCTGATATAATTGATACATTCAGTTCACTTAAGGGAAAAGCTTTAAGTAAAATGTCTGATCTGAAATACATCATCTACAGTAACAAATTTGTATGTCATACAATATATACAAATCTCAAATGCTCATATATTCTTATAAAGTCACTATAAATATTTAACATTTTAACTAAAAATGAAATTCAGAACATGAAGAATATTTATAAATGTGCAGTTACACTCTGAGAGTAAGCCACTTCATATAAATTATTAAGTAACAATTCTCAAGATCAAGAAAAAAGCACAGTTAAAAAATGCAACATAATATGATAAAATGCATAGATAGCTATTTGTTAAAACAATAACGTTTGCAAATTTTGAAGAAATAAACATAGTAGAAAATAAAGTTTGCAAGAATATCTAATATATATATATATACTCTTAAGTCTGATAGTACAAATGAGTAGTTAGACAGTGATTTTATATATATATATTTAATTGTACATTAATATAAAAAAATTACTTTAAGTCTCTAAAACTGGGCAAACAAAATAAATTAGCAATGTTTGGCAAATAAAACAAGTATTTACAGGTGAAAATGAAAGAGCCCTGTACAAGAAAGATTTTAGATTCTCACGATGGTGCGCTTATTTTTTGAGCAGTTTTTTCATATAGAAAGAAAATGGCACTCACATGAAATACTTTAAATGATTAGGTACAAATGACATTTAAATTATCACAAAGTAAATCAAGATGTATCAGGCATAGAAAAATATATTACAACCCATTATTACAAAACACATGACAAGACAAAAGTCATAACTAAACAGAATACGATTCGTTGTTTTTGATGCATTGCACTGTAGTTTTTAACTTTCAAAAAATAAGAGTGACAGTGAAAAAGGCATTGCGTTTAATGTAAACATTTTATTAAATAGTAAAATTATCTTTTGTATTTAATCTAAATTGTACTTGGTAAATATTACCAGCAAGCACAGGAATTGTAGCTAGAAAGGAGAAAATTTCAGGATAAAAAAATTAATTTTTGAAAAAAGTTATTTATAATGTTAATAAATTTAATGATGAATAAAATTTTTTTCAATAATAAATAAAATATATGTTTCAAAAGGCAAGTTAATTATTAAGGAATTAAATTGATTTTCATCACTAAAATAATTTGTTAGATTCTCACAACAATATTTTATTGCAATTATTTCATTACATAGCAATCTAAATAAGCATTATTAAATTTTTAAAGGCATATTTAAAACAAGTCCGTATAGATCCTAAAGGCAGTGATGTTACTGAGTTTTAAAGTGTTTTTAGCACAATTGTTACAACTCTGTAATTTAATAACTCTTTATTGAGTTTAAAGAAAGCTTTAAATAAACAAGTATATTATAACATGATCTGTGAAGATATGTACTTTATGTATGTAGTTTTAAAGTGTTTTTAGCACAATTGTTACAACTCTGTAATTTAATAACTTTTTATTGAATTTAGAGAAAGCTTTAAATAAACAAGTATATTATAACATGATCTGTGAAGATATGTACTTTAATTTTATACTTAAAATTATTATAGTATTTGAATAATTACATACTACTACTATTATCACAAATAAATTTAAAAAAAAAAAAAAGCTGTTCAAAGCTAGTAAAAACGAGCATAAGTACTTTAATAAAAAAACTCTAACTAGAAATCCAAAAGAAAAAAAAAAAAAAAAATTTCCCAGGCAAAAACATAATGCTTAAGAAAAAAAAATTCTTAATTTTTTTTGAAAAAACCTCGAATTCTAATTTTAGTGTATTTTTTTGAACTATTTATAAATAAAATAATATTTGAAAAGTTATTTTGATTATCTATAAGAGGAAAATTAATTAAAAATATGAATTAAGTTTTAGCTTACCTTGATGATAATCAAAAGAAAGTACTTGTATATTTTACGAAATGATTTCTAGAATTTTTTTTATATACTTTTCAGTTCAAAAATTATACTGATGCAAAATATAAAAAGAACTCATTAGGGTGAAAATGGAAATGTTACCTAATAAGTTTGAAAATTTATAATTGGCAAGTCACTAAAATTATTGTATTTGATGGAATTTGATAGGCAATTTGTAACAAACAAAAATGTCTTAGAAAGATTTTAAAAGTTTATGTAATGTAATAAAATTTCCAAAAATGTTAGAAAGTTTTTGTTTCTTTTGGAGTATTAACAGCAAAAATTTTTGATTAATTTTTTATTTATAGGCAAAGAATTAGTACATTTTAAATTAGAGTATTTCATTTCTAATGCAAATACATAGATCAAATATTTAATACTTATTAATTGAGCTTCTTTATAGAAGCAAATTGATAATTCTATACAAAGTTAAAAATTAGTTGATTCTTTAAGCTACAGAGAGGGAAAGAGTATAAATTTTTGTTTTACTGTGCATTTATTATACTTATATTTTGGTAATTGTATACTACTTAGTTAGACAAATTTTTATTTTCCATATACGTATCACAACAATTGCTGACTTGAACTGATAAACCTTTCACAAAAAACGTTAAGTTTAAATTCCATATTGAAAACACAGACTTTAAACAAAGATATATAACACTGCACTATTAGGACAAAATAATTTTTTTTAACTGCATGGTGCTTCAATAAAATTTAAAATACACAAGAAAAATTTAACCTAAAACATATTTTAAAAGCAGGAATAAAAGGGTAATGAACTAGGATTAATGTATGATGATACACACAAAAACATTTAATTTTTACCCATTATTAAGCTCATCAAATAAACAATGTAGCCAAAACAAAATAACAATGCAATATATTTAATAGCATTTGCAATTATTTGAAATTAGATATATTAGCAATTTTTATACAGCTTAATAGAGAATTTATGAGTTTTATCTATTTTACAATCTCAACATGCATATATATTGGAATAAAATGCGCAAGACACTTAATTTACATTGTTTGGTTATACTTTTTTAAGTCCTTTATGCTACATATTGATCAATAGTTTGTTAATATTACACCTTATTTAATATAACAGGATTGTTTATAGAATTATTAATATTTTTAAATATTACTAAAATTAACGATTTTTTTTAATATGGAAAACAATTAAAGAACATACAATACAATTTTAATTTATAAGCATTCCTAATTAGATTAAAAACAAACATTTTAAATTCATTGACTTAATATGCCTCTAGATAGTTGCAAAATTGGCGAATCAATAAATCAACAAAGAAATTTAGCATTAATACATTTCTATTTTCTAAACATAACTGTGAGATGATATTTTGTCAAAATAATAATATTAATTAAATATTTTATAGTTTAAAAAAAATAACAAATAAAACATCCAACTCCCATGATCAATTTTAATGATACTAGTAAAAAGAAGAATCAAAGTATGTACAAAATATATATAATAAAAAATAAAAAAAAAGAGAAACAAAAAAGGAAAACTTGTGTAACATATTTTCACTAACTCTGTAATAATGCATAGATTGTTAAACTCAGCCCAGATAAATTTGATACTCATCTAGTTTGCAAAAGAAATTAGCTCTATAAACCAGCAAAACTGTTTGTAAACCTACTCAATTATTTAAAAGACAATTTTAAAATTTTATGTACAGAAATTACAAAATTTGCCAGGTCAGAACAGGTAAAACCAATTCTAATACCTTCTACTAAATAAATAAAAAAAAAATTATCAAGGAATATAATATCCTTAAATAAATTTTTAGAATCATTGAATAAAATGAAGTAAAACAGAGATATACATACACATTGGGGATCACAAATTAATATTTAAGATAGGATAAATAAAAATGCAATCAATAACTTTTGAAGAAGGTAGATGAATATTGAAGCCTGTTACAATATCAATTAAAACTTTAAGTCATTTCTAACAATTACCTTTCCAGTATGTGTTGCTTTTTTTTCTTGGGCAATTAAGCAGTTTTTTAAAAAAAAATCTAGAGAATATGGAATAGATTTACACACTATCTTTTTAGTGACTTTAAAGCTGCCTATAGTAGTACTAATCGGCAAATGCTTTAGGTGAATTAGAAATTACAGAATATATAATTAGGCTTATAAATATAACTTTAAGTCAAATTTTTGCTCTGTAATAGTACATGGAAACTTAACTGAATAATTTGAAATCGAAAATAGTGCATAGCAAGGTGATACCCTTGACTGTCTTTTTTTCAATCTGCCTTAAAATGGACCATCTGGGTTTCTAGTAATAATACTGGAGGAACTATTTAAATTCTTGGCTATGCTGATGATATTGTCATTATTGCTTTAACTAAAAATGCATTATAGAGATATATACTGTTATTGAAAAAACAACAGCAAAAATATGCAGAATTTTTAAAAAAATCGAAACAAAATATACATCTGTATGCAAGACCACAATTAATTTTAATTCTATCTTATAAATTGAATCTATCAATGACTTCAACTACTTTAAATCGAATGTGAACAGACATAACAATTTAGATAATGAGATAAAAGGAGGCATTGTTGCAGCTAATAGTTGTTTTAAAGGATTAAGAAATTTTCTACAATCAAAATTAGTTAAAAGGAAAACAAAAATTATATTATATAAAATTATTATTAGACTTTTGCTCATATATGGTTTAGAAGCCTCACTATGACAACTTACTATCTTTGATAGAAAAGTTATGAAAAGGATTTTGGGTACAGCAAATAACAATGGTACATGAAGGCACAGACACAATGAGCTGTACAGAGAGGAAAAAATTATTAATCCAAGTAAACCACATCAAATTTGCAGATCACATCCGCTAAATAGACCTACTCTCCCTAACAGCCTTAATCTCATTCTAAATCAGCTGGAACATGAATCAGAGGCAGACCCAGACTAAAGTAGGTTTACTATTTTATTGGCGAATTCGAGGCACTAAAAGTGAACAATTGGAACACCCTAGGCAGGGCAAGAGTAGAATGGAAAAAAGATTCTGAAGAAAGCCTTGGCCCACAAAGGATTGTGGAGTCTTTAAAGAAGAAGAATCAAACAGATTATGATGCTTTTATCCCAATTTTTTTAAATAGCGATTTCCTTGATTTCAATAAAAATATTTGTTTAAGAATAATTTGGGACCCCTAATGTGTATACTTTTTTTGACTTTATTATTTTGAGGTATCTAAAAATATAAATTAAGGATGAATGACAGAAAACCCCGTATCTTTTGAATTCACATAAATTATATCTTAATTAAAGCATATTAAAAAAAAATATTCTAAGTATTAAAAGTCTTTGAAATTAGAAATCAGATATTTTTAGTAGTTTTTCAAGATCTTTTTCTCTTAACAATTAAATTCTTAACAAGTATAAAAGATCCACTCACATGGTGACACATCTGAGATTATTTCAAAAGATTCCATTTAAAAACATTGATTTTCCAAAAAGATTTTGATTTACTACTAAAAATAGTTAATAAAATAATTAAATGACATTTAAGAGGAAAAAAAAAATCTTGCAACCCTCTGAACTTTACAAAAATAAAACATCAAAATATGAATATGTTTTTCAGTACAACACATCTTCCAACCTGAGTAATCACCTGGAATTTGGTGGGATAATGTAAAAGGTTTTATTACATTCAGATGACTAAACTGAAACCGGGCCATTTGAAAGTCAATAATACAAAAAATGTGAATCTTTTCCGCACAGGGCTCAGTATTGGAAGTCAAAAATTTACATTTGCATTCACAACACAGCACCATGAGAAAGAGCTATTGCATTACTTACATAGTTTTTTTTAATTACCAATGTAAGGAAGATGCAAGCTCTTTTTTTTTTTTTTTTTTTTTAGTTATCCTTTTCTTTTCAACAACCAGTCTGAATCCTTTAGCAAGAGGCATTTGGAGAAGCTGGGCTTGATAGGAAATTAATCTTCACTTCTCTTCGAGCCAGATCCTGCTGGCATTTATTGGTCGTAATATGCCACATAATGAGAGAACTAAGCAATACTGAGAAAAGTTTATTTACTTTTTCTTCTTTTGTTTCTCCCCTACAGAAATGTAGTCTAGACAGTTGTCCTTCAGATCTATTCAAATTCATATGGTGGAATTACTTCAGCGGCGATAATACTATCTCAGCATTTCAGTGTAGTGCTGTTTATGCTTGGAAAGCATATCTGTGACAGTGACCAATTTCTTGAGAATAGGCTGCAAATAAAATTGGAATAAATCAAATGCTAGAAATTTGAAGAAAAAATTAATAAATAGAACAAGAACAATTATGAAAAAATTTTTGGTCACACAAATGTTAGCAAATCTGACATTAGTTTAACTACTCACTTAATTTTTAGTAAATTAAAATGATAGGATTCAGATTCAAGATAGCAAACTTGTTGTTATGATATGAATAAGAATAAAATGGAGATATAATCTAGTAGTTAAAATAAATAAAAAAAAAAAAAAAAAACAATAATAATAATGATTATTTTATAGATTAAGAAAATCTAAACATTAAACAATTAGCTAAATAAGTATGATAAAATGAAATATCATAAATTATTCAACATAATTTTAACATAAAATGAAAAATCATAAAAAATAGAACAATTCTCTTCCCCCATAAAGGGAAAAAGTTTTCTTTAAGACTATAATTATTAATTAATTTTTCTATAATAAATTCTATATGAAAAATTGTGAAATTGTTGTAGATGCAGAGAGATCTGTTTTGAAACGGTTTGCTTTATTTTAATCCTTTAGCTGAGTATTCTGCGATTTTTGAAGACATGCATTTTTTTCTGTCAATTTGGCTAATCAACTCATTCATGCTTTCATATGGGCTTTTCTGCTATGTTTATACAGATGTCGTTAGTTATCCAAATTTCCGTGAAATATACAAGCATGTTTTGCATTCTTTTTTTCAAAACTCAAAGATGTCTGGCAGGAAGCATCTCACAGTGATACAACACACAATTACAAGACAATATTTCTGACACTCTATAATGTAATAATGTTTAGTAAATATGTTTTACTTTTGTATTTCATAAAATAAATCATAATTTAACCATGTTTAATTTTCAAAATTTTGCTTAAGAACCAAGCAATTATTCGATCATGTTAAAAACATATGAATTTTAATGTTTTCAAATGAATCAGGGCTGCCATTGGGTTAAGACTCCCAAAATAGTCACTACAGATATGAAAAATTGTCTGTTGTTAGAGACACTCCTATAACATATTTTTACAATATTTATATTTTAATGATAGAAAATAATCCAAACTATAAATTTTTTTTTTACACTATATAAAATATAAACAATAAGTTAATTTTAAATACACAAAATATAATATATATATATACTCACATATATACAAAACAAAAATAATAAATTCAATGTTTTTTAAACTACGCTAAATACTATACTGATATTTTATTAACTATTTAATCTTCCAATTCCGGAATAAAAATTAAATATTGAATTAAGAGCGACAGAATTTTTTTGGTCAGTAGTTAACTATTTGATTTATTTAATATGTTTGTTTTAACATAGATCATTTAAATACAGTTTCATCAATATTTGTTATTAGCAGCTTAACAACCCCATTCTTTTAAGATAACCATATTTCATTAGTATTTAATTGAGTCTTCCTATCAATGAAGTGTTTGAAAACTGTTCTCATGCTACAGTATGTGAAATTTAAATATTTTATTAACACCAATTATTATTATTATTTAATATTTAAATATACAAGAAATTAGACTTATTTTCTTTTCTTTTCAAACTGTTAGATTGTATTAAAATAAGTTTAACATGAATGTTGACCATCATATTGAGGAAGGGAAAGGATAGAATAATGATGCAATAGAGATATTCAGTAGAAATCTAAGAGTAGTATAAAAAATAACTAAATCGGAAATTCTGGAATCCACGGGAAAATGTGAATTCAGTAGTTTAATAACTTTTTATACAATTAAGTATGAAATGGCAAGTTGGAGGTATGGAAATAATATAACAATTTGAATAGTAGAACTTATTCAGCATTAAGTATAGATGGGTCCTGCATGAATAGTAAAATATGTAATTTAAACGAACTTTTAAATAAATATCACTGAAATCTAAAAAAATGCTAGTAATTATTAAAGAAAGTAAAACAGCGATCTTGGTAAAATTCAATTATGGTATCGATCATATTGAGCACATTTCCTAAATTAAATACAATTATGTGAAATAAACGATCAGTCAAAATTAGGTTAAAGTAAAATATATTTAATTAAGTTTTAACTAAACCATTGCCACTAAATATATAATTTATTGCTTCAAAAAACAATTCCTAAAATTTTTCTACTTCATTAAAAACAACAAGCTAAGACCACTCATATGAACTAAACATCATGTTAACACGGAAAAAAAAAAAAATCCTACAAAAATTGAAGCATAATTTCTTATAATGTTGAATTCTATATATTTGACATTAAAATGCAATCGTCAAAAACAAACTACAACAGGACCAAAGATTGTTCCTTCCTGCAATAGTCCAGGGCTGTATCACACTTCAAAGGAATGAAATATCTTATTGAAATTGCACTAGGTCAAATGGAGAGGGAAAAAAAAAACATTTGTACATGAGGACAAATATGGATAACGGACATACCAAAAAAGAAACCAATTCTAAACTGTGCTGCAACAGGGAACTAAAATTGTGAATTAGTTTTTTAAGTTGCGAATTGGTAAAAAAAAAGTAGTAGATTTTTCACAATTGATTGCAAAAAAGTTGTTTCTGCAAAATTAGTTGCCCTAAAAAATAATCGTTTAAGTCGTTTTTATAGTTGCCAATGGTAGCCCTGATAAATTCATTTAAAAAAAGGTACATAGTGTGAATTTAATGCAACACAATTCAATTCAGCTAAATAATACAAAATCTACATTATTGTCTTCTCCTATACAGAAAGTTTTTTTATTTCTAGACATACCCGCTGTACGCTTAAATTTTGTAACTCTTCCTTATGAGTTGCACAAATATGATGAAGAGTTGCTAATTCCCTAGATGGATCACCAGAAAATATTTCCTCAGGTTCAGGTCTTTCTGGAACATTCTTTAGAAAGAAAGAGAATATTTTAAAATAAATAACTGGTTGCATAACTAGTAGTTTGATAAGCATAATGGGGAAAATATTACCGATATATCATCAAGGAACTTTATCATTCTATTCTTATTTTTTAGAATAAAAGGATTTATCACTTCCATCCAAGGTTCCTACAATAAATAGCAAACATTTTTTAATAAAAAACAACAAACAGTAACATTTTATTAATCTAGGAGCATATTATTTTTTTTCAGCACTAATATACTTATTACTTAGAAACTATGTGGGCAATATTAAGGCGGATCAGAGAAGAAAAATAAATAAATGGAAAATTAATTACAGAAAAAAAAGAAGTTCAAAACCACTATACAGAAGTAATTTTATTTTATGAATTTTTAAAAAGTTTTTTTAATGTTAAATTTTACAAAATAGTTTCAACAAAACATTTCTTATAAGTTTCACTCTTAGCATACATAATGTTCTCAATTTTACTAAAAAAAAATATTAATTATAAATTTTTTCCCCTTTAGTTCAAATTGAATCAAGCAATATATAATTCAGCAAATTGGATCCCCACAGATTTCGCAGTGAAATTTGAAAATCACACCCATCAGAATACGAATAAAAAATTTATATGTTTCTATATTTTCCTGGGTTAAGGAGGATGACGTATAACTATATATACTTCATTTAGTAGAACAGTCTCAGGTTCAGCAAAACTTACCATACTACCAGTAAAGAAAGTGAACTTGATGAAATTTCAACTTTTCTCAGAAATAGGTAAAAATTGCTACTTACTTTTACTACCTTGCCTCCAAATTCAACCAAATTTGCGAGATTTTGCAAACACTTAGCAACTAATATTAAACTTCTAGCAGCTATTTCAGATGGAGTATCTAAACAAAGATTTAAAGGAATTAAGAAAAAATAGAAATCAAATGCCTTTGAAAAGTTTAAAAAAAACAAAAAAAAAACAAAAAAACAATACAAATATGAATAAAAGTTAAAAACAACAAAATATCATCTACTCTACATACCATTTATTAAGTTAAACTGGCGAGGATTGAGAATAGCTGGACACAGCAATCTAAGAAATATAAATCCGCTGGAAATACAGAACAGGTACTCATATTTAATACCAGAGGAAGAATTTTATAATTCAATTAACATAATATTGTTATTATGATAAATAAGTACATTAGACATCAGTGAGGGAACATATCACTCAGTTGTGTAAATAACAGATGTAAGTCAAAAGGTTTTTACATAATATTATAAAAACCATTTAATATAAATTCATTACGTAGAATTCAAGTTAAATTACGCTTCTGTAGACAAAAAAATAACAGAATTTGAATTAAGAAATATCTTTCAGCTAAGACACTCTACAAAGCTCGTGAAACAAGATTTTTTTCATTTGCAACTTCTTTCCAAGAAAGATAATTTATAAGAGACAAAACATTTTCCTTTTTATGTTTGAAATATGTAAAATAAATTTAAGAAGCATAAATCAGTTCCCCTTTACCATTAAAAGCAATTAGCAAATAAGTTTCTAACTTTCTTTACATTAAAATTTTGATAGAAAAATGTCCCTGTAAACTGCTTTGAATGTTTATACCTTGCCAATAACTATGCATACATATTTCAACAAGATCTTATTATAATTTTAAATTTGGTAAATAGTATAATAAACTTTAAGCCTTAATTTGAAAAAAAAAAATGTTTTGGCTTTCAATACAAATAAAAATCATAAAGGCTATTTTAATTGCAGACAAATTCAAGAAATTTCGTTACAAGTAAAAATTAGTCATTGATAATTGGAATTCAATTTCTTGAAATAGAACATTAAATTTAAAACAAAATTATAATAAATAGTAGAAAAAATTAAAACAGAAGAACTTTAGTCACATTAATAAGATCAACAGTAATATATGTTTTGTGAATACAAATGAAGCGGTAAATATGTTTTTATTATTTTGTTTCATTGCTATTATATAAATCAATAACTTCAATAACTAACTATGAATGAAAAAAATATAAAAAACAAATATGAATAAATTTTCAAAATTAAATAATAAATTCATTAATTTACCTCACAACTCTAGTTTTCACCAAAGGATCATTAGGCCATTTTGCCATCACACTTTTTTGGAGACAGCTACAAATGTAACGCAGGGTCCTAAAAATATTCACGACATTAGCAAAATTAACAGAAACATACATTTTAAGTATAAGGCAAGGCAGGAACAATAAAACTTATTGATCACTTTTACAATCAAAAGAAATGCGAAATTAAAAGAAAAAATTTTACTACCAAATTTCAAAATCCAGAAGCTGAAATTACTAATCACTTTAAGTGATTGTATTTTTCCACTCCGCCAGGCTAATTGGAAAAGTTTCTAGTAATTTCTAATTACCTTAAAAACTTATTGCAATGAGATCAGCTATCCGTTACCTGTTTAAATTCTCACCAAGGAGATGATTAAAAATAGACTCAATTAATTCTGAGATTAAAACTATTAGTTTTCCCTGGTTATATAATACTATTATATTGCTGATGAAATTTATACTCTTAACAAGATCCTGGTCAGGGTGCGTAGCTAAAACTTTCAACAAAAAGTAAGCAATTTTTAAGCACTCATAAAATATTTTTAAGCATTATACATTAACAAAATGCAAAATAATTTTAAAAGACTATACATGATCAGGATAAAATAACTAGTTTTTGACAAAGAATTCTTTCCTAATTATACTAGCCATTAAAAAATGATTAAGAGATTTTTTGGTTCGATTTCAGAGGATGGAAAATGAAGCTTGAAATTGAGAATATCTTGCAAAATGCAGCAGAGTTGCACAGGAGGGTGCAATAATCTCATCAAACCCAGCTCACTATGCGCATATGCAAACTAGCAAGCACTTAATCAAACATGTAAATTGATGGTGCTTTCATACGCTATAGATCGATGGTAAGCTGAAATAGATTGTGGTTGAATGAAATGCAAAAGCATCAAATAGAACAATGTGAAAAGCACACTTTTGCAAAATATGTGGCAAAAATTGACACGGTAAAGAAAAAATCTAAATTTCAAGAAGGTGAAATTAGGCACTTTTTAAAAATACCCAACGAAAACAGCACTTTTAAGGGCTTTTAAAAAACCAAAATTGAAAATTAGCACATTTACGTTCTTTTTAAAAAATCTACATATCATGCTGGTTACTTTTCGTATTTTTAATTCAAATTTTTTTTTCATCTACTTCCATTGGAGAATAATTTTATTAATATTACTTATTTAATAAAATGAATTTTTTTTAAAATTATTATATTTTTAATTAATGCCGATCTCTTACTAACCTTCTTTAGAGTCACAAATCTAAATATCACACATACATTCTTTGGAGTCTAAAATTTCTGCTAAAGCAAAAGTCCACACTTTCTAACCACACCTTCAGTTTTATTATAGTATTTTTTAATTTTCTCATTAATAAACAATTATAAATTCTAAGATGAGTCACTATACCTTGATATTCAAAATGATATAAATTGCTGCAATATGATTAAAATAAATCAGACTGAATAAAAAGTAGAGAAAAATTATCCAATTTAAACCTAGCACATTGCATAATGATAGCAACATTTGAAATGGGTCAGATTTCTAAATTTGCTTAACACATACATATTTTTGTATTTCCCCAGAGTTGTTAAGTGCTTATTTTTTAAAGAAAATTTTTTACAAAAGCACAAAAATTGAATTTTTTTCTCTTTTGTAATTTTTAAGATATATATATATATATATAGCACAAAAAAATACAAAGAGAAAAACGAAGAAAATTAATTAAACGAAGAAATTGAAGAAGTTATATTAACTGTGCATAATACTATTATATATATATATATATATATATATTCATACTTCAAACTTTAAAACAAAACCAAAATACAAAATTAATTAAAATAAAAAATGGGTTTAAAAGAATGCTCTATTTTCTGGTAGTAGCATAACTCAAGATGGACAATGTTAAATTCCTTAGCACATTTTAAGCATGTTTGGAACAAATAATTTGTAATTTCAAAACATGTTAGAAGAACTCTAGTAATATTTCTTAATTATCTATCTTTACAATACAAAAAATGGCTATTTTTCTTCATTCATTGAGAAATATGAAATGTTGACCCCCAAATATTGAACATAATCTAAAATAAATATTGCATTACTGATTTGATACTCTTTTTTATTGATTTTTTAAGGAGACAGTGGGATTAAAAAAAAATCTATACGATATATATTTATTTTTTAACAGCTGATTTTCAAAGCAAGGTGGCCACTCAAATCAGGTTTCAAATTTTTCTGATTTTTCCAGGTAAAAATCATACAAATTTCAGGTCAGCTTTTTCTTCTTCTCATAAAGTGTAGGATGAGTACAAGAAAAGTGATAATATTATAAAGTATTTTATTTAATATGTTAATTTATTAATAAATCATCTTGAAACATTAAGATCGAATTTATTATAAGCAATATTTTGTTTTTAATTTTTTTAAATTTTTAATGTTTCGGTACAACATTAATTTCTAAAAAATTAAGATGCATGTGGAGAAAATAATATGTTTAGTTTGTAGAATATATTGTTTTTATTGAATAATTTTTCGTTATCGTGTTACTTTAAGTAGTTTTTGCACCAAATCGAAAATACAGAGTGTACTGTTTAATATATTTTCATTAAGCGTAAGAATTTATATATACTATATTTCATTAAGAGAAAGAAATACAGTTAAAAAGTTCAAAGGAAATCGGAAAAAGTATAGTACCTCGGACATGAATCAATAGAGGTAAATATCGATTCAATAACCTCATCTAAAAGACTTAACATATTTTCTGCATTCATGCAAGCTTCAATTGGGCTTTCAAGTTTGCTTGGATTCAACTGAAACAGAATCATAAGGTCAGCAAATGATATACCTACATTCATATATTTACAGTAGCACCTTTAGTTAGTGAAAAATATCACAGCTTGTGTTTGTTAGCAGAAAATGCTAATAAATAACCAAGATATTCTCATTTTTAAATAAAAATGTAAAATAGGGATAGAGGAGCTTAAACTTTTAATTTACTTTTAATTGGTAAGAAAATACATAAATAAATTTTAGCATCTTTATCTGAAAGTTTTTCTTTTGGTTAATTTTATGTTGATGATGTGCATTTAGAAACTTGGTTAGTTAAATAAATCGGTCAAACTCTGACATTTTAATGTAATAAGAAATCAGAAATATTGTTTTTAAAAAGAAAAACATATGAAGTAGCATAATTTTTCTTAAAAAAATACTTTAATGATAGAATTAACATTTCTATTGTTACATAATTAATGTTAATCTCATTTAATTTATATTCATGAGCAAATATATTCTTCAGTCCTGATCATGGACTTGAGATATATAATGAAAGTCATGTATGTATATGTAAATAGAAAAAAAAAAATCAGTAATATATTGTTGGACAAACCTCACACGACTGTCGACTATCCATCACTTTAAGTATAAAATCTTGTACAGCTTGGTGTAAAAATCCAGTAGTAGTTGACCTCATATAATGGTCCATTAATGTTGTTGTAAGAGAGGCTGACCGGAATAAAGTAGTAGTGTCTTCTATAACAAATTCAAACGTAAGTCAAGCAATTATTTTCACTAAAGATAATATATTTTCTCTTAAATTGTTTTTAAAATTAAAAGAAAACAATTTTAAAAATAGCAGTGAGAAATATAAACAAATGAAGATCTTTAAAAAAGCGATGTTATACAAAAGACATAAAAAAAGAATGATATTTCAGCATATTTAATACACTTGCCTTTTTCTTTTAACACAGATTAAAGCCAACAGAATTATCACAATCAGACAAACATAATTTTATAGGGCATAAATTACATGATTTGGTGGAAACTACCTGATTTGAGGACAGAACGATAAAATAAAAAAAATTACCTTCAAATTGAATTTCTCTATCATTCATTGTCTTCAAGAGCATTGCTTCTTTCTTTTCATACCTAAATACTCGCAAAACAGCATTGGCTAATGGCGTTCTATCTCTGTGGCAAAGATCAGCTAAGACACTAACAACCTCCAAATCTTCTTCCATAATAAGCTATTTAAATAATTAATTGCACATTATTTATATAGAGGTTGTAGGGAGAAAAGTATAAAATAGATATTTTTCTTCAAATCTAAACAGCTGGTTGAATCTAAACAGTCGAGTACATAACAATAAAACTACCTAGTTTACTTAATTACATACAAATAGTCTTGTTATATATATAAATACACAAACTGACATATTATAACATATAGATGTAGTAGTTTTAATTCACCACCATCCGTCATCCTCGAAACCACCTACTTCCGTGTTGAAAGGAGCCAGACTGTCCAGAAGGGAAAAGTTCAGAACATTAAACGAACTTAACTCTTTTCCTTTGAAATATCTAACTATAGCAGTCAGTCTTAGTCCCGCATTGCTGCACGTAGGTAGCTCTCTGCTCACGATGTTGTTGTTAAACTTATTTCCTTTTTTATTTTATTTATTAAATCTGTTAAGTTTCATCCTTAAACTATTGTCTTTTTTCCTCCTTTGCTCCCCAAATCACTACATAGATATTAAAATTCACAGTAAAATCAAAATAAATTTATCAAATAACACTATCCTACAATAATTGAAAAAAAAAAAAAAAAAACCCTTTTAGTTTTTGACATTTTGAAGTTTTTAATTCATGCTTTGCAATAAGGTTTATTCAGAGGTTAGAGGAACAGACAATAAATTATGAAAGAAAACAAGTATTTTTCAACACCCTATGCCCTATGAAGTAGACATGAAAAACTTATAACTTTCTGTTAAATTTCAATTAATTTTTATAATATAGTGCTAAACAATGAATTGGGCAATTTATTTATTATTTTTTTTTTCTGGACAAAATTCCTACCTAGCTTGTCTCACTTGTTTTTTAACCTATAATTTTATCTCAATACCTATTTTTTAAATTATACCATGCAATTAGTAATTGTTTTCAATTATTCATTTTATGATTTTTATTAGTTTAAAATTCTGAACCAAAACTGAAAATTAAAATTCTGAACTAAGAAGAGAAATAATACAAATTGATAGCTAATTTGAAACAAGCAACAAAATACAGCCTTTGTAGTATTAAATTTGTTATTTGAAAATGAAATTATCTAAACTTACAAGAGCCAACTTATAAGAGACATGAGATAAAATCTTATATAAAGCAATTTAAAATTATTCTTTCATAAACTGCAAAATATTTTCATAACAAACAGTCTACATCAGAAAATCAAGCAATAAGCTTGTAACTTTACCAATTAATTTGGTTATTATATGCAATGACTGTATAAAATTTTGTTAATCAAATTTTATTTGCAGATATGAACATTTTTATGTAAACTAGATTTTTTGTCTTATGTTTTTTTTTGCTATACTTTTAAAAATATTCAACAAAAATTAAACAAAATTTTTTGAGCAATTTAAAACTAATTGCAAAATGAATGTTATAAAATTTAAATTTTTTTTTAAAGGGTCAAAGATATGAGTATTGAAAGTAGTTCTTTTATACTGTGCATGCTCTGAAAAAATTTCAAATTATTTTTTCATAATTTTGTAGTGAATCGTATTTGGCAATTAATGGAGAAAAAAAAACTGATTTAAATATCTTAAAAATATAAAAAGTTTCAAGTAATTTTCTAGATAATTTTTGTACTTTCTAAAAAAAAGCTCAAAATAATTAGGGCTTTTTCACTAATTTTATTATGCTGTATTGCAAATTACACTACCCTATAATGACTGGACAGCAAGAACAAAATAAACATGTGGAAAACCCCTTATCGTTTTGAACTTTCTTTTAAAAAGTACAAAAATTACTTAGAAAATTGCTTGAAACTTTTAACGTTTTTAAGATAATTAAATCATATTCTTCCCATTAGTTGCCAAACATGATTCACTAAAAAATTATTAATTTTAAATTGCATTAAAAACTTTTTATTTAATTTTACTGAATATTTTTAAAGTTATAGTAAAAAACATGAGACAAAAAAACTACTTTTGAAACTACTTTGTCCATATCTCCGTGAATATTTAAGTTAGATTTATAAAATTTTATGTAATCATTGCAAATAACAACTAAAATAATCGATACAAGTTACAAGCTTATTGCTTGATTTTTTTTATTGCTGTTCAAAAATACTTGTTTTCTTATGTAATTTATTGTTGATCCCTAAAACCCTGAAAGCTTTAAACTTTATTGACAAGTATGAAGAATCACTTGAACCAAACACTACTAAAATTACAAAATAGTCCTCTGAGTAATTCTTGAGAAATTAAGAAAAAAAAAAAAAAAAAAAAAAAAAAAAAAAAAAAATACAGTGCAGAACCTTTTATCCGGAAATCAGAAGACCGGAACGAAATTCGATACATTTTTCCACCATTTTTTTTTAAAAAAATAGTTTTTTTTTTTCCTCATGAGATTTTAGGATTTTTCTTTCTTTTTTTCTTCTTCTTCTCATTGGCACGACAGCCAAGGATGAGCCTTGGCCTTCTCAACAAGCCTATGCTAAGACATTCTTCCTTTAGCCAAGGTTCTCCAGTTTCTTATCTTTAAAATTTGTAGGTCCTTTTCATGGCAGTCTAAAAATCTTAGGTTTGGCCGTCCTCTTTTTCTTGTACCTGTTGGCCTGGCACTGAAAACTTTTTTAGTTGTCCAGCTATCCTCCATTCTTACTATGTGGCTTGCCCATTCTATCCTTTGAATTTTGATAAATTTAATGACATCAGGCTCTCTATATGATTTGTAAAGTTCCGTGTTTGATCTTCTAAACTAGGTACCGTTTTTATTTATTCCACCAAAAATGCTTCGAAGTATTTTTCTCTCAAATCTAGCTATTATATTTTCACTTCCACGGGTCATTGTCCAGGTCTCACATGCGTATGTAAGCACTGATCGTATGAGACATTTATAGAGTAGCACTTTTGTTTTTCTTTTTATTAGGCTTGACTTAAGATATTTTCTTAGACCATAAAAACACTTATTGGACACTCCATTCTTACTATGTGGCTTGCCCATTCTATCCTTTGAATTTTGATAAATTTAATGACATCAGGCTCTCTATATGATTTGTAAAGTTCCGTGTTTGATCTTCTAAACTAGGTACCGTTTTTATTTATTCCACCAAAAATGCTTCGAAGTATTTTTCTCTCAAATCTAGCTATTATATTTTCACTTCCACGGGTCATTGTCCAGGTCTCACATGCGTATGTAAGCACTGATCGTATGAGACATTTATAGAGTAGCACTTTTGTTTTTCTTTTTATTAGGCTTGACTTAAGATATTTTCTTAGACCATAAAAACACTTATTGGACACTCCATTCTTACTATGTGGCTTGCCCATTCTATCCTTTGAATTTTGATAAATTTAATGACATCAGGCTCTCTATATGATTTGTAAAGTTCCGTGTTTGATCTTCTAAACTAGGTACCGTTTTTATTTATTCCACCAAAAATGCTTCGAAGTATTTTTCTCTCAAATCTAGCTATTATATTTTCACTTCCACGGGTCATTGTCCAGGTCTCACATGCGTATGTAAGCACTGATCGTATGAGACATTTATAGAGTAGCACTTTTGTTTTTCTTTTTATTAGGCTTGACTTAAGATATTTTCTTAGACCATAAAAACACTTATTGGACACTCCATTCTTACTATGTGGCTTGCCCATTCTATCCTTTGAATTTTGATAAATTTAATGACATCAGGCTCTCTATATGATTTGTAAAGTTCCGTGTTTGATCTTCTAAACTAGGTACCGTTTTTATTTATTCCACCAAAAATGCTTCGAAGTATTTTTCTCTCAAATCTAGCTATTATATTTTCACTTCCACGGGTCATTGTCCAGGTCTCACATGCGTATGTAAGCACTGATCGTATGAGACATTTATAGAGTAGCACTTTTGTTTTTCTTTTTATTAGGCTTGACTTAAGATATTTTCTTAGACCATAAAAACACTTATTGGACACTCCATTCTTACTATGTGGCTTGCCCATTCTATCCTTTGAATTTTGATAAATTTAATGACATCAGGCTCTCTATATGATTTGTAAAGTTCCGTGTTTGATCTTCTAAACTAGGTACCGTTTTTATTTATTCCACCAAAAATGCTTCGAAGTATTTTTCTCTCAAATCTAGCTATTATATTTTCACTTCCACGGGTCATTGTCCAGGTCTCACATGCGTATGTAAGCACTGATCGTATGAGACATTTATAGAGTAGCACTTTTGTTTTTCTTTTTATTAGGCTTGACTTAAGATATTTTCTTAGACCATAAAAACACTTATTGGACACTCCATTCTTACTATGTGGCTTGCCCATTCTATCCTTTGAATTTTGATAAATTTAATGACATCAGGCTCTCTATATGATTTGTAAAGTTCCGTGTTTGATCTTCTAAACTAGGTACCGTTTTTATTTATTCCACCAAAAATGCTTCGAAGTATTTTTCTCTCAAATCTAGCTATTATATTTTCACTTCTACGGGTCATTGTCCAGGTCTCACATGCGTATGTAAGCACTGATCGTATGAGACATTTATAGAGTAGCACTTTTGTTTTTCTTTTTATTAGGCTTGACTTAAGATATTTTCTTAGACCATAAAAACACTTATTGGACACTCCATTCTTACTATGTGGCTTGCCCATTCTATCCTTTGAATTTTGATAAATTTAATGACATCAGGCTCTCTATATGATTTGTAAAGTTCCGTGTTTGATCTTCTAAACTAGGTACCGTTTTTATTTATTCCACCAAAAATGCTTCGAAGTATTTTTCTCTCAAATCTAGCTATTATATTTTCACTTCCACGGGTCATTGTCCAGGTCTCACATGCGTATGTAAGCACTGATCGTATGAGACATTTATAGAGTAGCACTTTTGTTTTTCTTTTTATTAGGCTTGACTTAAGATATTTTCTTAGACCATAAAAACACTTATTGGACACTCCATTCTTACTATGTGGCTTGCCCATTCTATCCTTTGAATTTTGATAAATTTAATGACATCAGGCTCTCTATATGATTTGTAAAGTTCCGTGTTTGATCTTCTAAACTAGGTACCGTTTTTATTTATTCCACCAAAAATGCTTCGAAGTATTTTTCTCTCAAATCTAGCTATTATATTTTCACTTCCACGGGTCATTGTCCAGGTCTCACATGCGTATGTAAGCACTGATCGTATGAGACATTTATAGAGTAGCACTTTTGTTTTTCTTTTTATTAGGCTTGACTTAAGATATTTTCTTAGACCATAAAAACACTTATTGGACACTCCATTCTTACTATGTGGCTTGCCCATTCTATCCTTTGAATTTTGATAAATTTAATGACATCAGGCTCTCTATATGATTTGTAAAGTTCCGTGTTTGATCTTCTAAACTAGGTACCGTTTTTATTTATTCCACCAAAAATGCTTCGAAGTATTTTTCTCTCAAATCTAGCTATTATATTTTCACTTCCACGGGTCATTGTCCAGGTCTCACATGCGTATGTAAGCACTGATCGTATGAGACATTTATAGAGTAGCACTTTTGTTTTTCTTTTTATTAGGCTTGACTTAAGATATTTTCTTAGACCATAAAAACACTTATTGG
This sequence comes from Parasteatoda lunata, assembly GCA_949128135.1. Taxonomy (NCBI): domain Eukaryota; kingdom Metazoa; phylum Arthropoda; class Arachnida; order Araneae; family Theridiidae; genus Parasteatoda; species Parasteatoda lunata. The sequence goes on from OX421971.1 coordinate 69,299,524, forward strand.
ACACTCCATTCTTACTATGTGGCTTGCCCATTCTATCCTTTGAATTTTGATAAATTTAATGACATCAGGCTCTCTATATGATTTGTAAAGTTCCGTGTTTGATCTTCTAAACTAGGTACCGTTTTTATTTATTCCACCAAAAATGCTTCGAAGTATTTTTCTCTCAAATCTAGCTATTATATTTTCACTTCCACGGGTCATTGTCCAGGTCTCACATGCGTATGTAAGCACTGATCGTATGAGACATTTATAGAGTAGCACTTTTGTTTTTCTTTTTATTAGGCTTGACTTAAGATATTTTCTTAGACCATAAAAACACTTATTGGACACTCCATTCTTACTATGTGGCTTGCCCATTCTATCCTTTGAATTTTGATAAATTTAATGACATCAGGCTCTCTATATGATTTGTAAAGTTCCGTGTTTGATCTTCTAAACTAGGTACCGTTTTTATTTATTCCACCAAAAATGCTTCGAAGTATTTTTCTCTCAAATCTAGCTATTATATTTTCACTTCCACGGGTCATTGTCCAGGTCTCACATGCGTATGTAAGCACTGATCGTATGAGACATTTATAGAGTAGCACTTTTGTTTTTCTTTTTATTAGGCTTGACTTAAGATATTTTCTTAGACCATAAAAACACTTATTGGACACTCCATTCTTACTATGTGGCTTGCCCATTCTATCCTTTGAATTTTGATAAATTTAATGACATCAGGCTCTCTATATGATTTGTAAAGTTCCGTGTTTGATCTTCTAAACTAGGTACCGTTTTTATTTATTCCACCAAAAATGCTTCGAAGTATTTTTCTCTCAAATCTAGCTATTATATTTTCACTTCTACGGGTCATTGTCCAGGTCTCACATGCGTATGTAAGCACTGATCGTATGAGACATTTATAGAGTAGCACTTTTGTTTTTCTTTTTATTAGGCTTGACTTAAGATATTTTCTTAGACCATAAAAACACTTATTGGACACTCCATTCTTACTATGTGGCTTGCCCATTCTATCCTTTGAATTTTGATAAATTTAATGACATCAGGCTCTCTATATGATTTGTAAAGTTCCGTGTTTGATCTTCTAAACTAGGTACCGTTTTTATTTATTCCACCAAAAATGCTTCGAAGTATTTTTCTCTCAAATCTAGCTATTATATTTTCACTTCCACGGGTCATTGTCCAGGTCTCACATGCGTATGTAAGCACTGATCGTATGAGACATTTATAGAGTAGCACTTTTGTTTTTCTTTTTATTAGGCTTGACTTAAGATATTTTCTTAGACCATAAAAACACTTATTGGACACTCCATTCTTACTATGTGGCTTGCCCATTCTATCCTTTGAATTTTGATAAATTTAATGACATCAGGCTCTCTATATGATTTGTAAAGTTCCGTGTTTGATCTTCTAAACTAGGTACCGTTTTTATTTATTCCACCAAAAATGCTTCGAAGTATTTTTCTCTCAAATCTAGCTATTATATTTTCACTTCCACGGGTCATTGTCCAGGTCTCACATGCGTATGTAAGCACTGATCGTATGAGACATTTATAGAGTAGCACTTTTGTTTTTCTTTTTATTAGGCTTGACTTAAGATATTTTCTTAGACCATAAAAACACTTATTGGACACTCCATTCTTACTATGTGGCTTGCCCATTCTATCCTTTGAATTTTGATAAATTTAATGACATCAGGCTCTCTATATGATTTGTAAAGTTCCGTGTTTGATCTTCTAAACTAGGTACCGTTTTTATTTATTCCACCAAAAATGCTTCGAAGTATTTTTCTCTCAAATCTAGCTATTATATTTTCACTTCCACGGGTCATTGTCCAGGTCTCACATGCGTATGTAAGCACTGATCGTATGAGACATTTATAGAGTAGCACTTTTGTTTTTCTTTTTATTAGGCTTGACTTAAGATATTTTCTTAGACCATAAAAACACTTATTGGACACTCCATTCTTACTATGTGGCTTGCCCATTCTATCCTTTGAATTTTGATAAATTTAATGACATCAGGCTCTCTATATGATTTGTAAAGTTCCGTGTTTGATCTTCTAAACTAGGTACCGTTTTTATTTATTCCACCAAAAATGCTTCGAAGTATTTTTCTCTCAAATCTAGCTATTATATTTTCACTTCCACGGGTCATTGTCCAGGTCTCACATGCGTATGTAAGCACTGATCGTATGAGACATTTATAGAGTAGCACTTTTGTTTTTCTTTTTATTAGGCTTGACTTAAGATATTTTCTTAGACCATAAAAACACTTATTGGACACTCCATTCTTACTATGTGGCTTGCCCATTCTATCCTTTGAATTTTGATAAATTTAATGACATCAGGCTCTCTATATGATTTGTAAAGTTCCGTGTTTGATCTTCTAAACTAGGTACCGTTTTTATTTATTCCACCAAAAATGCTTCGAAGTATTTTTCTCTCAAATCTAGCTATTATATTTTCACTTCCACGGGTCATTGTCCAGGTCTCACATGCGTATGTAAGCACTGATCGTATGAGACATTTATAGAGTAGCACTTTTGTTTTTCTTTTTATTAGGCTTGACTTAAGATATTTTCTTAGACCATAAAAACACTTATTGGACACTCCATTCTTACTATGTGGCTTGCCCATTCTATCCTTTGAATTTTGATAAATTTAATGACATCAGGCTCTCTATATGATTTGTAAAGTTCCGTGTTTGATCTTCTAAACTAGGTACCGTTTTTATTTATTCCACCAAAAATGCTTCGAAGTATTTTTCTCTCAAATCTAGCTATTATATTTTCACTTCCACGGGTCATTGTCCAGGTCTCACATGCGTATGTAAGCACTGATCGTATGAGACATTTATAGAGTAGCACTTTTGTTTTTCTTTTTATTAGGCTTGACTTAAGATATTTTCTTAGACCATAAAAACACTTATTGGACACTCCATTCTTACTATGTGGCTTGCCCATTCTATCCTTTGAATTTTGATAAATTTAATGACATCAGGCTCTCTATATGATTTGTAAAGTTCCGTGTTTGATCTTCTAAACTAGGTACCGTTTTTATTTATTCCACCAAAAATGCTTCGAAGTATTTTTCTCTCAAATCTAGCTATTATATTTTCACTTCCACGGGTCATTGTCCAGGTCTCACATGCGTATGTAAGCACTGATCGTATGAGACATTTATAGAGTAGCACTTTTGTTTTTCTTTTTATTAGGCTTGACTTAAGATATTTTCTTAGACCATAAAAACACTTATTGGACACTCCATTCTTACTATGTGGCTTGCCCATTCTATCCTTTGAATTTTGATAAATTTAATGACATCAGGCTCTCTATATGATTTGTAAAGTTCCGTGTTTGATCTTCTAAACTAGGTACCGTTTTTATTTATTCCACCAAAAATGCTTCGAAGTATTTTTCTCTCAAATCTAGCTATTATATTTTCACTTCCACGGGTCATTGTCCAGGTCTCACATGCGTATGTAAGCACTGATCGTATGAGACATTTATAGAGTAGCACTTTTGTTTTTCTTTTTATTAGGCTTGACTTAAGATATTTTCTTAGACCATAAAAACACTTATTGGACACTCCATTCTTACTATGTGGCTTGCCCATTCTATCCTTTGAATTTTGATAAATTTAATGACATCAGGCTCTCTATATGATTTGTAAAGTTCCGTGTTTGATCTTCTAAACTAGGTACCGTTTTTATTTATTCCACCAAAAATGCTTCGAAGTATTTTTCTCTCAAATCTAGCTATTATATTTTCACTTCCACGGGTCATTGTCCAGGTCTCACATGCGTATGTAAGCACTGATCGTATGAGACATTTATAGAGTAGCACTTTTGTTTTTCTTTTTATTAGGCTTGACTTAAGATATTTTCTTAGACCATAAAAACACTTATTGGACACTCCATTCTTACTATGTGGCTTGCCCATTCTATCCTTTGAATTTTGATAAATTTAATGACATCAGGCTCTCTATATGATTTGTAAAGTTCCGTGTTTGATCTTCTAAACTAGGTACCGTTTTTATTTATTCCACCAAAAATGCTTCGAAGTATTTTTCTCTCAAATCTAGCTATTATATTTTCACTTCCACGGGTCATTGTCCAGGTCTCACATGCGTATGTAAGCACTGATCGTATGAGACATTTATAGAGTAGCACTTTTGTTTTTCTTTTTATTAGGCTTGACTTAAGATATTTTCTTAGACCATAAAAACACTTATTGGACACTCCATTCTTACTATGTGGCTTGCCCATTCTATCCTTTGAATTTTGATAAATTTAATGACATCAGGCTCTCTATATGATTTGTAAAGTTCCGTGTTTGATCTTCTAAACTAGGTACCGTTTTTATTTATTCCACCAAAAATGCTTCGAAGTATTTTTCTCTCAAATCTAGCTATTATATTTTCACTTCCACGGGTCATTGTCCAGGTCTCACATGCGTATGTAAGCACTGATCGTATGAGACATTTATAGAGTAGCACTTTTGTTTTTCTTTTTATTAGGCTTGACTTAAGATATTTTCTTAGACCATAAAAACACTTATTGGACACTCCATTCTTACTATGTGGCTTGCCCATTCTATCCTTTGAATTTTGATAAATTTAATGACATCAGGCTCTCTATATGATTTGTAAAGTTCCGTGTTTGATCTTCTAAACTAGGTACCGTTTTTATTTATTCCACCAAAAATGCTTCGAAGTATTTTTCTCTCAAATCTAGCTATTATATTTTCACTTCTACGGGTCATTGTCCAGGTCTCACATGCGTATGTAAGCACTGATCGTATGAGACATTTATAGAGTAGCACTTTTGTTTTTCTTTTTATTAGGCTTGACTTAAGATATTTTCTTAGACCATAAAAACACTTATTGGACACTCCATTCTTACTATGTGGCTTGCCCATTCTATCCTTTGAATTTTGATAAATTTAATGACATCAGGCTCTCTATATGATTTGTAAAGTTCCGTGTTTGATCTTCTAAACTAGGTACCGTTTTTATTTATTCCACCAAAAATGCTTCGAAGTATTTTTCTCTCAAATCTAGCTATTATATTTTCACTTCCACGGGTCATTGTCCAGGTCTCACATGCGTATGTAAGCACTGATCGTATGAGACATTTATAGAGTAGCACTTTTGTTTTTCTTTTTATTAGGCTTGACTTAAGATATTTTCTTAGACCATAAAAACACTTATTGGACACTCCATTCTTACTATGTGGCTTGCCCATTCTATCCTTTGAATTTTGATAAATTTAATGACATCAGGCTCTCTATATGATTTGTAAAGTTCCGTGTTTGATCTTCTAAACTAGGTACCGTTTTTATTTATTCCACCAAAAATGCTTCGAAGTATTTTTCTCTCAAATCTAGCTATTATATTTTCACTTCCACGGGTCATTGTCCAGGTCTCACATGCGTATGTAAGCACTGATCGTATGAGACATTTATAGAGTAGCACTTTTGTTTTTCTTTTTATTAGGCTTGACTTAAGATATTTTCTTAGACCATAAAAACACTTATTGGACACTCCATTCTTACTATGTGGCTTGCCCATTCTATCCTTTGAATTTTGATAAATTTAATGACATCAGGCTCTCTATATGATTTGTAAAGTTCCGTGTTTGATCTTCTAAACTAGGTACCGTTTTTATTTATTCCACCAAAAATGCTTCGAAGTATTTTTCTCTCAAATCTAGCTATTATATTTTCACTTCCACGGGTCATTGTCCAGGTCTCACATGCGTATGTAAGCACTGATCGTATGAGACATTTATAGAGTAGCACTTTTGTTTTTCTTTTTATTAGGCTTGACTTAAGATATTTTCTTAGACCATAAAAACACTTATTGGACACTCCATTCTTACTATGTGGCTTGCCCATTCTATCCTTTGAATTTTGATAAATTTAATGACATCAGGCTCTCTATATGATTTGTAAAGTTCCGTGTTTGATCTTCTAAACTAGGTACCGTTTTTATTTATTCCACCAAAAATGCTTCGAAGTATTTTTCTCTCAAATCTAGCTATTATATTTTCACTTCCACGGGTCATTGTCCAGGTCTCACATGCGTATGTAAGCACTGATCGTATGAGACATTTATAGAGTAGCACTTTTGTTTTTCTTTTTATTAGGCTTGACTTAAGATATTTTCTTAGACCATAAAAACACTTATTGGACACTCCATTCTTACTATGTGGCTTGCCCATTCTATCCTTTGAATTTTGATAAATTTAATGACATCAGGCTCTCTATATGATTTGTAAAGTTCCGTGTTTGATCTTCTAAACTAGGTACCGTTTTTATTTATTCCACCAAAAATGCTTCGAAGTATTTTTCTCTCAAATCTAGCTATTATATTTTCACTTCCACGGGTCATTGTCCAGGTCTCACATGCGTATGTAAGCACTGATCGTATGAGACATTTATAGAGTAGCACTTTTGTTTTTCTTTTTATTAGGCTTGACTTAAGATATTTTCTTAGACCATAAAAACACTTATTGGACACTCCATTCTTACTATGTGGCTTGCCCATTCTATCCTTTGAATTTTGATAAATTTAATGACATCAGGCTCTCTATATGATTTGTAAAGTTCCGTGTTTGATCTTCTAAACTAGGTACCGTTTTTATTTATTCCACCAAAAATGCTTCGAAGTATTTTTCTCTCAAATCTAGCTATTATATTTTCACTTCCACGGGTCATTGTCCAGGTCTCACATGCGTATGTAAGCACTGATCGTATGAGACATTTATAGAGTAGCACTTTTGTTTTTCTTTTTATTAGGCTTGACTTAAGATATTTTCTTAGACCATAAAAACACTTATTGGACACTCCATTCTTACTATGTGGCTTGCCCATTCTATCCTTTGAATTTTGATAAATTTAATGACATCAGGCTCTCTATATGATTTGTAAAGTTCCGTGTTTGATCTTCTAAACTAGGTACCGTTTTTATTTATTCCACCAAAAATGCTTCGAAGTATTTTTCTCTCAAATCTAGCTATTATATTTTCACTTCCACGGGTCATTGTCCAGGTCTCACATGCGTATGTAAGCACTGATCGTATGAGACATTTATAGAGTAGCACTTTTGTTTTTCTTTTTATTAGGCTTGACTTAAGATATTTTCTTAGACCATAAAAACACTTATTGGACACTCCATTCTTACTATGTGGCTTGCCCATTCTATCCTTTGAATTTTGATAAATTTAATGACATCAGGCTCTCTATATGATTTGTAAAGTTCCGTGTTTGATCTTCTAAACTAGGTACCGTTTTTATTTATTCCACCAAAAATGCTTCGAAGTATTTTTCTCTCAAATCTAGCTATTATATTTTCACTTCCACGGGTCATTGTCCAGGTCTCACATGCGTATGTAAGCACTGATCGTATGAGACATTTATAGAGTAGCACTTTTGTTTTTCTTTTTATTAGGCTTGACTTAAGATATTTTCTTAGACCATAAAAACACTTATTGGACACTCCATTCTTACTATGTGGCTTGCCCATTCTATCCTTTGAATTTTGATAAATTTAATGACATCAGGCTCTCTATATGATTTGTAAAGTTCCGTGTTTGATCTTCTAAACTAGGTACCGTTTTTATTTATTCCACCAAAAATGCTTCGAAGTATTTTTCTCTCAAATCTAGCTATTATATTTTCACTTCCACGGGTCATTGTCCAGGTCTCACATGCGTATGTAAGCACTGATCGTATGAGACATTTATAGAGTAGCACTTTTGTTTTTCTTTTTATTAGGCTTGACTTAAGATATTTTCTTAGACCATAAAAACACTTATTGGCCATCGTTATTCTCGTGTGTATTTCCTGTGTAGTGTCGTTTCTGTTGTTAATCTTCGACCCCAAATAGGTAAAGCTATCAACGGCTTCGAATTTGTATGCTCCAATTTCAAAGTGTGTTTCTTCATAGCCAGCTTTTGTGCAGGGCATATATTTAGTTTTAGTTTCATTGATTCTTAATCCCATCTTAATGGCTTCCTTCTCCAGACATAAAAAGGATTGTGTTAGTGCTGTCTTGCGATCTAGCGATAATATCTAAATCATCAGCAAAAGCAATAGATTTCTTTCGGTTTTTTCTCAAAATTCTTTCTTTTTTAAAAGATGTTTATTTTACCATCATTTCAGAAAAAATTATTAGCTCTCTACACTGTCAAGAGAAGTAAGAGTCTTGTACTAAATATCATCAATCATTCCCTTCCTCACCCGCTACATAGTTGCTTCTTTTCAATCATAGCTCAGTGAGAAAGGGTGACTCATTGAATACCTGTTTTCTTATCATCTGGCCTTTAAGCAGGGGGAGTCATCATGTCTGTTGATTGCTTAGTAAAGGAGACTTAAAACAAATAATTTTATTTGTCTTCTTTGATTCTTAGAAATCTCAGAAAGTACTCCCTATAGGCACTGCAGAACTCCTATTTTTCCTATTATCTCTGTGCCACTGCTTTTTTTCCTGTTATTAACTACTTTTTCTTTTTAAAAATTATTTTTCATTTCTGCTTTTTTTCTTTGAACATAGTGACAGCCAAAAAAAGGGGAATAATGACTCAAGATCAAGTATTGCAATTGCACCCAGTTTTCAATCCATTCATTTTGAATGGGGTGTGAGGGGGGGGGGTGGAACCTGGTAGAACATAAATTCTTTTTATTATGTCAGCTTCTGTGTCTGATGCCAATTTATGTTTCACTGGAGTGGGGGAGAAATAAAATCACTCAGCTTAATGAGGAATAAGATTGTGATACACATGTTTTCCCTTCTGATTTTGATTAATGTTTTAGCGAAATGTTAAAACCCAAGTTAAACTCTTCTAGATAGTAATCGTGTGCCAGAATCACGGTGATGTTGTCACAGAACGTTAGAGAGTTTTTTGCAGAAAGATATTTCCTTTGGGAAGTAAAAAAACTTTAAATTTCTTTTCTGCAGAAATTTTTGAAAGATAATTTTTTCATCCAGAATTATATTCAAACGATGTCTTTTTAGCGCATAAGAGGAGGGAAAAGAAATGCTCACGATTTTTCTCTTCTCATTTGAGAATAATGAAGTAAAAAAATTTTTTTTGTTTTTTTCTCCAGAAATTTTTGAAAGTTTTTTCCCCCCACCCAGAATTGCATTTAAACGATGTCTCTCTCGCACATAGGAGTGGAAAGAAATGCTTGCGATTCTTCTCCTTTCATTTGAGAATAATAAAGAATAATGAAGTAAAAAATTTCGTTTTTCTTTTCTACAGAAATATTCTTTTTTTATTTCTTTTTCCACCCAGAATTATATTCAAACCATGTCTTTCTCGTGCAGCGCATAGGAGGGGAAAGATATGCTTGCGATTTTTCTTTTCTCATTTGAGAATAACGAAGTAAAAAGTTTAGTTTTTCTTTTCTCCAGAAATTTTCGAAGGATTCTTTTTTCCCCCACCCCTCCAGAATTAAATTCGAATGATGTTTCTAAAGGATTTAAAATTTTTGTTTTTCTTTTCTCCAGAAATTTTTTTTCCATCCAGAATTATATTCAAACGTTGATGGAGCCCATCTCTCCCTCCACCTTTTTTTCCAATTTACTCTTTTTGTTCATTTCATATTAAGCCTGTATATATTTTTATTTCATTATTTTTTTTCCTTTTTATCTTATTAAGCTTATGTGCATTACTTTATAATTTTTTTTTCTTTTTAAAATTATTTCTTAATATCTTTAGCAGGGTTTGACAATAAAAAAAACAGCGTTTTGTGGCGATTCAGAAAACCGGAAAAATCCGTTATCCGGAATAGAATGGTCCCGATCGTTCCGGATAATCCGTTAACTACTGTATCAAAAACCGAAGTGTCTCTTCCATCACTGTAGGTAGTGTATATTATATACATTTGAAAGTAGATTATGTTTACATTGCAATTCTACAAAACATTTACCCTCTTTACAATTTTTTTTTTATCAAGTTTAGTTTGAAATAGCTAAAACGAAATGAAATTAGAAAATTTTCAATTTTGTCTGCATAAAAAATTTTTTTAACTTAAAAATTGTAATTCACTTTGAATTCTGTAGCATAAAGAATTTAAACTAAGCAAAATAAATATAAAGAAATTAGAATTTATACCTCTTTCAAAGCATTGTATTCAGCTAATGGCATTATAACTTCATGAATATATCTAATTCTGACACGCAATGAGCCCCAGTCTTCTCTAATAGGAGGTGTCAAACCACCAAGGGGAAACCAGTCCTCAACTTCCTCTCCGCTTATTAGATTTTCTAGTTCAACTGTAACATCAGCTGAAAAAATAAAATTTAAATTGTCTGGTACATACAAATAATAAATACATATAATCAACTTCTGATTATTCAAAGCATTTATTTATTTAAATAATATGTATTATTATACTGAAAATAAACCTACATCCATGGAATAAGTTTTTCAATTAGACATACATAAAAATGACAAAACTAAATGTGAAATATTTAAGTAAAAATAAAAATTGAAAGTTTGAGATAGAATACAAGAGTCAAGATATATAGTTGAAAAAGTTTTATTAGTGTATTAAAAGATTATAAGTACTCCAAAAAATCTGCCAACCCTTATGAATACTTAACCAAAAGTAAACATAAAAAGTTGTCTGAAATCGGACAATAGACATTGTGTAAAGAGGCACAGTGTGAGCACATTCAATATTGTAATTTCTTGAAATAAGTAGACTCTTAAAAACATCACTGAACAAAATAGATATCGTATTTCTTTATAGAAATTGAATTTTTAATTTACATATGATTATTTCCTATTATTTGTTTTAATGTCAAAGCTGGAATTGAACATTGGATAGCCATGTTTTTATGTTAGATGTTGGCGCATTCACGTCAGCAAGTTCCGACGGTCTCACCAATTTTGAGCCAGATGGCTTTTAACTGTCTTTAGATGAAGCGAGCAAATAAAATTTATTTGAAGCTCACAATTAAAACAAATACTTATTGCACGATTGTAAATGGTATATATAATAAAATTGAAAAAGAGTAACCCTTTGCACTCGAGAGATGAGTTTCGCTCACCACATGATTAAATGCCGCACCTCGAGAGGTGACTCTCGCTCACCACATGATTAAATGTCACAACTTGAGAGGTGACCCTCGCTCACCACTTTGTTTGGTGCAGAAATTCGATGCACCGTGGAATGTTTCTTCATTGAATTGGTATTGAAGTTACTGTAAAAAAGCCTAATGTTGTAATAAATTATTTAAAACATATGGGCGGTGTCGATAGTGCAGATCAATTGGCTGCAACGTATTGTTTCTTAAGAAAATCTTTGAAATTGTGGCGTAAACTGTTTTTTTTTTTGGAGGGGGAAAGCTGCATAGCCTTCAAACAGGAGTTAGAAGGATTGCAAAGTCTGCTCTCAAATAAATAAGCCCGACAAAAGACATCAAACGACATACTATTCTGAAACTTGTCCCGGCCATTTTGGCAGTTGTTACATCAATTATACAAAGCAAAATTACAAAGACTACTGTTTAAGAAATTATCTTCGTACAGATACATTAAATATTAAAGTTTTATGTGTTACTTTATGTTTGAAATGATTTTAGGTTAGAGGTAAGAAATTCACCAAAAGTGCTGTGAAACGCTTTAAGTTGCTGGTAGGTACACACGGAAACAGTCTCAAGTGCAAAGGTTTAAATAACACTAATTTCTGACTAATTTTGTCTAAATTTTTTTTATTATAATTATTTCGTGAAATAACTGATTTCTCTTTTAAAATTGAAAACCTCATCCGGTCTTACATATTTCCTAATGAAAATGGAATGGCAAAAAGACATGATAAGCGATTAGCTAATGACTAATGAATAGTTGTTAGAAAGCAAAACTTGTCTTTTGAGAATCATGTTTTAAAAACAATGCCAGGCAGACTTCTTGTCTGCTCTCCCTTTATAAAAGGTGTAGTTGTTCGTTTTTTTTTTCTTTTTTTCCCCCAGAGATGTAAGATCAAACTTTTTTTTTTCCTGATTGCCATCATGGATGTCAGAATTGTTAATTTATAAAAAGAAGTAATTTTTTTAAACACTTACTTCTTAAAGAAACATAAGTTTATTTGATTTTCTTGATTTAACTTTTTTTTTTTTTAAATTCGTTTTAGACATGTGCTGCATAAATTCTATTTTTGGGTAAATCTAGTCTCTTTATTAAAATTATTATAGTTTTCATTCATAGATGCACTATAATCTATTGAAAATGTTATTTACAAACCCTAATGAGTTAAAATAATTATTTACACACCTTTATTTTTTCCCACCACTTTCGTTTAACTTTAGAAAATTAACCATCCATTACCAAACAATTGGCTTTTACTGACTAAAATGTTTCCTCGTTCGTTTTTTCTTAAGTGTTAGTTGGATTATGTGGTATGAGTTTAGTGTATTAAAAAAAGATTAAAACAGAAATAAGTACCTATTTCCATATCTTTTGAACGCTTCCCTTTGTTATAAAGAGTAATGACAAAAGATGTTATATCAGATGGAATGTCTCTAAAAGTATAAAATAAAATTATGCAATAGACATTTACATACCTAATTAATAATAATTTTAATAATGGTATGAGAGTAAATAACTATATTTTTCTTATATTCTAATAAATTAGCATTTATTAAACAAGGATCACACATATTTTATGGATAAAGGTTTTTTTTCCCTTGATGCAGAAATAATATACTATCTGCTTAAACATGCTACTAAATGATATTATACAAAAGTATTAACATTTATAGAGGATGCATATTGGAATGGAAATTTTAATGTCTTAGTTTGAACTAATGCTTCTTTTAACCTTATTATACAATATGAAAAAAAAAAAAGAAAATAGCAGGAAATAAACAAGTTTTAGATAATATAGTCCTTGCAGCAAAGGCATGAAAAAAAAATATATATATATATATATATATATTTTATATATAGATAGATAAAATAGGACAACCTTTTAATCACAAATTAAGTAAATTGACCTGAGTTTACTAAATATGAACATAAAATTTTATTTGATTATGTTGTTTTGTTTAACTTAAGAACAAAGAAAAGCAGTATTGATTTATTATTTTTTGAGCAATAATTAAGTTTGCGAGAAAGGAACATTTTTATAACATTTATAAAACTTTTTAAAAAAAAAAAAAAAAAAAAGGAGGCTTTTACTAAAAATAAGGAGTAAACAACAAAAATCTTGTTTTTTACGATCTCCTAATTTGTAAGTTAATTTTCCCTTCATTTGGGCAAGAACACACTGTCCAATATAAAATACATAAATAGTTACATAATAGTTTACATAAATAGTTTTCCATTTATGACTTTTGTCAGAAGAATTAAAGTTCTTAGTGATATACCATTTTTTAAGAGAATTATTCAAATTTGAATTGCTTTCTTTTTAGGAAATGGGAAAAAATAGAATTTGAACTTTGCATAGTAACAAAACTTTAGATCAGGTTTACGAAATTATAATTAAAAAGATACTAACTGAATAAAAAATATTCCTTTTATAAATATTTTCAGTTTATTCCCTCTTAAATTAAAGATTCTTCTTTTAGTTGCTTCAAAAGAGACTGTAATTTATTAAAATCTCAATTGGTATAATTTTTTACAAACAGTCAATCTGAATATTTAATATTCTTTGGAAAAATAGAATTTGGTTTTATATTTTAATTGAAGTGTTTCAGTATTTTTGAATACAATTTAATATTAAAAAAATAATAATAATGTGAATGACCCCTCAATTTATTATTTTTAAAACTTCTATGAATATTGAATTGTTGACTAAAATAAATCATTTTAAATATACTGAATAAAGAGAACAATCGACATTTTTGAAACAATTTATCTCTATCAAACAAGATTTAATTTCACTAAAAATAGTTAATAAGTGTATGATACCTAATTCACTTTTTTAAAATTTGAATAGAGAGTCAGTTTTTATTTTTATATAACACTATTTAAAAATCATTACAATGTAGACACATATTAGGTTGAATAAATAAAATACTCAAATCACTTTTGTTACAATTAGTATTTCAAAATCAATTTTTTCAATTTTAGAAATGTTAAGTTAATGATGAAAAATCACGAACAAAGAGAATTCTGTAGGAAAGTAACATGTCTGATGAGAATAAAGCGATTTAAATCAATTACCATGAACCCTTCAAAAATCTGCTACACAATAAATCGTTTTATCTAAAACGTCAGTTTTAACATTGAGTTTCATTACCTTTGTTGAAGTAAACTGAGACCAGAGAAAAAGGAGGATCTGTAGCCCTGCGTCATATTCTAAAAGAGGACCTAAGATAAGGAAATTTGTATGAAGGAGTTAAATTAACCACCATTTTGTGTCCACTTTTAATGAAGTTCCATTTTTAAAATTATGCTCTTAAATCTTTGAGACCAGAATAATGTTGAAGAACTTCTTCCACCCCCTTCAAAGGTAATAATTTAGTTATTTCCTTTCAACTATGAAAGTAGTGATAGTAGTAATTTAAACTGCGAAATTATCAAAAAAAAAAGAAAAAAGAAAAGAAAATATAAAATTTGTGACACAAACGTAATGTTGAAGAACTTCTTCCACCCCCTTCAAAGGTAATAATTTAGTTATTTCCTTTCAACTATGAAAGTAGTGATAGTAGTAATTTAATCTGCGAAATTATCAAAGAAAAAAAAAAAAAAAAAAAAAAAGAAAATATAAAATTTGTGACACAAACGTACTCAAGAATAAAATCTTCTTCCCATATAGGATCAGGTGGGCATTTAACTTGAGTTCGACAAACTTTAACTTGATTTAGTGAAATTATGCAAAAAGGGTGGGGTACAAGTCTCACTGGTAAACGGTGCGCTTCCAGTAGAGTCAGGTGTAAACTTCGAACCTCGGTAACATTGTGGGTAGGGGCCCGTCCTCTTGGTAGTTGAGGAGAGCATAATGGTTTGATAGCTTGAATCCATTCCTAAAAAATATTTCATAAGACTTAATTGTATTATCTAATATTTCATTAGACAAAACAATGATAACTTAATTGTATTTATTCAATTAGAAATTTAAAGAAATAATTTTAAGGATTCTAAAAGACTTCAAATTAAATTTTAAAATAAATAAATAAATAAAAAAAGAATTGCAAAATCATTTTTAAAACATTTTATTTTAAAGAAAAAAACTTTTTTAAATAAAATTGTTACAAATGCAATTGTACTTGCATTATGGTATTTAAAATTTTAGACAAAAAAATTTTTGTGTTTTTTCCTTTGTCACTAGTTAGTATCTTTTAAGAAAGCTATATTTAAGAAAAAAAAATTTTTTTCCCTTAATATTGAGCTTTTTTTTGCCTTAAGTGAACCATAGTTTAATTCGTTATGCATATATAACTCAATAGTTTTTTGGTCATCAATTGTACAACTCAGATATTTTAAACCTCACTCATAGAAAAGGGAACTCCTCATGTCATCCATTTAGACAAGAATAACTTTCACATTGTCACTATGATTGGTACTCAACAGAAAGGTCACTCATCAATTAGAGAATTAATAAGACTGTTTTAATCTATTTATGATAACAAAGAACAAACTTTTAACAAGCTTACTTTATAATTGAATAACATATTCAGACTTTAAATAATGGAAAATGTTTAAAATTAACCAAAATTTTCCAGCTTTAACTAATATTATAATATTTTACAGATAGTATATCAATATCACCAAAAAATAATTCTGAAAATTAATTAATTAGAAAATTTACAATTATGAATTACGTCTTCTATAAAAAAATGAGTACTACAATTTAGCACACTTGAAATTTTTGAGTTCAAAAAAATGTCTGTCATATGCAGCAAAAATATGAACAATATTTGAAATATTGTAAAACAAACAGTTAAATTACTTTTCTCAAAATGAATCTAGTCAAACATAGAGAAAAATTAGTTTCCTATGTTAAAAAGTAAGTCTTACTGAGAACTGAGTTTGAGGTAGACTGTGAAAGGATAAAAATGACAGTGAGGAGAAATATTTATTAATTTTGACCTTCCTTTCGACTACTTAAGCACATAGACAGAGACCTACTA
Organism: Parasteatoda lunata; assembly: GCA_949128135.1. Lineage (NCBI taxonomy): Eukaryota > Metazoa > Arthropoda > Arachnida > Araneae > Theridiidae > Parasteatoda > Parasteatoda lunata. Next base: position 69,315,612 of record OX421971.1, read on the forward strand.
ATAATAATTAGCACATAGACTTCTTACCAACTTTTAAAAAGTTATCTTAATATGATGCTTTATAAAAGAATGTTTTGAATAATGTAAGTTATGAAATAGAATGATTAATATTCAGTTCTACCAACACATGTCACATAATGATTCAAACAATATAAGTTTCGGAAAAAAGAGTTCAATTAACATTTTATCTGATGATAGCTTATTAATAAACAATCTGTCGATAAATAAATAAATACAATTAAACAATAAGTATTAACATTAAGAAAATATAGGATTTTATTAAATTTAATTATCCTATAACAGATAGCGGCCAATTTTGTCTGAACTAAGAAGAGCCCACATACTACAGTAAGATACAAAACTGACAAAGAGCAGATGCCAGGAAGGATCTATGGCTTGACGGTTTTAAATACGCTGTTGAACTAATAGTGATTGTTAATGTGTTAACATTTAGTCTTTTTAATATTTAACTTGTCCATGACCAGAACACATAGAAAATACTTTTACAATTATCTTAGAATTTAAGAAAAAGCTATTTTAGTTAAATTGCCCTAAAAATGTCAAAGATTATATTTTTTTCCTGTATAATGGAAATGTGTGAAAAATTCTTATAAAAAAATTAAAAGTTCTCTTAAATGATTGGTTCTTCCTTCAGAATCTTAGATTAAAAAAATATCTTCAGAATTTGCTAATAACTTGGAATGGAAATTTTGATACTGAAACCTATATAAGTAAAAGAGTAGATTACCTGCGTTAAATCTGGAGAACTAGCACACAAATAGTATATTGTACTTATACAAGGTAATGCACGCTCCACCAATTGGAAACAATTTGGTCTAAAAATAATAGAAAAATAAAGCAATAATAATAATTAGAATTTCTAGAAAATTTAAAACCAGATCATTCAATTTTCTGAATACTTAGCAAATTTTTGACACTACTTTTTCTAAGATATATATATTGAAACTATTTCATATAATTTATAAGTGAAGAATGAAATGTAATTCACAATACTTAATATGATATAGCTTAGTTATCATTGATTGTTAAACTTGTATTTTTCTTGTTCTATAAAATGATAAACCAAAAAATTTTTATGATATTTTTAGAGAAGAAAAAACAAGTTTAACAGTACATAGCTTGATAAAATAGAGTTAAAATATAAAAATGTAATAACAGTTTTAGATAAGAATAGCTTACCTTTCAAAGAGGCTGTCATGCACCATGTATAAGTAAGTGTAGCTCAATTCAATCAAGCCTTTCGGCTTAGTGCGCTGAAATTTGATTTAAAAAAAGTTGAGTTCCATACCATAACTGAAGTTAAGGGAATGAAAGCAGAACTGATTCATTTATAGAAGGTGTCAATAAACAAAAACAAGGCAGTATATACCTTAATATATCAAAAACATTACTATTATTTTTTTTAATGTAATAAAAAAAACAGAACATATTTTTTTATTGGGGGAGTGAGGAAACATGAAAAGTGTAACTTAATTAAAAGAAACGAACTATTTGTCTCATTGTAAAAAGATATAGGGAATAAACAAATTATGAAAATAGAGATCTCAACAAATTATGAAAATAGAGATCAACAAAGTAACTAAATTTTATTTATTTGTTAATTAGGAGTAGGTAATTGAAACTCCAATCTAATATCACTACTGACCCATTTTAACGACAAAGTTGACACATATAAAGGTTTAAGCTAAATATTTCAATCACTAATATTGTTAAAATGTAAAAATATAATTATTAAAAAAAATAATAGATTATAGTCAAGTGAAAACAATTATTAAAACCTTGGAAAAAAGATACTGTGTAAATAATTTAATAACATGCATTATAAAAGTTGGAAATTTGATTAGTTACAAGGAAGATTTTAAATTAATAAAATTAAATTTAGTTTCACTTGTGTTCCACTATATCTAATTGTATTAATTTAATTTAAAATAATATGATAAAATCTACCAAAGATATTAAAGATGAAAAAGCAGGTACTTACACGAGGGTTATCAAAAAAGAGTAGCTGTTGTTCTTTAGCACTAAGAACAAAGTATAAGTTTTTCCACTTGCGATTCCCTTGACCTGGGTTAAAACAACCTGAGAATTAAAGTTATGATAAAAGTTTAGATCAAACACATAATAAAGTTTGATCACTGGTAAACTCAATATAATGCAGAACTTTTAGCTAAAATTCAGTTTTTATTTATAAACTTACTCTTTTTATTCAAGTAACCCTTCATGCGAATTCCTTTGTTGCGCTTGGCAATGCCAGATTCACGACTTTCTCTCAGTGTAGCATAAATATCATGAGATTTTTGTTGAATTTCTTCAGCTTTACTGAGTTCTTTGGATTCATAAGGAGCCTAAAAGTATAAAAGAACATTACACATAATGTTAACTAATATAAAACACTGTAAAAAAAAAATAATAAGAAGAGAATATAATTTTAAAAAATAAGTTGTAGTAAAAAACAATATGGTTTTCAAAATTTTCAGTGCTTTTAAGATTTTTAGAGAAATACATTGAGATGGTTCTTTGGATAAGGGACAAAATCAAAATGTAAAGTATCTTATCTTAAAACACATAAATATAGTTTTAGAATAAAATTTTAAAACTTTATCACAAAAACTTAAGCACAGTAGGATAGTGAGTGAACAATAACTTTTGCCATATTAAATTAGACAGATTTTTAATTCGCCTTCTCATATGAAGTAAAAATTTTTGCTTTATTTTAGCATTACTATAGGAACTGCAGATTCAACCAAACTTATCATAAATTTACAAAAATAAAGTCATCGATAATAAATCAACTAAAAATAATTTAATTGAAATCAAAAAAATATAAAGCATTTACATTTACTATGAAACAATTACAGAAAATAAAAAAAAGTGTATTAAGGAGCTGTATTACACCAATCAAGCCCACACTACAATTTCTAACAAATTTGAAAGTGTTATCAATACTGAATAAATACATCCTTTCCACTAACCACTCTTGAGAATTTATATTTTTGTTTTTAATTACAGCTATGCCATGGTTGAATAGGAACGTTATTACCTCGCAGGAAAACAAAGACTGAATAGAGAAAGACCAAGAAGAAAGAGGTAAGTTAAGGACATCATGGACGTAAATCGTGGAATCAAAAACCCAGCATAGCAATAAGAGGCACTAACGAGTAAAACAAAAATTCAGCAATTGTTTGCTGTGTAATTTTTCATTCATTTTGTGTAAAAACAACTAATGATATCTGCAATATCAACCAAACTAATTCGTTTGGATAAACCATACATCAGAACTAATGATTTGGTTTCAAATAAATTTAATTGTATAACAAACACCATTGCTTTAGTCTTTGTTAAGCTGACAGCCTTTATCATTTTGAGAGAATGAGTGAGACATAATCTACCTCAGGCATCTGCTAAGTATAAAATACCCTAAATTCACTATTATTTTAAACAACAATTAAGGCCTGGTTTCTTAGGACAGGGCAGTGTTACAAAACGTCAGCTTGAAGCGAGCGCTAACCCCTGATTGATCAATTTGCAAGTTAGTCAGCATACGTCATCAAATGCTCAGCTTGAACGACGACTGACGTCTGAACCAACTGCAGTTGGATTACAATGTAACGTTAACGACAGAAGCATCCAACAGAGCATTGAAATCAGCCAAGATATTGATTTTAACATTAAACATAGCTACTTCTTCCTCTTTTTTTTTCATTTAGCTAAGCTATAATGTGTTTTTTCTTGGACAAAGTCATTTTTTGTTTTCTAAAGCACTGGTCGACAATAACAAAATTAATACAAATTCAAACTAAATATTTGTTTACGTTATTAACGTATGCTCAATGTGAGATAATGTCTGCATTGGACCGACTGCTCATGCTGAGCTAACAAAACAGTATTTTGTTGGCGGTGCAGCAACTTAACGCTGACGCCCAGAGAAGGCGCTTGTCCTAAGAAATCAGGCCTTTACATATGACATAAGAATTGTGAGATTTAGGGGGTAGGAAAAGTAGATGACAAAGAATTTCTGCAAAAACCTTATCACTATGAATGACATAATCACTAATTTATCTGATACTGCTGTTATATAATTACTTTATTCAACGCTATTCTAAAATATAACTTTATTTACTTAATATTAACTACTGAAATATGAATGATTTATAACTGTATGCTTGCGAAAAAAATTGTGATCGACTGCAACAGGAAGAGAAAATATTCCAGCACAAAAACTAATAGTAATGTAATAAATTATCATACATTGCTAAGTATTATATAAAAGAATTATAAATAATTTAAAATTAATTACAATAATTTAATATAAACAATTATAAAACTGTATATTACGCATTTTTAAAACTGTTGCTTACTTTGAGAACAGGTTCTCCCAGATGGTGACCTTCTACAATCTGCTCAACTTTATACCTGTTCACAACAGCTTCTAGACTGTAAATACATTTTTAATTAAGAAACTAATCATTGTAATAATAACAATAATAATAATTTTAAAATACTTTCAACTATGAAAAACATGGCTAGATACTATATAATAATTAATCCTAATAATTATTTAAATACAAACTTATATAATATTTTTATGAGAAATTTTAAAATATAAGACATACGCAACTATATTTCACTAACAACTAATACTGTCAATCCAGATAAATAATATATATATATATATATTTGTTAATATAGTTTCAGCATGACCAATGACTGCAGATACATTTAAAAGATCTATCAGTTATCAATAAAGAAATAAATTAAAATATCTAAACTAAAACAAAAATATAAATACCTATCAAAACATCGTCCACCCATAATGTATCGATTCCCTCTTTTTTCGATGCGAAAGCGTTGAATGGTATTATTAATATGAAAGAAAAGTGAGTAGTTTCCAGGGGAATTATCACTAGGTCTCACTAAGAAGCTTCCAGGACCCACTGTATAAATAAAAAATGATTAATAATTACTTTCAGGGGGGAAAAATGAGATATGTTAAATGTATGAGTTAATTTATATTAGGACAATAAAGTCATCTGAAAAGAGATACCATGCTTTAATACTAAATTATTGAAATTTAATCATAACTATTATTATTTTTTTAAATATTTTCTATGCATTTAAGATAATTAAAATTATTCACAAAATTTTTTTTAATTATGTAGTAACAACACATAACAACTAATATGTCTAAGGAGAATGAGAAGTGTGTTACCCGGAAAAAAAGGCTCTCTTTATAAATAAATAAAGAAGCTAGCATATAATAAAAAAATTAACTATGCATAAATATCAATAAAATCAATAAAATTCTGTCTAAATGCATGCATGCATAGATATAATTCTTTCTCTATTTTTTTAAATATTTTTATTTCTGATTCTTCAATATATTAGAAAAACCTTAGAAGGAAAAGTAAATAAATATATTTCTATCAAAGTTGTCATAAAGTAAAGGTGATAATATAAGAAGTTGTTTCAAAGTAATTAAAATTGTCAAAATTTAATAATAAAACAATTTAAAATATTAAAATAAAATCAATTCTGCTATTATAAATATATTTAATTTTGGAAGCTTAATCTACCAAAACTTTAAAAAACCTGAAAGCAACTTTTTAAATAAGCTGTTGGATATGCTTACATTTAATTATTTAGTTTCAAAATACTATACAGAAAGTTTATATATCTTTTCTTGAAAATTTTAAAATATTTTATAAAAGAACATTAACTTTCAAAATCAACTTATCGATTTTAAAAACAGGCAACTTTTAAGACCGAGGTGTCCATTAAATTTTTTTTTTTTTTACAGTTTGCCAACTTTTCTCAAAACTGGCCTCATTTTCATAGTAATATTAAGCTAGACTTAAAGGTCATGTCATATTGAGAATTTATACACAGTGAAACTTCTTGAGAGCGACCACTCTCTGTTCCAAAGTAAAATGACCCTTGATTGATCTTAGAGGTTACCTCCAGTGACTATAAAAAATCGAGTTTTAGTCAATGTCATTTCCGTGGTGCGGAAATGCCACTTTTGTTGGCATGATGAAAAGATGGATATATGAATAAAATTTAGCGTCTATAAAAATGTTCACAACTGATATAATTTAATGTAAAAACAAATTTTCTAATTATGAATGACAAAGCAATAAATAAAAAGCAATTTTAATTAAATAAACAAACTTAAATAGATACAAAATTAAAAACATTTAAAATTTTAAAAAACAAAATCTAAATTAATAGACAATTTTTTTTGTTCAAGTTTGCATTCAATTTTATATCATAAAAACTAATTGGCTTTAAAAGATGAGAAGAGGTTTTTTCTTTGAGATGCTTATTTTTTATAATTTAACTTTCTACTCCACAAGTAAATCACTGATAGTATCAGCTTTAGTGCACTCTGAATGCCACATGAGGATGTATTGTTGAAAAGAGCTTTTTAAATAAAAGCCTCGCACAAATATTTTGAATATATTTATTTGTTTTATCCAATTTTTTATTTTGATATTATTTTGTGTTTCCTTATTTGATCTTTTCTGCATTTGGTGTAGATGTTTGCCTGGTCACTGGGAGGGGTTTTAATGATCTCTCCAAAAGGGTTTCTTCAACACTAAGCGTATGAAAAAAATTCCACACTTCCCAAAAGTGGTCATAAATAGAGGTGATTGCTAGATAGAGGTGGTCTTTCTTGGAGGCTTCACTATATTAAGAAACACATAGCTGCAATTGCAAACATTTGAAAGAAAACATAAAGCATTATAAGTTTATTTTTTTTTTTATTAAATGTAATAAGGTAAGACAGTACAGAGATCAGTGCTATTTTAAATAAACAATTATGAAAGTTCAACAAATAATTTAAAAATACTTGTTCATCTGCAAAAATTTTCCATCCCTATAAAATTATAGACTAACCATTTTTTTTTCCTTCTCAATTTTAAATTTTAATATGAAATTGAGAAATTTGACAACTTTTAGAAGTTTAAAAAATAAAATTAAAACTATAGACTAACCTGTAAATTAAGAAAAAGCCGACATAACCATCAATGTGTAAAATAAAAAGTGTTTATAGATGTAGGGCAAAACAAATGCATAAACAGCAACTGTTCTAGATGCACATTTCCACGGTAATAGAGCTTATACTTCTAATTTTTTTTTTTACAATTTGGCTGCTAGGGATAAAAAGAGCAACAAAAAAAGATGTCTTAAGTAAGTACAAATAGTATTTTGTGCTCACAATAAATAATGGAAAATAAAATAATAAACATGGTTGCTCAGTACTTATTTGATCTAGTAAATAAAGAAATGGAATTACTTACTCTTAGCAAGCTTTTCCACAGCAGCTTCTTTACTTATCGTTCCATGAAACCAAGGATAAATCTCATTCGGATCAACATCATCATCCTGAAATATCAAATTTGCTTTAATAGAGGCAAATTTTAAGATTAGTACAAACTTGAGCATTTCTCTCATAGGCTTGCACATCATTTTTATTGGAAGAGTAATGCTCGGAAAAGTTACTAATTTGTAAATAATAAGAAAAAATTTAATGCAACTTTTTAAATGCAGTTTGCTTATGCGTCTCAATGCAGTTTGCTTATGCGTGTGGCAAAAAAAGTATTATATTATTTCATGACTTAATTTTGTTTGATATCGACAAAATAAATTAGTATAAATTTACTCTTTATATTTTCTTTCAATATATATATATATATATTTATATACTTTGAAGAGTTTTGGCTTTTATGTTACTTACAGCTTATAGCATTTATGAAACATCTATTTTTTTTTTAAAAAATAAATTCAAGGAATTTTTAACACCTTTTACCCAGAAGCAGTATTTCAGATTAATATAATCAAATATTTTCGGATCGCTATTGTTTAGTCAAAAAGAGGTATCAAATAGAGATGTAATAAATAGTGGTTCGGCAGAATAGTCAAACATTCAACGGTCGTATAGCAAAATGTTTCTTTTTTTAAAAAATAATATTAATAAATATTTTTATAATGAAATAAGTATAGTCATTATTGAAAAATAATCAAAACTTTCTGTATTATAGGTATGGGGAAAATGAAATTTTTTTTTTTCTTTAATAGAAATGTTTATGTTAATAAAGATAATTAGGTATTAAGATAATTCAAAATATTTTAGGTAAAAAACTAACAGCTATTAAAAAAAATCAAAGTCATAGAGTTGGAAAAAAATAAAATGAAAACTGTCCCCTTAACTCCTAAAACCAAACCTTAATGTTTAAAATAATATTTTCCAGAAAAAAAAATTATTCATAAAACATTAAAAGAGAAAATGTCTATCAAAAACGCTTTTAAAAATGCAGCACTATCATAAAGATGCCTATAAAAACAAAGATTCAAAAGTTAATAAAAAAATAATCCATGTTATTTTTTCAAGAAAATTTTAAAGCTTAACATTTCAGTTTCTCAATTGAAATGTTAAGCTTTAATAATTTTTATAAAAATTCCAATTTTCTTGATAATTTCCAATTTTCAAGAAAAAGTGAAAATTAAAGTCTAATAGAAATCCCCTTAAATTGCCTGCCATAATAAAAACGTTTATAGAAACAAATCTTTTTGAAGAAAAAAAAAAGCAAAACAGAAACCAAAACACAAATTATTCTTAATCTTTAAACGAAAGATTTAATGCTAAAAATCTTAATTTAACTTTTTCCCGTCATCCTATTTTTAGAAAAAAGTAACCATAAAAAATAACATTCATTAGAGAGGCTCTTTAAAAAATACTGTCATAATAAAAATGTTTATAAAAAGAAAAGTTAATAAAAAATATCAAAAGAGAAACTAAACAAAAAAATCTTAGTTCTGAAATATAACTTTAATGTTGATAATCACAGTTTTCTATGATACTAGTTATCAGTCTTATCGTATGAGAAAAAGCAACAATAAAAGAATAAAGTCTATAAGAAACACTCTGTTAACATGCTTTGCTATAGTTAAAAAACAAGCAAACATGAAACAAAAAAAAGTCTTCAATTTTTCAAATATAGAGTTGAAAAAATGATAAAATTGTCTTGCCTAAATACCATTAAAAAAATTTATAAAAATCAGCATTTCAAAATTTACAGTTCAGTAAAAAGTAATCTAGTTTCAATTCTTCAAATTTTGCTTTTCCAAGTGTCTTTCAAAATATAAATTAATAAGTTTCAGAGCATAACAAATATGTGTAAAAACTATTTCTAATAATGTAGGGTATAAAAATATGATTTTAGATTATTCTTTATTACATCTATTAAAATCCCCCCCAAAAATAAATACTTTGTAGAATATTTTGCCGAATATTTGACAGAAAGGCTGAATACCTAATAACGGCTGAAAATTCGTTACACCCTTAGCATCAAATATACTCTTCTTCAAATTGACTAGACTTAACAAAACAATTTTTTATTATTCATTTATATATAATATATAGCATGTTGGATAACTTGTTGCATCACCTACCCTGTAGGAATGTCTACAATTTCTTTGCCTAACAGATAGAACAAGGTTTAATTTGTAGGAAAGTACCAACTTACCATACAATATTCACCTTCTGATTCTATTCAACACTATGAGAAGCAATTAAATTTGTATATGTGGTTTAAGAGAAATTTTCAATAAGGGGGGGGGGGGCAAGAACTAGATCAAAAGTTTATCTCTATCACCATAACGAGACATTATTGGATGCTTTCTTTTTAACTTTCAGCAGTAACAGATACAGACATTCAGCATAGAAGGGGGGGGGGGGAGATAACAAGCTTTTAACTAAAAAAAATATTATTTCTTGAAAAACAAGTTATTTACAAATTTAAAGATATAAAAACAAATAAAACATGAATTTCATAAAAAGCCTGAATCTGTTTAATAGAAAAGTGAAAACAAATACTTATTTACCAATTCTTCAACAAGTTCTTTGAATACTAAACCACTTTCTTGAGTACGATGCAGAGTACACCAAAGCCAACCATCACCCATATCATTGTGTACAATAAATATGTCCCCTTTTAGGAAACTGGAATTACATTGAGATCATCGTTTTTAATACTTAATTGAAAGAAATTATTCTCTTTTTTTATTAATTAACTACATTAATAACCATGTACAAGCTAAGTTTTGTATTTTTTAACCAACAAAAAGTTTTTGTAGCAGTGGATATTTTCATAAATATTGTACTTTTATCAAGCAAACAATAAAATATTTTTTTTAAAAAAATATATTCTATTACATAGTGTTTATTTCATTGAATAATGGCTCGCTTTTTAAAAAACTGTGTAAAAAAGACCTTTTTTTTTATTCATTTTCCTATTGATAATATTTAATTTAATTTTTAATAATTCAAACTTTAGATATTTAAAATTTTTCACCACTTTTTTTCAAGATTGATATGTTAATATTTAACTGTACTATACAAACTATATAATGACCAAGGGTCTGTCCAAAGCAAATTTACTGCCATTTACTTTCACAACGGCGGAAAAAACGGCAGTTTCACAAAATACTATTAACATATTTTCGAAAAATATTTAAATATTTTCCTATTTTACCATATTTTTGTGTTGATTTTTTAATATAATTTTTAAATTTCACAAATTATGTCTAAATTTTCACAAAATAGGTACTTCTCAAAAAAACCTAGACAGTCCCCTGATGACAATAACACACAACATATCAAATTTACAATGATATTTGAATATGATATCATTTAATATAAAGGTATATATATTATAATCATCAATTTAATATAAAAACCACATTTAAACAATAAGGTTAAGACCCTAAACAAAAATTCAAATCATTTTTCCGATTGCTTTTAAGGAAGGGAGGTAAATAATTAATGTGCATGTTCACCTTCACATATTTATATTTAAAAAAAAAAATTAAGCAAAATTTAAGTCCATCAATTTTTATTCAAAGGTAATAATATAATAACATAATTAACTTTTAAGGAATGTAAAAATAATATAATACCTAATTTCATCAGTATCAGGCATCTTATTATAAGGTAGTATTGCAACAACTCGTTTTTTATCATTTACAGGCTGAAAAACAAATAAGTATATCATTATACAAATTAGTGTGTTAATTACTATTTACAAATTTTTTCAAAAAATAAAGGCTTCTAAAATTAATTATACCTACAACTGATTAATTAAAATTTTTTTTATATAAACAAAAACAAAGTGTGCCTTCTCTTGGTTGAAATTACCTTATAATTACCTCTTAGAACTATCTTTCACACTTTGTACAATATAGTAACTACTTCTGTGAAATATTTATTATACAAAAATGTTAGACTCAATTCTTTGACAAAAGAAAAGCTAATGTTTAAAATAAAATTTGCGAAATATATTTGAAAATATATATAATTGAAGAGTTAATAGCTTAAAAGAGCACTTAAAAAATACAAAGATTTAGCTTTTGTTTACACATTAATAATTTGGTATGAAAAAGCAATTAATAATTCATTATGAATAGGTGATAAAAATTAAAAAAACATTAATTATTTAAACAGATTTGAAATTATATTTTATAAATAAATGTACCTCTGGAGGTGGCACAGGATATACAAGTCTTTCTTTTTTCAACAAATCAGACCAGCTTGTATAATAACCAATTAAATCTGAGAGGGAATCGAATTGCCTACCACCAATATAATAGTCTCCACAGACAGCAGTAATCCTAAACGAGAAGAAATTTTGGCAACTGAAATAATAACAAACAACCAGAAATAAAAAAGTAACAAGCATAAATGAACACCCATTAAAAATGATAATAATAAACGTAAAAATTTCTAAGCAATTTTAAATAAAATAATGAAGTAAAAAAAATAGGTATACCTGAAATGGTTGATACCAGTATGGCCTAAGTAGGATAACACATATGATCCAGGTTTACGATCACTTTCCCTAAGAAGATAACTTCCCAATTTACTGGCAGTCTGCAAGCGAAGTTCAGCACTATAACGATCAAGGCGTCCATGATACCACCTAAAAATAATTCAGTATTAAAAGTATTCCTGGGTTCTCAGAAATTAAATTTTAACTCCTAGGCTAAAAGACTTATATAGGGTTAGTTGTATGTCTACTAGAGATTTTCCATATAGGAAATCTCTCTAGTAACAAAATAGAAAATTTAATAGATACATTGAAATTTTTTCCATCTGTCTACAAATCATGATCAGTTAGAGATATTTCTATACCAATTGTGTCAACTACGATCCTCAAGAGTTATTCTTTCAGTAAAATTTTAAAGGACAATTAGTAGTTTTTTGCATGGGGATGACTACAAGTTAACCCCTCAAATTGATCCATTTTATAATGCTTTATTTTATTATAAATTAACATCAAAACTAGATTACTTTTTTGACATGGGTACCTACATGTATATATATTTACCATGAATGTACTTCTTAAAACTTCTGTACTTCTTAAAAATTAAAAATTTTTTTTATCCTTAATATCTGAATAAAATAGATAATAGAATTTTAAATAACTGTTTAATTTGAAGGAAGAAAGTGTAAGAAAACTATATTATGAGCCTGGAAACTTTCCTTCAATTAATGAGCTAATGTTGGACTAGGATGAGGGCTTTTAGATTAAGCCCATCTCATTTTTTATATATCACTGTTTCTGAAAAACTTCCAAATGAATTTGATTATGTTATATCTATATTTAAAAATTTTAGTAAGTTGAAAGAGCTAATCAATTTCAACGATTTGGAAAGAAACAACAAACTTTTCAACCTAATAAGAATAAATTACTGATTTTAGTTTAATTGATATAAACGTAAATAAATAAATAAAACAAATGTAACAGTTTTTGAATTTTTTATAATTTATTAATTATTTGAAATTAATATGCATGCATTGAAAACCTATGTTTTGTTTTCCTCTTCTAAGAAGAAAAAAAAAATCTCAGAATAAGTTTAGCAAAACTTAATAAAATATACTTTACACCAAGGATTGCTAGTCTTTTTTTCTTGGATGCTTCTTAGATTGGCAACAAATTTCGCTAAAACCTGCATTTTACTTATAAAGTTTGAAAATAAAAATAAAATATTGTTCGGTAAATTAAAATAAGTATTATATAATTAAACGTGTATTAGTTGCTTAAATCAAAATGTTACAAAATATAGTACAATCAAAATATAACAAAAATGCTTGTGACATCAAAAATAGAAATTATCAAAAATAGAGGCAACCGATTCTAAATTTTTACCAAGGTACACTTCGTAGGACTAAATAAATTTCTACTAGTGTATTAAAGAGCATTAATTTGATATAAATAATATTATGCAAGTTTCAAAATTTAGAGATATAGTTAAAAATTTACCTTGTTAATTGAATAAAATTCAAGATATATTTATAATGCTTACGTACATAAGGTAATTTATTAAAAATTATTGAATGTAAAGAGAAGTAAATATTGATAGCACATTAATGAAAAATTAAGGAAAATACAGAACATCAACAGAAAATAGTTATAAAACAGGAATGTTTAATAAAAACTAAAACATAAGTTTAAGTGAAATTGCTTGAGAAATTGACATCATCAACAAATGAATGCGTTATAACAATTTAAACAACTTATCAGAAAACAAAAACAAAGAAAACATAGTGTTTTTGTCTTTAAGAAATTAAACGAAGATGCAGAACTCACTGTGATTGAGGAGGGGCCGTCAGGGAAATATTAACATTTTCTTCAAAGAAATCGCCTTCTCCCAAGAAAGGATCAAACTCTTCTTGAATACTCGTCTCTCGAACATCTTCTTGACTACCAGGAGTACTGTGTCTTCGTAAACGATTTTCTAGTTCCTCTTTACTATGATCTGCCATGATCGTACAGTGTCTGCATAACAGGATTATACTAACATGATTTTAGTGAGCTAAGTCACATTGAAGAATAAAAAGTATGCATAATCATCATAAGTCATAGAAAATACTTTGCATTGGATACAAATTTAAAAGGAAACATTGTACAGAATGGGCAATCGATGATCTAAATGCACTAGAATCACCTCACTTCGTTCGATCGAAAATCCATCAAACTTTTCCATTCACAGACTCTTCTGGCGGTTAATACTATGACAAACCGTAGTAACTGTCATGAATGAGATTATCTTTCCAAAATAAAAGGATTTATAAACTTTAAACAACTTGAAGAGTAATGTAAACTTCATTTTTTCAATTATTGAAACTTTTTTACTTTCATAACAAAAAGGTATCCAATTTTGATGAGATGTGTTGAAAGCCGAAATTTTATTTTTTATTCTTCTGAATAGAATAGAACATTGCAAACAATAAGAAAAAACATTTTTTTCTGCTTCAATTCTCAAGTAAAACTAAACGAAAAAGGTACGATTCATTTTTTTGGAATATTTCCAAGAAAAAACTAATACGAATATTTTATGTACAAAAAGGAAATTTGGAACCGGCAACTTGGTAAATTGAACGATGATTGGCTATTGCTTTATGTGATCCTTGTGTTTACATTTTTGACATGCATGAAACTAATGTGGAAATCCGGAGTGAAAGTTGTATGTTTTTAATCAAAAACACTATTAGTTGATTATTTCTTAAAAGATATTATCAATAACTAAAGGTCCTTTAGGACTCCAATTTTTCTTATTCTAACGAAAGTAAATGATAAAAAAATGTTACTTCGCTTACCCGTAAGCAAGTTTCGTCAGCTTCAACTTACTTGTATAATTAAAAACACTAACTCATATTTGATTTCAAATCACACAAAAAAAGTATTCTCTCCATCCAACTACTGTAATTTTCATCGAATTTCATCAGTAGCTGCTCTACAATTGAGCTCCATTTCAAAACATAAATTTCACCGCATTAACAACTTTCAATTGGCACCTTGTTCTTTATACTGTACTCAAAACAAGAATCCCGAAAATGATAAGAGTAGTTCCAGCAGCGGTGGAGACGACAGCAGTGATTCTGATGGCCCTCCTGAACCACCTGTTGAATCAGCTCCTGTTTCACAACATATGGGTGCCCTCACTTCAATGACAATCCCAGAAGTTTGGCCTCTGGTTCCTGTAGTTGCTGTTAGCCGTAACCCAGTGTTTCCTAAATTTATCAAAATTATTGATGTATACTCCTTTAAATATACTTTTTTGTAAAATTTTCATGCTTGTGTATGATATTTTCAGTATATCAAATTTTTTAATTGTAGGTTACAGATCCAAATTTAGTTGATTTAATTCGAAGAAAAGTTAAATTGAATCAGCCTTATGCTGGGGTGTTTATGAAAAAATCTGAAAGGTAATCTTAATAAATTAAATAATTTTGATGAGATCAATTACTTGCCTTGTTGAAAATAAAGCATTTTGTCCAAAGTTTTATATACTTTTTAAAAGGAGAGATTTCAGTATCCTGATCTGTGGCAGAATAATCGCCAAATCTTGGAAACTTCTGGGCAGTGGCCTGCAAGAAAGTTTTAAAAAAAAAAGCAGCACATTACAAAACAGAAAGGAACCAACTCGAAAGATATAACTCGTTCCCACCCCTTGGCAAACAATGTTTTTTTAAAAAAATTGCAAGTTTAAAATCTATTTGGCACCTTGGCAATTGCAGTTGGCACGACAGATCACGATACGGAAATACCTCTTTTAAAATCTAATGAATTGAAAAAAAAAAAAAAAATTATCAAGATGATTTCTGCTTCAAGGGGGGAACCAAGTTTTTGTGACTACGGGGCTGGGTTGTAGTTATAATAATATCCATGGTGCAGTAATAAAGAAAACAACACAAAATTCAATCTTGAAACCCAAAATTTCATAATTGGATCTCCAGAAATAACTATATAAAAATATGTAACACTGATAAACTTTAATTATGTCATTAATCTTCCTTTTACTACCTTCATGATTTTTCCATCTGCATAATTAGAAATCTATTTAATTCATCATAACTTCAAATATCCACTTCCAATCTATGCTAATTTAGCTCTAATTACCTTACCCATCTTTTCTTTCCATTCCTTTCACATCACTTCCATGGCATGTTTATAAAAGAGACCAGGTTATTGTCAACTGTGGAACTTGATAATTTAAAAATAAAAAATCAGCAAAACTGTCCCAAAAATGATTTTTGCATTCCACTCAGTTTTTAAATCTCTTAGGTTGTTTGATACACAAGTTTTAAATATGCAAATTTTTACCAGTTAAATATAGATTTAATAAGATATGTTATTTATGCCTTAATAAAAATTTGAAACAGATATGCCATAACAAAATGTTTTAATTTATATAATGTTTCATGTTTGCAGTGAATCTGAAGTTGTGGATAAATTAAGTGATTTACATAATGTTGGGACATTTGTTCAAATACATGAAATGCAAGATTTAGGAAATAGCTTAAGAATCATAGTCATGGCCTATCGAAGGTAAGATTTTTTTCCCCCCCTATATTCTTTTTAGTATTATTTATTTTACATTTTATTTCTTATTACATATTTTATAAATCCCTACTCTGTTATAAAAAAAAATTGATTTAACGTTTTTATTCTTTTTCTAGAATAAAGATAATTAAACAAGTATCTGAAGGTAAGTAGATTTTAAAATAATTTTCGAGCTCAAATTTTAAAAAGTCTCATTAATTTTAGTTGATATGCTTACTTAGGCTCAGTTGGAATTATTAATTCCAAAATGTTGTAAATCTTTCAGAAAACTAAAGAATGTGATTATCATAATTTTAGAATAAGATGAATTATACTCTCTATTTTTTGTAGATTTTGGTTACACTATGATTTAATTTTTATTTAATGTTTATTTCATACATATATTATTTATGTAAGCACATGAATCTTTCTTAAATTTGCGTATTTTCTGCATAAATTATAACCTTAAAGAAAGAAAATAAAGAATGTTTTCTTAAGAAAAAAGAAATAAAGATATCCCTACTATTTTTTATATTATTGCAAATTAAACAATTGTTTAGGCTGTGAAGATTGCTAAACAAACAGCATGTTTAGGATGCCACTCTTTTACTAGGGAGTTTTGTTGGAAAGTAATTAAAAATAAAAATTATTCTTTCTATTGAAAAAATAGTTTTATAAATAACACAAATAAAAAAGAAATGGAAGATATTTTCAGATAAATATCAATATAACATATTTACAGATCTAGCTTCAATAAAAACTTTTTTTAACCTCCCAAACAATAATTCCATCCAAGATCATATTGGAGCCGAAGCATTTTATACTTAAAGCAACCTCGTAGCAATGATTAAAGTTTATAAAACTAAGATACATTTTTAACTACAGTAACATGTATAGGTATAACATAAAGTCCTCTGTATGTATTTCTTCTTTTTCTTTTTGTTATGTATTTTTTAAATAATGATATTTTCAATAAAAAAATTTTTAAAAAGCAAATTTTAGTTAGTTTCTATTAAGATTACCTATTCTTTCTTTTTTTTTTCATTTTCTTTTTTCAAAAAGTTATGTCTAACTTAATGCACGTAAAAATTAGTTCATTGTTAATGTTTTGTAAATCTCTTTTTTAATTTATTGCATAATTTTAATTTATTCCATAATTTTTTTTTTACATGACTGTCAGAAATTATTGTTAATTCTTTATACTAATTTCATATTTTCAAAAGATAAAGACTATAAAGGAGATAAAACAAAAATACTTGTAAATTGTATACTGCTTTTTTTTTTATCGCTCTATATGTCTATGCATTTCAAGTTTTACATGGACTGGCTATAATAATTAAGTTCTAATTTTGTGGTAACACGAGGATTATGAAATTGTTTTAGTAAAATATATTAAAGTTTTCTTCACTGTTCGAGTTTGTTAAGTTACCATTTTTTTTATTATTATCATGACATATGCTTGTAATAATTTAAATATAAATATAAGTTTCATTAAGTAAAATGTTACAAATAATAACTCATCCTTATTTCTATTTATGGTTTAGAAAATGGTACAGATTCTCATAGAAGGCGGAAGCGTAAAAATAAGAAAATCATCAACAATGAACCAACAAACAATGAAACTATTAACTTGGGTTCAGTTTTAATGGTTGAAGTTGAAAATGTAAAGCATGAACCATATGAAGTTACAGAAGAGATTAAGGTATTTAGATATTTTCCCATGTTTTTAAAACTACAATGTAACTTTCCTCAATGAATATTAAATTAATAATTAAACTAAAGTCATCGTTTATTTATTTATTTTTGGAAATTTTTTATTCTTATTTTATTTTCAACTACCCTTTTATTTCATTTCAGGCATTACAACAAGAAATTGTAAAAACAATTAGAGAAATTATAGCATTAAATCCGCTATATAGAGAATCTGTTCAGCAAATGATTCAAGCCGGACAACGAGTTATTGATAATCCTGAATATTTATCTGACTTAGGTAAAGTATCTATGGAATTAGATAAACTGAAAGTAAAATTATAAAAATATTCAAGATTTCAGTTTGTGAAGATTGAAAAGTTTCAATTTTATCACTGAGTTAATGCATTTCTATAGAGAATGTTTATTGTGTTCGGAAAAATACATTATTCTAATCAATTTTGCATTATAGTTAAAAGTTTTTAAAATCACCATATCTAATGTGGAGTTTTCTTTAGGAAATGGAGCTAATACATTAATTAAATATCTAAATTTAAATTAGATCAAAATTTATTCAGGGGTCTTTTTGAACAATATTAAACAGAAAAGCAGTTTTTAAAAAAAAAATTTTTTTAAAATCACCTTACTCACACAGTCTGTTTAAAGAAAAACTTAAAAAAAAATATTTTAAAACAATAAAACTTTATCATTTATTCCTGAAATAATTAGAATTTTCCTAAAGACATGTTGAACACAAGAAATTGTAATTATATTCTCTAGTTTTGTACATAAACTGTCTCTATTAATGTGAGTTTTTAAAATAATGCTGTATGCTCTAAAGTAAACATTTTTTTTTTTTTTTTTTTTTTTTTTTTTTTTTTTGCTCTGGCTGTATGCATTTATGTATTTAACATGCATTTATTTATGGAAATATAGCCAGATCTTTAATAGACAGTTTAGAAAATAATTTTTAACTTTCTGAGAATCATTCATAATTTTTTTGGACAGAAATAGCTTTTATGTATTTCATTCTGTAAAATATTATATACTTTGTGGTTGCTCTTAATTCTTTCCTGTATAACAGTCTGATATTAAAAAATTATGGCCACTTGTTTAATTGTAAAGGATTCTACAAAGGTCATTCTGTATTTCCAGGTTTAAATAATAATTCAAATCTAGTCCGTGATCTATCCTTGCTATTTTAGTTTAGGTTATTAATCAGCAAAAATAAAATTATTATAATTATCCCACAGTGGGGCAATTTCCTAAAAACAGCTATTGGAGTCTAGTATGCTGATGTATCCTAGCTTTTCAGCATCAATACTGATTAATAGTTTTTAATATATATATGTATATATGTGCACCTGGAAAGTCATGGATTTAGGTCACCGAAAAATCATGGAAATAAGTCACCGAATTTTCAAAATTGATTTTACCCCTCCTCCTAATTTCTGGCGTTCCGAATATCTGAATTTGTAACAAAATCCCCACTCACAGTCATGTTTTATTAAAATATAAAATGTTTATATCAGGTTCATTAAAAATTATGGTATTCTTTCAAAAAATGAAAGAAAAAACATTATTTCTCGATTGATTTATTTTTTAAACTTCTGCGATTTCAAAATTTTTACTTATTTTTTTTATTTTATTAATTTAAAGTTCTAGCTGAAGCAAGCCAGTCATTGGCGAATTTTTTTTAATTTCCAATAATACCTTTTGTGTGTGTGTATATATATATATTTTTAGCACAGGCTTGTGCTTGTTAGCTTTAGTTTTTTGAGTTGACATAATTACTATTATAAATTAATAAATGTGTTAATTTTACTTATGATACTCGCATGAATAGTTGATGAAACATCCAGTTTTTCTTTTCTCTTTTTATTTCCATCTCGTTTTCTATGTATTGCCATTTTTAGGTGCTGCTTTAACTGGTGCTGAGCCTCATGAGTTACAACAGATTATAGAAGAAACAAATGTAAGATTTAATGTTTTTTTTTTTTTTAATGTATGTGTCATCAGTGTGTATTTGTCTGCCACAATAAATAAAAACTAAAAGTTCCCTTCAATATTTTAGACAAATATAGAAAATTTTCATGAAATCAAATTCATTACGATTTATGATTTAAATTCATTAAAGTTAAAAGCTTTTAGGAGATAGTACTGTTTTTGCAGATATTTAGCAGATTTAAAACTTTTTCTTATGTGTGAAATTCAGGAAATTGTTGTGACTGTGTGTTTTAATTTCATCCCCCTCAAAAATTAAGCCTGTGTGACACCCATGTTTATTTATCAATGTAAACTAAGTGCACTTTAATACTGAATACAGCATAATTTAAGCTCTATAATAATTGTAAATAGATAGTATGGAGAAATTTTGCTCATTCAGTTTTTATATTGTAACATTTTTTATTAGGATTAATCCAAAAATCTAAGATTTAGTAATCCAATTTTTGTAGAATTACTATTGTAATATATTTTCATCTTAAGGTGTTTTCATGCAAGTTTTGAAAGTTTCCGGTTAGAGCCATGTTGAGCAACATTTAAAGACTCATTTAATATTTTTTTGCAAACATTCAAAAATTTATTAGTTCAAAAATTTATTAGCTCAAAAATTTATTAGTTAAACATTGAATACTTAAATACTCATAGTTTTTCAAAACTTTTTGCGAGGTATTCCATTTCAAATCTATTTTGAATCATGATTTTATTCATATGTGTAAAAGATGTATGTTAAAAACTTTTTAAATTTTTTGCACCATGATGCAATAGTTTTTGTGTTCTAATTGTAAGCTTAGTAATTTTTTACATTAAGTATAAGTTTGATATTATTTTGTAACAGCTAATAAATTTTTCCAATGATAGCTATGAACTCTTTTTTTTTTTTTTTTTCATTCTGGCTTTTAAATATAACAACTGTACCTAATTTGTCATGGTTTTTCAACATGAAACTCCTTGTTATTATAGAAAGAATTGCTACGTATCAAATCCTTCTGATTTTTAAAGTAATAAATTGTTAAAAAAACTTTTTTTTCCATTTTACTATTGACCTTTTAAAGCGTTTTTTGTTGAACTATTTGCGAGTAGTACATACATTTAATTCAGGTTATACATTAAAAATTTAAAAAAGAAATGTATTATTTTTTAATTTAGTTTAAGCTAAGTCGTTAATGCAAAATGTTCGACATAGTTCTACACAGCGTGTATTTTATATGCAACTTTAAAACAAGATTAAATCATACGTGAAATGTGCATTGTATTTGTATAAAAATCGAAAAAGATACTCATAGCTTGACTGAATTAACTAAATATTGTAATTTTGATGATCACTAGTCAAATTTAAAGCAGCAAAATGCTTTAATGTTGAATCGTGTTGTAGGGTTAGAATAATGTATCTAGATTTGTGTTATTTTATTTTTGGAGTAATTAAAAGACTTTAAAAATTCAGATGGGTTATAAAATCTGATTTTTCATTTGCCAAATGTTTTGCAGATTCCTAACAGACTTCTTTTAGCTCTTTCATTGCTGAAAAAGGAATTGGAACTCAGTAAGTTACAACACAAAATTGGAAAAGAGGTAAGATTCATAAAATATTAAATTTTTTTAATTTTGCATTATCATTAGTTTATAAGCTATTCATAAATAATGTTTTAATCTATATTTTTATACCAGGTTGAAGAAAAAGTAAAAACAATGCATCGGAAATACATGCTTCAAGAACAATTAAAAGCAATTAAAAAGGAGCTTGGTCTAGAGAAGGAGGATAAAGATGCTATTGAAGAAAAATTTCGTGAAAGATTAAAGGTACTTTTTTTAAATTTAAAATAGTATGAGGAAAAAAAAATTTCTTAAATAAATAAACTGCTGTAAGCTTTGTTACCAGTAAAGTTATTCAAATCCAGAACCTGAACAATTAAAAAAAAAAAATTTTATACTTTTTTGTGGTAGAAAATTTAAATGTTTCATGGATTTAAAAGCATTTTAAAATATTTCTATGCTATAAGCTGAGACCTGAAAAAATAATCTTATCATGATTGTTTCCGAGAGCTATATCTTATGAATTAAATTTTTTTTATTTATCTTGTTTAATTATTTTAATCAATAATTTTGCTCATAGATTAGAGTATTGAATCATCATATTTTAATATTTTACAACATAACAAGTGTGAAATGTTTTAGATTAACAAGGTACTCCAATAGGGGAAAGAAATCAAGAAAACCTTAAGTTATTAAAAATTAGCACAAAAAAATAAAATAAAATGTAGAAGCTTTTTTTTTCTTTAATAGAAAAGTCTTATGACAAATCTGTAAAGTGGCTAATCTTGGAATTTGTGGTAACAATAATTTACCATTAAAGTTTAAAAATTCTAATATCAATTACAATTATATTTTTAAAAAATTTCTCAGTATTTTGGAATTTTCACACAATACATATTTTCATTTAGTGACATTTTTGTCTTCCAAAACTTTGTATTTGACTTAAAATACCAATAATTATGTTTTCTAATGAAAAACTGCTATATATACCTAAAATAACTATTATTATTACTGTGAATTCCAATAAGTAGACTTTTCAAAGTCCCAAAATTTTAAAAAAATCTGAAAGTTGACTTATACGCTTGCAATGACATTGGATATTTTTTTTATTGAGAAATATCCATGCTTTGTAAATAATGGGATAAATATCAATAGCTCTGTATCAATTTACCCCTTTCAAAAACTATTTTTAATATTTTATATTCTATTTTTTATCATCATATTTTCTTTACATATGAATGGTTTTTAGAAACATTACTTTAAATTAAGTTCAGAAAAAAATTAAAAATAAGAAAATTTATCATACTTTTTGTTCAGGAGTATTTAAAAAAATGTAACACAATGAAAACTTTTAAAACATACCATGAAGCTACAAATTTAAAGGTTCCAGAACATCATCTGTGTCGGAATCACTAACATTAGCAGTGTTCTCATACGAAACTCACTTTACAATGGTTGTAACATGATTTGTTATATTTTTTTAATTCTAGATTTAATAATTTTCTTAAGCTTTTTAATTTTAGAAATTTTTATATTTCAATTTTCTAGTGATCAACTTATAGACCTGACATACAAAAAATTTGCTATCTTATAATCAAAAATAGGGGTGGACTCATATACCAGGATATACAGTGTTTAAATTATTATTTAAGGCTGTTTTATTAAGTGTCTGTAGTTGCAGGAAACTGTGTTTTTCCTTTTTTTCAAATAATATGCTATTTTCGTATTTCATGTGTGTTTTCAAGAGTTACTCATGACTGTTAGGTCAAGTTTAGTCTATCATTAGCCAGCACCCTCTATATTTATTCTGAAAATTTCTCAAAACATCAATATAAAGAAAAGCTACAGTTTCGAGAAAAGGATTTGTGGTCTAATTTTTTAATATTTAAAAACTTACACAAATGCTTCATGAAAGTTCTCATCAGGGCTCATAAAAATTTCCAAAATATTGGAATAAGGCATTGCTTTTGATAATTTTCATTTAGGGGGAAAAATGTTGCCAAAGTGGCGGTTTTCTAAAACGTTTAATAATTTTAAAATATTTTAGTTATTTATCCTTTATAAAACTTAAATAATTCTTTACAGCAAAATGGCATGTTTAATTTAAAATTATGGCTTTGCTTCAAGTATAAGGCATTTAATCTGTGGCTGTTTTTTTTTTTTTTTTTTTTTCCCCTTGGCAAAAGAGCTTTGCAAAACCATGTTAATCTATGCAGTAAATGAAATTTAAGTTATTTTTAGAGTTAAATGAACTTGTTCTACTTTTAAGCTCCATCTCATTTATTGATTCAAAAATACCACTAAATAAAGTAAAATTTTATTTTTTCTCTTTAAGAATTTGGCAGTGCCAGACGCAGTTATGGAAGTAATTGATGAAGAACTCAATAAGTTATCTCTATTAGACAACCATTCTTCAGAATTTGGGTATGGTTAACAAATTGTTTTGTTAAATAAGATTGATACATTTTTTTCAATTAATATTCTGTGGACAATTTCAAGTTTTATAACTAAAATTGTGTTTTAACTGAAGGTATCTTAAAATCTACAAAATTTTTGTTGTAAAAAAAATTTTTTTTTAGATTTTTAGTTTTATGGAAATTTTAGAAATGTTTAATGCTATAATTATAGGTTTATTTAGCTTTGATATTCATAGATAAACATAATACATAGGTAAAAAAATAAATAAATAAGTATTTGTAATCAGATGTATTCAATGTTAGATCAAGATTATTGAATTATTTTGTTTGGAATTTTCCCTTTTTTTTTTTTTTTTTTTTTTTTTTTTTTTTTGTTAAAATATGTTGACTTTTTCATGTATTTCTAATACTTTAGCAGTATTATAATTTTTTGCATGTATCGACATGGTTGTTTTGCATGTATGTTATGTATCGACATGTATTCAAAATCCTACAATTTAACTTTTTTAGTTTTTAAAAAATTTATGTATTATGTATGTAAAAACATGTATTTTCTCATGTCAGAATTTCAGCTTTCAGGAGGATTTTATAAGCAATAGAACTGAAAGAAAAGGTGGCAAATAATTATTTTTCTAACCTATTACAGTACCAAGTCCCATATTTGGACTTAAATGGGAGGAATAAAACAGCCTATGGTGGGATTATCGAATTCCTAGTGGGGAAGTTTTTAACTGCTTATTGTTCTTGCTTTGCGTGGTTCCTCTATGTATGGAATTAGTCCTTCAATATATGATAGAGCTGTATCATGTCTTTATTTTCCTTAGTTTGATCTTTACTTTTTTTCAGCATCTGCTTTTAACTCTATCTAAAATATCTTTATCGCTAAAATGTTCTATTCCCTGATCATTTGCGTCACAATTTAATCATTCGATAGTGTAACTTCAGTGTTTTTTCACTATTGAAAAGTTACTGTGCAAAACGATGTTCAGAACACTTGAATTAGTTATTATAAAGAGTTACTGTGCAAACATAATCTTTAGATATTCTTATCAATAACAAAACTAAAAATAAACAACTGACAAAAATTTTGAAATCATGCATATAGCCCATAAATTATTCAAAGCCATGCTTGATTCTTTTTCCTTCTGGGGTATAAATGTTGTGTCAGGACCACCCTCATTTGTTAGTTATCAATTTTATAACTGATAAGAGTTCCAAGAATGTGTTATATGTTGACTAAACAAATGACTGGGGATAATTCATTCCCATTCAACATTTGAAAGCAAGAAAAAAGAACTACATTTCTTTGATTGCTATAAATACTATTGCTTTGAATAGCAACAATATGATCTAGGAGAAGAAACTGCTTTGATGGGTGCTGAATCTATTCATTGAAATTTGAACTTCATCCCACCTTTGTAGTTCAACTGTAAATCATGACTCACCTTGTCTGGCTCTTTATGAATGCTTAGTCATTTTCATCCTTTGGATGCTTGCTTTTACTTTAGTATTGCTCTTGAAGCTGCAATGTTTAAATGTAGACCCTGGGCAACGAACATGAATGTTTGCTAGTATGTTCTCAAAACTTTTAAAATAGTTCCATCTCTGAATTTATTTATTTTCAATTCGAAATCCTATGTTGTTTATCATTGCCAAAAAAAAAAGTGAAGTGCAGATAATTGGAAGTTTGCTGTATTTGTAAGCAAAAATTATTTTAAAGCATTAATAATAGACTGTTTCAGACATATATTACCATGTTTAGTTAAATGTTGTCAGAAATGATTGATATAACGCTAAATTCTATACAACGCCAAGACTCACATTTCAAGGTTTGTGTTTCAGCTGTATGTCACATGTTTTGATTTACAGACAACGACTAGATACAGACAACGATTACAAAAGTCTAGACAACTTATGACATGCGATTTTCCACTGCATGTTATTTGTCTCAATTATTTATGTTATTTTATTTCGTGTCATTCTTTCCCCCTGTCCCCTTCTTACTAAATTTACAAAACTTAATTAAAAAAGTTTGTTATTATACAGCATTTATTTATGCAAAATCATAAATTATTTGTTTATATTATCCTGTCCATTAGTTAGTTACTATAAGATTATAGACATGTTATTGTAGAGATAATATTGGATTATGTAGATAACATTAGATTATAGATAATATTAGATTGTTATAATTATTATATCATAGTTAATATTAGATTATTTTTTATAAAAAAAAGAAAGAAAACTTTCTAAGCATTATCCTTAAACATTTTGTAATAACAGGGTTACTCGCAATTATTTGGATTGGTTGACAAGTATACCTTGGGGAAAAACTAGTGAGGAAAATATGGATTTAGATCGAGCATCTCAAGTTTTAGAAGAAGATCACTATGGGATGGAAGATGTGAAGAAAAGAATTTTGGTAACTGTCCTCTACAATTGTTTAATATAATTATATGTTTTTTTGTAGGCACCTCACAAAATAAATATTTTTTTTTTACAAATAAAATTTTAAATAAATTGAGAAATTCTTTAATTTACCCTTAATGGTCCAGAAGTATTTCATGTTTACTTCCCACCAGATACGAGGAGTATTGTAAGTTTTTAGAAAGAAATACAAGAAAAAATTTCGTACCAAAAATATATGTTTTATTGCTTCTCAAAGTATTCTCCTGCAGCATTGATACATTTTTGGATTCGAATAAACCAATTTTCAAAACATTTATGCCACTTTGAGCGTGGCACAGCAGAAACATGGCATTTGTAAGCTTCAACTGCCTCTTCTGAGTTGTTGAAATGTTGATCTTGCATTTTATTTTTTATAAACGGAAATAAAAAGAAGTCATTTGTCATTTAAAGCAAAGTCCGGTGAATACGGACAATGAGTCATAATTTCAATTTTTTTTCTTTTTGCTTCAAATAATCCATAGTTAGCAAAGTTTTGTGTGATCTTGCTTTGTCTTGGTGCAAAATGATGTGACGTTTTGAATGGTTTTTTTCTTACCTCAGTAACTACTTCTGGCAAAAAAAATTGTGGTATACCAAAGAGCAGTGACTGTTCTACAATCCTCCAAAGAAACGGTTGCAGTATGGCCAGATTTACCCCAAAAAAGAAACAATCAGTTTTTTGGAAGCACTCCTTGAACGAACAACTTAGGTCGGCCTAGGGTCATCTGGAAATAACCAAACAGTGGATTGTTTTGTTTCTGGTTCATAGGAATAAATCCAGGTTTTATTACAGGTTATGATATTGTACACATGTTTTGAAGTGCTTGAGTTGAATTTTTTTAGATTTTCCTGGCAACATTTCACACGAGTGTCCATTTAAGCTTGAGATAAATTGTGGGGATGCAACTTTTTCATTTTAAAATGAGCATGTAAAATTTAATTTACACTTGAAATGTTCAAATATGTTTCTATTTCATTATATGCCATGTGACGATCAAAAGCAATTAGTTTTTTCACAGCTTCAATGCTTTTGGGAGTCGTAGCACTTCCTCTCAAGCATGAACTCTTTAAACCAGTTGTAAATCATTGCCTTTGATGGTGCTTTGGGGATTTCATTCTATCACTACACTGTTTCTGTATCAAACCTTGTCGAAAATCATAAAAAATCTCCATAATTAAATTACTTAACACTTATGTCTTTTGAAAAATCTCCCCTAATAGAATTTCACAGATTTTGATGCTAAAGCAATCTCGTAAATGTTTGAATTTTGATTTTAAAAAAATTTTCTGCACTGAAAAATGTGTTTTTGTTGCCAGATTCTAAGTACTTTCCTGTAATAATTAATTATAATAGCTAAATATAATTATAATTTAAAAAAAATTCAAATATGATTACAGTAAGTGTGATATAAATAATACAATGATTTTAGTTATCACATGCATGGTATTATGCCCAATACTTAAAAGTGCCATGATGCTCATATGGTGGAATCAAGAGTTTATTCTTATTTCTTTCATATTTTTTTTATACATGCATTTATAGCAAATATTCTACAACAAGCTAATGATTGCAGGTTGTGACTAGGCTATTTACCTATTTACAATGAAAGTAGTACTGTTTATCAGTTTAGATTAGTAAATTTTGTGATTTTATATATTTTTTATAAATATTCTATAAAAAAAAAATTCTGCTTTTCATTGGGAATTCGTTACCGTATTTCTCTTTTTTAATAGGAATTTATTGCTGTAAGCAAACTAAGAGGAAGTACCCAAGGTAAAATACTTTGTTTCCATGGTCCACCAGGTGTTGGTAAAACAAGTATTGCTAAATCTATTGCCCGTGCTTTAAATAGAAATGTAAGTAAAAATTAAAATGTAGTGTATATGACTATTCCATGATTTTCAATTACTGGTGAACTTTCTGGTTTTTATTGCAGTATTATCGATTTAGTGTAGGAGGAATGACTGACATTGCTGAAATAAAAGGACATAGGTATGATATTAGTTATATGATTTTTTTATGTAGGGTGCATCTCAAGAAGTGGGAATAATAATGTTAACTATAGTTTATTTAGAATTCTATTAATATTTATGTTATATGTGCTAAATATTAACTACTTATACAAAATATTCTTCAATTAAAAAAAATTTAACATTATTACAGCTTTTTTTATTGAATTTTAGAGCAACATAATGTCTTAAATAATAAATTCAGGGGGAAAACTATCTGCCTTGTGTCTATTACATGATTTAGACTATTTGCTATTTCACTTGTAATAAAATGGCATTCTATTGTAAAATATATTTTTTAAAAACCTTAGAAAATATTTTAAAAGATTAAAAAAATTATTTGAATAAATAAATAAATTTAAAGTTCTGACTTTCTGTTTTCTTTTAAAGTACTAGACTTGTTTTGATCATTGAATTTGGATATGCATCATAACTCTAGATTATGTTTTCTAAAAATCTTTCTCGCTGTAAAATATAACAATTAATTAAAGAAAATTGTTATGGTTGTTATCAAATAATCAGCCTATTGAAACTTTATTTTCTTATTTTTATTTACACATCTAAATATTATTTAAAAAACATTTTTTGGTGTTATATTGGTTCATTCAATAGTATGAAGAATCAATTCCAATTCTAAATTGTATACCCATACCCAAAATTGGTCCTTTCAATTATGAAAAATAATGCTTATGAGGTATTTATAGAAAACGTTAGCTATAATTTATATTTATTTCTGACACTGGGCAGCATTATTAATTAAATCTAACAATTTTAAAAATGTAATTAAATTTTTTTAGAATTAAATTCAAACTTCAAAATTCAGATCTGTGTTATGCTCCCATCCTTTAAAAACTACCTTTTAAGTTTCTTAACTACTATATTTTCACACACCCTTTTTTTTCAGACGAACTTATATAGGTGCAATGCCTGGGAAAATTATTCAATGTTTAAAGAAAACTAAAACAGAAAATCCGCTTATTTTGATTGATGAAGTGAGTTTTTAATTTCTAGTTATTCCTTGGATTTACATTACTTGTGTTTCTGTATGCTTCGCACATTTATGTGTATATTTGCATTGTTTTGTACTTGTTAAAGATATCATAATATTTTACATATTGACTGTAAAATGTAATTAAAAAATTTATTATTTTCAATACATTGAGTAAAATAAAACCAAAATTATTCTGAACAGATAATGTTCATAGACCTTGTTTTAAAAATCAGGTCATTTTTAAAATTTGAAATAAAGGTATACCCCCATCTTTATGTGTACATTTGAATTTTTAAAATTATTTTTCAGTTTTCAAGTATTTCCTTTGAATTAACTTAAAAGTATTAAGTTAGTAAAAGTATTAACTTCAAGTATTTCCTTTGAATAACTTGTCCATTTCTGTTATTGAAATTATTCATTTAACTGCTTGAGAATAATCAAATGTGGAGCTGTAAAGTGCTAAGTCAATGAAGGGGGACCAAAAATTTTAATCAATGCTGTTGGAGGCAACTAGGTCAGTGTCAAGTAGCAAAGCTGTGAATTCCTCAAGGTTGAGCAGGGATCAGGAGCATAAAGTCATAGATTTAGTATTAAACTGACCTAGATTTAATATTGAACTAATTAGTTTTTTTTTTAATTGATGAAAATGAATGCCAGTTATTTATTATAAATAATTTCTTAATATGTCAATGCACAAGAATGCATAAGCAATTAGCAAACATTATATGTGTTATATATAAAATGTTTGCTAATTGCTTATTATACAAACATTATATATATATGTGTGTGTAATAAAAGGGCTAAAATCCCTTTTATCAGTGTTATAGTTAGCTTAAATAATGCAGTCGTAAGCCATCATACGTTCTAAAATGGTTTATTAACGGTAGGTTGGTATTGATAACAGTTCACATCCGCTCTCCACAAGGGAGGGGGTGGACAAGACTTCTGACAATTCTGGAACAGCTTATCAGGATCACAACGGATGTGAACTGTTATCAATACCAACCTACCGTTAATAAACCATTTTAGAACGTATGATGGCTTACGACTGCATTATTTAAGCTAACTATAACACTGATAAAAGGGATTTTAGCCCTTTTATTACATATATATATATATATATATATATATATATATGCGAAATGATATTTGTTACAAAAATGCCCTTAATAGATATTCCATAAGATGAACTCCCGAATGCTTATATGTAGTACTATATAATGCTTTTACGTTTTTTCTCTTTTTTTTCTTCTTTGTACTGTTTTAGGAATTTAGTGAAATTCTAATACGTAAATGGTAAAGAAAATTTCTGAAAAAGTTTTTTTTTCTGGTGTCAATATGGGTGATCAGGTTTCAAATATTTTGCACCTTTTTGCTATATTGGTTTAATTCAGTTCTTGATAATAGTTGTTAACATAAACAGGATAAAACAAATAATCACAATGAGTTATTGTAAACAAATAACAACTTACAAGGGTGTCAACACGACAGGTTTTCACTCTAAGTTTATTTGAACAAAACTTTCTCTGTATGAAAATGTCTTGCCTAAAGTTTGCTTCAGACTTACTTGAGAATTGTTGATATTATTTTTCATAAATTCTGTTATTGAGTTATACTTTTATTTTGTATTTTTATGCATTGTATTTATGTTAATATTTTTTATTTAACCTGAATTTAGGTTGATAAAATTGGCCGGGGTTATCAAGGTGATCCTTCATCTGCATTATTAGAAGTTTTAGATCCGGAGCAAAATTCAAACTTCTTAGATCACTACTTGGATGTATCTGTAGATTTATCAAAAGTAAACTACGCTTATGCTGATTTCTTTAACTTTTTTTTTCAATTGTTTAAAATAATACCCTATCTCTATATTAAATTTTATGAAAACAATATTTGAACCTTTAGATCTTCCTACAATTGTAGATTTCATTATCAGCTATAGAATAATCTTGAAATAATTATAATTTTTAACAAAAATTATTTTTATATTAATATTTGTAAATGTCGTTTGTGCAAACTACAAAAAGTCACATTTATGTCAACATATTTACTAACTTTTTTTTAATGCACTAAAGGTGTAAAGCAAGCCATAAAATATAAGTAATCTAACACACACAGAAAAAAAGGAAAATTAATGTAGAAAATAATGTTTAAAAAACATAAAATCATCCATTCAACTCCCTTCTCATAAACTTTGAATGGTAACACTGGGGAGCGAATTTTTTGTTGCATTTATGCTAGTACTTGATCTTGCCTGATTTGGGTGTGAGGACTCAAATCTACAATTATTTTTGTTCTTAAAGCTAAAGTTTTTTTTTTTTTTTTCAAGTAATATTTTTAGTCTATTTTCTATAGGCATGTATGTTTAAAAACATATTTAATGGGATGTCTCATAAATATTGTGACAAACTTTTAGGAGAGTTAGGGCACATCACCGTGATTAAAACGGTATAGGAACTCATGCCCGGAAATGTCATCATATATGAATAAGGGCCCTTCTCTATAATGACCTATTCAGGAGCACACATAAAACAACTTATAATAGGAAAAATCCAGAGTGGCATACGATAGGAATTCAGGGCATAGGTTCCCGTACAATTTTAATCCTTCAAATGTGCGCTAACTCCTCTAGAAGTATGTTGCAGCATTTATGCGACCCCTGTTATAAATGTTTTTAAACTTGTACATTTTGATTAAAATGTTATTAAAAAAACTGAAGCTTGAAGAGAGAAACAAATTGCAGATTTGAAATCAGCGACGTGACAATTTTCAAGATCCATTTGAAAATTTCATGCAATACATACTTCATGCAATACATTTCATGCAAAACAAAAACAAAAAAGTTCATTTTACATGTATTCTGTATCACAACTTACTGTGATATTTGTGTACTATACACAACTTATAGTTAAAGGATTTTACTTTTCTATGTTTTAAAGTATGCAATTTTAAATATGTTACATGAATGTAATAAAGTTCCAAATAGGACAGACTCAGTATCTTGTAAAGTAGTTTTTAAGATTTGATTCTTAAACTGCATTTTTTGGCAACGTTTTTATAATATTTTAAGAGATACCGGTATGCAATGCATGTAAAATATATTTCTTATTAATAATAATAATTAATATTTAATAATAATAATTAATAATAACCACTTATTTTAACAATTGTTTAAATCTTTTTTCCATAAATGTCTTTACATTTCTTTTCTTACATTTATAACATTGATTGTCCCAATAATAAATTTTCCGTTCTTTTTTTATAAGTGCTAAGTTTCTTTTATTTCTCAACATTATAACTTTGAGTAAATGCCTTATTGCATGTGTGACTGAGTATGTAATGTGACTTTAATCTTTTTAGTATTTCTTATGTATACCAAAGTTTTAATTTCATCTTTAATTCGAAATATTTTTCACAATTTCGGTGGCTTCAAAGTTCAATTAGAGAACACCAGTAAATTTTACTGTTTTCTAAACTAATTAAAATCTTATTTTTGATTGTTAATTTTGAAATCAAAGATTTTAGAAATCAAGTGAAATTCAAACAATTTAAGTAAACAGTCATCGCCGATTTTTATTTGGTTCCATCAGTGTGTGTACATATATAAAGTGCATAAATTATTAAATAAAATAAAAATTATTTTATTAAATAAAAATTAAGCAAATAGCACATATATTAAAGACACAAGATGTTTTTTATGGGAATATTTTTTCAATCTAATCCTCAATATTGATTTTTGATAAGTTCTATGGAAGTTTCGATAATTTTAATAACAGCGCAATTCAATAAAAATCATGTAAAATTATGTTTTTATTATTTTTAAAAGCTATCTCTTGGTCAACTTGTGTCTAAACTTAAAATTATGAAACCCTTCATATATAATTATTATCTATAAAGTTTATAAATTTCTAATTTATTATAATATTATTCAATTCATATATCATCATTAAAATTAAGTCATTTTATGACTGGTCTATTTCTTATTCAATATCTTAGTTAAATACAATTCTATGTTATTGTAATTATCGTTATTTTTTTAATTGTTGGATATTTTTTCAAACTTTGGATACGTCAAACTGTAATACCTTTTCCTATGAGTTCATATTAATTACAATACACTGTATTAAAGAGATATATAATTTCTAAAAATATAACATTTCATTTTTTTAAACTAATGATATTGTACATTGAATTTTTTCAGGTCCTATTTATTTGTACTGCTAATGTCACAGATACCATTCCAGAACCTTTGAGAGACCGTATGGAAATGATTGAAGTTTCAGGATATGTTGCTGAAGAAAAAATATCCATTGCTGAGGTGAAACTTGTTGATATTCTAAAGGGCGCACTATCCATTCTGTGTGGGGCATTTTGTCTATCTTTATGGGGATTTTTTCTCTACCAATCTTCATTTTCTCTGTGTTGCAAAAAATAAAAATATATAAATATTTTTCCCTTTTTTAATATTCAAATATTAATTATACATATTTTGTTTGTAGACTTATGGTAGCAATTTATTCATGTATTCCTTTTATTCCACTTTTCTCAGCCTCTCTATTTTTTCCCCTCTTTTAAAAATGAAAGCAAAGAAATATTACATGTACATATGTCATGTACATATTTTCCATTATATTATTTTTTTTTTTTCTTTCTTTAATACTTTATTGTTTTTCAGAGAATAGAATTATTATTGCTCCCCTAGCTTTCATTACTTCTGGCATCCGAGGATAATCTTGTGTTAAATGTATATACTTAAAGTTTTAAATATTTAAAAGTTAAGAAAATTAAATATTCCACACTCTTTTATTATAAAAGAAAAATTTGTAACCATCAGATATTAGTGATTGCAGAGTTATATTGTGGAAAATATAATTAGATTTACATAACGATAAAAATTACTTTTCATTTTTAGAATTATCTTATTCCTCAAGCACGAGAATCTACTGGTGTATCTAATGAACAAGTTAAAATTGAGAAAGATGCTTTGCAAAAATTAATAAAAGCATATTGTAGAGAAAGTGGTGTTAGAAATTTACAAAAACATATTGAAAAAGTGAGTAACTGTTATTTATTAATTGGTATGTTTGTGTGTTATGTAGATTATGTGTTTCATTTAACATCTTTTTGCATCTTTTAAATTTTAATTTATTTTTTGGTCTATTTCAAAGGATTTTTTTTTTTTTTTTTTTTTTTTTTTGCATTTAACTCAATAGTATTTAAACTGATGATCCTGTAGCCATTTCCAAATTTTTAATGTCTATAAGTAATATGTATAATTCATTATTTTATATTAAGGATTGTACCTAATTAGCATTTTATCAATTTTAAAGCATGAAAAGCAAGCGTTGAGATTTTCCATTAATTTACATTGTTTTTTCATTCATCTTATTAATTCTTTATCAACTAAAAATTTTATTTCAACTTATTACAGAAACAATGAAAAAAGGATATTCTTTTTTAAAAAAATAATGTAATGTACTTAAAAATAAGTTGTAGCTTTTTGATTTTTTTCCAGAAATTACCTTTTAGTTAAATATCTTAACTTCTCCAATTAACTGTCTTTGAAATGAATGTCATTCAAATATAGAATGTTTTCTACCTTATATATTTCATTTTGATGCCATGTTTTTGAAAAAAAATAAAAATTGCTCTCACATTTTTTCAATAACATAAATTATCCATAAATTTGCAAATGTGATCAGTGAAGCATCCATTAAATTTCTTTATAATTTTAAAATAACTGTATACTCTCATTTATTTTAATTTTTTACTTTAAATTAGAGCAAAAATGTTCATAATTGCCTTTTATTTTAGCATATAAGATTTAGAAATAATGTTTATTAAATGCATAGTAATTTATAGTGAATTTACTTATTGTTTATTCCTTAAATGAAATCATATCATTGTGGGGAGAGTAGATTTAGACAATGTCAACCTTCACCTATGAAAAGGTACCCCATCATAGAATCGAGTTAACATGTCTTATATACTAGTGAATTGGAATTATATTTTTGTAGTGGTAGATACACTACAGTAGTCCCCCACCAGAATTATATCTGTGACAGAATTCGATGAACGAATAACACTAGTTGATTTATTGCTGTTTTGGGAGAAGCCATTCTTTTTGAGCTCTGATCGTGAAAGCTGTATTAAGTTCACGGTCGCTCCCGTGTTGCCTTTAGCAGTCAATGTATACGTTGTATGTGATCGAGAAGCAACGGCGTGAGGAGGACAATGTCGCAGTCACAAGTAGCAAGTCAACTGTTCCATGTAGATCATCCATCGAGGTAGGCATGTTCACATCACATCCTGGTCACCAATGTAGAGAGAGGATTAGTTATCGACAATGTTAACCTTCATCTATGAAAAGTGACTTATATACTAGTGAATTGGAATTATATTTTTGTGGTGGTAGATACACTACAATCATCTTTATATTTATGAAACTGTTCACTTTATAAAATAAAAAAATATTGTGAATTGGAATACAGCTTAATAGTGTCTTTTTCCTTTATAAAAAAGAAAACTATTATATCATTTTTACCAATTGCCAAATAATTTGGTATTATGAATAATATAAATCTTGTGAATATTATTTCAGTTCTAGTTTTGTTGCATTGAGTTGGAAAAACATCTCTCCCAACACATTACTATAAATTTCACAAATTAAAAAGTCAAATGCTTATGTTTTATTTTTGTATAGAAAAACTAAAATCACAGCAGATATATTCATTTTCTTTTATAGAGAATTATTCATATATTAAGCACTGTACTTTATTGACAACCCTATTTTAATTGTTTAAATAATAAAATTATTCAGTATTGCATTAATTTTCTCTCTTATTTTCAGATTCTTAGGAAGACTGCATATAGTATAGTTAAACAAGAAATTTCTACAGTAGAGATTACTGATCAAAACCTACAAGATTATGTTGGCAAGCCAGTTTTTACTCATGACCGTTTGTACGAAAGTACTCCTCCTGGTGTTGTGATGGGATTGGCTTGGACTGCTATGGGTATAAAATTTTAAGTCAATTATGTTGGACAGTATAAGTTTATTCAGTTGAAATGAAATTTTCTCTAGAGCATAAATTGTTCTATTTTCTTAACAAAGGCATGAAATTTTTATTAAGTATTATGTGAGAGCATTAAATCATTTTAGTTATTTAAACGTTTAAAATTTCAATGTAATGTCCATATGGTGTCTTTATTTGAATTGATTAATAATGTTTGAATGATTTTTAATAATCAATTTTTAACTGTTTAAATTTAAATACAATTTTTTATTTTATTAGATATTATCATTTAACATTAATTAATGGTGCCCAAAATTTCGCAGTTAAAAAAACTTTTATGAATACCTATGGAATGATATTAAGACTTGTGAACATTAAACCAGAATTAAATTTGAAATACAGAGATAATTTTTTTTCTACAGGTGCAGTGGTTCATTTATTGTAGTTTTGTCTTTGTATTTCCTTCCCATAATAAAATTATACATTTATTATCACACTTTTATTAATATTTATTATTGCATTAGTTTTTATCACCATTCTTTAGAGTCTTTCAATAATGCACTAGAAGTAAAATTTAATTAATTAATTAAAATAATTAATGAATTAAGAAGTAATTAGTTAAATTATTGCAAGAGTAAAAAAAAAATACTAATAATAAATTTAGATAAACAATTAAAATGATTTATTTATTTATTATTTTTAAGTGCCAAGACATAGAATGAAGAGAAAAAAATATTTTATCTCTGCTTTTTAACTTTTTTATTTGTATTTCTTTTGTTCTTGTCTGCTCTATTTTACTTTAGCAAGGCAGTAGATCCTTTTCATATAGTTTATTTGTCAGTTATATAGCCAGTTTATTTCTTTTTAAACTGAACACAATTAAATGTAAATTTGTATTAAAAATTCTGCTTTGTAATTCAAATTTACATAATGTTACTATAGGTGAATGCATAACACAATACAACATGTTTTTTAAAAAATGTTATGAATGTTTTTAACCCTACATTTCACTTTAAAAAATGCAATTAAAACTTAATTCAGTATCAATACTTATACATGAATTAGCCTTATTGAATTCCTATTAGTGCTTATTCTTTAGTTGTTGTGTCCAAAGTGCGTTCTTCAATTATTTATGATTGCATTTTTTACAGGTGGATCTACGCTTTACATAGAAACTACTAAGTACAAACCTTTAAATGAAGAAAAGAAATATGAAGGCTCATTACAAATCACTGGACATTTAGGGGATGTCATGAAAGAGAGTGCAAACATTGCATATTCTGTTGCTAAATCATTCTTGCTTCAAGAACAACCTGAAAATGAATTCTTGCAAAAGGCTCATTTACATTTGCATGTACCTGAAGTAAGTATTCTTTAGATTTAAACTTAGTTCAGTTGTACTGAGAAAAATAGTAATCACCCCCAATTAAAAAATTATTTTGCTTCATACAAGAATATCAAAGAGTGTCAAAATTTCAAAATATTGAAACAAGTTCTTAAATTTCTTTAGCAAATATTAGTTTTTTTCTGATCATGACCTGATATTATTTTGACGAAAGTGTTTTTCCATATCGTCTCCTTAGTGTTTTACCATATCGTCTCCTTAGTGTTTTTCCATATCGTCTCCTTAGTGTTTTTCCATATCGTCTCCTTAGTGTTTTTCCATATCATCTCCTTAGTGTTTTTCCATATCGTCTCCTTAGTGTTTTACCATATTGTCTCCTTAGTGTTTTACCATATCGTCTCCTTAGTGTTTTTCCATATCGTCTCCTTAGTGTTTTTCCATATCGTCTCCTTAGTGTTTTACCATATCGTCTCCTTAGTGTTTTACCATATCGTCTCCTTAGTGTTTTACCATATCGTCTCCTTAGTGTTTTACCATATCGTCTCCTTAGTGTTTTACCATATCGTCTCC
The DNA here is from genome assembly GCA_949128135.1 of Parasteatoda lunata. NCBI lineage: Eukaryota > Metazoa > Arthropoda > Arachnida > Araneae > Theridiidae > Parasteatoda > Parasteatoda lunata. The sequence goes on from OX421971.1 coordinate 69,354,038, forward strand.
TTAGTGTTTTTCCATATCGTAAAATTTTACTTGGATTATCTTTTTTGATAAAAACTAAGTCTTCTCTCATTAATAGCATATATGCTTACAGATATGTGGAATAAATCAGGTTATGTATTTATTTTGATGTTATAGTTAAGCTATTTTCATAAAAATTATATATTTTGAATTGTTTCTTATATTAAGTATGTTAGTTCTTTGTTATGATAATATTATGTTCAATATTTAAGGAAATATGCAACTATTTGTACCATGTTAAGGTGGATTAAAGAGAAATATATGCATATTTTTGGTCGTCTTTAATGATAACACATTCAGTGAAGAGGGTTTGGGAAATAGTTACAGTTGGTTCTAATCAAAATATTTAAATAAGCAGATTAAATATTTTAAAATTATTTTTCACCTTTTTCATCAAAACAGGTACATATCTAATTGTTATTGTTATGCTCACAAATGGCATTAAAACACATTAAGTTCAAAAAATGAATTTTAAATATTATCTATAACATGTGTTTTATTTCTGAACTGCTAGCACGTTTTTACAATATAGCGTGACATGTGACAAGGCAAGTAGGGGTATAGTGAAGTGTTATTACACTGTGAGTCAAAGGGGAGAAGAAGGAAGTCAAAAGTATTAAAAAAAAAAGTTTGACTTTCTTCACGAAAGACCCCATTAGCAATAATTACAAGCTGCTCCTATGTATGACCAACTTATGACCTTGTAAAGAAAATTCAGCCTTAAAATGGCATATCAAATTTGTATTGCATTGTGTAATCCCTTAAAAATTATGTAATATTTTAATATATGTTATATTTCGCCTGGCATAGTTGCTGATTCCATAATGCTTAAAGGTTTTTAAGCTTTTGAATCTTGCCAATTTTATGGATTTTAAGTCATAGGTCGAAGTATATTTAATATCTCAAGCAGATAAATTTCAATTTATATTTAAAATATCAAATTCAGTTTTTGTATTTCAATATTGTTGATCTGATGGATATATAGAAATATAACTTTATTTTTTAAAAATTAATTACATCTATTAATGTAATAACACCCAATAATAAGTTAAAAGTTAAGTCTGTATTATTTAATGCGATATCCAGGAAAAAATATTAATTTATGTACATAAAAGATAAGGTTTAAAAAAATTAAATTTCTGTGTTATAGGGTGCAGTTCCTAAAGATGGACCTAGTGCTGGCTGCACAATGGTTACTGCATTATTATCTTTAGCCCTGGGAAAATCTGTAAAGCAAAATACAGCTATGACTGGTGAAGTATCACTCACAGGGAAAGTTTTACCTGTTGGAGGTATTAAAGAAAAATCAATTGCTGTAAGTTTTTTAATTATCTTCTTTTAAAAAAGATCATTGTTATGATTAAATTACCCATTTCTTACTTTAAACTTATTTTAGCATTTTCCTGAAACTGCCTTAAAATACCCATTGAAACAAGATATTTTTTCATCATAAAGATGCAAAGAAGTAGTATAGGCAATCTAAAGATAATTTCCGTTTTTGTTCATATTTGCTGTGCTTCTTTTACAACCTAGTTTTAGTTACATAATATATGTTGTATAACAAATAAATGTCTTGTTAAATTCATGGCCAACATTACGATACATGAAGGCTTCATTTGAATAGTGCACCAGCTCTACTTAAAAAAAATAGTTTGCCACATTATGTTTTTGCAAGCATATTAATAAAAAACTAGTACATCTTCAATTTACATCTGCTGTCAAACAGAGGGCACCTCATATTAGACAAGGTAGGATAAACAGTACGATCATTATACTTTAAAGCCCTGTATCTCATATATTTATTATACTTAATGTGCCTTATTGTACTAAAGTGTTTACCGTTTTTTAGGTAAATAAACTTAACCAGGAAACATCTACATATTTTCTTTTTCTTTATACATTTGTAGGTTTGTTTTAGTGTTGTGCAATAACATCATTTCTGTTTTTTATGCAATAATTCTACATACAACGATCATAAAAAAGTTTTTTTTTTTAATTTTAACGTGCAGAAGTTTATAAAACATAAAATTTTGTGGTGTTTTACTTTTCTTATTTTAGACAATACTGTATTCCTTTCAGAATGACACTTACTGACCTTTAATCTAGTATAAGAGAGTGAATAGGATTGAAGATGAATATTTTCTGGTTAGATGTGTACTTTATAAGATAATTTTTTCACAAGGACCGTTCAAGTTGACAGTTATGAATAAGGCCTTTTTCACTTCTGCGTATCTAAAACAATGTGTACATATTTTTATACTTTATTGCAGTGGTTTCAAAAAATGTTCCTCAGAACCCTAGAGTTTCATGGAAGGATCACAGAGATTTTGAGAGTTAAAACTCTTTTTTTAATGCGTAATTATATTATATTCATTTGATAATCCATTATTAATTTAATATTATGGTTATTTCTATTAAATTAATTAAGTAAAAAACCAGTAAGAAAATAAATCTAATTAAAAAAAAAAAAAAAGCAATATAGCTATTTTCTAATCGGATTATGTAAAAAATTTGAATAAAATGTGATTTTGTAAAAAATATGAATTTGAAAAATATAATTTGTATTTTCTGTTTCACTTTTCAATTAAAAATAAAATAGCTAAACTCAACAATACAAAAATGTCTCCTTGCTAACTATTTTCAACGTTTATAACAGATCTTTTTCGTTTATACTTTTATGATAAGTATAATTTAATTATTCAGCTTACTTTACTCTTTTTAGCTTCTGCATATACCAAGTTCAGAATTAAACAGGATATGAATGCAACTGTTTGAAATAAAACATAATTTTAAGACTATTATTGATAAAACAATAAAACACTTTCATTCATAAATGTAGTTTACATATTTTCGAAATAATTAGCAGTAGTTTTTTGGTTTTGTTTAGATATTCATAATTGCTAATGAACTTTATTTATGAAATCAGGGTTCTGCAAATAGAAGGACAATCATTTATAGCTCCATTGTATTAAAAGGACTGCTGCTTTATAGTATAAAATAACAACTAAAAAGCTTCTTTAATCATGTATTTCATATTGTTAATTCGTGAGCAAAGTGTCAACTTTTTTAAGGAAAGATAAGCATTCTTTATTTTTCCATTTTATCCTAAGGTTTTGCAAGTATTTATTTTTTTTTTAACATACTTTTAATCTTTATTAACTTTTACAGGTTTACTTTCATATTTTTTGTTATATTTTTATAGGCTAAACGAGTAGGAGTTACTACTTTAATAATGCCAGCTGAAAACAAAAAAGATTTTGCTGATTTAGCCAAGTTCATAACTGAAGGGTTGGATGTACATTTTGTGGAACATTACAAGGATGTTTACAAAATTGTATTTGAATAGCATACGGAATTTTAAGATGTTTACATTTTATAGGTCTTTATAATTATTTAATAAATATTTATTTATTTTTCATTGTTGTGTTCAATTTACACACCTGAAAGCTTGTTTGTAAAGCAGAAGAAAATTCTGTTACAATTATGTTTGATTCCAATTTATCAAAAAATAAAATGGGATGTTTTTATTTTCTAAAAGTTCATTAAAAAATTTTTTTTGGATGCTTAGCTGCCAACTCCTCTACATTTTACAGAAACCTTCTGTATTTACGCCCCATTTTCTGCAATGAAAATAAAATCTTCTTTGTTTTGAAATTTTATATTAAATTTTTTACCTTCTTAGAACTTACTTCGAGCAAGACTCTCTGCCTGGCTCAAATGGTGACATCTTGAATTTTCGCTGTACCAATGTTTAAAATCATTTAGTAATGTAAAATATAAGATGCTAAGCATCTAAAAATACAAACAAAAAAACATTTTTTGGCTGCTTCAGGTTCATTTAAAATGACTATATTAGAATATAATCATTACTATATCCTGATTTCCAATAACTGTACTATAAATTTTTTGAATGAGAAATTAAAATTTAAAATGCAAATCTTCAAAATTTTAAGTAATTTCTTCAGTAATTTTATAGTGAATCTTCTGCATTTTAACAAATAGGGGTTTACAAAAAATATAAAAATTCTGCTTATTTTAGCCCTTAAGGAACAGCAACAAAACTCAATTGAACTACTGGTTTCTTTTCAATTGATTCAAAAAAACATCTGTTTTGTGATTCAATTGTAACATTTCAAACACTTTTTGTCACGTGAACTGCACGATAGTTTGTTCGAGTTTCGATCAAACTATTTCTGACTAATCACAAAGAAGATTCTCTCTGTTTAATGACAGCAGAGGAAAGAATTTAGGTACATAATAAAAACTTGGTTATGGGTTCATAACCACTCCATGATGATTTATTATATATAATATGCTAATTGAACAATGGTATACCAGTTTTTTATTAAAAAAGCAGATGTTTCAAATTACTCATTAGCATTTATAAAGTAATTTTGGGATTGGAATCCAAAACTTTGATTAGAGTTTAATCAGTAGTCGTTTTTAATTCATGTTTGTTATTTATTACTTCTCAAAATAAATCCACTATCTTTAATTAATTATCATTTTTTACAAGGTAATTGCAATTATATTATCTCTTGTGGGGAGTGAGTAGCTATAGACAATGTCAACCTTCATCTATGAAAGGCTACCCCGACATAGAGTCGGGGCTCCCCCACCAGAATTATATCTGTGATAGACCGGGAGAGCTGAATTAAGGTCTCCGGGTTTTGAACATTATTCATAAGAGCTGTATTAAAATCATGGTCGTAGTCGCTCCTGCGTTGCCTTTAGCAGTCGAGTGTATGCAAGCCGACATTGTGTATGATCGAGACGAGACTGAGTAGCAACAGCGTGAGGAGGTGGATAATGTCGCAGTCACAAGTAGCAAGACAACTGTTCAATGTGGACCATCCATCAAGGTAAGCGTGTTCAGATTAAAGTGGGCGTTTCTGTAAGGCGTTCATATCGAAGTGGGCGTTACTGCCATGGTAGGCGTGTTCATATCAGGTCCAGAGGTCACCAATGTGGGGAGTGAGTAGATATCAACAATGTCAACCTTCATCTATGAAAAGATACCCCATCATCGAATTGAGTTAACATTTCTTATATACTAGTGAATTGTAATTTTGTAGTGGTAGATACGCTACACTCTTAACTGTTTTTATAGAAATACTCTTTTTACAGACTTATGTTTTATGAAAAGGTTAGATATGTTTTTTGATGCATAAATATTTTGAAATTGTAAAAAAGATTTGTAATGAGCAGCTAGTCAAATTTTCATTTTGTAAGGTGACTAAATTAACTGTCAGAGCTTGAAACCAAAGCATAAATATTTTCCTCATGATGCTGCTTCATCATTGCTCTAAATATAAACAGAAAATGATTTGAAAGTGGCCAAAAAGGTTTTCCCTTCCACCAACATACACAGAGCAGAGTTTGTTACATAATTGAACTGATTAAATTTGGTGTTTGCAAATGTTCCATGACATCAGTTAAAAACATTAAGTCTTGTAACCACTCGTCATCGTCTAATTCTGAATAGGTTATTTCCTTTTATTTTAAAAATGCAGTTATCTGATCAAAATCTACAAAACAATGTAACCCTTTGCACTCGAGAGGTGACTGTCAGTCCCCAATTTCGCCTGTAAATTATCCACCACTGTAATTGTGAAATTTTTTTCATCTTAATGTTTAGTTACCACTTCATTCAGTGATCTCCGGATATAATATGGTAAGTTTGCAAAAAATCTTTCAAAACGTTAGTGGTGGCGTCCATTCTTTTAACTGATGAAAGAACTTCGAGTGCAAAGGCTTAATACGTTGTAGCTAGATAACCATCTAACAATACAAAAGAAATTAATGTTATTAGGAAGTTCTTTGTCCTTTAATTCTTTAAGGAAATTTTTAATTATCGATAATTTTTTGCATTGGTGCGAATGTAATTTACAATACGTAACACTGTTTTTATAACATCAAGATATTTTAAATATTTTGTAACGAGCTGTTCTCGGTGAATTATGCAGTGAATTGGTATGAATTGTGGAATTTGAGAATTATCTCTTAAAACCCCAATAAGACCGATTTTTTTTTTTTTTTACCCAGCATTGCCGAAGCTCCATCAGTTGTAATGCTTACAAGTTTATTAGGAAGCACATGAATAGTTTTTATTATGGAATCTAATGCATTTTTAATACTGACACGTTGGGTTTACCCTTGAAATGCTACTAAATCTAATAATTCTTTAACAACGAAGTCAGGTGAAACAAAACGTATGATAATTGCCGATTGCGGAAGATCTGTAGATTGGTCAAGGAACGATAATAATTTTTTTTAAATATAATAGCACAAAAATGAAAAGGGAACTCGGGTACATTTATCGAGAGCCACAAATAATCCTTCAAATAGCCGCTGGTTGGCCACCTCTGATATATAATCTTTACATAGTATTTTTAAAAGGTGCTTATTTTCGATTTTTAAAAGCCCTTAAAGGTGCTTTTTTCATTGGATGTTTTTAAAAAGTGCTAAATTTATCCTTTTCGAAAATAAGGATTTTTCTTTACCTTGTCGATTTTCGCCACGTATTATGCAAAAGCGTGCTTTTCACATTGTTCTATTCAACGTTTTCACAATTCATTCAACCACAATCTATTTCGGCGTAGTGTTAGTCCATAGCGTATGGAAGCGCCGATCATTTTACATGTTTGATAAAATACTTGGGAATCCGCATATGCATATACTAAGCTGGGTTCGGTGAATTGCACTCTGATGTGAAACTCTGCTGCATTTTGCAAGATATTCTCAATTTCAGGCCTCATTTTCCAGCTTCTGAAAAATCTCTCCTGCATTTTAAATGGCTAATTTAATCAAGAAAAGAGTTCTTTGTCAGAAACTAGTTATTTTATCATGATCGTGTGAAGTCTTTGAAAACTATTTTACATTTTGTTAATGTATATAGTGCTGAAAAATATTTTTTGAGTGCTTAAAAGGTGCTTATTTTTTGTTGAAAGATTTGGCTACGCACCCTGCTTTAGAAATAATTTTAAGTAGCAAATTCCATTATATTTTGCTGCCCTTATCATCCAATTAATCTATGAAATTTTCCTCCAATATTCACTATTTTTACATAAAAAAGAAAAAAGCTTTTTTAAAAAAAATCAAACCTATTTAGAGTTTAAGTAATGTTGTTTAAAGATTTAAGTCAACACATAGTTGAATAGCCATGATGAATTTCTAGATCTGTTCTTATGTTTTAACTTTTTTGCGAAAAATTAAAAAAAATTCCACTTCAAATGAATCATCACAAATTTCTTTATTCACTTTTTAAAATTACAAGGCAGAGTTATATCAACATTCATTTTGATTTCTCTGCCCCTTCTGCGTGAGTTATTTGCATTGTTACACTTTTCATTTACAATCTTGTTTCCTTTTTACACGTTTTTAGATATAGTATCCATAACATAAATAATAATAAATATACGAGGAACATCAGCAACTTATAAGACTTGAAGCCTACTTTTTTGTCAAGCATACATTCATGCATACACCAGAATGGGAAAAAAAAAACCTTACATTTCATATTTTTAGTTTATTCAAAAGTAAAAAGTTGAATTAAATTAAAAACAGAAGTTATAATCATACCTTATCTTTCTCATTATAACTCAACTTATGTAATTCTTTTTTCCTACATACTAAATATTAGTTTTTTTAAATTTTTTATATATATATTTCCATTTGCTTTCACTGCAACCAAAGTTGATGATGATAACCAAACTAGGAAAAATTTTAAATTGAAGTAATTGAAAGAATTTTTATGTTAGCATGATTAAGCTCTTACTTTGAAAAGAGCTAAGTGTTATAGTAATACTTTTAAAGTTTTTAAATGCTTAAAAATGTTATACTTATTTGATAAATTCTGAAAAAGCTAAATGTTTCTTTGTAAAGTTTTTTTTCTTTCTAAGGGTTAATTGCATTAAACGAAAATTTTTGTAATAATGTATACCCTCTAATTTCTATAGCATTTTATATTATCATTTTTTTAAATATTTGTTGTTTTCTTTCTCTAAAATACTTTCATAACTGATAAATATGTTGAAAATTCAAAATTAAGTGATTTGAATTTTAAAAATATTTTGTAAGAAATATTGAGGGGAATTTTAAAATGAATTTCAGGGTATTTTTTAATTATGAATTATAGTGTTATTCTATTTATATTTTTTTATCATTAAACTGTTCATCACTATGTAACGAGACCCACGAAAACTTTTTTTTTTTTTTACATTCAGTATTGCACTCATTTGCACTAGATGCTCTCACATTCACCAAAACACTGCATAGGTGCTTAGATAACAATGCGGGTTGACATTTACATGATAGTAACGGGGAAAGAGTATCTAACATTGCATCATATAGACTAAGAATGGTATTGAAAATAGTATTAATCAGCGCAGTAAATTTTAATTCAAGCTCTATGACTTACAAAATGAACCACTGCACATATATGCCGGAGGAATCCATAGTCCAGACATGCAAAAATTTACATTGTACACTTATTAAATATGGTATTAAATTGTTCATTTTGTTCAAAGATTGTTTGCAAAATGTTTTCTCACAAAGCACATGAGATGAGACAAAGTGAGGGTTCATTGTACTAAATTTGTAAACATTTTCAAGGGTTATGAAATAAAAAATATATCATAAAACATATTTCTTTTTATAAAGAAGCCACTGAGAATGAAAGACAAACATGTCATTTCGGAGAGTTTTCTAAACTTGTTCAATACATAGTGTTGGGGGTGCACCAGAAGCCATAATATTTACTTATTTTTCAAAGATATAAATAACACACAATGTTTGTTTAACTCGTAATATATGTCTTGCATTTCATCATGCTTGTAATGGAATATTTGTAACCTACTTATAAAGATGTTTCTTAGTTTTCTAATTTGAATAATTTCTTCATAAACGTTTTGCATAGATTTATTAATAATTTAACAGTTTGTTGAAGAAGGATCAGTACATTTTATTTGACCATTTCATATTTTTAAGAATATTCGCAATTTAGTAATAGATGTTGCTTTACATCCCCAATCATGATGTGTTGCTTTTACGTACAAGTTTGGACACATGTAGTATAACTTCACTTTTTAGTTAAACTGAGCTGTGAAGCTAGTCCAACAACAAGATGCAGGATAATAAAAGGTACCTTGAAAAGTGTATCATGCCATTTTAAAATCGTAACTTTGAGCTTTCCTTTTAGTATTTCTAAAAGTAAACCTTTATGAATAGAAGATATCTTTTTCACCATGTTTTAACGTATGAAAGTGTATCTTATAAGTTACAATATTATATAATGAAAAATAAGAAAATCGAATTCTGTTTCAGTCTGAAAGAGAGCACGCTTTATTTATTTTTTTATGAAAGTGTGACTGGATAATGTGGGCATAACATAGAATTCCCGACTGCTATATCTGTAATATTTGAAGTATGAAATTACCATCAACAGTTCACAGTTTTCGGCCTTAACATATATTCGAACGTTCTTTAATTTCAGCTTTGTAAATATAGCAAAAATAAAATTTTAATGGTCATAAATAACTTAAACTTGTTCCACATTAATTTTTCCAAAATTAGCTATTTGAATTTATCCATTGAAGAAACTTTCAGTATTTCAATGTATATTTTATTTATCTATGTGTACAAAAAAAGAGAGAGAGATAAAATTTAAAGTAATTTGTGTTTCTAAAGAGCGGTATAAATCTGTAGCTTTATCAAGTTACTTTTGTGTTTTTTTGTTTTTTTTTATCATTGCCCATCCAAATTAGTTTTATTTTATTTTGTTTTACAGGACGATATTAACTCAATTAATGATATTTATTGAACTGAATCTCAAAAACATTTACCCAGTTTTTAATTCGGTTGGAATTTTTTTTAAATACTAATGTTAGAATCATATGAGGCATTCATGATAAAAGAATTGGGCTATAGGTTAAACGTTTGCAATGTTTTTTTATTCGAATAGACTGTTATTTAGCATTAAAAATAAAAACATTTAATATTAAATAATATAACATTATCCTTTACCAGTTTAAAATACATTTGTTTTCGGCAAATAACTGGTTTGGAAAAATTACACGCAAATATGGTATAAATGTAAGATTAATGGTTAAATATTCAATCAAATGAGTTTTTAACAAAAAAGTTATGGTTTTTTTTTTTCTTCCGCAAAAACATCACAACAATTTCCAGACTTTACCATTAAAATCGGCAACTGTTCAATGCCTACTTTCATATTACAACCAACTACATGAAACAAATTTTAAATTGACCCTGATAAACCACGAACAATCAACAGACATAAATAATATCAGATGCTAATGGTGCACCATTTACACTAAACACATATACATATTTACATTTCAAACAGTTCTCCTGCTTTTGGGATTTATCATTCTTTCAGCTTATGCCACTCTGCTATTTGACGACGAGGAGCATTGCACACTTCATTCCAGTGCTGTTGTGCGGGGCCTCCGCTTTTGGGGCCCAATTCTAGCCTTCCGATAACTTCGTTTTTAGTGACTCTGTCCCAGTCGAGAACCAAAAACTCCAAGCTGATATTCTCGAGGCCTTCATTGTAAGGAACCTCAAATACGAACGATTCATTGAAGACTGGGCTGGTAGTTCGCTTCTTTACATGTGTCTTCTTCTTGGCAATCCTTTGGTTGTTGTAGAGCAAATAAATTTTTACATATGGATCTAAGGAAGTAAATAGAATACTCTTAAAACAAAGTTTTCAAGCACAAAAATATTTATTTAACTTAAAAAATTTTTTTCTTAATATAATAATTGGTGTGCCTTGCTATTTTGGTTTTTAAGAAAATAAAACAAAAAAAATTTTCCGCCAGAAAGAACATTTGACTTAATACTTGTAAGATTTTTCATCTGTGTTAACTTTATTGAAATAGAGACAATCACCTATTTTGATTATTCTTGAACTGCATTAACAGATATAGCGCTATGAACGGTTACATAATTTAGTGCAAAAGCGTCACAACTGGAGATTGCCTATAAACTAGATCTCAAGCGTTAAGAAAATGTCCGGTCATAGTCAATAGCTGGTGCACAAAAACGTTAGTGTCTTTTTTGGAAGATGTTAGTGTCTTTTTTTTTTTACACATACTTGACTATTTAGGCAAGGACTGTTATTACAAGGAAGAATTTTATACAAATATCTTCCAAGCCATAGACTTTCTTTCGAGTAAACGGTCTTTTGGATCTGATCTGACTTCATCAGACTGGAGGATTAGTAACAACAACGGGTGTTTTTTTCCCCTATTCTTTTTTTGAACGTAGAAATTAATCCATCTTGCCTTGTTTTCACTGTGTAAGGGTCTGGTAAGAGTATCATGATGTGGGGTATGTTCTGCTTGTATGGAAGTGGTACCCTAATGTTTCGCAAATACGTATATAAAGCTATGCAATACCTCGGTGGTACATTGGGAGATCAAGTACATCATGCAATGTTACATTTTTACTCTGAAGGTGAAGAATACCTCATGCACGATAATAAAACATATATCTCAGCAGAAGCGTTGGAAATAAGTTCAATGAACATGAATCTGTTTTCCAACAACCTTACCTCGCTGCCGCAAAGCCTGGAATCCTATGCCAATATAAAACGTTTGGGAAGTCACATTCTACAGTTATTATGCGGGCTTAAATTCACTCCAAAAGCTTGTAGGTTACTTTCATGAATACGAGCTGTTATCCGCGTGCAAAAGGAGGTCCAATAATAATCTATGGTTTCGAATCAGTTCTAAGGTAATTCATAGGCTGTCTAGACTTTTATATTTCTTGGAGGAATTTCTCAAAGTTTTTGAGCTCTTTTTCAGAGAATTATCTTGTTTTCTTTATCAAATGTGCGTAAAATAATCTTCCTAAAAATGAGTTTTTTGTAAAAAAAAAAAACTAATGACTATAATTAAGTACAAATATTGCAGGATTGATTTGTTTATTTTTTCAAATCCACAGCCTCAATTAAACCCCTTTTTAAGTCAATATAACGTAGAAGAATAAAATTAATTAAAGTCAATATAACATAGAGAAATAAGAATCCCACTAAAATGTCTTTCGAAACATTCGTCAATGATTTAACTTAAAATGAGATTTTGTTTAAACATATATCCTTACTTCTAGCCAGTGGCATTTGAAAGACGTGTCTCGCATGTCAAGATGCTTTTGTCACAGCAGCCGACTAAGGCATCTGTACACGTCGGTTGATAATTATCTAGTTATTGAAAATAAAATAAAGCGTTTGTTGTATACGTGTCATAGAAGCGGAAAAAATATTGTTCCGATTTCTGCAAGGCATGAAGCTCTTAACGTTTCACACTGAATTGCTATCAACTGTTTTAGTTGAGCGCATCAGTAAATTTTTTGCAAGCGTTAAAAAAAATATTTTTAACATTTTCTTACCGCAGAGTCCAGCGAAGTCCATCTTGGGAAGATTACGTGCTTTTAAGACCACAACTGTGAGTCTATTAGCCGCCGGTTGGTAGCACAGCGAAACTAAAAGTTCACCACGTCCTTGGTATCGAATCTAAAAATAATAAAAACAGTTTTTTTTTTACATTTCATTTGATATTCATTGGTTAAAAAGTTTTATTAATGATCCAAGAAAAAAAAATAATAATAAAAATTGAAATTAAAAAACTGTGCTAACTCAAGATATGCAATATACCCTAGTCAAATTTGATATATAGAGTAATCCTTAATCTCACCGCCTTTAATATATATCTAATATTTATCATGTCAAAAATGTAGTAAAAAATATGCGTACATTAAGATTTACGAAGTGCAATGGAAAGGAAAAACGCTATTGTGATTTGTCAAATCACAAAAGAGGAAGGACAGGATGAAATACATCAAATCCAATTTGTTTGTCTTGTGAACTTAAAAGTCACCTAATAATCACCTTTCGACTCCTTTGTTTTCTTCGGCCATTAAAAAGATTCTGCCTCACCTCAGTTGTTAACGTAAACAAATGCCACGTTTCAACAACCAATCAGGATCGAGATACCCACACTACATCACTTGCAGGTATCCCATTGCATAGCACACTGTATAACTGAATGCGTTGGTTTAAAAATATAATAGAGAAATCAAAACGCGTTCCAATCAAATTGTCGTAGAAGTTGCTTTGAGGTTAAAAATAGGTAAATAAATGATAGTTTTTTTTAAAAATATTTTTATTCTTAGTATTTTGTACAGAAGAAATAATTATGATTGTGTGTTATTTAACCTTTTGGAGCAAATTTGAGGAAGAAAGAATTATTTTATATATGAAACATTTTTAAATCACTTTCGGATTTTTAAACAACAATGAAGAACTTTTTTAATGAAATACAACATGCACACTAAACTCTCTATCTGAAATTAGTCATGGGACTAAGAGTTATTCAAAAATCTTTTAACTTTTACTTATATGTAAATATCTATAAGAGAGACGCTCTTTTATTCTTGTAATTAAATTTTTGAAAATGGATTTTGTACTTCTACGCAATTAATTTGAATTGGTAATATACTTTTATATCCATGGTTCATTTTTACCCATATCTCATAAAGCTCTTACTTTTCTGTAAATAAGCTTTATAATAGCGTACATTCTCATTCCTTACCAGTTAAAGCATTAGAGGCGGCATTTAAGCACAAATATAGCAATTTCCTACGCAAATTATGTATGAGAAATTTGAAAATTTTTCTATTATCGACATTTCACGGTACTATGTTTACAGACATTTTGATGAATAAAAATACGTTTATGCAAAATTGAAACATTAAAAAAATAACTAAATTATTTTTACTGATAATTATTTTATTTTACTGTTGCTTAGCAGTTAAAGCGTAAGAATACTGTTCTTAATTAATGGTTGTAGATTAGAAATAAATTATGTATATTGAGTATTTATTTGTGATAAAACAATTAGTTTCTGCTTCTAGAATAAAACATTTATCTTCCTGGAAGAATTGCTCTCATGGAATTAATTTACCAGCTCTGTTAGCACATATTTAGATAATTTCACGAAATTGAACAGCGACGTGAGTAAACAATGCGAAAATTGAAGATTTTAGGGGCGAAAAGGAATAAAATTCACAACCCTAAATAATGAACAAGAGCTTTCATTCTCAAGTTCTACGAATTTGTTGAGATGCGGCAATATTATACTGGTTCGCTTTTATGGGAAATCATACATCTCTGTATCTATGAAAGGAAAATCTATTTATCTCAAAACTATAAAAATGTTGGTTATAAATTTTTAATCACTAGGTCTCAATTCTAATTTTTCTATACAAGTTTTTTTTATCTGTAAATATGAATTGACATTTGCATTTAGTACTATTATATTTAAAAGCAGAGAAAGCTTACGATATATATATATATATATATATATATATATATATATATTATTTCCAATGAGCTGCACAATCAGTCTTCCCGATGAGCAGACCTAATGCGTTCTCCAGAAGTGGTATCCACTCTTTCAGGACCACCACAATGGGTGAGATACCGTTGGCCATGTTAATTTGGACGTCTAGTTTGCCACACTAGATGGCAGCACCGAGACTCTATTTGGATGCTAAAGTGAACTAGGAATTTAATTTTGCCGGAAATGCCAAGAGACAATAAGGCACTCCAGGGATCTTTTACATGCCGCATAATCATACGACATGGCCGCTGAGGATTTTCTGCATCCCGAAAATCCGGTGTCTGGGCCGGGGATCGAACCCGCAGACTTGGGCTCAGAATATATATATATATATATATATATATATATTTTTTTTACTAAAGCGTAAATACAGGTCTAAGCGAATCCAGTTTGCAGAAATTCACGTATAGTTTATGAAAAAAAAGAAGGAAAAAAAAACGTTTACTAAATCATTACTTACTTTAAGATTTCTAGGTGTGATTTCCTTAACTAATTCCACTTGTTTCCCGGAATCTTCTATTTCTACTCCAGATAGGGGACAGATAACTTCTCCGATAACGTCGTCCCTTGAGTATCTGTCAAAACTCAAGACTACGAAATGCAGAGTGGTCGCCTGCAGTTGGTTTGGGGTGATGCCGTAGAATGTGAAATCTTCATCATAGACTGGGTCCAGGGTTTTTCGGAGAACCCTCGTTTTCACTTTATGTTGTTTCTCAGGAAGTAGTTGAAGTTTCACGTAAGGGTCTGAAGACCCATTGTTTGAATCCTTTGGAGGTAAATCTGAGCATCTAACTATATTGACTTGAAGTGATAGCTTTTCGGAAGAATACTTCAACCTGCAACGAAAATTGATTAAGTGGAGGAAGAAATAAATTTCTTGTTGACTATAGAATTACAATATATGCAAGAATAAAAGAATTAAAAAATAATAATAATAATAATTTTTTTATAAGAATTTAAAAAAATTACGCAGGATAATTTCTTATCTCCCTTTTTTTATTTGTTTGTTTTTGCTGATAGCACCGACACAGTACATAGTAGACAGAAAAAAAATTAATCCAATAACTTAATCCTTTAATCCAATAACGTTATTTAGGTTCTGATAAAGAGAGATTGAGGCCCTATTCAGAATACTGGGGATCCTCAAATAGCCACAGATTTCTTAATCCTTTACAAAAAGCAATCGTGTCTCAGGGGGTAGAGCGTTCGTCGCCCAATGGGGTGTCTCGGGCTCGAATACCAGAGGTGGCTGTTTGATTTGAACCTTGACAACAGTGATGATGCAAAAAAAATCTTTAGTAGTAGGTGGATCACGGGTTAGAATTCCTTCACTGTCGGTATAACTGTTGTAGGTTTTCGTGGTTTTCCTCTCCATGTAACGCAAACGTGGGTTAGTTCCACCAAAAAGTCCTGCAGGAAGACAAATTTGACCCAATGTTTGATCCAAACTCAGAATTGGGTCGACTGCTCAACGCTGGTTATAAAATAAAATAAAATCTTTTTCAAAGAAAAAAAAATACATGAATAATAAATCTTAAAACTTTAAAATATTTACTAAGTGATGGACAGCTCAATGAATAATTAAGAGCAATTATACTAGAAAAATTTGTTTCCATTTGATAAAAAGTTATCTAAGTCTATCTCAAAATAAGTTTATAAAATAAAACATCTAAAAATATTAGTGTAAAAGAAAAGCATAACTTGAAATTTAATTTCAACGAAACAAAATTTTTAATAAAATAAGTGAAAAATAAAATTAGTTTGAAATGTTATGCAAATCCATTTGAGGGCCCTTACAATGTGAGATCTTGGGCAAGTGCCTCTTCTGCCCATACGATAATCCGGGCTTGATATTTTATATATTTGTATAGTCCTACAATCAAAGAAGGTGTGATGGGATTTAATAGATAGGTATTGCTTTTAAAAATATTCCAAATTTAAAGCTGATACTTAAAAACATGCAAATTATTTGGAATCCGGATTTCATTGCATACAGAGCAGCCTGTGAATTTTGCATCTTTAATTCAAAAATAGTTTCAATATTTAAAAAAAATAAAATAAATAAAAGCGTCATTTGTTGCTATTTCCGAAAGGATAGTGTTAAAGAACAACATATAAATTATATAAAACTATAAATCAATTAAAATAAAAACACGCGAAGTCATAATTTTCTTAAGTGTACCAGTTTGTTTAACAAAGAAATGTGTATATGTTACGGCGAATGACCGAAATCTGGAGAATGTCGACATTCACCGGTGAATGTCAACATTCATGTAGTCGCTTGGTGTATGTCCGAAATATTTGCTAAATACTCTTATTTCTGACTTTCACCGGTTAATGTCGACATTCACCATGCACTAATGGTGAATGTTGAACATATCCGAGATTTATATTTTTTTCTCCGTAATTCAGTCGCGATGTTACGGTGAATGACCGAAATCTGGAGAATGTCGACTCTCTCCGGTGAATGTCAACAATCACATAGTCGCTTTGGTGAATGTCCGAAATATTTGTTATATTCAATTTTATATTAATTTATTCGTTGATATTATTATATTTATTTGATATATTTATATTTATTCTATATTTTAATACTTGCTGACGATAGATTAGAAGAAACATCAGTGTTTGGAGTATCGGGCAAATATATACCGAGCAATGGCACTTGACCTTAAAAAAACATCAGTGTAGGGTATACCGGGCAAATGTATACCGGGCAGTGGCACTTAACCTTAAAAAAACATCAGTGTAGGGTATACCGGGCAAATGTATACCGAACAGTGGCACTTAACCTTAAAAAAACATCCATCAGTGTAGGGTATACCGGGCAAATGTATACCGGACAGTGGCACTTAACCTTAAAAAAACATCACTGTAGGGTATACCGGGTAAATGTATACTGGGCAGTGGCACTTAACCTTAAAAAAACATCAGTGTAGGGTATACCGGGCAAATGTATACCGGGCAGTGGCACTTAACCTTTAAAAAAAATAAGTGTAGGGTATATCGAGCAAATGTATACCGGTATTTCGGTCATTCACCGTAACATCGATAAATTTTTCGCCTCTCTTTCTGAGAGGAATAACTAAGAACTTAAAACATACTGTACTTTCAAAATGAGAAAGGAAAATAATAGAAGTAAAAAACTTACTTAATTATACAGTATGTTCTAAATGAGAAAATAAAATAATAGTAATAAAAAACTTACTAAATTATGTGAATCAAATCTTATTTATTGCAACAACTCAAACTATTATGACACTTTGAATTGCACAAGAGGCCCTTGCTTTTACAACTGCATTTATTTGTGGAACACTTCCTTTTGCAATGACAGCGTGTATAGCCTTGCCCACCGCTTCTCGAATTAGCTGCAGCTGCTTCGAAAAACAGCGAGTCGCCTCTTTGAGTTTGGCGAGAAACAGCCAAACTCAAAGAGGACTCAAGAGGCCTCTCTGTCGGCTCCTGTCTTTTCGACCTCCACCAGAGCATATCTGTGATTGTCGACATACACCGGTGAAGGTCCGAATGTACAAGAATGTAATGAAATATTCGATCTTTCACCGACGTATTTGGTGTTTGTCGACATTCACCGGTAAAGTCAACAACCGTAGCATATACATATAAGAATACCGATTCTTGAATGATTTGAATCTCATCACTAAGCAAAAGTATAATATGCGAAAAGCTTTTGAAACAGCAAATTTTGTTCATGAATCTGTTCAAAAAATGTCAGAAGTACTTTTAACACGATTATCTTTAAAAAAAGGGAGAAGAAGAAAAATATTTATAATCTATCACAAATAAAAAAACACAAAACATTTGACAAAACGAACTATTTCTAATGAAGTTTTTAAGCAATAAGCGGATACATACAAGAATAATTAATTACATACATGAATAACAATTTTACATATTTTCTATAATTATAAAATATTTATCTTCTTTAAATTTCAATGATTTTAAAGCAATAAATGCATAGCTTTTCTCTAACACAAAGTTCTAAAAATAGTACATAAACTATTCAATAAAGTTTAATTCACGGTTATTTTTAAATGCATCATTAAGATTCTCTACGACAATATTTTCTAGATTTAAAGCTTAATTGAATATAAATTAACAATGAATAATAACTTTTTCCATCCTCACAGCAAGCTGTTCAAACAATTTGTATATTTTCTTTTTCTCTTCGTTGAACAAATAATAAATTCGAGTTAAATCTCAAGAAATTTTAGTTTAAAACAAAAGCTTACCGATTAAAATAAAGCAATTTCTTCCCTAACAATTATTCAAACTTCAAATCTTTAAATAATGATTAAAACTATTATTTGTGGAATGTTCTATATGAAAAGAATGGCTTTCTTTGAATTTGGCTATAATTTTGAAGAAAGATTATGTTTAGATAAAAAAGTGTTGAAAAAGAAACAGGGTAATTTATTAAAACTGCACTTATTAAAGCTTTTATTTTGAAAATAAATTAAATATTTCTTTCAAATATTTGTTTTTATTCTTAATTGTGCTATTTATGAAAATATGTTTTTATGAATTCCTCAACTATATATTGTCGCATGCTTCAAAATTTTCTTAGTTCTCATTTAAATTCTCTTTTAAGTATCTATTGCTGTAAAATAATTGTTTATATAGAAAATTCTAATCTCCTTAACAGAAATATTTATATTTTAAGAGAACGTGGGCGAATTTTTTTTCTGAGTGAATGGTTTCATCATATCACATTCTCTTCAAAAATAATTGGCTTCTTTTTTTTTTGTTATCCATATCTTACAATCGGAAAAATACTTTTTTCTTTTGCATAAATAATGCTTGTCTTAAAGATACAAAATCTTATTTCAAAAATTTGCCCCAATACATAAATAATGCTTCAAAATGCTGTATCGAAATATATGGTGCTTATAAGATTATTCGAAGCTATAGGACCCAGCTATATATTACCCGTACTTATCCGAAATTAAATTATGTGAATAGATATAAATCACACTCAGATCGACAGTACGACAAATCAAAACATCTAATAAGTATTACTTATTTCTAATAAGTATTACATATTGTTATGCAGAAGGGCTTTTCGAATTTATAATTAAGATGAAAATTCTACACAATTTGCTTGGTTTTCGTAAAATATATAATAATTTTTATCAATGATGAATGTGAAGTAATCATGAGGGTTGGTTAGTGGCGAGAATAAGGGGTGAAGACTCCTAGTGACAATACAAAATTCCAACTTTGATATAGGAAAAGTCTATAGTTTCGTATTTTGATTTGGATTTTAAAAAATTTAGATAGAATTATTTTATAACACAGAATCTTTAAATGTTTTAACATAAAAAACATGAAAATCAAAACACAGAGACAAAACGGCATAATACTTTTCATAAGCTTCAAAAGCAATTCGCTACGGACAAGGAAATAGCATCAAATGTAACACAAAACTGGATATCAATATATATATGTATATATATATATATATATATATATATATATATATATATATATATATATATATATATATATATATATATATATATATATATATATATATATATATATATATATATATATATATATATATTTTTTTTTTTTTTTTTTTTTTTTTTTTTTTTTAACAGATTTTGAAGCGCTAAATTGGAATGCGTTTTTTTTATTTTAGAGCCACTTGAATGGTTTATAATGCTTACATTTTAGACTGACGGATGTTTTTAAATTCTTTTAATTACCGTATAGGAGGTAAAATAACCAGATTAATCTGTATATCGCCAATGAAAACTAACTTACTAAATTTTGACGCTGGCACCCACATTAATACGCTTAGCTGAACTAACCGTATTAATTTCATCTTTTATTCTTAAGAATTATTTTTGAAAAAAAAATTATCTTTTGCCTAATGACTATGAAATTCAGTTACTTCGGTATTCGTCATATTTTGTAATAATTTTAGAATAATGATTTATAATGTAGAATGAACCCCGCAACCCCACCCACCCCCTGACAAAGAAAAGATACCACCCTGAATAAAATTTGAACAAATAATCGGATTTTCATACACTATAAAGCACAATGTAGTAATGAATGGTTCAAATAGGCTGACTTAAAATATGTTAACTAATTAGTGCTAACTATTAATTTAGTTAAAGAATTCGACACAAAAAAAACGTATTTTCTCTGAATAAACACCTTCTTTTCAACGGAATTAAAATTTTGACCCTTGGTAAAGAGGGGGAGGGTTGTTGAAAGTTTTCACCCCTTAATGCCATATCTTGGAAACTTTCAAAGCAAATCGAAAACCTTTTGTACATAAATATAAAATTCATTCATCCAAATATGATTCCATATAAAAATTAGTTTTTACAATTATCTATTTGTTATGACATTTATTATTTATTTGAAACTCTAAGGTAAACAAATGCTTACATCATTTTAACTAAGTAATTTTATATGGCAAATTACCAAATTTGAAGAAAAGTTATCAAATAGTTTCCGAGTGATAAAATTTCAAAAAAATTATTGTTCTTAAATTTTCATTCTTAAGATCACTGATTTCTTTCACATTTTGCATTTTTTCATTTAAAATTATTTGGTTTAAAGTGATGTAAAGTATTTGTATAAATTACATTCTGAAATTTTTTTCAATTATCATTAAATAAAATATTAAAAAAATATTAAATAATTATTTTTTTTACATGGAATTTATGTTTGCATAAACGAATTTTATAACTGTATGGAAACCATTTTTCGATTTTCTTCAAAAGTTTGGAAGACATGATGAAACAAGCCAGAAAAGAAAAGAAAAAAAAAAAAAAGAAAAAAAGAAATTAACATTAACAGCCCAAACTTTAGATAGATAAGAATTCAAATCACTCCGAAAAAGGTATATTTGTTCAAAGAAACAATCTTTCTGTGTTTAATTCGGTGGCTTAATTAATAGTTAGCATTTAATACTTTACTAATTTGGTGTCAACTATTAGGTTTTCAGCACGTAAAAATCGGATTGTTAGAACATAAATTTATTTAGTTTGTTTTCTTCTAAGTCAAGCCTCAGCTACTGAGTGGGTCACAGGCAGGTGGCGGATAGTAAATGGCTCACAGCTGTGAATAAAGAGCAATCAAGGCTCCTTGATCATACGGCGGGAATGGAAGAAGGGGATGGGCCGTTTGGTAAATCGGGGACTCTTATGTAATACCACATTTGAGATGAAGTGATGACTGGGATTTAAAAATCCTCAAACAATTCACCTTAGAAATGAAACTGTTAGTAAATTGTGAAAAGTTAGAAGTGAGCTTCTTTGCCGTGAACAATCAAATCCATTAATGGAAACCTCAAGTATTAGATAACTCTCAGTTACTCTAATTCTAAGCACATCCAAAGTAACATTAGATCCGTCACTTATCTTTAGACAACATATCAATAATACGTACTGTCATAAGAGCTAGGAAAATAGTCAACATCTCAGGAACTGTTAGGGGTTCAAATGCCAACACTCTATGACTTATAGAGCCTTGATGAGGCCTGTTCTGGAATATGCTCTACCTATTTGAATCACAGCCTGCAAATATAATCTCTCGAAGATTGATAGAGTGCAGTTGAGTGCATCCCGCGTCATTTATGCAACCTGTAAGTGTTGCCGTACGAATATCTCCGAATTTGAATCTGACCTTCGTCCTCTTCAAAACAGAGCTCTCGACCTTGCAAAATATATCTTTAAAAGAGGTTATACTCTAGAAAGATACAGAGTGGGAGACTATATCAGGAAAAGGAAGCCCCATATAAGTAACGATTAAAACGACAATCCCTTTCCCTCCTCTCTTCTTCGGAAAAATTCACCCAAGTCACTAGGAAGCAACATCCTAACACTCACACACCTCACGAAACACGTTCAACTACTGTATTTAAATTTCAGTTTGCTTCGAATGTATATAAAAAAGTATAATTTAGCAGATCTATTTAAATCCGTAGCCATTGAAACGATTTCTACAGATGATTAATCAAAAATTAACATTATTAGAGATTAAAGTCTATTTAAGAATGAGTAATCAGGAGGTGGTGCCATTATAATTGATAATACGAAAGAAATAAAAAATTAAAAAAATGCATCACACGTGACAGCTTTTATGGCGGAATTGATTGCTGTACATAAGTACTAAGAGACTCCCTGACACTTCAAAACAATTTTTTACATTGATTGCGCAGCAACAATCCTACCCTATAAAAATGTTTCACCGGTTATGATACACTCTTTAAAAGTATAGCCTGACATATAATCAATTTTCATAAGGAATCAGATCTAACTTTTCAGTGGATCCCTATACACGTCAGGGTACCAGGAAATAAAAAAAAAAACTTGACAAAATCGGATCCAAAGACCTACTTAGAAACACTAAAGAGAACAAGACAACTCTCTCTGAAAATTATCATCTTTCCATTTTGAGAAAGAAACTAAACCAACGTCAAGCTCTTGATCATCATTGGATTGGCATGCCAGCAAATCTGCTGGTAGACTTCAGAAGTTTGAGATCCCTCCTAGCATCTCAGCAATGCTTTATGGACTCAGAACTAGTTATCTCAAACGCAAGAGATTTGAAAAATGGAACGAAAACTTTTCCACCATGCTCAAATTGCAACATTTCAGCATCTCTGCAGCTCATGCTGGACGGCCTCAACATTACTGTGGAGGATTCCTAGAAACATATATACCTCAAAGTTAATGGAACATTTGCACAATTTCAAAGACTCGGTTTAGAGCTAATCTAAACCCATAACCGCCATCTTCTTCTTTTTTTTGTTTACTGAGCACTCTAGTTCAGGGTGAGTTGATAAGCTTTATACACTGGCGCTTATAACGACACTTCACAGGAAAAGCTACTATTAATTTTAAAAATTTAAATAAACGTCCCACGAAACTGTACACGTTTACGATCAATTTCAAACTAGTGTGTATTCGTGTTTAATGTTTCATAAAGTATCCGACGATTAAAGATACTTTCAAATTTTTATCCTATGCGTATTCTTTCTGAACATTAAAAAATGAATAAATAACAAAATGTTTTTTTCTTGGAATATATATCACTTACATACCTGCCAACATTCATTCGTTTCGAGAATGGATTTTCCGAGTGGTAGTAAAACAATTACTGAAAAACAGTTTTACTCAAAAAGATATTTATATTTTAATTAGGTTGAAATTTGCTATCGTGAGGACTAATATGCTTTTTATATATTTGTTGTAATTACTTATATGTAGTGGTAGTCATACTCATTTATAATTATTAATATAATTTAAAAAGTTTAGTGAAATAACATGAATTTTGCTAGCACTTTAAATATGAAAAAAAATATCTTCCGGGAAAACCGGAAGAGTTGGCAGGTATGCACTTATATGTAAATTATAACAAAGCTGTTAGCAAGAGAAAGAGAGAGAGAGTTTAGATGTCAAATATAAATCTTAACATTTATACTAAAATTTTTAGAAATTTAATTTCAGATAGATACAAACCGTTGAGAATTTGAATATATATATATATATATATATATATATATATATATATATATATATATATATATATATATATGTACAGTAGGGGGCCTCTTATGATTGGGACTTAATAAATGGATTATGATAGTTTGAGTTAAGTACTTGATAAAAAAATGAATAAAGAAATTCCCAAAATATATTTATTAAAAAAAAAACCATTTCTTCCATGAGGGGAATAAAAAATTGCTTGAGATAGTATATAAGGAGCATAAGCAGGCTATGACTTTGAAACTTTGTCAGTCTTTAATAGAATTTTCTCTAACTTTATTTTGTTCTCATATCTTTCATGAAAAAAATATCTCCAAAAAATGAAACTATGACACCTGAAGTGTTAGATGTAAAGCTCCAGACAATGAAGGAAAAAGTGGAATGGTTGCCATAGTAATTATCGGAATTCAGAGAGTTATTTACTTGATTTTAAGTGACACCTCTTCATTTTCGAATAAAAAAAAGGGAGAAACGATTTTAATATCCAATTAATTTCTTCATTAGTTTTAAGCTTTAGAAGCTAAGGAATATCCATATCTTCACACAAAATTGAGTTTCAACAAACTTTCACATTGAAAATTTTTTGTTCATCTGACATTTAATCTCTGACTTTCATCCTTGTGTGGGCGTGAATAATACTGAACAAACGAAAAGCATTTTATATTCATGCTCCTCGCTATTGTTTGTTATTCCTGAATCCTAAGTGTTATTTTCCGAAGACCTGTGGGAGCCCAATTATTTTCCTGCTACATCCCGCCCGACGACATAGAATGGGTAGGTGATTATTTAAAGGAAGAGAATATTGATATGTGGCAAGCAAAGGAGATCACGGAATTGAGCATTGATTGAGATGCATTCTTCCGCTCAGGACTCTTCAGACATAAAAGTAATCAATTTTGAAAATAGTATAGTATTTGTTACTAGATCTTTATTCAATAGCTCGTTTGTTAACGAAGCATCCTGAATAACTTTTGATCTAGTGATCGGATAGTGGTATACTGAAGCTTGATGATTTAAAGGGGTAATCTCAAATATTCTAATTAATTAGTACAGATGGCATTTTATGATGATAACGAAATTATATTTCCCTGAATAAACATGTCTTTCTTTCAACGGGCTTGGTCTCCTGATCTTTGAAATATGGGAGTTAATTGTAATCTGGGAAATAGGATCCCAATAGTCTGGTGAGGAGGGCGGTCGAAAGTTTGAACCCATTAATGTTAATTTCACTTTTTGCAAAAGCTTTTTAAGCAATTCGAAAAAAAATTTTACGCAATCATACATTTTGTTTACCACGCAAAAAATAAATTTAATAATTTTTTTTATTATATTTGAAAATAGTAGTAAAAATAATCGTGAAAATAGGTATGCAGGTTTTTACATTATTCTAAAGAATGCAATTTTATAAGATAAAATATAAAATTTGAATGCAATCGGTCTCATAGTACCAGAGAAAACGAGTTTTAAATAAAATACTTTTTTTTTTTTAATATTTGATAATTCAAAACCTGTCTCACAACGTTCAAAGAAGAAAAGTGAAATTACCTGAAATGCAATTGTCCTAGCTTGCAGAGCTTTTCAACTAAAACTTCTTTTTCCTTACACTCATCCAGATCTTCATTTTTGTTATTCTTCAGCTTCTCATTTTCGCTGTCAATGCATTTCTTGTCTTCAGTGATGGGTGAGTTTTGCCTTGATGAATGATTCGAACTCACCAAGCACTTGTCAGCATCTCTGCTTGAAGGTGATTTGTGACCATTGTTTCCTCCATTCGGTGAAGTTCTGGTGCCAGGTGGTGAGATTTTCGGCTGAGTAGGACTGGGGCTTTTCTTAATTAAGATTGTCCCACTGACCGAACCACTGCTGGGGCTTTTAACCGCAGTCGGCTTTCGCAAAACGAGAGGTTTGTCAGGGTGGTGCTTTTTGAAGACAGAACTGAGCTTCTGGGTCGATGCGCTTGATGATCGACGTTTGTAACAAAAACAGGTCACTGCCGCGAGTGTGACGAGGAAGAAAGCGCTTCCGAGGCATATTCCAATCAGAGCAGGTGTTGTAACTGAAAGAAAATTTAAATTATTTTTTAAACATGAATAAATAGATTTATAGAACACTTATATTGACTTAAGTCCTAACTCATATTTACTTGCCCGGAACCTTATGTTTATTTAAATTCATAATAATGGGAGTAGAGATTGTTCTTTAAGTGGAGACAATACATTTTATTCAACTACCTTGTTTACACTTCGCGATCCATTTCTACACGAATTTCAAAAGCGATTTGCTTTGAATAAATTTTTTACAAGTTGTAATTGTTATTTAACTATGGGAAGTAGCATTATTTTTAAGATAAAGTCTGATAAAAACTACTAAGTATATCTCCTAAGTATATCCCCTAAGTATATTCTAGATATGTAGATAGCAGAATCACCCCAGCAGGGCAACGTGTGCTTCAGATTATAACAGCATCAGCAGATTATTTTTTACAGATTAAGATTTTTAAAATAAATATGTCAACATCTGCAGAATTTTTGAAACTAAAATTTAAAAAAAAAAAAAAGAATAAAAAAAAACAAGCTTAAGAAATCACTAAGAGGAGGAACTCATAAATAGTTCTTAATTCCTGAACTTACTCAATCATTGTTTGTTTCAGTTCCTTAACCAAAATTGTTTGCCAATCTGCAGATCTAATGGTAAATGATTATTTTCAGAAATTCTAAATAATTTTCTTTAGTCAATAGTAATTTTTAAAAAAAATATCTGAAGACAAGAAATATTTAAGAAATAAATTCTAAATTTCCCAAAACTTGAGTTGCTCGTTTGGACCTTTTTTCATTTTTTAAATCTAAATTATTCCATTGAATTAACCACAAGCGAATCAAAAAAATAATAAAGTTTAATAGAATTTTTTGCTTTTCAACTTTTTCTACCTTATATGTGTTAATTTTCGAAACTAGGTTTATTCATTTTCCGTTATATGCGCTATTTTTTTTAGAATAAGCGTAATTTTTTCAATAATAATAGTATTTACCTGATTGTGTTAGGGCCATAAACAAACTTGGATTTATGAAGATTAAGTTTCATATTGGTTTTGTAAATTATGCGATTGTGGGTACATCCTCCGACTACAATTATTATTAGAGACTTTATTTTAGAACAGACTTTATGGCGTACATTGTAAAAAATAATTTTAAAAAAAAAAGTCTACAGATGGGAATTAAAGAGATGCAGTATTATATTCACTAAGAAAAAGTATAACACGCGGAAAAAAGACCAGGAGAGAAAAGACTTTTGATAATGTGAAGACTGCTTAAGTATGTATGAGTGCAGCAACAACATTTTGAGTCGCTGGTACAGCTAAAGCAAATAATGGTCATCTTTAACTTCTGTGACATATTTTGTTCCGTTTGATGATATGGACAATGGACATATAAATATTTTTTGAAAATTAAAGTCTTAAAATATCTCTTAATTTCTGGTGCTTCATATGATATATAATCAATCATTCACGCGTAGGCAATGAAAAAGAAAATATTCTTTCATGGTTTCATGATAAAATTGACAATAAACGTACTCATCAGCAATTAAATGATGGCTTGAGGATGAAACGTTGTCTAAACCTGGCGAAACATAAAAAAGAAACTTTTTATAAATTTAGTTGCGTTTCATTATTTTGCACAAATAATCACTAAATTATTTATCTCCTCATCAAAGAATAAACTTGCAAATGTCTCAAAATAAGATACTCGAAAGTGAGTCAAGTGAACTTTTTTTACTTTTTTTTAAATATATTTTAGTCTGAATTCACCCAGTAGGAGGCAATAATTATTTCTAGTTATCTATTGAAAAAAAATTATGACATCAAGCTTTCATCCCCTACCTATAAGTACTATCAATTGTTGTAAATATATCCCTTTTCAGTGAAGTGAAAGTACTATTTTATAGGTGGTATCTAAAAGAAATACACCAGAAATTCTAAACTACTTTAATTTAAAACTCTAATTTCTATCATAAAATGTAACAACAAAAAAAAAGGGATTCAATACTCAAAAAAATGTTCTTTTCCACTTACAATTCTTAAATGTAAATTTTGGTTGGAGTAGTTTATTTTCTATAACATGCCTCTGTTCTTCCCTATACCATTCTAAAAGTAAAGCTGAAGGTGAAGAAGAGGATCTATGCTTCTCGCTTTTATACTTTGTACTTTCCACCCCGCAGTGGACTGATCGTTAAGACACGGCTCCCAGCAGATCACCGAAGTCAAATATCACTGGCTGCGGCCAGTGTGCGGGTGGGTGACCACTTCGATCAGTCTGCATACGGACTGATAGTGTGTGGTATTGGTCCTCGTTAAACTGTACTACCGTAAAGTGCTTGACTTCGCGTGCAGGTCGTCGGGCTACCGAAGCGGGGGTGCCATCCCCTCTACAGAGGAACAAAATTATGATGGCATGTCTTCGGATCATCATTAGAGATGTTTCCCAGGCCGTCGCCAATAGCCCATTGTGCAGCTCTAGTGCGATGTAAATGAACTACAACAACCTTTGCACTTTCCGGTTCTAAAAACAATACTAGGTCCAAGGCCTCGCCCATTCATACATAAATCTGCTGGCTTGTGTGCTCTAAAGGCTTATAAACACTTGTTTATTTAAGAACAGCTACAACAAATTGTATAAAGTTACAAACATACATCCGAGATACGAGAATTGAACCTGTTTCCTTTTACACTTCAGGGCTCTTACGAATAAACAATAGCTATTGGCTGCTAAGGACCAGCTTCTCGCCTAATTTGTTTATACACTTGAGAATGGCCTGAAGTCATAGATTCTGGACTATTTTTCAGCGACTTCTGGTCCAATTTTAATCATTAAAGTTAATTGCAAATTTTAATTACCCTGGCAATAGATTAAAAAAACTGTAAGATTTATTTGCTTTTACAATTACGCAGTTGTCGTCTAAAATTTGTTTTTAAGACGATTTAGATTGTAGAACACGAGCTCAATAAATTTTCATTTTAATTTAAAATCTTATACTCATATTTCTCGAAGTGGATGTTGATCCTTTCTCACCTAAGCACTTATTTGTAATTTGCCTGTAAGCTATGAGTGTTCTGTAAGCTCAGAGCTTAAACCTGTGGTCTTCATTTTTGAAGTTTCAGACCTTAGTTTCTCAGCCACCCTGATGTAATTCTAGATTGATGTAAACTAAATGATATTTATTTATTATTGCATATAGATATGCATGATTGTGTGATCATGGAAAAATCGGATCGTAAGCAGTTTACCCAGGAGCAAATGGCACAAATTAGAGAAGGGCATCACTAAGATACACCCAGAGTTACGGTGGGATTCGAACCTGCTACCTCCACGCTAAAGAACGCTTGGCAGATCTGCAAAATCATTCAGCAAAGCAGGCCCCCACTAAATGTTAATATTTTTTGAAGAAGTGGCAAAGCTTGTAAAATTTCAACGCGTATTATGCCTAAACCATGATCCGGAAACGCAAAATATTTGTTTATAAATATTAATATTAGAAATTGTTATTTAACTAACTAAGTTTTTTATTGTAAACACTTGATTGAAGCATTTTTAGTGTGTTTTCATGTTTTTTTTCAAAGAACTCCTTCGTTTGTGTAACCGAACTAAAAGATGTGGATAAGAATCCTAATTATGGATTTTTGAAAATATGCATGCGTTCTTAATTTTTTGTGTTAGTACACCCAACAGCTTTTACTATCTGATATGTAAAAATTATGGTGCTGTATTCAAACAATGACAATTTTTTGCAAAGCTTATGCAGCTAAAGTAAATTTGTCATGTTTTGAGTAATCGTTCTCCTAATTATGAGCCAAAATGATTCTCATATTGTTGTTCATAATCACATCGAAGGGTTTTCGAATATTCAGATTCTTACTATAGTGTTTTTCGTAGTGATTACATTTATAATCGTGTTACTGTTGATAATCGCAATTGTTTTATTAATAGTTGTGGTGTTACGAAAGAAGAATCCTATTAAACTATCTGATCACACTTCAAAGGAAACTTTGAGGGAAAGTACTTTGCAAACTGTACCAAAAACTATGAATGGAGAAAGTTTTTCGGGTGCTGTTAATCTTGCAGCAATGCTGAATGATGATGATGATGATACAGACATAAACTCTAATTCGCAGAACATACCGTTATCTGTATTGAGATCCAGATTGAACGATCACTTTTGCGATTCACCTGAATCTACACCTTCTGTTTATGAAAATCTTTACCCTTCTCAACACGAAGGTGAAATAGTTTCTAGACTTCAACCAAATGCGAATTTTGCTGGACGAGTGAAACGAAAAACAACATTGCCTAAATCAAGGACCGCAACATTAAGACCAGAACGCAAACCGTCATCTGCAAGAGAACGACAAAGTTCTTCTTTGGAGTGGGATTATTTTGAATCCAGGCCATATTTTGAATCCAAATCATCAGATTCATCAGATGGATCTGAGAGAGCAGATAAAAACACAGTTGATGTGTGCTGGGTATAAAACTAAACTCTTCTATGTTAAAAAACAAATGTTTACTAAGAAGAAAAAAATCATATGTTTGAATCAGTCGTCATGCAGTTTTAAATGCTTTTTATTAAAGTTTAGGAAATCACTTTTCATAATTTGTGTGTTTTTATTTGAATTTTTTAATAGGTATACTTTATTAGTTTAATTTTACTTGTAATTTTTTTTTCTGAACAATAAATGAAAACATATACTGCAGTTTTCAATACTGGATAATGAAAAAAGTTTTAGAAAGTGTGTGAATGACTTAATAGAACAAAGTAACAAATAAAAAATATAATGTATTGCTAAGATTGTAAGATAAATTAGTTTTTAAGGAAATAAGCTGTATGCTATTGAATATTGAAAGTGTGCACAGTGCAGAATAGCTTTTTAAATTGTCATTTTAGCCAGATATATCTTAAAAATAAAAATCAAACCACCCAAAAATATACAACACTAACATAACATTAATTTAATATAGACTTAATGCACTGTGAAAATAAAACAACTAAAGGAGTTTGTTTTGAATTTTTTTTCATCGTTTAACTCGTGGGAAATATTGTCTGAAAAGTAATTACTAGAATTCATGGTCAATTTTATCGTAATTTGGGATTATAATAAAATTGACAATTAGGAAATTACGATTCATTAAATTATGTATAAGCAGCACGATGGCAAATATGCAAAAGGGCAAACTTTGTAATTTCAAACTAGGATTATATTAATTAGGATATTTCTTGTTTGTTTGAAAGAACTGAAATTTCCAAAACTTAATGAAACAAGAGTATGCTTATAATTAAATCGGGAAAAACTTATATTTAGCACTCTCCTTTTTATATAAAAAAAAGGGGGGGGCAACTAATTTTTTAACTAACCTATTCAATTTAACAGTGTTTTGTGTATTTTATGTAATAAAAAAAGTTGTAATCATTACTTTT
The DNA here is from genome assembly GCA_949128135.1 of Parasteatoda lunata. Classification (NCBI taxonomy): domain Eukaryota; kingdom Metazoa; phylum Arthropoda; class Arachnida; order Araneae; family Theridiidae; genus Parasteatoda; species Parasteatoda lunata. The sequence goes on from OX421971.1 coordinate 69,385,479, forward strand.
CAGAGTTGGAGAAATTATCCTTTTTTCTTAATTACAACAGTTTTCATTCCACTTCGTTTGTAAATAACTGAATTAAAATATGGTGTAAACTTTATTAGAATTATATTGATTCTTAACAGAAATGCTTGAAATGTCTAAATATTCCTAAAAAATTAATTTTAATAATCGTATGGACTGAGTGCAAATCTTAATGGTTGAAATGGATGGTCTCGTATATACTAGTTAATTATTGTTAACAATAAAAATTTAGAAATTCGATACAAAAACGTATTTACTCTGAATAAATATACCTTGATATAGCTATCAAAATATATCCTTGACATATCTAATTTTAAGGTAATCGAAAACATTTTGCGTACACTTATAAAACTTGTTTATCTAAAGATAATTGCATGCAAAAAATAGTTTGGAATTAATATTGATTGTTTTTTTGCCGTATTTAGTAATAACAAAAAAAATTGAATTGCTATTTCCTCAAATGTTTACATTATTTTAAACGATATAATTTTTAATGACCAAGTTCCAAATTTGAATAAAATCTATAGAGTATTTGAGAACACAATACAAATACAAATTTTGTATTTTTTTATATAAAATTTCAAAATTTAAAATAATGAAATTTGTATACCTTACAATTAAATGAAAAATAATTACTAAAAATCCTTTTTTATATAAAATTGTGTTAGATAAACGAATTTTATGATTGCATGTGAAAAAGTGAAATTAACATTAATATAACCAAACTTTCAACAGCTCTCGCGACTGAACTATTGGGACCATATTTTTCAGATTACAGCTACCTCATCTTCCAATTTAGTTTTTTTCATATCAGTCGGGAAAAAATAATTTTATTCGAATCATTTATATTTTCGTATTTAATTCATAAATTAATTAATAATTAGCACTATTTAACTGATATAACGCTTTGCGTACCGAATGAATTGCGCTTAAGTAACAGTTAGCAACTGCGTATTTTTCAACAACTACTATTGCAAAACTGGGAGATCCACCCAGATCGACATTTGAACCCTTTAAGATTCAATTGACTGAAGCAGTTCAGATAGTTCATGAAAAACCCGACTGTTAAACGAAAATTATTCAGAATATTTTTAGGTCAGCTCCCTGTACTTTAAATTACATTGTTTTTTACCCCAATACACACCCGGATATTGACTTTCGTCATTCGGGTATTAGAAGGGTAGATTTGTTGACACTCCTTCAGGGGCATCATATTAGGTGGGCCAACGAAGAGAAGGAAGGAATATCCATGCCTGATCCGGGATTCGGACACAGGAGGACCTTTCTGACTTGAGGTCAGCTCCCTGACCACCATACAGGTCGGACGGTTTAGATGAAAGATCACTTTAATAGTAACATAAGTGGTTTAAATCACATTTTTTCTTTGATAATTGATATTAAAATATTAATTTTTTAACCTGTATACTTCATTCAAGATCATCTTGTCGAGTATATGAACCCCCGATAACTTTAGATATTAAAACAAAGAACTGGTAATAACTTAATTGCAAAATTCTTGTTTAATCAGCAGTATTATTTTGTAGAAAATCTTAGAATGGTGTATTCGCAAAGAGGAAAACTTCGTTTTATATTAACGTAAAAAATGTAAAACTTATTATGCTTAACTAATTACGAGGGTTGCTATTTATATTTCTGGCCTAATAATGAAAAAACAAATATGTAGGATCGAAATTGGTTTTATTGGTTTTCAAAATATTCTCCATGATGATCAATACACTTTTGCATGCGTTTGAACCAATTTTCAAAGCACTTTTTCCAGTCCGATTGAGGTAACTCCAAAACATGCGTTTTGAATGCATCAACCGCTTCTTCGGGGGTCGAAAATCGTTGTCCACGTAATTTATTTTTGATGTGTGGGAATAAGAAGAAGTCATTGGGGGCCAAATTAGGGCTGTACGACTGATGACCCATCAGTTCGATCTTTTGCTCCGTCGGAAATGCCTTTGTTTGAGTCGATGTGTGAGAGCTCGCATTGTCATGATGAAGAATGATTCGCCTGTTCTTTTGCTTTTTTCGAATTTCTCCGATGACTTCTGGCAAACAAATGGTCGTGTACCATTCAGAATTGACCGTCCTGCGTTGCTCTAACGCCACTGTTTTGCCACATGACCGTTAATGCCGAAGAAACAGGCAATCATTTGTTTCGATGTGCTTCTTCCTCGAACAACTTTTGTTGGTTTTGCCTCGTCTTGGAAGACCCATACAGTTGATTGCTGTTTTTTTTTTTTCGGCTCATATGAATAGATCCATGATTCGTCACCTGTGTAGATGTTATACACAGCCTTTGATGTAACTTGAACGTATTTTTCCAACATTTCCTTGCACCAATCGACACGAGCCTTTTTTTGAGCGTTTGTCAGATTATGCGGGATCCAACGCGAACAAATTTTTTTTACGCTCAAATGTTCAGGCAATATTTTATTGATGCTAGTCATACTAATGTCCAAAGACGCCTCTATCTCACGGTATGTCACATGACGATCTTGCTTTATCAGTTCACGCACAGCATCGATCTTTTCTGGCACAACAACGGATTTTGGACGACCTGCACGGGATTCGTCCTGGATCGAACATCGACCACGATTAAATTCGTTATACCAATTTTTTACAGTGCTGTAGGATGGCGCTTTATCGCTGAATAAAGAATTAAGTTCATCGAAGCACTCTTGTCTTGACAATCCACGTCGAAAGTTATGAAAAATAATGGCACGAAAATGTTCACGATTCAATTCCATTTTTTGAAAGAGAAGAACTTTTCTATTTACTGTCAACAACACAAATGAAGCTATAATGGTAAATCGTCTGCTGAATTTATGTTAAAAAATATCAAACTTTCGATTAAAATCGTGTGCGGTCGCCTAGCAACACTTACTGTTGCCAAGGCCAGAAATATAAATAGCAACCCTCGTATGTCATTTTCAACGTGAGTATAAATCATTTTTGTGTTCAGTAATTTTAGTCAAAGTTTAATTTTATCAAAAAAAAAATTAAATTACACATTTCAAAAGCAGATATTTGAGTATTCTAAATTAAAAAATAAAATTCTATGTGTAGTTTATATTTTATAAATAAAGCAGAAATATAAATTAAGATATGTTAAACTCAAACCTATTATTACATTGTAAGAGATTTTATTTTATTTTATAACCGTCGTTGAATAGCAGTTTTGAGTTAACCACGACTAATTGTTCAACTCCGTGGCTTTGCAATTTTGACAACGGGATCACGCATTGGGATAAATTTATTATTTTTAAATTTTTCCATTTTAACTGCAATTTCAAATAATTTGAATGTTTTTAAGTGTCAGATTAAAATTTGGAAATTTTTTAAAAGCGATAGCTTGTTGAATCCCATCGTCGATTGCAGAATTATCTGAAAACATCAAAGCCCCTGATTATATCATGGCCAGAAGGGGACTTGACGAAGATGTATTTGCATGAAACTTCAAATTAATGTTTATTTTTTACTTATTTTATTAAAAGTGTTGCTTTATTGAATTTATAATTTATTTATAATTTATTTGTGTTCTTTTATTTGCTTAAAATGTAATTTTCTTTTTTCTTTCTTGAAAAAGAATTTAATTTATAACCGGCGTTGAACAGCCGACCTAGCCCAACGGCAAAGGGATTCTAAACCATGGTCTGTTCTACCACTAAAGGCCTGTATAGACGATCCAATTTCTTGGACAGAGATTGATTGATATTGATGGAAACTTGTTTTGCTTTGAGCTTGAATCGTGTAAACAATCATCCAAGAACTTGGTCCAACTTCTTGGACGATAGTAGAGCATGTTCTACTTTCCATCCAAGTTTTTTCTCCCTTAACCAATCAGCATCTTAGGTTTCGTGACGTCAACAAGCAGGCAGCAAATTATGTCATTTTGTTGTCTGTTTTCTTATATTTTAGTCCAAATAAATTGATCAGTTGCGGATTATTTGTGTTATTGTGACTTTATTTGAATTTATTTAGTAATTTTAAACTTATGTAAGTATTATTTTATAATGTTGAATATGAACAATGCGCATGCGCAAGTTTTTCTTTCGACGAATCAGTGACATTCAAGAACTTAGATAGTGTCAACGAATCATCCAATTTCTCGGATTCAAGAAGTTGGACCGTGTAAACAGGCCTTAAGAGCATTTTACACCAGCATTGTGGTCGGTGAGAGTTCATAACAACTATCAAACACTGGGGTTCGAACCTGGGCCGCCTGATTGGAGGCAAGCGCTCTATCCCCTAACCCACCACGGTTCATTGTAAGAGATTTTTATTTTATAACCGCTCGTTCGCGCGAGCGTCATTGAACAGCCGACTCAATTTTGCTTTTATGACTACTAATGTAAAATTCTGTAGCCTTGTAATTTTGAACCCAATCCAGAAGACAAGGGAAATTCTGGATCAAGTATTGGGAGAAATTTGCTTTTGTGGAGGATTATTGTAAGATATGGTAAGTTTTACTAAATAGGAATATAAAATGATTTCGTGCTTCAAAATAGTATTTTAATAGGAATGCTTTTTTTCAGTGGTAAGGACAAGTACACGGACTCTGTGGTGAAAATAATTTCTTTTTTTTTCCTTAACAAAATTTCTTTAATTCTGGGTTTATGGGAGCCTACGAAAGTTTGAACTTTCTCTCATTTATTAGATGTCACTTAATCCATCTATCGTCTCCAAATAAAAATAAGGTCAATTTTTTTCGTGCTTATGAATAAATCTTAACAACGTGCAAAAAGTTTTTTAAAAAAAAATCACAAATATCGGTTTTATAAAAAGTAAAAAAAATAATAATAATAATAAATAAATAAATAAATAAATTTTAAAAAAAGTAATAAATTTCCCTCAGTGGCAAAGCATAAAATAACAGAAGAAAATGGTAGATAAACAAGTTGTTAACCAATAGGGGAAGAACAAACTTGAGAAAGATAATCCAATAAAATTACTAGAAAAATCATTAATTAAATTGTTAGAATTTTTCAAAGTATGGAATGATTGCCAGAAGTCAAGGTCAGTAGCTAAAAATTTTGTGTTGAATGATTTTAGCAGAAGAAAACTCGAACCTATGATTGAAATTCCAACTATGTAGGGCGATGAAGCAGCACTCAATATCCTGATTTTTGAAAATATCTTTCATGAAAAGTCGAAGTTTAAGGGTACGTTTAGTTTGTTCAATATACAGAGGACCACACAAACAAAAAATTTGATAAATATCTCATCTGTTAATGTTAGCAATAGTGTCTTTTGAGGTTATGTCCATTTTTGTGATGTTATTTGTATTTTATTCTCGTTGCTTAGCTTGATTAATTGAGTGCTTGTTTAGCGCCAAAATAAAATATGTATGTACGCGTACGCGTAACGTTTGTCCCTTTCTATATCTAAATTTCATTAAAACACATTTTTAATTAATAGGATTAAGTCAACTATATCCTACTTTCATTCACTTAACGCTTGCCCTCGACGGAGAATGCTTTAGTAAAATACATGTAAAAGTTGTTTTTCTGCAAATGTAATCTTCCCTCTAGGAAAACAAAAAAACTCGATATTCTTAGAAGCTTTTGGAAACTTTAAAAGAACATTAAAGAGTATTCATTGGCAATGCTTACAGTAATCAAAAATTCCTTAGAAGTTCATTCTTGAAATTCCATATTCCGAAATAATCATGTATTTTAGTCATAAATTTAGGAATTTCGTTATTAAAAATATTTCAAATAAGTCATTATTTATACTTTCTTCTCGAGACTTGGCTGCAAAAATGCGTCCGACTAACATATAAAATTAATTAATATTTTGATTATTTATAAGAAAAGCATTATAATTCTGCATTTCTAAAATATGCTGATAAATTTTTTCTGATATTTTTAACAGAAGACTGCTCCTCTCATTTAGTCTATACTATAAGAATTTTTTTTTAATCTCACTAATCAGAAAGAATAAAGTTGGCAATTAACATTTTTTTTAAATAATAGATTTTTAATTTGATTATAATTGTCCATTTTTCAAAAATGTTATTTTTTAATAAAGAATAATAATAATTTTACATATTATCTCCGAATGTTTCATGGAAAATAAAAAGTAAATGAAATCTTCACATTTACGTGAAAGTCACGATAAAAAATTTAAAATTTTGTTATTTCGAGTGTATTTTTTAGAAAAGTTTCTTGATTGACTACCATCTCCTTTTGTTGATTTCTTAAATGCACGCTTTGAAATTACTTATTTAACCATAATTCATGAAAAAAGATTCCTTGCGTGTTTCTTCTTAATATCAAACTAATTTTCACCCAATCACCATAGGTAAGGCGCGATCATTATGCGTACTAATATCTTTATGCGTACTAATCATTCTGCTTACTAATAACTTCATTCATAGTAAAATTGTCAACTTTTTAGATTTTTTTTTAAATTTAAAAATTTAAAAAATGTAGTGCAACTTGCAACTACGGGGAAGAATTGCAGTAATTTCTTTAAAATATTTTAACAAAAAATTAAGTATAATAATAGTTTATCCTTTATAGTGTAGAATAATGTCAAAGAGTTAGAACAACAAAAATCCTATTGAATTCTCAAGTTTAAAAAAAAGTTTAAAGTAAACTTTCAAATAGCAAATCACGAATACTTTTTTTTAAAATTTAAATGCCCCTCTCCTGTTTTACCTCTAGGATTTTTTGATTATGAAAAAAATAGAATCGGTGAAGAGTGTTTTGAAAAATATTGAACGCTTATATTTTTTTCTTTATTAAAAACTGCAGTTCTTGTGATAGCTGGGATTAATTTTCCTCCCATAATAATAAGTAAGCTAATTTAAGAAAAAGAATATAATAATATAAACTAACGTATATTGGTTATTATTAATTAAAATTCATATAATATCATGGCTCACATTTTATAAGCATTTCATATTATCTTTTAAATCAGTTCTAATGGAAAAACTTAGTATATGACAATTCAGAGAGAGAATTTTTGAAAAAAAATTTAGATTTACCACGAAAGATATTATTTTCATCCTTTTTAACTATACAATATAAATTTGTTTAAAAATACTGGAAATTTTGAAAATCTCAGTGAAAGTTCTAAGCGACAGTTGTGTATTTTCTAAGTTGAAAGGAAATTTTGCAGTCTGGCATCAAACTCTAAAGGGAGTAACTATATTAAACCCGTCTTTTGGTAGTTATTTTAAATGCTCAAAGGAACTAATCAAAAGAATTTATAATAGCTACTATGGATTTTGCCAAGTGAAAATTTGTAGAGGAGAATAAAAGGAGAAGCATATCTTTATTTTGTAATTTCACCGTATAAATTTTAAAGCCAATTTACTCAAATTTACGAAAATTTTACTTAGACTCTTCCTCGATCCTCTTAGTTTCAATTATTAAGAGCTGTTTTCATTTCTTTTTGTTATAAGAAGGAATAAGTTAAAATGAATAAAAGCGAATTCATCCATAACAATAGTAATAGGTAAAGACGAATAAGAATAATCACTCCTCTGCAGTTAGTAATTATTTTATCAAATTCCAAGCCAAGAATTCCATACAAGTTTTTAGGATTTAAAGTCATTTCTGACTTAATATAGTTAATTTTTAAGCCCCGTTAACAAAATATAATTTTTCTTTTTTTCAAAATAAAAGATACTGAAATGTGTAAGCAAAAAATAAAAAATCTCTTAATTATACCTGATTATTTCTGTCTTGGAATATTAAAAATGTCTTAATAGCTATTTAAACGTAAAAAATGTGACATTTTCTTTTTTCTTCTTCTTTCCCTGATGTGTTCTTATCACACCAAAGATTTCTTGGTAAAAAAAAAAACTATATTTGACTGGAAAAATGAAAGATAATTTGAGCAATAAATTATGACTATCAAATGATTCAATTGATACTCAGTTATGAAGAATGTATCCTAGAAACAATATATACCTTAATAACGAAGTAAAATAATTTTAGCCTATGGTGTGGTGTTGCACTTTTGATGTCGAGTTTGCAATTATATGGAATTTCAGTTTGGGTAATTAGATAAGTAACTGAGATTAAAAAAAGTTATAAGTTTAACAAACCTTTTTCTTTTCTTTAAAATTTTTTAACATAGTTAATTGTTAGTCATCAGAGATAGTCGAAGCCAGAAAAAATGCTTAATTATAAGAATAATTTGCGTAGAACTATATCTAAACAAAGAAATAACTTTAAAAACAATGATTTATATTTATCTTAATATAGATAATTAGTTTTAGTTTACGAGAGTGAGATTTTACTATTAACTTTATCGAATGGTTTACTAGAATAACTATATAGAATAATATTTATAAGGTAGTTGTTATATAACGATTTTTTTATTGCTTCTTGTATTCTGTTTGAATGATAAAGATTATAGTATTGTGTTATGATCCATAAACGAACTGTTGAAATCAAGTTAGTGCGGGTTATTTCGGTGCTGCAAAATCTTGCCGAACATGGACTTTTATCTCATAAAAAAGTTAACAATATGTCTAATATCCTGACTTTAAAATATTTTTTAAGGAATAATTCATCGTTCATTATCTCTCATTTTTTGCTTTATAGGAATTTTAATAGAGTATCATAAAATAAATATCGATATTTCACGATATATCGCGAATTTACGATTTTAATTAATTTACATTATTTTTTACATTCATTAATATTTTTGTCACCTCAATCAAATTTATGAAAACCAACCACAATAGCATATTCGATAATTATGTTATTAATAATACTTGCGACATTATCGTATTCTATGTTTATAAATGTCGACTGCTTATAATTGTGGCCTCTATATTATTCGTTGACGATAAGTTTATTCTTCTATAATATTATAATATTCCATTTTTGTAATGCAATGCAAGGTTTTCACCATAGTGAGAATACTTTTTTAAAGTACTATTATAGCTATATTTAAAAATATCGATGTTTCACAATGTATTGATATATCACGATATATTAAAACATCAGAGAAATAAATTTAAAGCAGGCCGTAATATTTAAAATAATCTAAATTCTAAAATATATGCAATAATCTAAAGTAGCACGTAAAAGTTGTTTTACGGCAACCTATATCTTCACGCAGGGAAAACAAGATGCTTTCAAATAGGGTAAAAAAGTTCTTTCGCAGTAAAAGTGTGCTTAAAAATATGTGCCCGAGCTTTTAAATTGTGCTAATTTTAAAATATAATTTCTTTCTTTAAATGGGAGACAAATATGATTTAAAAGTTCTCCCTCTCAGAAAAATATCTTTTTATTTTTTTTTTAATGGTTAAATACAATTTTTATTTGTTAAAAAGCCACAACAGAAAAAATTACGTGGTTTCATATCCATCAAATGCGTAAACTGTATAACGAAAATAATGATTTGATAATGCGTATATTCCCAAAACATCCTTAGTTTAAGGTTAATTTAAAACAGTCAAGTTTTAAAATAGTTGTTGAGAAAATTATTTTAATTTAATTTTAGTTTTTATAATTAAATCTTGATAAAAAATAAAATATGATTTGAGCTGATATTTAGGTCTGTATGGTTTTAAAAAGTTCTATTTACATCCGATAAGTAGTTAAGGAAAGAACAATTTTATTTCTATCAAATACCAAAATTGTGAAGAGAAAATAAGGATTTGATAATATATTTCATATATGTATAACAAACTTTATTTGAAACAGCCAAGTCTGCAAAAAACTATTCTTCAAAAATTATAGAAAAAATATTGTTGTTGTTTTAATTTTTATAAATGAATATTTGATAAAAAATAATGAATGTTTTGAACGCATATTTATTTAAGTTGTAGATTTAGTTTGTAACGTTTAAAAAATTCTGTTCATACCCAAAAAGTTATGGAAAGTTACCATTGAAAGAATCAAATCCATACGTTAAAATACATAGATCTCGCACAACAAAACATCAAAACTAATATCACATAGTTTTAAAAGTAATTGTTACTAAAGTTTTGCTACTGTATGTAACAATTGTATATTTATAATTAAATGGAAAGTGATAGTTTTTGTATAATCATAAATGCATTCAACAATGTTTGATAATTTTTAATATTAATTTAGGTTAATAAAGTTCAAAATGATAATTATCCTGAGAGTTTGATATAATTTTTAAAGTAAAGAAAAAACAATTACTTATTTTTAAAAAATATTTATGTACATTTTTTAAAAATAATTCTCGTTGGTCAAAAAATCACGTAAAATGACTTTTAATATACAAAGAAGATCTAGAAAACTTTGATTGTCATCTTCATAAATTTAATGAAAGTTATAACGAAATTTTTCTGTACCCCTTATGTAAAATCATTTAAAAGAAACTTAGGAGCCTCATTCCTAGCTTGCCACGCTATCCAATCCTAGCAACTCTAATACTGCTATTAATACGTTTCTGATTATGATTATTCTGATTATGATATTCTGATTATTATATTGTAAAATTATAGCATGCTATTATATTTCATTATACAGTATTTTACGAGAAAGATATCTAGTAATCGTTTTAAAACTATTAAACGATAAATAAGTAGAAAATACTTTTTTTAATGTATGTTTTTTAATAAATTTGATTAAAATCTTTGTTCAATCAGAGTATGCAATTGAGAAGATGAATATAAAATAATAATTTCCAATAGTAAAAGAATATTAAGAATAAACTTTTTACAAAATTTTTAAAAATTTCTTTGGCGAAAAATATTTGAAAATTTTTTATTGCAACCAATAATTAAATAAGAATTTTAAAAGAAATTCGTGAATAAAGTTTAAATTTTATTATAAATAAGACAGAATACTACATCTTTTGAAAAAAATTTATGTTAATACAGTAAAAAGTTTTGGATAATTAACTCAATAAATTTTAAATTGAATATAAAAAATTCGTCAAGAATCAAAAATGATTATGTAAAATAACAGGAAAGGCCCAGCAGGAGGTTCAACCCCTTCTTATTACGTAAGTTATTTATTTATTTTTTTTATCGTAAAATCACTAAAAAGTTATGCCTTTAAATATAAAGTAAGTATATTTTTCCTTATATAGTAAATTAGTAAATGTATAATAATAATAATAATAATAATAATAATAATAATAATAATATATATATATATATATATATATATATATATATATATATATATATATATATATATATATATATATATATATATATATATATATATATATATATATATATATATATGTACAGATTTTATAAAATGATCTGCTAATTATATTCTATAAATAATTAACTGATTAACTTTAAAATCTTAACAAAGTTTAATCAGAATCAAAATCAAATGATACATTTTGAATAAGCAATAAGCAAAAAATAATCAGTGTAAATAATATTGTGATAAAAAATAAATTTAAAATAAGTAAGTGAAACTTTCAAAATTATGTTTTTCATAAAATCGAAAACAAATTTTTAACAATATTATGTCATGATTAATCAATTTTAAAAACATAATTTGCTTTTAGAAGCATAGTTCTCACAATAACGGATTTCCATAGTAGGTATTTTATCTCTTATCAATTTAATTATTCTTTATTATTACAACTGATTATATCATTATCATCACGTTAAATAACTTATAGCGAAAAATATTTAATGAATAGATAAACTTAAAAATATCGCTAATGCTATCGAAAATAAAAAGACATTTTTTGAAAAATAATAAAAATATTAAGAAATTTTAAAAAAAACCTTCTTCCACTGCTTTAATTTCAGGGCCATCTTCTCTCGATTCTGCCAATATACTTCGTAAATGCATGTCAGTTTTTATATCTACTTCTAAATGTCAACACGATGTTTTTTTTTTTAACGCATACACCCAATCATGTCGTACATATTCTTTAGAAGAACCTATTAGTTCAAAACAATTGTGAATAGTTTTTTAATGTTTCTTCACATATTCCTATTAAGATAAGGAATATTCCATCGAACCATTGAATTGACTGGTTTTTACCCATTGCGCTTGCTCAGCTAAAATACGTAGAGGCGGTTGCTATAGCAACAACCGACCAATGAGAAATTATTTCTTTTTCCCATTTGTGGGTGAGTGTACGCTTTTAGCCATGACTTACTAAATACCCGTGGTGAGAAATCTGTGGAAGCAGATACTCTCTCGACGTGTGAAAAAAGAAGTTTTATGAAGAATGACTACCAAACGTCAGTTTTACCTGCATTTCGTTCAATTCCCAAAGGTTAAAGTGTTTTGAAGAGATTTTCCACAGGAAAACTGGTTATTAATCATATTTTTTTCAAATATTGCAGCATATTATAATTATAATGATTTTTACATCATAAGTTCTTTTAATATAAATATAAAAAACATTAACATCTGATGGCGACCCATTTTCTGTGATTATAACGACTTTTAATTTTAGGGTAAATAGAATTTTTAAAAATGGAAATTAGATATGTGGTTTAAATGAGCCCCGAAGCCAGACTCAAGGAACCTAAAATGTGAAATTAAGATACTCTTTTAAGGATCTTTTACAGAACGAAAAGTATTTATGTTCTTCCCTGTTAACATGAGGAGAGTTAAATACATAATATAATATAATATAATATAATATAATATAATATAATATAATATAATATAATATAATATAATATAATATAATATAATATAATATAATATAATATAATATAATATAATATAATATAATATAATATAATATAATATAATATAATATAATAAAAATGCATAATTAATATTTTATAACACTTTTCAGGGCTCAAATTTAACGGTGGTCTGGAACTACTATTGTCTGATTTGGACCATCTCGAAATAATATTCCGTGTATAATATTATATATTCTTCGTATTTCTTCATCTAATTTTACTTTAATTTTAATACGACTCTCAACTAATGGTAAACATATGACATTTAACCAGTTTATTAAAACATAAAACAGTTGAAAACCGCTACTGTCTGCCGATCTAACAATAAGTTCACTATAAAATGATAGTTCACTACATCCAAAATCTTTAGAAAATAATCTTTAGTACATTGCAGTAGTAATGTTGCCCTCTGCCATGAACCTCCATTACAGTGAATTTCTCCCTATTTTTATTCAGAATGATGAATAGCATTCAAAATATTCTCGTTATAACGAAGTGGTTCTCCCTATAGTGAATTTTTCGGTCGTTTATCGTTTTCTTCATTTCTGGAACTTTTTTAGATGTTTATCTTCTTTATTTCCGACAATTTTTAAAAGAAAGTTAATTTAAAAGGTGAAATTTCTGTGCGCCTAATTCACTCTACTATTCGTCTGTTTTTATAACCACTCGCATTATTTATTCCAACGAATTATAATTAATTTTAAACACTATTTTATAATGCGTATTATTTCATTTTTAACTGTAACTGCTCATTTTCAACAGTTGCAGGAATTACTGTAAAAAAAAGTTTAGTTTAAAAGTTGAAATGACTTTGCGACCGATTCAGTCTACCATTTGCATGGCTTTAGAACTATTCGCATTACTTATTCCTGCGAAATAATTCATTTTAACTACACTTTTTTTTTCTTTTCTTTTTTTTTTTGTCGTTTAGGTAGAGGGGATGCGATTGTTCTTGTTTTTCAGTGGCGCCATCTATGGCCAAGAATTCGACTTCTGCCACACCATTCACACAACCACAAACCCGTTTATAGGGTGGGTCACATTCACACACAAAGGAGAAAGGATAAAGAACACAGAGAGAGAGAAAGAAACATCCATGCCTTTCCCGGGATTCGAACCCAGAACTTTTCTGATGCAAGGACAGTTCCCTGCCCCCTACACAGGCCAGTCGGCAACTACTCTTTTATGATGTGTTATTGACTTCAAATGATGTGTTTGACAAAAATTTACTACATTCTTAATTGAAAGTCAATTTTGTGACATTTATTAAAAAAACTGCAAAAACGAAATTTAAATCTACTATAAATGAACAGTTAATTTCTTAGTTGTTCACAATAACCGTATTAAATGACATTAGTTAAATAACATTTCAAACGAGCCCACTAAAAGGCATTCACTACATTCCGAGTTTATTATAGCGGGGTTAGACTGTAATAAAATTTCGATTTATGCAAAGTTTCATTTGCTTTTTTTTTTTAATTAGTTCACAATATTTTAAAATTTTTATTTAAAATTTTTATTTATTTATTTATTTAATATTTAGGTTGTAAGCTTAATATCTTATAGGGACTAGTAAAAGAATCAGTGAAAGTGTCTGCGGAGTAGTTTAAATCAATAATTTCTGTGAGTCATAATATACTAGTATCACACAAATGTTGCTCATAATAGATGCTTGTACGCAACTGATTAAATTTGAGTCATTAATACTAAATAATTAGTATGCATAAATATTGAATGTAAAAAATTTAAAGACAGATAAAATATTTTAAAATATTCAACTTTGCTAATTACGTATTATTATCATCAAACTAATATTTTCAAGAGTATGAAGCTAATGTAATAAGAATGATATTTATCTATGAGTATTTTTGTATGAAATATTTTTAAAACGTGAAAACATTCAATCGGGAGAAAATTATAAGGCTATAAATAAATTTTTAATAAAAACTATAATAGATTATATTGAAACTCATTAACATAAAATAATGAAGGTTAGAACTATTGTGCATAATTTTTTAAATTTTAGACATGATTATACTGTAAAAAAAAAAATTTAAATTCAGCAAGAATTATTTTCTTCATTTTAGCTCACATAAAATACATAATTTTCTTAATTTTTATTTTATTTAATTGCTTTTTTTCACTCTTTTCATTTAGTGTCTATTTGCAGTGGCAAGTTGTCAAAATGTTGATTCGTTATAAAAATATGGATAAATTTTGAGGCAAAACTTAGGAAACAAATTTTATTCGCTGTATTGTCATCAAGAACTGAATTCCAGTTAGAATTCGGACACTCTAGCTATTATTCGTCAAAATTTTACTTGAAGATTGATTCTAAATCGAGATCAATTCTTCTTTTAGTGGTTGGGAAACAATTGAAACGTAAGTTAATATCAAGTATAAAGTTACAGTTGATATTAAGTTAATTTATGTAGTTTAAAAATGGTCGATTAGATTCTTCTTCTTAATGTCAAATTTCATGTAACAATAAGATGATGTTAAAATTTTTTGTAACGATCAAGGAATGATTAAAGCTTGTATTGCCATTCACCCTAAAGCTCCAGTTAAGACTTCAGTACTCTAGCTAGTTGGAAAATGAATACAGTATCACGTTTGTTGATTATGCCCACAGCCGGAACAATATCATGATTTTCAATACTAAAAACACTGATTTAACCATTTTAGAAATTCAGTAAATTTAGAAATTCATGATTTAATCATGAATTTCTAAATTTTAGACATTAATGCATAAATTATGAAAATTGATAAATTTTGAATGCGTGATATTTTGTACGTGTCACATTTACACTTTGTGTAACGTAACAATTTACTCTTTTAATAATATCTAATCTTTTAATTTCCTTAAACCTTTATTTCCTTTTTTTAATACAGCAGTTTAAATTAATTTTAACTTTCTGTTTGACCTTCCTCGATGGTCATCACGGTCATTGTACTTCCTGTGGGGAGAGATACCTCTCTTTTCCCGCCTTCCTTTTTTTTTTCTTCGTTTATTTTTTTAAGGGGGCATACTTGACCAATCTCTTTCATTCGACTTTCAAACTCTCCTCCTCTTTAAATTTAGTTGGTTATCACTTTTCTGGATCTACCCTAGTTAACGAATTTTTAAAATGCTTTAACACATTAACATTCTTTCTCGTGCATGTTTGCTAGTTACACCAAGGGGTGTACGTCGTTGGCCATGGATGTGCCCTCTGCTTTCTTTCACCGAGACGCGGACTTTGGTCCGTATCGAGGGAAGTTATTTTTTACATCCTTTTCTTAGCCTTTAATTTCAATTAAATCTACAATAATTAATTTCTGCAAATTAAATATCTACATTTATACCTTAAATTTCCTTTAAAATTAAAGACCCCCACAAATTTGATCTTTCTTTCTATATTTATCTTTTTCAACAGTTAAATTTCTCGTTCTCTTATATTTTATTTATATGCATGACGTTTTTTTTCTTTTTTTTAAATTCCCATTTCTAATTCTATGCCTTTCTTGTTTTACAAAATGTATCAAAAGATATGTCTTACTAAATTGCGAATTTGTTCTTAATTAAATGTTGTGCTCAATTTAAAGAAATTTGTGAATTTCTTTGTCTCTCTAATCATGATGGTTGTTTTTTTTATTTTTTATTTTTCCAGTATGCGGTGAGTACATTTAATTATTGTTATTTGTTTTATTTCTCTTTGGAAATTGGGTTAGATGGTATATTTCATTTGGATATAGCATGTCATTATCTTATTTATCTTCTAATATTTGATTTTGATTAATTTTAGTTTTCACTCTTATTCCACATTTGGTGATACCAATTTAACCAATTTGTTCAAACCTCACACTTTGTGACCTTTTGAACCTATTGGGTTATTGTTATCCCACGATAGCGTTGAACTACCACTTTCCTTAATGATCACGTTCCCCTTAATTTAATTACTTTTGATCCTATTTTCGAACTTGTTACTTATGACACTCAATAATCGCCTGTTTTATCATACAATGACTATATCCAAATAGAAGTACATATGCATAGTTGAAATACATTTTTCGATAGTAAATAAATTTACTTAAATTCGCACCATAACATAATAAATTTTTTTTAATGTAACAGTATGCACTAATTTATTTTTTAAATTTAAATAGTGATCTGATCATCATGACAATAATATATGTCTACGGATATGATATGTAACAGAGAATCTTTAAACTTTTCAAAGTTAGTTCAACATAAATATAGTGAAAGACTATGTTTGCACTTTTCTTTGTAGTTCTAAAAATTGTTCCTCGAGAAGAAATTTATGAAGTCTGAAAATTTGTTTTTGGCTAAATTTACCAGATGTTTATGCTCTTGTCCACAGACGTGATATATTACTCTAGATAAAATTGAGGCGTTCTTAGCAGTCTAAGAAATAAGCTTTGTAGCACGCAAATAGAAAATTGAATTCCATGAGGGTGATTAATATTATTAAATTGATTATTTAAATTTTTATAATAATTAGTTTTTATGATGACGAAAAATAAATGCCGCTAAAAACTTATTTTTTATTCATAGGATCCTTTTCAGGAAATTTATGACGATAAAATATATTAAGGTCTAAATATGGGAAGAAAATAGCCATTTTTTTAAGTGATACAAAGGATAATTAAGGTAGAGACAAACATGTGTTTTCTTAAAAAGGAAAAAAGAAATTATACTGACAAAGTTTATTTCTTTTTCTTTTTCTTTTTTTTTTGCAATTTTATTTAAAATAACTGGATTAAATATTTGCTTTGAAAATCACTACTATATGGATTTACAAGAGGTTAAAAAAAATTTTAAAACGCGTGATAAATAAACAAGATGACTGGCTTGTCAATAGTGATCCTGATTCAGATACGATGACGAAGTGAAAATGATGTTTTCTAATGTAGTAGACATATTAGGGAGCTAGTATGACATATGAGTACAAAAATTGTTAAAGTGCTTGCAAAAATGCATCTACTGAAGTAATATGTATCTAGAAAAACAGACAAAGGTGTAATTTTTAAAATGGTTTCACATTATAACAAAAATTTACTTTTTTTTTGCTTCTAAAAAACCAAGCGAACTAGAAAACCTAAATTTTCCTTATAAACTTAACATCAAATTTCAAAATCGATTTTGCTTAAAATCTCTTTAAAAATTCAGTACTTTTCTACATTCCTCTGATAATACAAAAAAAAATTCTATGCGTTTATTTGCAGTGCATTTTATTTACTGTATTTTTAAAAGTATACCAAAGTTAGTTGGTATACATGACTTTGTAAATATCTTCCAACTTTTCGCCAACTTATAACGATTCATTTAGATTTCTAAAATCTATGGAAGCGAAAGATTTAACACAGCGTTTTGCTTTTACCAGCTCTCACCTAGTTACCATATTAATGAAAATTCGAGAATCTTGTAACATGCTTCATATTCTAGTTTTAGAATACATTATAGAATATAATATATATTATTATTAAAAATTTAGTTAGGATTGTAGAATGACTTAACGATTTGAATTGAATTATTTTTGAACTTAAAATTGGTAAATATGCTACGATTTAATATCAAAACACTTTGGTCGTAAACGAAGTGTAACGACTACAAGTTTTCGTCTTTATTCCAGCAATTATCGTACTATGGTTCATTTATGTTTTGTTTTATATTCAATCAAAAATTTTATCATGTGCTTATATTTCTTATTATTTTTTTTATGTATAACGCTGCTAAAAAGAGGACAATGTGAGGTCAGGATACTCTCAAATAACCTCCAAATGAATCTAGCTTGAATTAAGAAGCAAGTTCTTAACCATATTAATCGATTAGTGCTTTTAGTTAGCATTCCCATCTCCGACATGATGTGTGATATACCAACAAAAAAAAATTATACCAAAAAATTACTAGTGTAGTGTGTGCTCACAAATGCTGAGAATTAGTGAACGTTAGTGTTGAAAATATGTGCACATTAGTGTTAGAGCCAGAACATGCATTAAGTGTACCCTTAGAAATTACGTCAGTACTTTTTACACCAAAAGTCAGATGGTATGTAGCAAATAAATTCATAAAAGAGAAAATTTTGCCTAAAAGTTCTAAGTCGTTATAAAAAGAATTAATTTTCTTTAAAAATATTGAAATCTAAAGGGAAAACTTCCAAGTAATTTTAATCCATCTTTTAGTATCCCCTTAATCGATTTGAAAGGAGAGCATCCCAGCAGTTTGGATTATTTCTGAAACGGGAAATGGCTTTTAATGATTTTCAAGAATTGACATCATTCACAGCTGTTGAGGAATGAGCCAGAACAAGAGTAGCCAATCAATACGTATCAAAATATGCTATTTAATTTCAAGCTTTTTTGTAAAAGGCCTGGAGAAAATATAAGAATAGGATAATGGCTGGAAATGCACTTTGCGAATGAGTTGTACATTTATTCCAGAAAAGAGAAGTTTTTCACGCCGAAATAACGCTTTTCCTATAATAGTTACGCTTTTACTTTCATTTGTAGAAGAAACTTGCATTAAATTTCGAATAAACTCGATTATATTGGTTGGTACAGTACGTACTAGTACGTAAATTATACGTGACAAAAAGACAAAGAAAACCGTGACCTATGAAGATTTATATTAAACCATGGTTTTCTGATTTAATCAACAATGAATTCCCAAAATGCATGAATAACATGTTTTAATACTAAAATGTTAAGTGCATTCTCTTCCTGTTGTATAGTACGTTTCCTGTCCTATTAAGAAATTTATATCCGATTTAAGGACTTATTATTTCCCTAACCAGTTATTATTCCTATGCTATTATTCTTTAAATTATTTCCTATTTAAGAAATTTAAAGAAGGAAATTCTTATAAAATTTCGAATGAACTCGTTTATACGTATAATAATTTTTCAAAACTCGATTACTGTATATTAATTTTGTTTTTCTACCATTTAAGACATTTATAGAAGAAATTTACTTAAAATTCGAATAAACTCGATTATACGTGACAAAAAGACAAAGAAAAGCGAGACCTATAAAAATTCAGATTAAACCATGATTTTGTGATTCAATCAACAATGAATTGCTAAAATTTATGAATAACATGATAAAACATTAAAATGTATATCTATATATTCTCCCTTTTGTATAAAAAATATTTATTAATGTCATATAATAATTTTACTACTCTTTTAGAAGCTTTAATCGGAATTCTTATAAATTCGATTATGCGGGTTATTCTTGTACTCGAAACGAGGCATTTCTCAACCATACCAGTTACTTGGCAATCCATGTACTATAAAAACTACAATGAATTCTACAATTTCTAAAATACAAACTCTAATCTTATAGTTAACAAATAACTTTTGTTAAACTACTTATTGTGAACATTCACATAAAAAATTTATGTAATTTTTTTTCTGATAATATAATCAGCATTCTTTTATTCGAAAGCTGTAAATAGAAAGCCGCACATAAACTCTAAGTGACTACAAATGCAAACTGCTTAGAACTTATTAAATTAACCCTTTATATCACCTTGTTGCATATCTGAAACATACACAAAAAGTCTATGTCTTTGCCCCAACAAATTTTGAAGGACGATTTCGGCGATTGTTGGCCAAAACCAGTGCACCAAGATGAAATTGGGCACTGGCCTAATTGGGCTAAGAAAAGAATCAGATGCAAATACCCAAAATGCAAAGGATTTACACAAACTATTTGTGAGAAATGTGGTGTAGGACTTTGTTACAACAAAAGTAACAACTGTTTTAAAAATTTTCATATGAATTAAAATTTTTGAATCTTTCAATCTTAGTGCCATTTTTCACAATGTTGCAGGAATGCAACAAGCACTTTTTTGTCATTTTGCATAATGTTTCAGAAATGCAACAATAAATTTTTTTCCGATAATTTTTCTTTTATTTTATGCTGTAAAATTTTTTTATTATTTTTTACATGCTTAGAATGATGTATTCTAATGTATGAGTAATTTTTATTAAAATCAGAGATGTTAAGATATAAAGGGTTAACTGTTGATAAAATATGGTCAGCGCGCGGAGATTTGAAAGGTAAAGGAGACTAGTGTTTGCTGAAGGGAATTTTCTGGAAATCTGAATTTGTTATTATTCAAATAAACGAAAACTATAAAAGCAATAAAATAAAAAATTCTACGAACAACAGAAATTACAATATACAGATTGTTAAATTTTTAAGTAAATCAGTGGAAAATTGAAAATTTCATCATGTAAACGATTAAAAAAATTATTGTTTTGAATGAATTTCATTTTCTAGTTGTTAAAAAGAAATGTCTTTCAATGTACTAAAATAACTGAGACTGCATATAAAGAATCCATGGTGATTCTTAGTTACTCCCGCTAATCATAATAAATCTTTATATAATACTAAAAAAAATCAAGAACTTAGATTATATTTTTTGTCTGTTCGCAATCCCGTATTACAATTTTTTTTAAATTTCAATACGTTCTATCAACCTTATTAGGAAATATTCAATACAGAATTCTATAAAAACCAGAATGGTTTTGCCCTGAGAAAAAGAATCAGGTAAAATACCCTATTGTATGATGGTAATGGTAAAAAACATCATAATTCTGGTAATGAAACCAAAATCTATGATATTTATTAGTTATTCATTTGGTATTTTTTTTTATTCATATGGTAACGGTTTTCCGAAGATTTTGGTTTTCAAAATTGTAGATCTTATTAACACAGATTTGCAAAAAAATAAAAAAACCGAAGACTACATTAAACCGAAAAAAACGGTTTTCATTCCCTGCTCTTAACAAATATGATTAAATCATGAAATTTTGTCATAATTACCAAATTTTATCACATATTATAATACTATATTTTATGGTTAATTTTACCAAAATCCTAAAAAATCGCTTTGGTAAAAATTACCAAGGTTTTTGATGTTCCCATGGAGCCAGAAACACAGTAAATTTAACCATATTCTAGTAGTTTTGACCATACTTTTTTTCTCAGTCTGAAATAGAGTGCTGGCTTTTCATTGAAGTGCTGGGGTAGGTTTAAGACCTAACTCAGTTATTTGATAAATAAACTATTTTCACAGATCAAAAAAAAAAGTTCTACCCAGGGATGTTTCTGCGCTTTTAATATTTTTTTTCCAAAGTTTAAATTAATTCGGGGATACAATTTGCACTTTATATTGATGAAAGAGAAAATATTGTTTCAAATACAAAAAGTATTGTTCCATGAAAAAGAATACATTTCTTTTCAGAATGTTCTTTTTCTTCCAATGTAAGTTTTGTATCGTCTTTCTTTTTGGCTAAAGTACTTTCTCGTAACATTAGCATTCTAATTTCTTTGCAAATAAACGAATCCAAACGAAAATAGACGCTGAAATTGTTTCAACTTGCAATCAATTTGTTTGCTAATGCTACTGATTAGAGGGTTTTATTGAGACTTCCACGACCATTTTGCCGTAAAAAGGATTTGAAGGGTGCGGCTTCACTACCAAATTAACACATTAATAGAAATAATTAAACGTAAGACAATCGTTGAATCTTGTTGTGATTGAGACAATTACTTTTAGCTAACCAGATTCCAAAACTCATTTTGGAAATTCAAATTAGGGATTTTCGATTTGTTCTGCAATAAAAGGAAATGTATTCGATTATTTGCCTTTTTTGAAGAAAATTGGATGTTATTTTAGAAACATTTAATGATTTTATCACATTCCTTTATTTCTGCTTAAAGATTTTACTATATATATATATATATATATATATATATATATATAAATTATTAACTATATAATAATTAATCCTCATTATTATTAAACTTACAAACTTATATAATATTTTTATGAGAAGGAGTAGAAATTTTAAAATATAAGACATTAAAAAAAAATTCAAAATTGTAAGAGTAAAATTTACAAAATGGCACACAAACAGGGAGTTAATTTTTTATAAGCGCTTAGCCAAAGCTACAAAATTGGAATTGTTCACAGAACATTGATGCATTTGGCCAACACAATTATATTTCACTAATAACTATAATACTGTCAATCCAGATATATATATATATATATATATATATATATATATATGTATATGTATATATATATATATATATATATATATATATATATATATATATATATATGTATATATATATAAACGTATATATATACATATATATATATATATATATATATATATATATATATATATATGTGTATATATATATATATATATATATATATATATATATATATATATATATATATATATATATACATATATATATATATATATATATATATATGTATGTATATATATGTATATATATATATGTATATATATGTATATATATATATATATATCCCCATCCCCAATAATCAAAATCCCCAAAGCATTGTTCACATTTTTCAGACTGATGCAAACCTCAAACAACGTAAATATAAGGAAGTGAAATTTATATTTAAAGCGTAAACTAAGGGGGCATACATTTGTAAACGAAAGATAAGTAGAAAGCAATAACGTTGATAGTTCGGTTAAAAAAAACTTTTATCCAAAGTTTGCATTATTTGTATCATTGTTTTTCTCGTGTCCGCTTTCATCTTGACTTCAGTTTATTTTTAATGGAAATTTATAAAAAAAAAATTATAAAAAAGTTTTTTGTATGATAGTTTTAACTTTTTGAGGTCTACGGATCTTTCAAACTTTTCAAAAAATCTTTAGAGATAATATATAATATGCCAAAAGAAGCTTGTCCTACTGATTTACTATAAGAAAATAAAAGCAGTTTAAAAATATGTACAAGATTTTTTTTTTATTCTGATAAAAGAAAAAATATATAAATATGCATTTGAATGAATAAGGATAGTGTTTAAAAAAAGAAGCATTAAATTCTGATTCATCGATTTTATGCATTGGAATAAATTTTTCCTTATTTAAGATTTTAATAATTCAATTTATTCTTCTTCCTTTCAAAATCAAACGTTCCATCTTAGAATACTTAACTTTTAAATCCATTATTTTCCTTGCGTTTCAGCTCACATGTAATTATTTTGTAAAAAAAAAGAAAGAAATAAGAAAAAAGTGCTAGATGCTGCACGAAAGTAAAAAAAGAATGGTTGAAAAGTTTCGAAACACTGAAAAGAAGGAAGATTATCGAGATGAAACTTCAAAACTTTCTACGTCTGAAATTGAGCGAAAAGAAAAATCAAATAGTTTCTTTTTTCCAGTTGGCATCATCTGTTGTTTCTCATCCTTTTATCATCCACTCCCTTCCTGGAGCATTGATTTCCTTTATAGGTATAAAATGTTCTTTTATTTTTTTAAATTCTATTTTGCTGAATTTAATAATTTAAAATGTCTGGGCTTGGAATCACATCAAAACATCATTTTGAGTTTATTCAACCATTAAATATTTTGAATTAAGTTCAGGAAAATAGAACAATAATTTTCTCCCATTATTTAGTCTGCAAAACTTGAATGCTAGGCTCTAAGATGCTGTAAATGCATTTAATCAACAATAAATGAACAATAAAATTCTTGAAGAAACAATTCCTGATCTTAAAAATGAAAGAAAAACATGTTTTCCAGAGTGAAATAATAATGATTCTTATTGCTTTTATTTTTCGATTACAAATGCATTGTTTGCAAAAATGAATGTTAAAGAATGAGCACACGTTAAAAAGTTTTATTGTTTTGTTATCTATTTTTAAATTTAATGCGAAGTTTTTTTTTTTTTTTTTTTGAAGTAAAAGCTCATTATAGCGGAAAGGCACAGTAGCTGGAAAAGTACCGTTATAACGAATTCTCGTTACAGGAAAAATTTAAATTTTTATTGCTCAAACTGTAACAAAAATACTTAAGTATAAAAAGACACTGATATTATAAGGTGTATCTAATAATTTTCATGACATTAATTACTAGAATATCAATAAATTAATTAAATCAAATATTTTGAAATAACATCCACCTGATGTTTATATTATTCCATTGTAGCAAAATCTTCAGAAAAAACATTTAAATGAAAATAGAGTATATACTTGGTGCTATGTATAAATAAAGCAAAATGTGAATAAAACACAAATAAAGGTACAGAAATGGACATCCTACAGTTTAGGTTCCATAAACAAGAATCTTCTGAACACAAGTATCTTCTTGCGCTCAGACAATAAGCAAGATTCTTATTTGTAGAACCGAAATAAAATTATGTGTATCATTTTTAAAAAAAATTTCTTAAAAAATTAAGTATTCAATTTTCTACTTAAAAAAAATTTCAGCTGTCATAGAAATGTTCATTGTCAATAAAATTTTCAACATTAGTACATTTTTTGACTAGGAACATAAAGTCAAAAAATAAAACATTAAATTGAGTTCCTTTTTGTTACCAATGTTCAAAAGTACTTTAATAAAAAGATAAGTTACCTGAAAGATCAAACAACTTACACTCTAGTCACAAAATACTCTGCCAATTACTAATTTTTTTTTTTATTAAATTAAAGGAAAAAATAGATCTTAAAAAAAGGTTCGTAACTGAGTGGGAAAAGGTAACACACACAGATGATATAGCTGACAGAAGAGTTAAATTTTAAATGCTCTTGCATCGCAAATTACTGAATTTTACAAATATTTATACCTACCTATATTTATTTTAATAAATTTAATGTATAATAAAATACTGAATTAAAGGTCAATACAAGAAAATAGTAGAGGCGAAAAAAAGAAACTTTAAATCAATTTACTTAGACAGGTTCAATTGAAGAAAGAAAAATTTCTATAAAACTAAAATTCTTAATTTGATCTTATCATGCATCAAAAGAACACTCAAAAGAATATACTTAAAAAAACTTATGCTACTAACAGAGAGGAAAGTAAATTATCTTCTGATGTATTAAGAAGGTATTACATAAACGTTATTTTTAAAATAGAAATTTTATGAATATACATTTACCAAAAGTGTATAGTAAACTATAAACTAAAAGAATATAGTGTACATACATTTACTAAAAGCATATAGTAAACTATTTTGAATGCTTAAAAATGCTATTTGGACTTTTATTTCAGTAATAAAAACTACATAAAATCATGGGATATCATAAGTGCAAGTTGATACATGTCTTTTTATGTGTCTTGCTTTATTCACAATATTTAAAGTCCTTTTTTAATGCTCTTCAAATCTTAACTTTTTAATGTCTGTAAAATCCTTATATTTTATCCTTGCAAATGTTCATTTTTGGAAACAAAGCATGAGATTTATCTGAAGAGTATAGTGAATGATTCCTAACAATCTCTAAAACAAAAAAACAAATAGCTAAATGAACAAGGTTCGAGGAAGTCAAAATTATTTATGAAACCCAAAGATGAGAGAGCACTCGAAGTGGGAATTTTAAAAGCTTTTACTGAAACTCTTAAATCCTAGTGCATTAGGGAAGGTGGAGTTTACTTGGAAACATATATATAAATGGATATGCCACGCATGACCAACCCGCAGAATTTGCTTCGCAGTGTGACGGGGCGAAATATTAGCAATATAACTCAAAAGTATTGAAAAATCAAAACATTGGAGAAAGTATCCGTATTCAGGAATATTGTCAAAAATATATATAAATTTAAAGTGATCCAAATTACACTGAGTCTTAAAAATTTGTATTAACCAACATCCCAACTTAATTAACTTAATTACATTGCATTAACAACTTCCCAAACTTACTCGATTTGGCTTTCAAACAATGTTGTAGGTTGTATGTCCGTGAACAAATATTTCTGTTATGATTATAATAAATTCAAAATATCATTCAATTTTAACTGATGTGCATCTACAAAAGTCCGCAAAAAAGTAAGAATTCAAAAAGCGCACTAAGTTCATACTATTTAATAATTATTTGGAATTAAATGCTTCAAAACACTATTGAAGAAGGCAGAATTAAAAATTAAAAAAATTGTTTGATTGCTGGTAGAAACTTAAAGGTTTTATATTAATCACCAATTCCTCTCTGTTTCAAGCAGACCTCAAAAGCAAACATTATTTTCATGTTTTAAATCCTTGCTTTTTCCTCTAATTGTTGGATAAAGATTGATAGAGTGCTTGTTTTTTCCTTGCTTAAATATTAATTTATGAACCCTAATATATTTAGATATATTTATGACCAGGATTCTGAAATATTTATAAAAGATGGTGATTATGGAATATCCTGCATTTAAATCCTGAATTTTCCTAATCCTATTTTTATCCTGCATTTTCAATTAAAAACTTGATTTAAAAAATCGAAAACTTGTTTTCTGAAATAAATAAATTTCAAACGTTTTTAAGATACTTTTTGCGTACCTATCATTACTTTCAATAGTATAATATTTATTAAAATTGTAATTGAAATAATGGACGTTGATAATTGTGCTGATTAGTAACAAAATTAAAATATATTAATTACTGTTATAAAAATTTTATTTTTGATGATTCCACGAAAAATAAACAAAGAGTGTTATATAAGATAATGTATCAAATTAAATTTAATAAACATTTCATTATTCAAAAATCACATTTAATTAATTAAACATATTTAATATTTTATACAAAAATATATGTTTAAATTCTTTTTTTCAACTGTTGTCTTAGTAAATATATTTTAGAATAAAATATTTTTCATTCAATTTTAAAGGCATAAAATATAGAAATAGAATACGTATCAATATTATTAGTATTTTTTTGAATCAGGTTAGAATTATTTTAGAATTAAAATTGAACATTTCATGACTCGTAAGCTCTGAATTAACATAATGAGCAATCTTACTGTTTTCCCCACGTGACACGTAACACGTGACACATTCAAATAATTAAAATTTTAATCAAAAACATTTTGTAAGCATGTATCTTCCCCAGGAATAACTTTGTACCGAATATAAATTCATAAAAATAGTTTTCTTCGTGTTTATAAATAAAACACCTATTAATAATTCTAATTTCTAGTTATACCTGTAGTGAAATTCATAAAAATATTTTCAGCACAACATTTTTTTATTTCTTTTTTCTAAAATAAATATCTAGCATAGAAAAAACGAAATGTGCCACAATTACATCTTTCGAAAAGTTTTCTGACATTATGATAATTTTCCCCATTTTTGGCTCAATTTTTAACAATTTGAGTTAATAAATTATCATAATTGTGATGCGTTAAAAAGGTGTCCATGATTAAAGTTAACATTTGTCTGTAGTCTCTTTAAAAAGATATGCAGCTGAATTTCGCGAAAGCTGGGTACTAGCATAATGAAATAATGGGAATTTTATCTGGGAAAGCTTGGCCTCCTAGATCACCTGACTTGAATCTTAGTAACTTTTAGTTATAGGGACACTTCAGAGACTTCTTACAACTCTTCTATTAAAGATAACAATTAACTTAATAGAATTTAAAGATAACAAAGCATTCCATGTGCCTAACATTCTCGGCACACACGATTTGTACGACTGAAAACGCTATTTTATGCTCCTAGATAGTTGAAAACAATCGAGGGCATCATATTGAGCATCTTTTTCAAACAGGAGACAGCTAAATGTTTAAAAAATATTGATTGTTATTTATCTATGATCTCTATATAAAGCTATGATACACCACCTAATGGTGATTTCTGGAACTTATTTTGGCTCGAAAAAATTAGCATCATTAGATTATGTATTTATCCAAATTTCATAAAATTCTGCCCAATACCTTTACAGATAGTCGCATAGATACAATATGCCCTCAAATACCAACTTTAATTATGAATAACCTGTATAAATAACAGGCTGCTAAAGATACATTTGTCAGTATGAAATATTTCGGTAATTGATCGATATCGTGTTATTATTTTCTTAATTTTTCATAAATTAAAAATTTCAACGATATTTAAATCATAAAAACAGTCTTGAATATATCTAAGAAAAATGTTAAGAGATTCTTATTTTAATATTTAGGGGTATTTACATGAGTGTTCATTAGTGATTCCAACCATGTGACTAGTGTTTTATTATAAAAACTCTCTGTGCCAAAAACATCATGTTTACTTAACTAAATTCTAAACAATCTACAGATTTCTTACTCTCATGCAATGGAAAAATAAACACTTTATAGCATTCAAATTTAAATTTTATTATAATTCTATTTCTTAAATTATTTACAAAATAATCTTAAGACATCAATATTGATCTATTTGAAATTAAAGAAAGAAAAAGATCATATAATAAAAAGACGATATATTAAGCCACGCAAATCTATAGGGTGCGCATCATTTATTTTCTAGGAAAAAAAACAATTAAAAGATTTACTTGTAAATAATTTATTATTAATGAAATTTTATTATTTATTATTAGTTAATTCACACTTGAACATATTTTGCTCTTTTTTAAAACAATAATAAACTTTTTGGGTGCAAAGAGAAGAGATCAAAGAGAATGATCAAATGCCTCCTCCCTCTATACAATGAATTGAAATGCATCAATTCAATTGAAATAAAATAGAATTGAATACATCAATGAATTGAAAATGACAATCAAAAAATATTAATAAAATTATTTTGATCATAACTTTTGTAAAAATATTAGCAGCTATCTTAATTAACTTTATTTCATAGTTATTTTATCTTTTAGTGTTTCAACTTTACGAATTAATATTTTATTAATATTTGTCACTTTTCATATATTTGTATTTATTATAACATAAGATTTTTTTTACAATTAAAACACATAAAAGGTATAGACTAAGAATTTTTTTAAAGTATATACGAATATTAATCATGCTTATACCCACAAATCAGAGGAATAAATTAGATCCCATATGGTCGTAACATAAATATCAACCTTAACTTAAAAATACACAGAAAAGCATAAAGGTGGTTTTAAACCAACGAAAACTTTAAACATTTCACACATTTAAAACATTTTACGAATTTCATGGATGATAAATCTCACCTTTTATATGGATCTGATCAACAGGACCTGATGGAGGCATGATCTTTCACGAATGCGCTACAAACTGTTGAAAATATCTTACGTAACACTCATACCATATGGGCGAAATGGCTTACGTACAAAGAGAAAAATGGTCAGATCGGACCTTTACTCTTTTGTTTATCGCTTCTGGAAGATCCAATGATTCTTCAATTGATTTCTTATACGCGATTTATTACGTTTCTTGT
Organism: Parasteatoda lunata; assembly: GCA_949128135.1. Lineage (NCBI taxonomy): Eukaryota > Metazoa > Arthropoda > Arachnida > Araneae > Theridiidae > Parasteatoda > Parasteatoda lunata. The sequence continues at coordinate 69,415,284 of OX421971.1, forward strand.
TAATAATAGCCAGTCCAACGTTGCTTGTTTCTTTCGCTGACTCACTCACGCTAAAAAGACAGGGTATATGCCCGGTTGATGTAGAAGTGGCCTTCTGAGCAGCCCTTGGGGCGTAGGGTCGATCATTGTGTGCCTCGTTTCTATGGTTACGGGCGGCCGGCTCCAATCTGACTCCTTGGTGTCTGATGTACACACCTTTTACTACGCCCAAATAAATCTTTCGCGGAAGAACGCAAGAGATGGTAATTACTTCTGGTTTTGAGTAAGAGAAGATGTGTTTCTCCAATCTTGTCGATTCAGAAAAATAAGGCTATTATTTTGATAGAAGAAGTAAATATAAAACATTTAGGAGCTTGTTTACCAAATCAGTCATCAAAAGTGTAGCCGATAATTTATATATGTACTAAGCAAAAAAAAAAAAAAAAACGAGACTTAAAAAAAAGACATAAATGATGATTTCATGTCTAATTATAATTTTTAATATATTCCAGGTAAAATATATTGTAAGAAGAATTAATATTATAAGTAAATCATAATATTTGCGAGTGCAAAGTATTTTAATTTATACTGACTTTTAAGTGTTATTTGAATAGAAATTAATTTTAAGAAATTTTTTCCTTTAAATTCATTTTATAAGTTAGTAACTTTTTTTAAGTATCTATAAATTCTCATCATATATATAATTTCCTACATTTATTTGTTATAAGAGCAGTTACTGTTGTCATGAGGGTTAGATGATTAAATCACACTTTAAATTCAGTTTAAAGGCAAGAGTTTTTTTTAAATAACAAACTTTATTTTATAACAATTTTACTTAATTTTAAAATTCTAGGAATACCTGTAACACGAAAACACTTGATTTGAATTGAGTTCATCAAATTAAAAATAAAAGTTCGGTTGAAAAAGTCTCATATAAATGATAAATTTAGCTAATTGTTAAAAAAAATGCAATTATATATTTAAAATAAAAGGGTCAGAATAAATATCCTTAATTTTTAAAACATAAGTTAACCTTATGTACATAATTGATATAGAAACATAATTAGTTATCATAAAATAAGTATTTATCATAAATGATCAACTAAAAATATAAAAAAATTTCGAAAAAAATAAGCGTATTATAAAATTAAATCTTATATTTAGATTTCAGATACTACTCTCAAATGTATTCACGTGATAATATGTGATTGAATAAAAACAAAAGAGCATCTTGGAAATGGATTACAATTTTCAATGCCTTAACATAAAAAACAACACGTATTCACGTAACACACGTAAAAACAACATATATTCCACACAAACAATCGCTTTTTTTAAAGAATGTTGTAAAAAAATTAGAAATGTATTTAATATTTCATCATTTCATCTGCATATTTAAAGTATACCTCACGATCTACTAAAAATACTTCTGACCATCAATATAATAAATCATTTAATACTAATTTAAATGCATAAATTTGCACTTTATGTAACATTATTTTCTGTTAATTATAATCTAAATAAGATTTAAAACTTAAACAAAAAGACATTACAGTTGTCTGATTTATAAGAAAGTAACAATATTTTCACACCCAGTTCATTGAGGAAAAGGCAGAAGGAATGGAAAAAATATTTGATTTTTTTCCCTGCGTGAAGCATACGATTGCAGAAAAACAACTTTTACATGTAATCCTTATTTCGTTGACGCTCATGTGACAACGGTGTCCTTTTAGGTATACATATAAGCAAAAATATATTTAGGTATTTTTAATTATAAAAGTATGTTTTATTTAGTTCTTTTAATTCTCTCAGATCTAAATTACTGCAAATAAATGCAAATTTGAAAAATTATTGTTTGGAAGAGAGCCGTGTTTCGAAGATTTTACCTTTAATGCAGAAAAAAGGCGCAGGTGTTTCATACTGTGTTTCATAACCATAAATTATTAAAATGCTAAATATAATATTTTTTGCTTATTTCGATCAAAATTAATGCAAAATAATAGAAAAAGTATGAAAAATAAGTTTAATTAAAATGTTGCGTCAAAGGATTAAGAAACTGGAACGTGATTTCTCGAAGATTTCGGCTAAAATAGTAAATTTTAAATGATCGATTAAATGAGTCCCATCCTTTAGGGCCCTCTTTGAATCTTAATCCAGTGTCTAATATATTTTAGTATTATTCTTTTTAAACTTCAGGCTAGTTTATTAAAATACTTAAAACTATGACTAGTTTAAAACTAAAGAGCTCGCACATTTTGGAAATCTATATTAATAAAATAAAAAAAAGCTTTCATCCCAAAATACAGACTGTACTTTGTTTTCAAAAGTGTCAACCCCGAACCAAAATTTATTGCAATTACATTTTTTTAGTCTATAGTGCAAAGATTTTGATCAGCAATAATTTGATAAAAAACAAAAATTATTTAGTCTCATAAAATTTTTAAAAAATTCTATAAATTATTTAATAGTTTAATTTGGAATTTAATATTCTTAATGGTGTCTTCTACTCATAACTAATACTTCAAATTGCATATATATATATATATATATATATATATATATATATATATATATATATATATATATATATATATATATATATATATATATATATATATATATATATATATATATATATATATATATATATATACAGTGAAACCTGCCAAGTTGACCATCCTTGTAAGTTGGGCACCTGCATAAGTTGACCTCAATTATCAAGAACGGAATTTTTCCTATATAATATAAAGAAGCGAAACCTTTGTAACTTGACCACCTGTCTATCTTGTATGTTGACCACTGAAATAAGTCAATTTTGTCTAGAAGTATTATGAAATTCTATTCTAAAACCCTCATAAGTTGACCAGAAAAAAAAATTCTGAAAATGTTCTGTCATTTTGCAATGTATGTTAAAATTTCACTTGTTTGGTGAAATAGTGTAAAAAGCTAATCTAAACCCTTTTGTGAGTTGACCATCTGGGGAAACTGTAGAGGGGGCAGCTTTTGACCATTTCTTTCATTCATTCATTGAAAACAGGTGTGTTAGTTGAAAAGATGCTCTTCCAGTTGCAATAGAGAGCAGATAGGTATGTAAGTGTAGTAATAACAGAATAAATTTTAAAGTGTTCAAATAATTTTGTTTTGTTAAAGTTTTCAAATTACATGTCTTCGTGTTCAGATATTTTAAGAAATTATTTTTATTAAACACTTCACATGCATTAACTAACGAAATAATTTTATTTATAAAGTTAGTTAAATAATAGAATTATGTATATGTAACAAATTGAAGTTCATTCAGGTTTAAATACGATTCTTAAGATATTCATTTGGTTATTTGCTAAACAAAATTTTTAAGTCAAGTAAAAAAAAAATTTAAATATATAGCAACATGATATAGGAAATGAAAAAGTAAACAATGACCCGCCCCCTCTATAAGTTGACCACTTGTCTAAGTTGACCACTAAAACAATGTACCACAAGTGGTCAACTTACACAAGTTTTACTGTATATATATATATATATATATATATATATATATATATATATAGCATTCATGAGCATAAATAAGTTTTGAAACATTCTTGCAAACACAAACATTGTTGCATGGCATATATAAGTTTTTGACAATCCGTATTGGATACATTAGCACAAGTTGCTAAATAATAATTTATGGTTTTGAAATGATTGTAGAAACATGTTTTGTAAGAAAATAATTCACGTAAGCTTTTTTCCTTAATATTTCCTATAATATTGCAACCAGATTCAGATTTGACATGTAGAATGGTCGTGGTAGAATTGTAATTTTGAGCTGTTTTGGTTAATTTTTTATTGATTTGGATATCTATAATAATTATCTATAGTAATTAAAGAAAAAGTTTATGCGTCTATCTAATAACCCCAGAACCGTTTGTCTTAGACTGGGAAGACTTAGACTTCCCCATAGACTGGGGAAGCTGGAGGCAATTTTATCCGCCGATCCAAAAGATTGTTACAAAATTTTAATTATCTTGTTCGGGCAGTATGTGCATAAAACCATTTTTTTCTATGACTTTCTCAATCAATAATCGGTTTTTTAAAATCTATCTTTGGTGGTGTTTGCTGGCATATCTCTCTATTTAACAATAAGAGAAATTCGTGTTTATTGTATCTTTTACAATAATTATTTTTGATTCATAGCGCAAGCAAAATGAAAGTGGGGTGATTCAATCCAATTAGTATTTCTTAAGTTATCTGAAACCACGTACTTATGTTCTTTATATTTATGCTTTTAAAACGTTTTGCATAAACCTAAGTAATAAAAAAAATCGTTGGTTATTGAAATAAAAAAAAAGGAAATTTGCTATCGTGCAAATTTATGAGGAAAATTGCTTTATTGCGGTAAATTAAGACAATAATGCGATGGCAGCTTTCATTACCATTATTTTGGAGTTGAACTTCTAAAAACCTAATATGCTTAAACTGATAAGGTGAAATCACGGGGAAATACCACAAATGATAATAAAAATAAATTTAAACAATTTTAACTAATTTATTTGTGTGGGTATGAGGTTTTCTATTTTGTGTATGATTGTGTCGCTTGTTTTATTATGTTTAGATTTTTTTTCACTCAAAACAAAGAAATGAATATTCAGCTAATGCAGAAAACATCCTCAAACAAATCTTCCAGTACCTGATAATGTTCAAACAATTGTTCAGTTTTCTATTAACTAAAACTAAAAATCTATTTTTCTTTGTGTCTTCTTGTTTAGTTTTTCAAATTAAAGAATTATAATTGCTTTAGACACACTTTCAACAGTAGTATCACTTTCCAAACTTTCATTCACAGAAAAAAATTATTCACATTCAAGCATTTATAAAATATTTAAGATTAAACAATTGATTTTATTTTTCTTTCATGTCCGGGTAGTTTTTATTCCTTAAATATTGTTTTAACATCTTATAAACACTTGACAGAGAATAATTTAGCCAATTAGATATTGCCATTATTTAATCTTAGAACACAAAATATTATTTATTTTCAATTATGACATAAATGGTTTATTTTAATACTATGTCCAAACAGAAAACAAAAAAGGATATTTTTTTTTTTAATAACTGTCTGTATTAAATTCAATTAGGTCCTAAGCTCCACGGTAATGATAAAATAATAAACAATTTTAAAAAATACATACTTTGACTGAAATATTGATTTTTTGTTAACATTGTGATGGGAAATTAATAATGATAAATTATTAATTAAAGCTTATAAGTTTCTAGAAAAATTATTAATAATATAATATAAATCCTGATAAAAACTTAACATAAAAATATTCTCGGTCTGTAATTCGGGCACATTATTAATTTTTTCCTACAAAATAATTTGTCACAAAATCGCTTAATGATGCACAAATTCATCAATATTTTTGAAAATATTCTTTTATTTTAGAATATTTACCAAAAAAAAAAAAAAATTCTACAAATTCTTAGTTAGACATTTTCGTTCACATTTACAACGATGAACATAATTAATTACTTACTGGAAAAAATTACAATAGATATATTAAAGAAAAAACTCAGGTAACAATTTTCATAAAAATGCTAATTGCTAAAATGTTTCGATGCCAGTAAAAAATCTACATTTTTTGCTTATTACTTACCATTTTGTATTCATTAGCATACATAAAAATTTAAACGGGGTTCAACTTTAATGCATAAAAAGTATTTACACACTCAACGTCATTTATTCTTTTCTGTAAAAAAGGAATTTAAACCAAAAATCAATACTGAGGAAGTGAGGACATAACTTATTTTTCTCTTCTCGGAGAAAATTAAGATATTTTTTGTTTATTTATTCTATGTTTTTCGGTTTTTCTTTAAACTATATGCAATGAACCTTACTTTTCATTTAACATATTCGATTTTTGATTTAACATTCGTTAAAGTTTTTTATTTATGCTATAAGAATATAATATTTTTTGTTTGGATTAAAAACTTTTCTAATTGATAGATTACTTTTCATTAGTAACTTTGATCAAAACTCTATTTAACACAGCATTTACGCCACCTAAGGATATCAACCTGTAGCAATGAGTCGCAGAACAGTTTCCTGTACTTTTAGTTGTAAAATTGAGCCTTACTGAACCAACGCCGACATATGGCATTTTTACTTACTATACTCGAGGCCGAGAATGCCGTGGCAAAAATCATTTTATTATTTACATCACACATTTTGTTATCAAATTTAAAATTAAATTTTAATTATAATTAATTACATAATATTATATTTAATTAAAATTATAAACCAATAAATTTCTGAAATAACATTCTGAGGAACTGACGTCTGACCCTTCAATGGCTGATTGAACCTGTCCCTACTTCAGATCGATGAGTACCAGCCTGCCTGGGAAGTAAAGGCGGCCAGTGCGCAATGCTGACCACATTGTCACAGTCATTCCGTAGGCTAGGAAATCATAAAGCTTTAACCCCCTGGCCCACAGTAGGCTGCTGCAGGAATTAATTTCCTTAATTAATCGTTAATTAATTTTCACTAAAATATAAATATTTTCTTTTTTATACTTGATATAAAAATAACAGTTTCTCTTCGTATGGAAAATAACTTGAACCTGGTAGAATACTTCCGTTCCCTTAAGGGTTGGAAGACAAATTGACGTATACAGAGTGTTCCGCGACACCCTCCCTTTATGTATACAGTTAGAATCCTTATCAAATATGAAAGTGTCGTAAATTATTAAAGAGAAAAAAGTGCTATCGAAATCTTTTAAATAACAGGTAAAGAAAGTGATTGGTAATCAAACTGGTTAGCAATCAAGTGATTGTTAATCAAACCACTAATCAAACTGGTTTGATGTTTTTCATCAAAAGATCAAAACCAGTTTGATTACCGGATTAAAATCATAGATGTTTTTAATAACCGCCTTTCAACTTATTGAAATGAATGAATTAATAAATAAGTGAAACTTATTTATTAATTCATTATTTTAATTTATTTTTAACTTTGTTAATAATAAGGTTAACATAAGAAATTTTACTTTAACATCCATACATGTAACTTTAATATCCATAGATGTAAAAGAAAAGGCTCATTTACAAATTAAGAAAAAGAAATGCGCAGAAAATAAAGCATTATGTCGGTAAGTTTTTAAATCTGGACTTAGTTTGAAATCTTAAAATATGTGTTTAAGAAAATGAGCATAGCTCGAAGTGCGTGTTTATGAAAATGGACACAGCATTTGATTCCGTTTTCCAAACATCTTTTATGAGTATTGTTCTTTTTTTAAAGAATAAACTAATGAATTAATGAAAATAAAACATGATTGACAAATTAAGGTAGACACTTTAATTCAGTTTTGACTAAAAAAAAGTGCTTGTAAACGTGTAATTTTATTCTTAATTTTTTAAAAACCTTTTCAGCGGTGTTTGTGTTCTAAAAAAAATCTGCGTTCTTTCTTATTTCATTTATTTATCTATTTAGTGTAAATGCGTTTGTTTCAATTGTTCAGAAACCCTAATTAACTTTCATCTATCAGAAAGACTAATTTAAGTGGTCACATCAATTTGAGCCCTACAGTTATTTAAATTATCTCATGCGATTTAATGTCTTCTACTAGACATCAAATATTTATAACTAGTCACATTCACAGTCAGAAGGAGGAAACGAAAAATTCTGAAAATCGTTGCACATAATTAGGCTTTTACGCCCACATCATCTGATGACGAGTCATAAAATGTGACGTAAGTTAAAAATCGATTTTGCTTTTGTCAACAATTGAATGAATTTTCTTCTAGATTTAGAACGCGGGTCAAAGGAATCTCCGTAAACAGTGGTGATATACGATTTTAATTTAAAGTATTTACGTTGTTTGAATATTCGAATAATAACAAACAAAATTAAACCATTAGAACGAAATTCTATCTTAGAGTCTACTGTTCATTGCGTTGTATTTAAAAACTTATTATTGATTATATATATATATATATATATATATATATATATATATATATATAAATTTTGGGGCGACTTTTATTTTTAAATCCTTCCAAAACGACACCAAAAAGTATGCCCAATAGGAATTGCAAATTAATATTTAAGCTGGCCAAAAAGAACAATGGAATTAAATATATTAAAACCTATTTGATCACGTAAGGAAACAAAAAGGTTTGAAGACGAAACAGGAACGATTTCAAGTTCCAACTGGATTATGATGTTTCTATACCAGCCGTTATAACAAGTAATTCGTCATATTTCGATTGCATTTTAATTCTTTTACGCATAATTGTTAATTTTCGTCCCCCAATGTTTTTTTTTTTTTTTTTGACGAGAATTTTAAAAATAATTATCAAGGACAGTAACTACGGAACATCTGATATATAGATAAACAGCAATTAGTTAATATAAGGATTTAAATTGAATGAAAATAAAAGTTAGAGACATTAAATATACTTCTTTTATTAACTGGTATATAAGTTTACAATTTTCAAAGTATTCTTAATTAGTGAAAAATGATGTTACAAATTTAAAGAAAAACTAATCCATCACATGATATTCAGTTTTATGGCAGACGATTTTCTTTTAATGCATTAACAACCACATAACTGTTAAACATGAGCTATTGACATTTACATAAAGTTTCTTTGCCTGATCATAGACATTTCGGCAGAAATGAAAAAGTTGATGACGCTTCATACAAAACTATGACATGCCCCTGTGACCTACTTATGACATAATTATAATTATATTATGACAATTTTCATATAATAAAAAATCAAAACAATGTCACGTTAAAGGAATAACATTACAGCTATATGTTGAGCAACCAAGGATTAAATCGTTTGATTCTATCACTATTGCGATGCAAAATAAAGATTTTTTTTTTTTTTTAAAATTTTAAACAGTTGCTGAAGTATTTATAATCATAACGCACCTTTAGAGCTGGGATGGATCTTCCAGTAAATAGTATATATATGCATACATGCTTTTTCTTTAACTATTAAAGTCTGGAAAAAACATTTTATGTATATAAAACTGTTCGTACTATTTGAAAGAACATGATTTAAGTTTTTATATATGGGCAACATTTTTACTCATACAAAATTTCATTTTTCCAAAATTAGAGAGGGAAAGCTCGTACCTTTTTGGAAAACACAATAATTTTTAAAGCATTTTTTTGATAAATATCCCTATCATTTAATTGCTTGTTAGCAATAGGTAAATTAAGTCTATACTATAGCGAATGTGCGAATATTAAATATAAAATATAGCGAATATTAAATATAAAATAAGTTGTTAATCTTAAAAAAACAATGTTTAAAAAAAATTGCAGTGGTTAAATAAGGACAACTCTAGTATGTTCAATCTACCCTTTATTATTTAGATGAAATTTAGATTTTTTTTCGTAGGAAAAAATTTTCATAAAAATGATAACTTTTAGAAACTGGTATTTGTATAATTAGTCTTAACATATATTAATTAGTATATTTCAGTGTGTCATTTTAAATAGAAAAAACCACGAGTATAATTACGAGTTGAATTAATATTAAAACATCAAAATCAGACCAAAATAATTTTTAAAACAAACAAGCAGATGAATTCGAAAACCATAATGCATATAAATTTAAAACGCTACACTTTTGAAAAACTCCTAAGTTGGCAGTTCGTACATTCAAATTAGGAAATATAATGGAAATTAGTACACTTTGAGAAAATACTCATACAGGGTCTAACATTGAAAAACAAAAAAGTTCCCACTTTCTGAGAGGGCGCTTCCTCTTTCCTCCTTGAAACTTTAATTTTAAGGTATTTCATAAATAAAATTTTAATGCATATTTTATTTTGATTTTCTAGCATATTAATGCTGAAAAGTAATTCATATAGATTGAAATTTTTTTTCATATTTTGTGAGGACTCTCCCCTCTAAAACCACAAGTCTCATATACACATCAAATAATAGTTATCGTACATTTCTTTTTTTCAGTTTTCAAGCAATTAAATGTTGAAATAACATGACTTGATCCCAGTAATGAATAAAATTAATTCATATGACTTGACTATGTCCTTACCTCTAAAATCATTTTAAATATCTCAAAAATAACATTTTCACGATATTTTATTTCATTTTTAATTAATCAAATATAGGAATATAAATTATATGGATTTCAGTTATGGATAAAAATTAATTCTACTAATATGACATAACTCCCCCAAAATTTAGTTTACATTCCAAATGAAAATCTTACGCTTATTTATTTTCCTTTTAAGTAATTAAATGTTGCAATTTAGTTTATAAGGATCTCAGTAAAAAGAAAAAAACTCTTCCTGAGAATTACATTTCTTCCCCCCCTCCTAAAAATATAAAATCTATTATATTTCCAAATAAACTTTTTACACAGATTTTTATTTAAAATTTTATGCAATTAAACGGTAGAACATAATTTATAAAAATTCTAGTAATAAATTCCCCCCCCCCCCCCCCCCTGTTTCCTGAGGATTAAATTCACTAAAACCTTTTGTTTTGTTTTTTCAGCAATTAAATGTTAAAATATATATGGATTATATTAATGAAATATATATATATATATATATATATATATATTCCCTCTCCTCTTAAATTTTAGGTACTATTAAAAAAGGTTTTTACAGATTATTTTTAAACAGTTAAACAATAACATAACTGAAACGAATATGTTTAATAAAAAAAAAAGTTCCCTATCCTTGAGGATAAAGTTCTCCCCAACCACTAAACCTTAAATTTATCTGCGTGAATTTTATCATACTTTCTTTTTCAATTTTCAAGTAATAAGTCCGCGGGAATACAACTCATGTAAGTTCTAGTAGTGATAACAAACTTGGTAATAGTAGCGACTCTTATGGAAAGATCAACACCAATAACCCCTTAACAAATGTAATTTTAGGATGACACTTATAAAAACAAAAAAGCAAATTGTAATAATGTAAATAAAGGTTAAATAGAAGTAATGTGAAATAAATAGATAAAAAAATTAAATTATGAACATAGGAAACTTTTTTTTTTATTATTACTAGAATCCATATAAATGAAGTTCGACGTTTAGTTACTTAAAATTTAAAATAAAATCAGCAAATAAATTTTATTTGGATGCATCATACAATTAATAGTTTTGGGCGAGAGAGGGAAATTTCATTCTTAGGAAGAAAAACTTTTAATAATAAGATTCATTTAACTAAATTCCAACATTTAATAGCTTTGATTATTTCTAAAGGTAAAGGTGAATAAACATGGCAAAAGGCTCTTGGATCACAATTGATCAAACATGGCAAAAAGCTCCTTTATACATCCATGATCATACCAAGCTTCACCTACAAGATCTTCCAACTATTACTGGATAAACTTAAGACTAGCTAAAACTAACTTTTAAGAAGAATTACCAAAGAAAAGTAGTTTATCTGCAATGTGGATATAGGAAAGAAAGGGCTAATGGGGTCATTTTTCAACAAATGTCAAAAAACCATTTTTAATATTATTTTTAACTCATGTAGTAACTTTTAAGAATAGTTTGGACATTTACCTGCATTCTGGTTTATGTCTGAAATTACAATGTTATTTAGTTTTTCAACAATATTCTTTTAAAAAAAGTTGTTTTTGTTCACACTACAATGGGGCTAATATGGACTAATTTGATATTTTATTCTACTCAGAAAGGTATATCTAAAGCTAAAATGAAATTAATTTCAATCTCATCCTTATCCGATAATAAACACTGAAATATCTGATTAAAATACTAATTTCTAATTAGCACCCTGCTACATTTTGAACGTAAACCAGTACATATGAAAACCATTATTCGAATTATGTGAAAGCACAGAACCAAATTTATGCTGAATCAATTTTAATAACAAAGTTTTTATTTCAATAACAATTTTCCAAAATGGACAACACTGGAACAATGTATACAAGTCTCAAAAAAGAAGAAGGGTGATGTGACGTTCTATTTGAGCTGTTCTATTAATGTATGGTAAAAAAAAGTATAAAAATTTTGTTTTCTTCTTTTAACAAATGCGATAAAACATCATTAAGTTTTCACAAACTTTTAAAAATGGATCAATATAAAGATTTCAAGCTAGATTTTTTACTTGAGTTTGAAATGACTATTTGTAAAGGTATATAATTCTACAAAATCTTATTTTCTATTAAATCTTAATTCTAATTTTCTTATTTAGAAAATTAATAACATCAGATTTGTTAAATTTGTAACCCATTCATATTCCTTATATCAGCCATACCTATTGTCTACAGTAGTCACACTTAAACTTATGTCTAATCCTGGTTAATTAAAACTATACAGAGCAAAATTTAATATTAAAATAGGTAAAAAACTATATAATTTATAATATATTACCACTTTTTGTTGTTTTATCCTCTTCCGTGAAGTTCGAGTACAAGTTAATCCGATCAGTATATCAAAAGTTATTCAGAATAATTCCGTTTGGAGCTAAAATATTTTAATTTTTATATTTGTGAAACTCATTATAACTAAATTATAATGAGTTTTCAAAATATCTCAAATTTGAGATATTTAAAAAAATGGAAGTTAATCAATTTGTGCTGTATAGGGTTCATATAAAGGTTATTTGCTTTTAAAGATAACTCCTTAAGAGTTTGGTATTATTCATTCTTGGACAGTAATTTAGCTTTTCCTCAGTGCTGAATCTCAAAAGCTGATTTTTTTTAAAAACAAGATAACATTCTTTATTGATTTGTAGCATTAAGCATAGAGATTTTCAGCCTTTTGTGGCAAGGAGCTACTTATTTGTTAGATAATTTACTGTAGTCACAGAAATTTATAAGCAGAAAGGAGACAACAGTTAATTTTAGCGTAGGTTGTTAAGTTTTGATTGATTTTGTTACATGTTGGTATCTTGCTTAAAATTTAAATAAAATTGAGTTAAATCTATTAAGTTTATCCATTTCTGTTGTTGTCGGAAACAAAATATGATTATATTGAGAAGCATATTTACAATTTCCAAAGAAAAAAATATTCATTTCACTCTTAATGTGAAACTCTACATTGTTTTTGCTTAACTACTAGCAAAAAGTTTTTCTAAGTACCATCCAGATCTTAATTTTTCACTAAAAATTTTTAAATGTTAATTATGCTTATGTAGTTTAGCAACTGGATGATACATACATTTATATGATGTCCATATTTAGTTTTTCCTCAAAATTGAAAAAAACAAAAAAAACTAATTTTGAAATTGCATTATTCTATATTTAGTACAAAAATATTAGCTAAATATCTATTGTTACTAAATCTAATTTTAAGTAAAATATTACATTTGATATCAGAGTTGGGATTTCAACTGGAAGAAAGTAGAAAAACTGGAAGAAACGCAAGACATTGAATGAAATGAAAGAAACTAAAAATGACCAAATAGAATAGTTTCACCATAAACATTAAATAAAAATTTGATGTAGTGCAAAAAAGTGATTTTTATTTATTATTATTTTCTATATTTAATTTCTTTCAAAAATAACTATTTTCATATTTATTGCAGTTTAATATAGAATTTTAATATCTCTATAACTTATTATATAGTAATCTAATTTAAATTTGGATATGTACTATTCTAATTTTTCTTAATTAAATATTTGCACATTTATATCTAGATAAATTATGTGCACTTATACTATTTTCAGTCTACAGAATATTCTGTTAAAAGATAAAAGTTAAAATAAATAAATGTTATTAAATAATAAATGTTTTTAAAAAAATTAAAAATTAATGTTACTTATAAAAATATTAATTTAAAAAAATTTTAGTTAAAAAATTATTACTTAATGAAATTTTGTCCAGTTGATCTAGCTTTAAATTGTAAGTTAAATGAGTAATTATCAACTTTGAAAATTAAAGAATTTGATTTTTAAAAAAAAACATTAAAGTAAGAAGAAAATATGCATTATAGAAATGTATTTAATACAGTAATAATAATATACAATTTCTGATGACAGATTCAGAAAACAAAACAATAAGATCCATTAAGCTGTAATATAATTTTATGCAGGTGCATATGCTTTTACAAGACGGTCAAATTCCTGTTCCTAAAATAAAAATTCTTACATGAAAAATGCATTATATAATATTTCAAATGTAACTACAAAATATTAAACACAAAACTATTAATTCACAAACACACAAATTGATATGCCTTACATCCCATTGCTATACTGTTAATTTGCGATAGCTCGATATAGGATAATCCACATATTCCAATAACTTGAATTTTTCCTCAGCCCCCAAACCTTTATATGTAATTCCATGTTAATTTTTTTAAATAACCATAGATTTTTTCTGATAACTCGATTTTTTTTTTATCAAGATGAAGTTAACAATTTATACTCTTCCTATTGAAATTCTTTTACAATAGACTCACACTATGTTTTAAACAGCATCTACTGAGTGATTGAATATGAAAAAGGTAACTTGCTTTCTCTGTGTAATTATTAATTGAAAACTTTAATTACAAGTTATTTTCAAAGTTATACTTTCATTTTTAAGCTTTTTTGTTATTAAGATTCTTAAATCAGATTAGTTGTTCAAAACTACAATTAAAGAGTTAAAAAATGGATATACTTGATCAATAAATGAAAAACAAAATTTGCATTGAATTACTTTTGATATAATAATCAGTTTTTAGTTGGAACAAAAATCTTTCTAGCATTTTTCTTTCAAAAATTAAAAATGAGTCTTTATCACTTTTATTGAGTATCCAGCTTTTACTTCTATAAGGTCTATTAAAGTTTTACTTTCGGTTTTGTGAGAATCAATTTTGATTTACGTTTGTTTCTAAAGCCATAGAGACATCTATTAGTTATTGCAGTTTGATATTATACAGATTTTTAAATTGATTTACAGTTTCCAAAGTTAAGTTATTAATTCTGAAAAAAAGATATATTCATAGTTTTACTTATTGCAAGCATTGATTTAAGTTTTATTCTGATTTATTTAATTTACGCAAATATTATATATATATATATATATATATATATATATATATATATATATATATATATATATATATATATATATAATAATTTTTTTTAAGAAAAGGAAAAAATCTGGTAAGCAAAGAACTTGCATAAAGAAATAATAATAATGAATAAAGAAAACAAAACTTAGAATAAGAAATAAAAAAAAGGAGTATCTCCATTTTTTTTTCCCATGAAAGAAATTTTTCTGCTTTTGTAATTGTATAAAATTCTAAAAGATTCTTTAAAATGTTTCCCCAAAAATATAAAAGGAAAAAATAGAAATTTAAAAAAATATATTTGAAAAGCACAATTCTAACATACATATTAAAAGAGAAACTAACATCCACAAATATAATTAGAACTAGAATAAAAATAGTATTTCATTAATTAATAAAATTTTGTAACTAACCTTAGTTTTATAATCCTTAATAAATGGATGAAGAGCATGAGAATCCTTCAGTTGATTTAAATATCGAACACTAACCTATAAAAAAAAGTATATTGAAAAATTGCTAATAAATAGTAAGGACAAACAATTTATTTTCTTTACAAAAATAACATACATATTGAAATTAAGCAATGAAAAGTGAAAATTAGAAAATCAATATTGATGTCATTATCAATTACATTCTCTCTGAAAAGTAACATGCATTTTTATGGTGTTGAGTCTAAACTAACATTTATGTCAATCTTAAAATATTTTTGCACGTGAAAAGCAAAAAGAATAGTCTCACATAATGCAAAAGACCTTCAAATAAAATTTATAATTAAGAAATGAAAAATTATTACTAGGTTAATTACATTTCCAATAAGAGATTTAAACTAGTCATTTTGATTATGTATTAAAATGAAATTGCAAACCAAAATATCTGATTTTAAAAAAACATATATTTGGATTAGATGCTTTACTTATCCAAAGAATAGTCATTCTTAAATCCAAAACCTTTAAAATGAAATTAAATAAACTACAATTAAAACAAGAAATTGCTATTAGATTCATATCAAGAGGAGATAAGAAGTCTTTCGAATTTCAGGCTGAAATATAACTGCAAATCAAAGCAACTGATTCAAATGAAATTTCGATTCAAAATAACTTCTGAGTGTTTCATTTAAGTTTGGATCTTTATGTGCCATTCTCATGACTCGGTGGAGCTTTTCAGTAAATGAGTCAGAGCTAACAGTTGATAAAGTGTTACAAAACCAGTAATGAAAATTTACTTTCAGTGCATAAATGTACTTTTTTTAATGGACTGCTTCAAAACCTTTTAGAACCAAATTTAATTTTGTTAGCCTTCATTTTAGTGATATTTTTTACATAGCAATTTTTCTGCTTCAAAATTTTTACACAGTCTCTTTACAAAAATAATGTTAAAACTTTTGGGTAATTATATTTTTTGTTTGATTAATTGTAGTCTTTCATATAACTGCCCTCAAACTATTACAGTAAAATTTGCTCCTATGATGATCTTTCGAAGGAAAACAAAACAGAAATCCTCTCTCAACTGTATTTATTTTTGATTAGTCATTCAAACCTGTGAAAATATTTGGACACCTTTGCAGATCATACTTTTGCCTTGGACCTTTGGCAGGAGAATCTATTTCACAGCATATTGAAAGGAAAGATAGTAATGAGTGTTTTCTCTGTAACAGAAGCTATTCTTTTGCTCCTTAGAGTCCTTATAATAGTGATTGTAACATTTCGAGTTTTTGAACCAATGCTATGTTCTTATTATGGCAGTCAAAATTTTAAATTCATTATAAGTTATTATTTAAAGCTGACAATGTTGCAGTACTTAAGAAGAAAAAAAGCCTAATGAAGCAATAAAAAAAAAATATGAGCTATATTTTTAAAAAGTGAAGAATAAAGCTGGTAAACAATATTTGATTTAAAGAAAAGGTGTAGTAGCAAGAGTCTTTGGCAAAGTTAAAGTGCTAAAAATTTGATCCTGTAATTAAGCAATTTTATTTATCTCTTCTGTTCAAGAGTATATAAGTAATTCAAACTTTTGGATAGTTTGAATTTTTTCTCTGGCCCTTTTGGAAGCTGTTGACTTGATTACAAATTTTTGTTTATGCATTTAATTTTGAAAATATGACTAAAAGCATTGGACTTAACTTTCTTTTATTAAACAACAATAATAGATACCAAATTTTTGAAGAAACTAATGATAAAATCATTTAAAACAGGCATTAGATACTAAACAAGTGCAGTAGCAGTTTCTGAATTTAATGATAAAAATACAGAGTTAAGTTATTTTAAAGGGAGATAATACAAAATAATGCAAGTTTAATATTTCTAGAGCAACAACAAATCAAGAAGTTGTGAATAAATCTAAACAACAGAGTTTTAGATGTAAAAATAAGCTTTTGTAAATTGAACAAAAATTTTTAAATTATAAACTAACCTCTGTATTTTTTCCAATATGCTGAGTTAAAACAATCATGTTGATCAAAGTCTCAGGACAATTTGAATCCTAAAATGAAATGAAAAATAAAAAATAAGAAATGAAAAAAAAATAAAATTCAAAATCGAAGTATTGTGAATTTTTTTTTATACCTTATCCAAAGCTTCTTGCAGTAGGGGCTCAGCTTCATCATATTTTCCTAAAGCTATTAAAGCAGCTGCTTGGCCATTTAATAGCATAGGACTTGAAGAATACTTATCACTTAATTCTTGGAAAATGTAGTAGGCATCTTGAACTTTTTCTCCATTCTTTAATACACAATAAAAAATTATGATTAAAAATAAACTGAAACTTTATATTAATAAATAGTAGTAAAAGTAATTAATATTAAAATTTTTAGAATATTTAAACCATCAAATTTAGCTTTTTAACATAAGAGACTGGATCACCTTCATTAGCAAAGTTTTAAAGTAAAATATTTAAAGAAAATTAAATCATTTAGTGTAATTCTTTACTGATCTGATTATACTTTTACTTTCCATAAAACACATAAAAAGCATCTTGAAAAAAATATGTACATAATTTCTGAAGTTTTTTCAATATTTAATTAGTTTTTCAATATTTAATTAGTTTCTCAATATTTAATTAGTTTTTCAGTATTTAATTAGTTTTTCAATATGAAATTAATTTATAAGCACACTACTAGGATAATTCTTACTACTTTAAGACAAAGAAATCAAACAGAAGTTCAATTTTTTATTTATTTTGAATCAACAATTATAATTTAATAATAAAAAAAAAGAAAACAGCCACCAGAAAATATGGCTTCCAAATTTTTCCCCCAGAGATATCATAAGTAGAATGTAAACAGATCAGTTGTAATAGGTAATCAATCATATGTGGACCATTTAAAAATTTAAAACAATATTTACTACAACAAAATATTGATTTATCATTACATATAATTACTATTTTTTTTATATAAATTGTAAATTAAATAAAACATACTTTTGTTAAATACACCCAAGCTTGACAGAGTTGAGTTAGAGTGCAATCTTCATCAATTTCTTTCATGGAGTTAAGTTCTTTTCTGTTTTTATAAAAATAGCATATTAAAATATGTTTAAAAAAATGCTAAAGCAAACTTGAAAATGAGATATAAATTACTTAAAAATGTTTATGTAAAAAAAAAATTTATATATATATATTTAATGATTTGCAATACTTACATAGCTAAGTCGACCCTGTTTATCTTCAAATAAGTTTGTATAGCCAATGCACAGCTGCAAAAATACAAACAAAAAAATATATTGTTCCCAATTTATAATAAAACCAGGCATAGGTTTCAATATAATTGTAATTACAAAGTGATAAAAACAACTTTAGTTATTTTTAACATTACCAAACAGTAATAAAAAAATTTACTCAATTAGCTAGTCTTAGCAATAAAAATCAAAAAACTGTCAACTTATAAAAGCATTTAAAACGTTGTATATAATTTTTTTATATTTAGTTGTTGTAGGTAAAGATGAAACTTACACAAAGGTTAAATAATATTTTTTTAAGGTCATAAAAAAGTAAAACAGAAAATTATTATTTGAAAAAATAATAAAACATGATAAAGCAAACTATAAACCAAACTTTATAGGTTGTGTTAAATAACTCAGTCAAATACAATTAGAATTTTTCAAGTTAATTAGATGCTTAAAACCAATGAAAAAGTTTAACAATACAACTTAAAATAATTATAATTTTTAGCTTTTTATAAAGCTATGTAAGTCAAAGAAGAATATTTTAGTATATTGTAGCAATCAAAATGTATTTTTATAAAACAAAGAATTTGCACATCAAAAATAAATAGTAAATCTTAACAAGATTAAAAATAATTTTGACACATTAATAATTGAAGGAGTTACAACAATGGTATAACAATAGAGTGCCTAAAGGTAAAATTTAAAAAAGTATAAACTTTGTTATTTCATTTATTAACAGTTATCATATAGATGGTAAACTAATGTTCAATATGTTAATTTGTGAAAAACCAACAAATTAAGAAATTTTACATTTCTTACATTTGATATAAAAATTTTCAATTTTGAAATAAAAATGTCTCAGATAAATGCAAGCGCATAAAGAATGTTAATAATTAATTAAAGCAATCTCTTAAAAATCGTGAAAATTTTTATAGAAAATTGCTAAAATTTCAATGAATACATAATATTACTATGATTTTATTTAGGTGGTTTACATTAAAAAATTTCAGTTAATAAATATCAAAAGCACTATTATTTCGAAAAACACAAACAATACTTGTAAAAAATTAATAACTTAAATATAATTTAAATTAAAAAAAATATTTTTACAAAAATCTACCAGCAAATTTAGCAGGAATGAAAAGAAATAAATGACATGTTTGATTTTACATACATCGTATGAAAATTAGTTATATTTCTGTGTAATAGATTACTGCTATTCTTGAAAACACTATTAACCCTGTGGCAGAATTTTTTCAGGCTTTCTGCAACATATCTCTCTGATACAAGTATCTTTCTGCAAGATACTTAAAAATAACTAATTTAAGGTAACAGAATCGTTAAATTAAAAAAAACAAATAAAAGATCAGATCAAATAAAATAATTTTTTCAATTGAATATTTAATACATTTCTTTTAATTTTAATATTATAGACGATATTCTCACATTTTGTAGGAAGATAACACACTAATTATTTCCTTTTTGGCATTTTGTAATTCATCATCACATTAAAAAATCGCGAAATCTGTAATAATAACTACCGGAAAAAAAGATCGATGCCAAGCTCACATGAATCGGCCTCTTCAAAAAGGGGTCACGAAATTAGTGTTTTCATTTTGAGATTCAGTTGTTGTAATAAATAATATTGTATTAAAAAATTTTTTTAACGCTATGTGGAAATCAGTTATAATAGCTGTATGAAAATATTGAACAAAACTTTCTACAGAAAGAAACCTGGTTTATTACCTTCATTATTCTTTTTTTTTTTTTTTTTTTTTCATTATTCTCAAATAAGAATAGAAAAATCAGAAGAATTTTTTTCTACTCTAATGCACGAGAAATACATCTTTTAACACTCCGTCGGGCGAGTCTCGAAACTTACGGCATCGGGCGCGGTGTATCTGTCAGATACATCTCTTTTTTATGTGTTTACTATTAATATGTATTACTTTAAATCTTCTATTTTTATTTTTTTTTGGCCCAGACTTTTACGCCCGGACATTTTTTTGGTTTTTTATATATTTTTTTACAAATTTTTATTTATATTTTTAAATTTTTTTATATTAAAAGCTTTTATTTCAATATTAGCTGTTAGTTTTGCATCTCTTTCTCTACTAAATAGATTAGAAACTGTAGAAATGTATTTGTTAGTGCATTTCACAATTATTTCCGTTACTTCGTCAGAAAGAAAACAGTTCTAAGAGCCATATATAGTTTTATAACTTTTGCACTTCTGATTACTCCCGGTAATTTTGTGATAATATTCTGCGATCTAACTTTCACATTTTTTCTTCCTATCCGTTTTGCTCACATAGTACTATTATCCTTTCCTAAATATAATTCATCATTATTGGCATTATTATCAAGTTTTGAGTCAGTATAAACACTTCCACTGCAATCAGAATCAACTTCACATGTTTCTAAAATATCTTCTTCGTTATCATCAATTTCTTCAACATTTCCATAATTAAATAGAAAACTATGAACTTGCTCAAGGTCTTTTTGATTATTCAAATCTAAAAAATGCTTAGCATTCATCATGGGAAAAAGATAGATCAAAAACGCACAGGGAATCTTGGTACTTCCGTAAAGCTTCAAGAGGCAAACGTTATCGGGCGCTTGTATCTAACAGATACAAAACTTCATACAAGCTTAAAAATAGAAAATACTCCTACGCGGAACTGTTTGTTACTGCATTCCAAAGTAGCAGGTGGCCAGTTGGACAGATACTGATAAGGTCAATGTCGTAAGAAAAAATTTTAGGGGACAAAAGCAGAGATATTGGCACTCCTGTATCTGTCAGATCAACGCGCCCGATGGAGTGTTAAATATAATTCCGAAGAAAAGATAAAAGCTTTCAAAAATTTCTGTATAAAAAAAGTACAATTATTACTTCCCAAAGGATAAATCTTTCTCCAACAATGTCATCACAGGGACTATTAAACAGTATTCATACCAGATATAGTTATGTAACATAGCATAGTATTTATACAACACAGAAAATTCTTGACTGAAGAAAATAGGGTACAAAAAATGTCAATAGATGTATAAATCAAGATGCCATTTACTGTACCAGCAAAAATACAGAATTAGGGGAGAATGGCTCACCTTGGGACATTTTTATTTTGGTCTTAAATTTTAAATTATCTTTTAGTCCTTTTAGATTCAGATATATGTCAGCATCACCTAACCTTGGAACATATTTTGAATCTATTGATTAAGCAGGTAAGAATTTATTAGAATTTTTATTTTTTGAAGCATGTTTTTTACTTTTATACAAAAGTTTAACTAGTTGTAGAAAGAAATTTTAATATATTTTTTTTAATAATGGGTAATATAATGAAGTATAAAGTTTTGCCTTTAGAAGCTATCAAATTTAATTGTTCTAATGCTAAGCCTAAAAGTATGATTTTTTTAAATATCCTACTAAGTATATAGTGCACCTTGGGACAGATGGAGGTGGTCCACCTTGGGACACTAGATATGCATAATTAATCCTTATTAAAAATATATTTTTAACAAAAAGATATTATGCATGCAAAGTATTTTTTAATTTATATAATCTGTGTTTATTAATAGTTATTATTTCTTATTTTAGGAACTCATTAGACGTAACTTATCACAAGAATTGGAAGCAAAAAGTATAAAAATAATGCAGCAATTTGTGCTAACAATATTGAAAAAGCAGCTGTAAATTTTATCATAGGAAATGACTTGTAAGAAAGCTGCTGAATTCTACAGTATTAGCAAGACCAATCTGAACTGCAATTTTATTTCCTTTAAAAAAAAAGAGAGCAGCCAAATTCTAACTTTAAATATATTTTAAATGTGAAGAGTGATAATATTCACAGATGAGGAAGAAACAAATTTGATACACTATATGTGTTGACATTCCCCCCCCCCCTTGTCCATCAGGTGGCGCAACGCCACCACTACTGTGTCTGCTTTTGTAAATGTAGGAGAGAGAGCGTAGGTACACACGAAGTAAGCCTGTTGTGCAGAATGGTGCAACGATTGAATGTCTGTGAATGTTCTTGTAAATAAATGTTGTTGATTTTGTTTTAAGTGTTGAACTCTTGCTTCCTCCTCCCCCCCAGCCGAGCTGCTCGGCACCTGGCACAAATGGTATAGTTGCCAACAATTCAGAAGTGGGATAGAAAATCGCGTCAAAGAACCTAACGTAAACTCAAGGTATGTCTTTCTTGATTTTAAAATTATGCATGAGTCAAGTATTATGAATTAAAGAAAGTAAAAAGTATTTTAAGAAAGTTTAACGTATTTCCATAAACTATCAAAATGTCTTTTCTGGGAAAAGGCAGAAAAAATGATTTGGCTGAACTGGCTAGAGAAATGGGTGAAACTGTACCACCCAATGCAGTGGTAATAGAAATTAAGAATATTATCACAAAAAGTAAAGATTATGAGGAATCATTCGTTAAACAAATTTTAGAAAGGATAATTGAAGAAAGAATCCAACGCGAAGAAAATGAAAGTAAAGAAAAATTAAAACAATTAGAATTGCAAGAACGAGAAAAAGTAAGAGAACTAGAAGTACAAGAACGTACAAAACAACGCGAGATAGAGGAACGACTTAAGCTTAAGGAAATCGAAGACCGTGAGAAACAAAGAAATTTTGAGTTGCAAAAACTGCAATTGCAAAACGAAAATAAAATTGTATGCCAAACGTCAAACGAAAGTAATACTACGGTGCCAGAATCAAATAAAAAGACTATTGATTTGCGAAATCTAATGCAAAAATTCGATATAAAGGAATCTGAGATTTCATCATTTTTAATATTATTTGAGAGACAGGCAAAACGAGTAGGGCTAGAAGAAGGTGATTATGTTTTTCACCTATTAGGAACTCAATTAATTGCGAGAGAATCTGAGGAAGAGGCTAGTAATTACGCATTCGTTAAAAAATTATTGCTAAAACGTTTTAAGTTAAGTCCAGAAAAATTTCGTCAAAAGTTTGTTAGTCACGTTAAAAATTCAAAAAGTACATGGTCAGATTATGTTTTCGAAATACGTAACTTTTTTAATGAATGGTTGTCAGGGTTAAAAATAAATGATTTAGATTCATTAAAAGAACTAATAATAACCGACCAATTGAAAAAACGCGTCCCAGGTTTAATGCGAGAGCATTTTATTGATTCATGGCCTAATTACGTAAACGCGAATGAGTTAGCCAATAAATTAGACGAATACGATAGTGTGCGTTCCGGATTAAAAATAAATAGTGAAAGAAGTACTAAATCTGAAGGTCAATACGATGATTACAAAAATTATTCGCGAGTATCAAACTTCCGAAACTTAAATAGATACGAAAATAAATTTGAAAACAGAAATGCAATGAGCCATAAATCTTTTGAAAAGGAGAGTTCGTCTAAATATGATAGCAATAAATCGTTTAATTCTTCCATTCGAAATGAAAAAGGTGAACCAAAGTGTTTTTCTTGCAATAATTTTGGGCATATCTCAAAAGATTGTCCGTATCCCTGTAATTTATGTGGATTAAAGGGGCATAGTAGAAAGAACTGCGCTAATAAGAATAAAAAAGAAGTTAATTTAAGTGTGAGTGACCCTGAATATTTCGCCTGCGCCGATAAATATTTGAGAAGTGCTTCAATTAATAAACACATCGTCAGCTGTATTCTTGACACCTGCGCCTCTTCTTGTTTATTGAAAGAATCTGCGGCTAAGCATGTGGGGGTGTGGGAGCGAATGACGCCGTGTAAAAAGGATCTTTATGGCTTCGGAGACAAAACAAACCCAGCTTCGCAGAGCATGGGGGCAGTGATATTAGATATTAAAATTGAGGATGTATTGGGAAAAGATATTTCTGTTTTGATCGTCCCAGACGCAGCACAAAACGTTGACCTAATTGTCGGGAGGACATTTTTGGATTTACCATACATCGCATATGCTAGAGTCGGCGATACCTTGCATATCGGTTATGAAAATGATTACCCATTCATTACATTAAATTGTATCGAAGAAATGCCCTGTGTTAAGTTGAAAACGCAAGAAACTACGAAAATAATAAACAACAGCGTGAATTTTGTAATGGCAAAAACTGAACAAGTAAATAATGGGTTAATTTTGATTCAAGGAAATGAAAATAATTTTGATTCTTTACTAGAAGTAAGGGAGGGTAAGACGATTGTACCAATCATTAATATCGGAAATAAAGAAATAACATTAAAGAAAAATCAAAACATTGGTAAGGCGGATTTAGTGAACGAAGTGCTAAGTGTAAGTAATTTTAATTCACTTGAGGATAATCCATCATTAGAATGTTTTAGTGTTAATCCAGTAGATGTAGAACAAAAACCCATAACTTTAGATGAAATAAAATTTAATGAAAATTTAACGGAACTGCAACGACAGGATATCGTTAAGCTTTTGAATAAATTTAGAGACTGTTTCACATTAAACATTTCGGAGTTAGGTTGTACAAATTTAATAAAAATGGATATTAAGGAAATTGAGGGATCAAAGCCCGTATGCATGAAACCATACAAAACGAATGCAATCGAAAGAAAAGCAATTAAAGAAATCGTAAATGAGTGGAAAGAAAACGGTATTGTAACAGAAACGCGTTCACCATATTCGAGCCCTGTACTTTTAGTGCGTAAGAAGACAGGTGAAAATCGGTTAGTTATTGATTACAGAAAATTAAAATTAAATAATCAAACGATAAAAGATAAATTTCCCCTTCCGAAAATCGATGACTTATTGGAACAACTACACGATTGTAGTCTGTTTTCAATTTTAGATTTGGCTCACGGTTATTTACAGCTTCAATTAACCGAAGAAGCGAAATTAAAAACCGCGTTTATCACTCCAGATGAGACCGGACAATTTGAAAGAATGATATTTGGTCTTACCAATGCTCCAGCAGAATTCCAACGTTTAATGTATCGCGTGTTAGGATGTTTATGTAACAAGGATGTTTTATGTTATCTTGACGACATTCTTGTTCATGCTAAAACGTGGGAAGAAATGCTAAATAAATTAATTAAGGTATTTGAGGCATTAAGGGAAGCAAATTTGACTTTAAAATTATCCAAGTGTGAGTTCGCAAAAAATGAAGTTGAATTTTTGGGATTTATTGTCTATAAAGATGGGATTAAACCGGGCTCCAGAAAGGTTGAGGTAATTTCCAAGTTTCCCGAATCTAAAAATGTGCATGAGGTTAGACGTTTTCTTGGTTTAACAAGTTTTTTTAGAAGGTTTATTCAGAATTACGCCATAAAAGCTAAACCCTTAACCGAATTAACGAAAAAGAATGAAGGATTTAAGTGGGACGAAAAGAAAAAGAAATCTTTCGAAGTATTGAAAAATGAACTGGCACGACAACCAATTTTGGCACTTTACAATCCCGAAGCTAAAACCGAAGTTCATACTGATGCAAGTGCAGACGGCATCGCGGGAATGTTACTTCAGTTGGGAAGCGATGATAAGTGGCACCTAGTTTACTGTGTCAGCAAGAAGACTACCGAACCTGAAAGGAATTACCATTCAAGCAAACTGGAGCTGATGGCCATAGTTTGGACACTAGAAAGACTCAGACAGTTTTTGTTAGGTATCAATTTTACAGTTGTGACAGATTGCCAAGCATTAATCTACATGAATGCCAAAAAGTCAAGTAATCCCCAAATCGCACGATGGAGTATTCTAGTACAAGAGTACAATTTTGAAGTTCGCCACAAACCAGGCATCAAAATGACCCACGTAGATGCTTTGAGCAGAGCTCCTATCTCTGACCCAGAAGACACCATGACAAGCCTTATCGAGAAAAAATTTGAAGTATGTCTAACACTGAGCGAAGATGAGCAAATTTTAATTATCCAACATACTGACAAGGAGTTAAAGACATTAATAGACATTTTTAAGAAAGATGAAGGAGAAAGATCTGCAGAAGAAAGACAGAAAATAAGTAATTATGTTTTCAAGAGAAATCGATTATACCGAAGAATACTAGAAAAAGGAAAGGAAAAACTACTCTACGTGATCCCAAAAAGTATGAGAAAAAGTACCGCTGTTAAATTTCATGATTTGATGGGACATTTTTCTCTTGACAGGACTGTCAACAAAATCAAAGAACTTTATTGGTTTCCCTACATGAAGCGTTATTTAAGGAAACACATATCCATGTGTTTTGAATGTCTAGTGAATAAAATTCCTGGAGGAAAGCAACAGGGACATTTACATCCAATTAAGCCAGGAAAAAGACCATTCTCGATCATACACATGGACCATTTAGGCCCATTTGTGAAGAGTTCTAGAGGAAATCAAGATTTGCTCGTTATCATAGATAATTTTACAAGATTTACCAGACTTTTTCCAGTCAAAAACACATCTTCTCAACACGTTTTAAAAGCTCTGGAGAATTTCGTTCAGGATTTTGGACTGCCTGATCGGATTATTAGTGACAGAGGTTCATGCTATACGTCACATCAGTTTGAACAATACTGCCACGACAATGGAATAAATCACACACTGAATTCTACCCAACATCCCATGGGTAATGGAATGGTAGAACGGGCTAATAGAACAATTCTATCCACAATAACAACATCGATGAGTGATCCACGTCATAAAGATTGGGATTTACGAATCAAAG
Organism: Parasteatoda lunata; assembly: GCA_949128135.1. Taxonomy (NCBI): domain Eukaryota; kingdom Metazoa; phylum Arthropoda; class Arachnida; order Araneae; family Theridiidae; genus Parasteatoda; species Parasteatoda lunata. The sequence continues at coordinate 69,442,552 of OX421971.1, forward strand.
AAACTGAAAGAAATTTAAACAACACCATCAATAAAACTACTGATAAAACGCCCTTTGAAATCTTGCATGGATATTCTCCAAGATTTACTGATGGTATCCTTCGAAAACTTGCCGACGAGAGTGCAGAGAAATGGACTGATCCCAAGGAACTTCAAGAGGAAGCAACCAGTGTGATTGAAAAGAAACAACGTAAGATGAAGGAATACTATGATAAGAAAAAGTGTTGAACCATGACTTTTGAACCGGGAGAAATAGTGGTTGTCCGACGTCCAGCAAAAGCAACAGGAGAACCAACAAAGACTCAGCCAAAGTACAGAGGTCCTCTACTTGTGACTGAAGTCCTCCCCAACGATACGTACAGAGTGACCCAAATGAAAGAAAAAGTGGGAAATAGGTACTACGCAACAACATCCCACGTGAGTCAACTAAAGGCATGGCGACCACCAGTACACGATGATGATGATGAGGTCTCAGGTAACTTATAAATTGGAACCAGGTAATATGAACTTTTGTTTCTTTATTTACCTTTAAGAAAAGAACTTTGGTATTCAACATTTGAAAGACTTTTCATTTTGGAACTATTAAACAAAAAAAACAAAAAAAAGGGAGAACTGTAATAGAACTTTAAAAATTTTATTCATTCAATAAATAAATGTGTATTAAGTATAAAAAAAAAAAAAGAAAAAATGTTAATTGTATATATCTTTTGTTAAGTGGGTGTCAATTGAGGGCAATTGTATTGTCAGGATGCCCGAATGTTGACATTCCCCCCCCCCTTGTCCATCAGGTGGCGCAACGCCACCACTACTGTGTCTGCTTTTGTAAATGTAGGAGAGAGAGCGTAGGTACACACGAAGTAAGCCTGTTGTGCAGAATGGTGCAACGATTGAATGTCTGTGAATGTTCTTGTAAATAAATGTTGTTGATTTTGTTTTAAGTGTTGAACTCTTGCTTCCTCCTCCCCCCCAGCCGAGCTGCTCGGCACCTGGCACAAATGGTATAGTTGCCAACATATGTTACAAACCTCCAAGTACCATTAAGGATTAACAATATGTGATGCAGGTGCACATACATATGAGTGTGCTTCGTCAAACCTAATGAACATTCCTCCTAACTGGGAGAATATAAAGTTTTAAAAAATCTGGGAAGATGAGGATTTAATGCTATCAGAATTAGTGAGAAATACATCCAGAAGAAAACCAGTAATTAGTGATTTATGCAATGATAACAGTGATGATGATGCTTGTAGCTTAAATGAAATGAACAGTGAAAGTGACAATAAAATATTTGACGATAAGAAAAAAGTAGTGAAGCAAGATTACATATTGCAGATTTTGCTCATATCAAATTTGCTGGTAAAAGATCTGTTGTTACCTTTGTAGGTTGCGTTGAAAGAGTTGATGGAGATGAGTAAGTGTTATCAGTTTTGAGAAGAATGAATCAATCTGCAACATTTATTTATTCCGAAAAAGAAGACAAATCATACATAGATTCAAATGATATTTTGTTAAAACTTAAGCAGAGCAAAGCTTTGAACGTACTTTAGGTTTGGTATTTGATTCTGAACAATTGGATTTGCATACAAGAAGTTGAAACTAACAAAATAAAACTTTATTAACAAAATTAAAAGTGTAAATTTATTTAGTGATACCATTTTTAGAAAATTTCTACTTAACTTTTCACATCTTTTTTAACTGTCCCAAGGTGCCCCACTAAGAGGTACACTTTGGGACAAATAACAAGGTAACTAAAAATTTTTTAAAATTTTTTCTAAGACAGATACAAAATCAAAACCTAGTTAAAAATGTTTTCAAATGTTACAAGAATACTGGGTAAAATTTTGACAATTGATCAAAATAAAAAAAAAAATTATAAAAAATGAAAATAAAAAAGTGTCCCAAGGTGAGCCACTCTCCCCTCTTTTCAACTTAAAAAAAAAAACAAAAAAAAAAAACAATTTTCCTTTATATGTAAACGCTACCAAAGTACAGTTGATTATAAAGAAAAACACCTTCTCATTACAGGTTTCTTTTATTATTTCACACAAGGTCTATTTTATCTTCATCCCACAAAAATTCCTTAGCATAAAACAGTTATGTTATTAGCCAAAATTCAATTCATTTCAATATATCATCTGTTTTTAAGAATGAATCTTACCTAAATAATTTTTAAGAGAAGTATAAATTGGACTTTATAAAAGTTTATATATATATATATTCAAGAAAACAAGAAACATTGAACACATTGCTTTGCTTTTTTACCATTCAAGATTATCACTTTTGTGAAGCAAACGAAGAACAGCATCATAATTCTGAAAAAAGGAAGAAACATAAAAACCAATAATACAATATTAAATCAATTTCAATATTAAACAAATATAAACACTGAACAGAGAAAACATTTTTCTCCTTAGAAGAAAAAATTGAAATTTTATGTACAAATTATTGATTATCTATCCAATTTCTCAAAATATCAAATCTAAAAAAGGTTTGTTCAATTCAACAGAAAAACTTGACACCAGCTATTGTTCTTATTTATATATTTATGTGAGAGAAATTCTAAATTTTATATGTTACTAGCATAGTGTTCATATCCCTTTTGTATATTACTATGATGCAGCTTAAATTATTCTGCAAACAAAGGTCTCCCCTTCTTAAAAATAAACAATTTACTCATTATTTAAAAAAAAAAAGTTTATTCAAATAAATATAGTTTATAGTCTTTTTTTTTCCCCCTATAACTACATTGATGAAAAGAGCCTAAACTTAATGAACATAAATAAAGTATTTAGAAATAAAAATTATGCCAGTATATTAGATATAAGTTTATTCATATAAAATCCTCCTCAATAAGTTTTTGATTTGATTCAATCTTGAAAATGTAAGAACTTATAAATCTTGTTTTTTAAATTATTTACAGTAATGGAAAAAATAAAAGTATGTTTAATTATGGTACTATACATGAAAGAACAGTGAATTCAAATGTCATAATAGGCATTGAAATATTCTATCCATGAGATGAAACTTTAAAACATCCGTTCTTATAATGGACCAGTTGGTGTAATAGAGATACTAACAAGTTTCAGCTGTTGCTGATGAGAGTTCCATTAAAAGATTTTAAAAATAATAATGTTAAACAAAATATTACCTCTTCTAAGTAATAAACTAATCCACCAACAAGAGGTAAAAATTTATCTTCTGGGTTGATACTTTGAAGTTTTTTTTCCAGCTTGTCAACAACACTTTTTCTAGATAATTGTTTAAAAAAATTAATAACATTTTAAAATACTAAATGAAATCTATATTTAAGAAATAAACTTAAAAGAAAAGAAATGTGCTTTTTTTAATCAGTTCACTTCCAAAATTTTATTACTAAACCATCCAAGCATTTAAATGAAATTTCTTGACATTTAACCCAGTTGCTTTTCCTAATTGTTAAATATGGACTAATGCTACATGGCTATTAAAGAATAAGAATAATTATAGTACACCTAACTTAAATAATTTTTAAGACATATATTATTCAGAAAAAAGTTTCATATGTAGTAACAAAAACAGTTTCTACTTATTGTTACTTTTTCAAAAAATAAAAAAATAGAAAGTTTAAAAATATAATCATTTTTTTTTATTTCAACATTAATTTTGTCTCAATAAAATAAATCAATTAAAGAAGTTAAATCTAAAGATGGACCAGGCTCTAAAATTTTGCTGGGTTAGGATACCCACCAAAAACTAAATCTTTTACTCAATTGATTCTGGGTACCCAGAAAAAATTTTATTAGCCAGTAAAAATTGGATTTATTAACCAGTCAGGTATAATACTAGTATTTATGCAAAAAATTTTCTACTAAGCAAATGTTTTACAAGACAGAGTTTTAAAGTAAATTTATTACACACATAAATATAAATATTTATTTTTTTCATTTTTATATTCTTTTAAACTATATCAAAAAAAGTTTATAAAAAATTAAACAAAACTAGTCCGAATTAAAATAATTGATGTAAAACAAAACTATAAGAGCTACAAATGTTTCACTTGTCAATATTTCATTTGATTTACTTACATTTTTAATAACATACATCAATGAAGCCAGTGCAAAATAAAAGATATTTTTAAAGTATTTTATTAAGTGGTGAGAGTAAATAAAAAATATGATTCAATGATTAGAATTTTGATTTTAATATTCCATAACTATAAACGCAATTTATGAACAATAGGAACTACATTAGTACAAACATCTAACTTTTTTTATATAGCCAGGTAAAAATTTTATTATAAGACTTGAAAAGGTGAAATATTTTGTAGATGTTTCATTTTAAATATAAAACTTTGTATTCTTGAATAATTTAAAACACAACCCAAAAATAAAATCCTGAATAAGGCATCAGGAAAAACTAGTCGTGAGAAATGTCAAAACTAGCCAATATTTGTGATGCTAGGAGGAGAACGATTAGCTTGATATTAAGAGAACTGTAATCAGACCGATTTAGAATTATTGAGCAACACTCGTGAAAGAAACAAAGTTTTGGATAAAATGCTGCTTAAATTAAAGCTAATTACATTCATACATGCTTCCGTGCTTCATTTCAATACTGGTGTGAATCAGCCTGTATGGGAAATATAGTATAATTTGCCAGCATTGGGTTATAAGGATTGAAAACTAGGTACTAAAATATATCCAGGTCTGGCAAATGAAAATTTGTACAGTCAGTTGTTGAACCAAGAAGGTTAATTTTTAAATTTTTTTTTCTTCTTGACCAACAAATTAGAATTTATAACAAATAGAGTATTTGAAGTTTCCAAACATTTTTCAACAAAAAAAGAAAATATATAATTATAGGATCACATGGTTTACTTTTTATCTGCATCTCCACTCATGTAAGAAGCCAACAGTTGAATACATTGTAATTCTGGCTGACTGGAAGGCATTATGTCATTTATCACTACTCCATATTTATGTTGTGCAATATAGGCTCTGTACATAAAGATATCTTTTTCAAGCTGATGAGCTGGGTTATTAAACTAAAAGATATCAGAATTTGTTGAATGGTATTTTTAAAAATAAAATTTTTCACAATTTATTTGATAAGAAAATTATAATAAAATTTTATTTTATTTGAAAATAAAAAAAAATAATAAATAATTTTTTAGATCAGTTAGGGATTGTGTCCCCTGTTTACTTTGCAGACCAGGTACTATGAAAGTTTCCATCCAAGAAATTCTCAAAAAAACAAAATTCTTACATGAAATAGGCAACAAAATTTAATGTAACAGCGCTAAAAAGAAACATTATTGAACCTTATAATGCAATAATAATCAATACAATCACAAATGAACGTTATTCTATTTTGTTAATGAAAACATTATCTTACATTTATCTCACATAGCTGTTAGGAAAAGTTTAATAATTTATAAAAAGCAAAAGAATTAACCTCTCAGAATTAAATTCCTGAATTTTCACCTCTGGTTCTTTCCCAAAAAAGAAAGTCTGATTATGCTTTTTTTTTTTTACACAAAATTCTCTGTCTTTATAACAAAATTTCACAACCTTTCTCTACTGATCTGATTATCAAGTTCTAAAATATTTTGATAAAATATTTGACTAAAAACATAAAAAGCAAATTTGAGATTACATTGACCAATATTTCATCCTCTTTTGTGCAATACATTCAAAATTGTAGCTACATGTTTTAATTTTGTTAAAAACATGTACTTTGTTCTCTGTCTTTATAACAAAATTTCACAACCTATCTCTACTGATCTGATTATCAAGTTTTAAAATATTTTGATAAAATATTAGACTAAAAACATAAAAAGCAAAATTAAGATTACACTGACCAATATTTCATCCTCTTTTGTACAATATATTCAAAATTGTAGCTACAAGCTATAATTTTGTTAAGAAACATATACCTTGTTCAATGAGAACTAATAGGGGATCTTTCCGTATCCAGATCTTTTATGCAAACTACAATCCCCAAGGTGCCAGTAGATGTTAAACTTGCAATTTAAAAAAAAAAAAAAAACATGTAGATGTTTGCCCAGGGGTGGCTACAAGTTCTACATTTTGAGTTGGTCCCTTTCTGAGATGTCTTTTTAGTTTCTAGCGGGCCACTGCCCAGAAGTTGCCAAGATATGGCGAAGTAAAGTAAACTAAGCATAATCCTACAGAAAGAATTGCAGACTCAGCCAAAAAGTTGCAGAAGTAGGCAATGTGGATGAGCACATTTTCGTATTCACACCTGCTTACTTTCCCCAAGTGCCAAAATTTTCAACTGGCAAAATTTTATATATATATTAATATTATACATGTGTGTGTGTCTGTGTGTTGTGGCTTACTTATGGGTGACTACAAGTTATACGTTTCCAGTTGGTCCCCTTCTATTAATTTTTTTTAAATTTACTTTTTGTGTGCCATTGCCCAGTTGTAGTCTATCTTTCATTTTTGATAGCACTGACATAGAAATTTTTCCTCGACAATAAACAGCAAACCTCTATCATGTTTATTTTTTCTATCAATCTAATAGCAAATATGCATTAAAAAATAAATTTCTTTTTAAAGTCACATATCAGCAACAGTAACAAAGAGTCACTAATTTAGTTATATAACTGGAGTATTAATTATAAGTTAACCATAATTAACACAGCAGTACAATAACCATCACTAACCTTTGTTTTTTGAGCTTCGTTAATGCAATTTTGATAATTTCCAATAAAGAAGGAATTTTTAATTTCAAAGAGAGCATCAGGTGTTGTTTGATTAGACATTTTGGCAATCAAAATCAACACAACAAAAAGTTAAATAAATTGCTTGCTGCAAGCTAAATTAACTTATTAGCGGTAAACAAATATCAAAACTGTTTTTGGTTTTGTATTTATGGATCAGTGTTGCCAAGTTTTTAATAACACGTTGCATTAGTACTGTGAAATCAATGCCATTTTATTTAGATAAACATTTGCAAAATTCTAAAATAATGAATTTTTATAATTATTTACTGAAAAATGAATAAAAATGTAAAAATAGGTTGTTGAACTTGCTTTAAATTGATTTATTCTTATTTTCAGTTGTGAGAGAAATAAAATGTTACACATTGAAGTTTTTAAAAAATAAATGGCAACTTCACCAAAATTCGTCAGCTTTCATGTTTAGATAATTTTTTATTTGTAAATAAAAAATTTTGTTTCATGATTAATCCTAGAATTTACGGACCATTCACTCGCTTGTATCTACATTATCACCCAGTTATAAAAACAAAAAAATCTCCCTCATCTGAAGTGTTAACATGTTACATAAGACAAAAAAAATATCCACAATGGACATCATATTTTGTAAAATATCGAAATGTAATCAACGATCATTTTAGCCTTTCGCATTTTAATTGGAATGTGGATGGTATAAATTATCATATACTTAGAACAGGATGTTATCCGTATATTAAATACCACTGTACTAAAAGGCCTTATCACAATTTAGAATTGGAAAACAAGTTTTTTTTGTTATTAAAAATTTTAAATTTAGGTGGGTATTAATTTTCTCCCTTGTCTTGCAATACAAAATATACACCAAATTTACCAAGAAAAAAAAGCCGTAATATTTCCGTAAAGCGACCGTCGGCAGAATTATCAAGCCATGGCAATGGGGATAATTCCGTATCAGAATCTGTCATTCCAATTACAATCGAATCTCGGAAATCTCATCAGCCAGAGATTTTTAACTTGCACATTTTTTTTTTTTAAACATGTTTACCTTTGCCCAGGGGTGGCTACAAATTATATATTTCAAGTTGGTCCCTTTCTGTGATGTTTTTCTTTTAATCTCTCTCAGAGCCCCAAGACTAGGAGATTATTCTTCCTCGCATCAGGATCAAAACTCCCCTCAGCAAATTGCAAGCAGTGCCTTACAAATAAAAAAATATTGCAAAAGAGGTCCATCTCAAAGGTGTATAAGTTGTAACTTCAGACAAACCTCTACATTTTTTTTTTTTTTTTTAAGTTCGCAATCTTAAAATCAATTTGGAGTTGTAGTTGGCGCAACAGATTACGATACGGAAATATCCCCACAAACTCTATTGATATTTTAAAATATTTTTTTATTTAGTTTAACCCCTTTAAGATTTATCCAGTAAAAAGCTCTTCCATAAATCCTCTTGCTTTGAGCATATTTATATGTATTAAATGTTATACTGATGTTTATGCATGCAAGTTTATATTAATGTCTATGAACTAATGTGAGATGCTATACTAGTGTACCGAATTGAGATAACATCCTTGTGCTTAAAGTCAGAAAAGCTTGTTTCATATATGGGCAGTGAAGTGAGAATCATACAATCACAGTACTCAAAGAGTATGATAACATTTTCATAGGTATTTCTGTACTTAAATGCTCCAGACTCCAGAGATTAACTGAGAGCTAACATTTGAGAATACTAAGTTTGGAATAATAAATCATAGAATGTCTGGCTACTGTTGAACCTTGATCCATTGTTCCTGCATTTTTCTTCTCCCGAATATATCATATTGTTTTAACAGTTTTGTTACAAATGCTATTCTTATTAGTAATAATACTTATTAGATCCTATTTTTAAACTAGAAAATTCCTGTGTCTAGCATTCAAAAATTATACCGATTATAAGTATTTAAGTTATTTTGTTTTAGGACGTAATACAATAACCATAGGTACTACTCTTCAGTCTTGAAAAAGTCAGTAGACTAAATTCCATCAATATCTCTCTCCTGATTGTTTTTTTAAATTAAATTTTCTTTTATTTCCTTAAAAATGGGAGAAATATTTTCTTTTAAAAATAAAATAATAAATTTTAATGAAAATGAATATTTTTTTTTATATTTATTGCAAAATAATAAAGTAATAATGTCACTCAGCCATGAAAGAATAGGATTGATTGAACTTCAACATGTGAGAACAAGATTTATTACTGTTTGGGACATTGTCTCAAAGTACATGTTTGATGTTCATGCATCAGTTCAGAAAAATGTTAAAACTAGTTGTGTTGCTAGTTCCTGAAGTCTTTGCTGAAACTGAAAAAGTGATACTGATGAAAACGGTGAAACCACAACCGTAGCCCACCTTTTCAGAAGGCTTCAAAGCAATGAACTTTCTGCGTACTTACAAAAAATTAGCACAACAATATTGAACAACTGATAAGCGAAAATTTACTGTTTGTCCTGAGACAGAAAAAAAGTATGTTCAAACCAAAGTCTTAAATAAATAAATGTGTTTATTTTATTAATCTCTATTTTTAATCCTAAATATATCTGCATTAAGTGCATAATTTTTTAAATTAAAATTTTTTGTAATCGTAAACGTGCTAATTTTCAAATCCTTTACTGCATTATTTTTTTTTTGTACATTTTCAAGTCATTATTTGATATTTTCTGTTGGTCAGCATCTCTCGCATCTATTATTCGCAATGATAGAAAACAATCCCAAGAGTAACAATAGCACAAGGTTTTACTGTGGATGAAATTCCTGTAAAGAAAATTTCAATTGTAAAATTGATATTCTAAAATTATTTGGGAATTTTTAATGTCTAATATTTATCGCTACATTACTATTATTTAAGCCCAAAATTGAATAGTTTTAAATGGAGTACTTAATTGCATTTCTTTTTTATGTTTTCTTTTAGTGTATTTTATCATAATTGAATTTTTATAGCTTTTATGTGAAACCTTTTGGCAAAAGTTTTTTTTCTTCTATTTTAAATATTTCTCTCAATTTAATTAAATCAGTTGTGATCAGTAAATCAGCTGACTAACTTGGCAATTTGAGTATCTTCTACTGTTGCTCCAATTGTTATAAGTTGATCCTTATGATTTTAAGTCCGAAACTATCACTTTAATAATCACTATGATTTCAGGTGTGGTTAAAATGTAACTTAGTTTATACCTTAATTATAAAATGCTTATTTTTGAGGTCATTGGCTAGTTGCATAATTTATTGGGTCTTATATATATATATATATATATAATTTTTCTGGTATTTTAAGGTGAAACTTAATTTCTATACAACAAAAGACATTTAATTTTCCTTTATTTCTATCAATTTTTACAGCTGTGTTTGATCTATGTAAAATATTTCTTTATCTCATTCTAGGTTTGCCCACATTAGCTTATGGGATAGGAGCAGCCATGTTGATTAAACATGAAGAAATAGTTTCTACTTCTTTAGGTGATGTAAAAATATATTTTTTAATTGAAGAAAAGGCATCCATGTATTGATATATTATATTAATAAATAATTATTATATTCTTTTGTACAAATCTTGAACATCAATACAATATACAACAATCATAAACTAAGTAGACTGCACAATTGTTTTTGCTATGCAGTAGAGTGTAAAAAATTAAATTAACACTCGATAATTTTTTGTTTTCTATATGTATAAACAAAATGTCCTTATTTCAGTAACTTAACAAATAGGGGTAAATAAATACTGTTATTTTTAAATGGTTTTATAACACTAAAAATTTTGAAAACCAGAATTAGAACTTAATGTAACTATAATAAATAATTTGTTTTCCAAGTTATTGTCACAATAAAAACTTTATTTCCTAAATTAATTTTGCTTTACTGTTTATATTTAATTTTGTTTAGTATTTTTGGAAGGTGAACTGTCCAGCTATTAGGAGAACTTTCCTAAAACCCAGCTGGCGGTTATTGTTATTCACACGTGGCGACATTGTTGTTGAACTTTACAGAGTTCTTGCAGAAAGATTTTTCTTTTGGAAAGTAACAAATTTTGGTTATTTTTCTGCAGAAATTTTCAAAAGTTTTATCTTTTCTTTAGAATTATATTTAAAAGAAGCCTTTCATAAAAGTACAAAAGAAGTACATTGGAGTAGAAAAAAATGCTTGTGATATTTTCTATTCTCATTTGATAATAATGAAATATTTGGTTTTTTTTCCTGCAGAAATTTCCTTTCTAATATTTTTTTTCTGCAGTCATTACTAAAATAGATATTTTTTATACGATATTATTTATTACGGCAACCGAATCTCGAAGTGAAAACACTCGTTTAGTAACCCTTTTCATCATCAGATTTGTGTGATTTCGTTGTTGATCTCTTTTTTTTCACTAGTTACTGCTACGGATTTCACAATTTTTTTTGATAATGTGATGATGACTTACAAAAAAGGAAATAATCAGTGTTTCCCCTTAAAAAATGCAAGAATAATGCCTATAATATTAGAATAAAAACTTTGAATTAGTAACATGTATATTTGTTATTTTTAAAAGCATCTTGCAGAGTATTAGAAATGTATGTCGCGAAAGCTCGAAAAAATTCTGCCACAGGGAACTTTCGATTAGTCACTTCGAAAATAGGGCTGTATATTTTTTCCCATTAGAAATGGTTTTATTCTTGTTTCCAGAGCAAGGAACTTCAGACTTGCCAGAGCAAAAATTATCTGTTTATTGACAATCTCTCTTCTCTGTAAAAAAAAAAAATTCTACAAGCTATTTTATTGTTGTCTGTCTTGCCAGGTGCTAAAGGTAAAAATATGATATACTCTAGTTTTGAAAAGGTAAATATGTATATTTGAAGTTGCAAGTTCTCCTTGTGCAGACCTTGTGTTTTATTTCTTTTATAATTAAATGTATTTAAGGAAACAATGGATCTTTAAATATTTTTTTTAATTATTCAAATGCACTTTTTTATATTTTTAGATGCCTTATACAGTTTATAAAAGAATATTGAAAATTCATTGAGACAGTAACACAAGTATTCAATTAGTAAATGCCACATAATTAAAAAAATATTTCTTGCGCATTAATTATTTTATATAATTTGAACATTTATTATTTTTTAAGTCAAAAAAAAGTTTAGAACAATTGTTATATAAAATTATAGGAAATTACTTTCTAAAGACCAAAATTATCTAAAAAAATAATTTTGAAAGCATTTTGTAGTATATATATATTGTATATATTAAACATTTATGTAAAAAAACTTGAATAGATTGTTGCTATACTTTACAAACTTGTTTATTTTAAAGTTATGGCTTCTTTATAATTTAAAAAAAAAAAAGAGACTGGATTCTTGGCAGTTTAAAGAATTTTAATGACTTTCTAAGCAAAACACAATAATTAATAGTTCTGCAATGAAACTATTCAAAACACATTTCGGTTTAACTTTCATTTATTTATCAAAAAGTTAACCAAATATTTCTTAACTCACTGAACTTCACAAACATAACAAACATAGAAGATAACAATAGTTTCTGAATTATGATGATGAGGAGACTTGTACAAAATAGTGCAATTAAATAAGTAGAGGTATCACTCAAGTCCATTTTCTTGAATGCTACAAAAAGGAAAAAAATCAATAAACCAATAAAAATTTATTTAGTTTGCTAAAAACATTGCAACAATAAATAAACAAAATAATCTATTATAATTGCACAAGACAGATAAGAATCACTAATCATTCATCATAAGAAGACGGAATAAATACTTAGGTCTTAAGAGATTTGCCCCTCCCCCAACATAATACTACTTGCATAATTATGACACTTAAGGGTTAGGTTGACTATATTGCTAATTTCAAAACCTTCCATAATAAATGCATATGCATGAAAATATTTTTCCCCCTGAGGACTATTATATTTTTAAAAAATGTGTTTATAAAAAAAATATTAAATACATATTTAATAAAGGAAGAAAACACCACCTCTCCAACTATTACTGATTTTCCATATGCAGAAAATATGTTTCCTAGTGGTTTCCCAAAGATAATGTATTTCTATTTTAATCAGTTGGAATTTAAAGAATTTTGTTCACCACTAAACACAAGTAATTTAAACATATATATATAGTGCCAAGCATTCCCCAACTGCGATAAAATCTTAAATTCGGCGAAACATATTGTATTTTGGCGAAAGTATTAGCGAACAATTTTTTCTACCACAAAGAAAAATATGTCAAAATGAATTTTTATGAACAAATCCTGTATTTTTTTTTATTCAGTTAAAGTAATTTTTGTTAGATATGTTGCATAACATACATTGCAAAGAATGCGTTGCAATTAGCATTATATTAAGTTCAACAGAGTGCATAGGATTTTTAAAAATTGCTTAATTTTACCTTTTCCAGAATGAGATTTTTGTCTTTACCATATCAATTTTTGTCTTGAATTACGCAAAACATGTGGTTTTCACATTGTTCTATTCAACGATTTCATAATTCATTCAACCACAATCTATTTCGACATACCATTGGTCCGTAACATATGAAAGCTCCAATCATTTTATTAAATACTTGTGGGTTCGAATACTGAGCTGGATTTGGTGGTAAGGATTCATGTATTCTCATGAGCAACTCTGCTGAATTTTGCAAGAGAGATTATCTTTTTAAAATACTGTTAAATTAATTATAATTTTGAAAAAATTTTTTTTACGTAATTGCAGGGTTGCCACAGAAAAAAAAGGAACAAAATAGTTACTTTTTAGTAGCCTAAAACAAGAAAATATTAGCCAAAAACAAGGCAAATAGTTGCCTAAATAAGAACAAAAATTCATCAAGAATGTGACTAAAATTTTGTTAATGACTTAATTGTCATATACCATGATCCATTCAGTCAAGTTGATGGCAAATATGATAATTTTTATGTAAACATAAATGTTTATAGATATCTTTATGAAAAGTGATTACACAAATTCGAAATTCACGCATTGTAATATCGTATAAAAAATTTTTTTGTTTTTCTTTTAAAAATCATGCGTAATTTCATACCAATAATCACTGAAAAGGCGATCGAGAAATGAAATAGACTTACAATGGAGTCTGTGCAGATTGAACAAATTAAAAAGTCAAGACTCAAATTTGCAATTCAAAATTTTCAACATTTTTTAAGAAAAAAAAGTTCAGTGTGTTCAGAAACTATCTTGTGGGGTGCAGATTTTCCACCCAATTTATGCTTTAAAAAAAAAACTGTTAGGAATACAGACAAGCCTCCCAATAGTCTCCTTTTAGTGAAAATAGTTGCCATAGCCACCTCATGGCAAAAATAGTTGTATTTTAGTTGCCTGTGGCAACCCTGTAATTGTGTAAAGTAATTATTAATTAATAAAACTGTCCTTAATTGTTTTTATTGTCGCTAATAAAATTATGAAAAAATTCTTTGTCAGAAACTAGTTATTTTATCATGATTATGTAACTTAGAAAATTATTTTGCATTTTGTTATCATATATATAAGAACTGTCAACAATATGAAGGGGAAACAATTATTAGTGCGCATATCTTAATTATAAAGTTTTTTAAAGTGATTAAAAATATTTTTTGAGCTTAGGTGATTTTTTAGGAAAAACGGAAAAAGAAAACAATCCCTATTTAAAATTCATAAAGCCTATAATAATAATTTAAGAAATACTAATATCTGAAGTATAATACCAATTAAATATTTAATCTTAATTAGTACTATAATGTTTTTGTTTAAACTCCATAAATTTTCTTTAATTAAAATTTATATTACTCATTAAAATATTAATGTAATTCTATACTGCACTTTCATTCTGTGTGGATGTTTTTTTTTCTGAATTTATATTTTTTCTCAATATTTTTATATATACATAATGAAAAATCAATTATTGATAAAAAGTGAAAAATGTTTTAATTAAAGTATCTCTTTATTTTTGAATCAATTCTAATAACTAAACGTAATTAATTTTTTGCAAATATGCTACTAAGTATATTGATAAAAAAAAAAAAATTATTGCTTAGAAAACTAACCATTCCATAAAAACTATCATATTTGCTGCCAACATAAAATATGTGTGTGACCCTTCACTCTAAAAGGTTGTGCATATTTATGGTATGGTATATATAATACTGGTGTGCTCAAATTTTACGTAGATAAATCTACAATGCAAAGAATAAGTTCTTTCAAAATGCATCATTTCAGAAGTATCAGCATTTATATTTATAACATTAAATTCTAAATGGAAATCAAGCACTTTAGAAAATTAAATCTATTGTATATAAGACACAAACCTCCTTTCTATCAATGATTGTGCTCTCTGTAACTGATTCAAAGCACCAGTTACCGTAATGGTTCGCTTTTTTGATCCTTCTGGACCCTCTTCAATCTTAATTATTGCAGCTGAATCTTTTCTTATTCTTCTTATTCGTTGTCCTCCTTTTCCAATTACAGCTCCTGCAACCTTTTTGAAAATGTGTAAAAGAAAATTTTTTTTTGACAAACACTTAAGTTTCTGATCATACTAAAAAATAAATTACTGAAACTGAACTTACTTCATTAGATACTGTCATTGTTACTGAATATGTTCCATCACTGTTAGGTATGGGAACATTAGTAAACATTTCTCCAGCATTCTAGGTATAAAATGCAGTAAGTATTGTGATTCTCATTAAGATATAATAACATATACCAAAACTTTAAAGACACTCAAAATATTTTGAATATTTAAACTTAAGGAAAAAACTTTTGCCACTAATTTTTTTGCGACCTAATATGGGGAAAAAAATTGGAGCAGCTTTCAGTAAATAAAGTTCATTTATCTTCCTATCAGTTGAATCCCAAGTTTTCATTGTAACCATACTTAACTCTAATAAAAGTATGAAAAGGATCTGGAAATATCATTGACGAAAAAGAAAAATTTATTTTTCTAATAATAAGAAATGCTTGAATCAACAGGTTAGACACTTAGGTGTTTATTTCCTAAAGTATCAATGGAAACTAAAATTATATTAACAGAAAATAAAAGTTAACTTTTGTTAAATTAAAATTTGCAGTTGAGCAAGGATATGAAAATGGGACATTACAGTTTCTGATTAATTGTAGTCATGAAAATAAGGTTATAGGAGGACCTGAAGGAAAGTAAAGGTTTCACTAGTTAAAAAAAAAAAAAAAAAAAAAATTCTCTCCAGAATTAAGTGGAATTTTCCTCACACCAAGTTTTTTCTGCTTCATACTATATAATTAATTTGTCACAGTTCATTAATTTAAATATTCACAATTTGAGTGTCCTTAAAATCTTTACACATTTAATTTCTAAAATACAGTGACCCCTTTGTTTTACTTCCTATTTTTTACCCAAACACAGTATTTACTTCTACATTTTAATAAGTTCAACAAGTTAATAATTTTTAGGTATCTTTCATCCATAATTAACCTGCTAACTGCATCATTACATTAATTTTCAGTACAACTGGATAGTGAAACAATGAAAATTTTATGCAGTTAAAAACTAAAGAAAAGGCTTAAAATATTTCTAAAAATTACTTACTTATAGAAATATTCCAGATATGTAACTTTTTAAAGATCAGTACTTACATATTGACTACCATTCTGCCTTAATATATTAAAGAAGTAGCAGATATATTTTAAAAACTTACTTTTAATTCTAGGGTATTTTCTCAGTATGCACATTTGAGTAAAGAATGTTATTCTCTATAAGTGTAGGAATAGATTGTATTAAGTTGTCACAACAAATTTCTTAAAATAGTGTTTTGAATACTTGCATAATAAAAGCAAAACATTCAGACTTCATAAAGTTTACATTAATATTACTACGCAGAAGAATATTACGCTAAAAATTGCAACATTATCTATTTGTGATTGACAAAAAAATTTATTATGTTGAATTATCAAACCTATACTTGTAGACAATTTCACACAGTTCATCAAACACCAGAAATTTTGAATAAAGGAGAAATTAACAAAATCGAGTAAAAGTGGCAGCTACATCTATATTATCTCAATATTCAATTAAGTTACAAGTTTAAAAGTATGTATCTAGTGAGTTGAACAGTTTTCAAAACTTTGATTGCTGAGCTATTCGGAAAAACATAAGTATTTGAAAAGTCAAGGCCAAATATAATGCTGCACAAAAAGAAATTCAAAATTAGGATTTTTATAAATTTCACACATTTTTTTAAAATTTTTTTTATTAGTTTAAATTTTATTTTAGTATTGATAGTATTAGAAAAGAAAATAATCGTTAAGAGATTTTCCCAAAAATCTTTAATGAAGCACTTACGTTAGTTTTTCAATTGCATGACAATATAAGAGCTGAAATGGACCCATCAGATGCTGTCAAGAAATGTAGCTACCATTGCACATTTCTTTTTTTACATCCCTACAGTTTAGTTATGTGATTAATATTCGTTTAATTGGTCACTTTTCTTTTTTTTAAAATCAATTTTGTAAAATCTTTTTTGACAGTCAGAATCTTTCTTTCTTTATTAAAACGCTAAGTTCTAAATAAGGTAATTTGTTTTCCAAATAATATATGGAAGGATAGCAGAAATTTAAAAAGCATACTTAATAACTAAGTAAAATTTTACAGTATGTTAATGAATTACAATAATTCCATGCAAAAAATAATTTATGATATTTATAGCTAAAAATTTTGTAATAAAGGGTGAAAAAAAATTTTTTTTATTCTTTTTAACATAACATAAACTTTTTTTTTTATTTACTATAAATATGAATAGACAAGAATTATAATAAACAATTATAAGGTGATTTTTTGAACATTGAATACTAAGATGTATTTGTCCTCATTATCAACTTAGTGATAAATCAAGACAGACTGTCAGACTTAGAATTGGTTTGTACACTAAAGACTTACCTTGTGTTTAGTGTAAATTGAAATCATTTGAAAACAAGTATCAGTCTCACCACTACACCCTAATAAAGTACACTGTAGTATATAATACTATATTTGGTAGGCTAGTAAATGAGTGTTCCCCCACCCAAAAATAAAATGTTAAAACACTTTACAACAAATTATAAGCATTTTAAACAAACATATGATCAATGTTTTGTAAATGTTGAAAGTTTTATGAATTCTTGTATTTTATTGAAATTGTTTTGATGCCTGCACAAAATTAGGAAGAGAAAAAAAAAAAATCAGACTTCTTTGTGCTCAGTTGAAAATGTTTTACCACCCAGTAGAAAACAAGCCCTTTTGTCCCTTTTTAAGAACAAATTTTTTTTTAATTTAAACAAAGGATAATGAATGCAACACTATCTATTTTTTTTATCATTAAATTTAATTAAAATTAATTAATTAAATTTAATTAATTTTTATCATTAAATTTAAATTGTAGAGAGAGAAAACTACACTTAAATTTAAACATATGTACTGTGCATTTAAGCACACAAAAATATTTAACTTTTGAGAACAAATCATATCTGTACGGTTCCTTAGAATTAATATATCTGAAAATTTTATCCCCTGCCCCTTCTCTATAAATAATTTAAAGATTAATTTCATTTGCATTGAAATTAGTTGCATAATTTTTTTCTCTCTATAAATAAATACAGAGGTCTACAAATAATATTAATGGCGCTTTATAAAATCCAACTGGCACCAACTTTAAATAAAATTTGGTAGTGTTTGGTTTATTTTCTATTTCATAGCACACTAACTCTTAGAAATTTTGCATTTTTGTAGACCCCTGTTCATAAATATATAGGGTTATGTTGATTTTATTTTAGCAGGCATATTTTTAGCATGCTAAATCTTTAGTATCTTTTAACAAACAAAAAATTATATACATCTATATTTATTAAATCAACTCTTCCCTGTCTACCTCTATTTCTTCTTAATTTTCAATAAAGATATTTAGATCATGCACTTCTATAAGTTTGAGATAAGACAATGATATTTCAAGGAGAAAGCTGTTAACAGGGGTGAAAGTTTCAAAAATTTTTAAGACTGAAAATATCAAAATCATAAGTGGGCGGGTTCTGTCCAATAATTTTAGGTAAACAAAAAATTATATATGAATTCTTTTCATAAAAATTGTGCACAAACTTTTCAATAAAAATTAAAATATACAAAATGCAAATAAGGCTTATAAAAATTCCATATTTATTTTAGCAAACCTACTATTGTTCTGGAGTATAAACAAAAAATGCAAAGTAATTAGTTATTTCAAGCAAAAATTACCTCAGCTTTGAGTTTTTTTCAAACATTTAGTTTTCTAATGAAATAAACTGCTAGCATTTTAAGGAAAAGAATAATACTTAGCTAAGTGAATACTTTGTTAATAAATAACAAAAACAATTTTCAAGCTAAACATAGTTCAATAGTAAAAATAATATTCAACAAAATGTTGATATTTAATAAATGTTAAGTCTACAATGCTTATTAAAATTAAGATACATATTGATTAAAAACATATTGTATGTATACAACAATCTTTACAGTATATCTATACTTATCAATTTTAAAAAGAAAAATTATGAAATTTTAATTGCAAACTAAAAACATTTATCAATTTATATTTAATTAAAAAATTATAGTAATACTCTGTTTCGCTCCATCTTATGATTTTTTTTAAAAAGACTGAAATCCGTCAAAATACAGAAAACTTTCACCCCTGGCTGCTAATGTAAATTCAAAATCTTCACTTCACACTTGGTACAAATTAAATTTAAGGAACCGAATAAAAATTAATTCCCCTCCCCCACAGTGGGACAAAATCAGAAAAATGCGGCCAAAATTAGAAAATTAACTTCAATATTCTAAAAATTGATCACCTATAGGTTTTTTGGGTCGCCGATTTCAAATATGAAGTCAAAATTTCAAAAAAACAAAATGGCGGATGATTATTGAAAAAATTTCAAATAAATAAATAAAAATTATTTACTATTAGTTTTTGAGATCTTTTATTACAAATTTGTGGTTAATAATTTTAATAAATAAAGTAATGGATGTAAAATCGCAAATATTTATCAAAACAAATTTAAACTAAATAAATTGAATAAAAATATTTAAGATTGTTAATTACAAATTCGATTATCGAATTTAAAAAAAATAATAAATCTATTTTGCTAGATATAAAAAATTTTGAAAATGTTATAACAAAAATAATAATCTCAAGTTTTTATAATTTTTTTTTATTACACGAAGTATTATTTTTATTAAACAAAGTTTTTTATTTATATTTAAAATCGATATATCAGCCAAATTCGCAAATATTCGCAGCTAATTTTTTTTTAGTTCTTGAGTATATATACCAAATAAATGTACAAATATTTTTTTTTTACCTCGACAACGTAAGGCTTTTTTATAGAGCACCCTAAACTTACAATTTTATTTTACAGGGCCGAAATAGGGAAATGGCTCTGGTCTTAATAGTATTTATATAAAATAATGAATTCATATATATCTTAGAAATACATTTATGTATAAATCATGCATAGTATTAATATTTTTATTTACTATAAGGATTTATCATATTAATAAAATTTTAACTGAAAAATTTATTATTTTTTATTTCTACTTTTTTTCCATTTAATTGCTATTTCCATTAATAAACCAAAAAAACAAAATACACAGTCATATTCCTTGGAAATTTTACTACAAAAAACCATATTGAGATTTTTTTTTCTTATAACTTCATTTTTTTAATTTTTAATTAATGATTTTTGTTCCACAGAGCCCCCCTTTAAATATATTTGCTTTTGAAGACAAATTGCAACTCCTTCTTATCCCACAGCTGAAAAATTAATGATACTTTAGGTGCACTAGGTTTGTTACTAATTTAACATTTATTAGCCTATATTGAGAGAAAAAAATTAACTATGAAATGAAAGCTTACTTAATGTATTTTATTATGACAAAATTGTTCAATTAAAAAAAATGTTTTTGTGGTGACAAATAAAATTTGTAATAAATATGGAATAAAAATGTTGAACTTATAATTTATTTCAAAACCAAATGTACATGAAATATGGTACCCATGGAGTCATAAGAAAGAAACAATATAAATTCATTTGAACTAAATCACAAGACTAAAAATTTAGCGTGATGTTAACAATCATGTCTTCTATACGAATGAAGACTGATATACAAAGTGAAGATGTTTCAATCCAATCGCCACAATATAAGATTCATTATAATACAAGTTTAGAGGGCTGACGTCAAAGAAATTGTCTTAAAATATGATATTATACACTGTAAAACACACAGTCGACATCATTGTTGACTAAATCTTTTCAAAGGAGATTAGATATTTGACATCTCATATAATTCTACCATCTACTTCTGGAATCTGGGGTTGGGGTTGCGGTTCCACTGCAAAGAAATTAACAAGATAAAATCAAACACAAGGGAATCCTAATTAACCGGATTGAAAATAGCAGAAAACTGAAAACTCAAATTTAATTATCTATGACTGCTAAAATAATAAACAAAATTAAAAGCGAAAAAACAAAATCTTTAAAATTTATAGTTTCTTTTATCTCCTAAAGACGATTGTGCACAGAGAAAAGTCAAACTTTAATAAATATTTACAAAATTAAACTGATTAATACTTAAGATCTTCACGGGTCTTTAACTCGCATGAAACTGTATGAGAAAGACAGTGGAATAAACAAATTTCCAATTCTAAAATTTATAATTTGTTTCACGTAAGAAATTCGTTTAAGATTACTGAACAGAATAAATTTTACTTAAACAATTTTTAATGTTGATTACAAAAAACTTCCAAGTTAACTTAAAAGATAAAGCTTAAAATATTAAATAAAAATAAAATTTTAAAAAAAACATAAAAGATTTGAACTACAACTTGTTTAATGAAGTTTGGTAGTAAAACGAATTATAAAATACCAACAATGTATACTAAGATTGTATGTGCTCTAAACTCATTTCAGTAATTTGTTTACTTCCTGTTCAGACTGAATGGGTCCACATAGGCAATAAAAACAGAAACATAATGAAAGAGGATTAACAACCAATAAAGATTAAAAGAAATTAAGAACCTAACTAAAAGCAAATGAAATTTAAAAAAACTCATTTCCATAAAATGAATGGGAAAAAAATCATTAAGATCACCATTTAATGGATATTTTAAGTGAAACCAATTAAAAGATACAGATCTTTACCATACCATCAACACTTCACCGAAAAAAATTTATACAACTAAATTAAAATCTGAGGAAGACTTCCTCTATGGCATTTTCTTTAAAATTATTCAAATTATTTTCTTTGCTTGCTAATTTAGATGATAGGTAGAGATTTATAATATTGACTTTTTATAGCTATCCATCAATTGCTTTATGCAACATTATATTTATTTTTAAAAAAAAATGAATATTTGCCAAATATTTTTTAAAAGATAAACTAGAAACAGTAAATTTTAATTATAATTTTTCCCTTAAGCTTTAACATGCCCCCGTTAAATAGAATTTCTAGTTTAGATGAAACTTGGTACAAAACTTAATTGTTGCACAACACTTAAACTTTTACCTGTGTTGTTCCTGATCAATAAGGCCCGGATTTTGATGACATTTGCATTTTTGGACATTTTTTGTCCTTTAGAGCATTTTTATAGGTTTATAGGGCATTTTTTTTAAAAAATTTGGGGTGTATTTTGCATTTTAAAGCATTTTCAAGTTTTTTGTTAATTTTTTCCAATTTTTATTCTTTTTTTGGGCATTTTTATTACATGAAATACAAGATCTTATAATTTGTCGTGATTCAGAAGATGCTGCATCAATTAAGATAGCGCAAAACGTGTTGGCCTCTGATAAAATCGAATGAAACTTATCATTTATCATTATCATTTTTGCTATTGTGTCCTCAACAATTACAAGCTTGGAGAAACAAGAATTGGAACTTGTAATTGGATGGAATAAATTATATTGACCTAGTGAGTCAAGTGTTGCAAAAAGCAAGGGGAAAGATAGCACAAAGTGTAGCAGCTAAATTGAACAAATTTTGGAAAAGAACACTGGTTTACAAACAATGAAGAAAATCTCTTAAGATATTAACAGGTGAAGCAACATCTTTTCAAATTGAAGAAGAATTATCAGTAAGTGAGACCGTCTTTTTCAAGTACGCACCAATAACATCAGTAGACGTTGAAAGAAGTTTCTCCATGTATAAAAATTTACTTTCAGACAAGAGACGCTTGTTTACATTTCAAAATATCAAAAATCATTTAATAATCCAATGTAATTCTGATATTTAGTAATATTATGAGATGGAAGTTGTTATATTCATTAAATTCATTATATTCATTAAAGTTTTAATATAAAATGAAAATGTTTTAGAGTCAATACATTTTCCTTTTTTTGTTATTTTAGGATATAAAACATATTTTTCAAACTTTAATGAACGTAGAACAAGTATTGCATTGCTTTATATTTTTGTGAAATGACTCATAATAATTTTAAAGAGTAAAATTTTGTTTTAGTTCAATATTTTTACTTTATTTAAGTCATGTCATAAAGCATTTTTAGCGCAATTTTCGCATTTTAGAGCATTTTTTGCACTTTTTAAGGGCATTAGTTGAGATTTTTTAGGTCATCAAAATCCGGGCTCTACTGATCAATATAGAAATGCGAATTTAACTTAATATATGTACGCAAAATGTATTCATTGAAATAAATGATTTCTTTAATCTATTTATTACCACCTAACTCAAACTTTTATTTTAAACTGAGGCAAAAGTTGAGAAAGTAAATACTATTTGTGACTTATTAAATCATCGAATTTTATTCATTGGGTATACAGTTATATTTAAATAATTTAATAAAATATTTAGTTAAACATCGATCTTGATTACCCAATTTTTTTCATTAATCAACTAATTCACACCCACACAAAAATATGTTAACACAGTCTTAATTGTAGCTTTAACAAGAAAGTTCTGCATAGTAATTTCAAACAAAAAAGATTTTCTGCACGTTTTAAGTAGTTTAAAAAAATACTATAAAAGTTCATACACCACATAACATAAGTTAAGTTATACATTTTCATGAGGTTATGTGCAAATGAAGTTAACACAATTAAAGCAAAGACTTAACTCTGGTTAATCTAACAGTAACAAATTAACATACTTTTTAATAAGCATAACAAAAACTAACAAAGATTATGTAAATCAAAGAAATTGAAATATTTAAATCACATAACTAAAAAAAATTAGTGTCACCTTTTTACAAATAAAAGATTAAAAAGAAAAAACTTTTTTTTTTCCTTAAAGTTATATCACAAAAATTCTATGAAAAATTTCATGTCAAGACATTTAAATGCAATAAACAAAGTCAATCAATTCATAATTTATCAATTAATAAATTATCGCTATCAGTTTTCGACCTAAGCATCTGTAGAAGAATGGCCCACGACACCTGCTTTTTTTATCCCTACAAATGTGACCTTTTTGTATAAATAAGCTGCCATCCCTTAAAAACACTGATTTTTTTATTCATATTCCATTTTTTTAAAAAAAGTAATCCACTGTTTAAATAATAATTATACACCGCAAAAATTATGTAAAAATGTTCATAGCTCATGAAAATGTTCGTGTATTCAAAATGTTCATAGGTTCTGATTAGTATTACAAATATTTACTTTGTTAGGATTATTTTCATTTTTATAAGTTACTTTTTTTTTGGGGGGGGGGGAGGGGAAGATTTATTAAGTGCACACTTAAAAGCATATTTTTTCCTAATTATCAGTTTAAATTATAGAAAAAAACTCATTGTTTTTTTTTTTTTTTTTGTAGCAGAGAAACTGTCTTATAGCAAGCCTTTATTTTTTTTGTATACGAATTTCTTTCTGATTTAATAATGAGTAAGAATTACTCTTTCAAATATACATATAAAATAGTACAAGAGGGTAATTTAAAAAATTTTGAGGCTCAAATTCAGTTACATAATATTACACATTTTTATGGTGTTAAGTGAGTTCTCTTTTAAAACTCAAAATGCCCTTTTCTGTGTGAAAGCACTCTGCCCCTTTTTTTTAATTCCTAAGAACGCTATTTGATAAACAATTTATGTGTCTATAGAATAGGTTTTCAAACAAAGATTAGCAAATTGGTAAAAGGTTGGCAATATAAGAATAGTGAAAATTAGCACTGAAAAATTTTCAATTGCTGAGTTACTATTTTTTAAGGTTAAAATTAAAACTATAATAAAAAACAATTATCTTATGTTCAATGAATAAATACAATTACCCCTACTTATATGAAATTGATAATTAAAATAATTTTTAAAACAAATTCATTACTAAGTATTACAATATGCTTTCATATATTTTCAATTAATAATAATAATAAATTAATTTTTTAACTTATTTTGACAATTGAAAATTTTTGATGCACCATTAAATTTTCCCCAGGAGATTTTATCAACACATAATAATAATTGCATAATAACAACTAAGTTGAAAACTAAAGCTAACTAGACCAACCATGAATAAGGTATGAATAATAGAGCAAACTGGACAAACCATGAACGGAAGCTAACTCTTTAGAAGGTATAAAAAATTCTTAGGATTATTTCCTGTTGTAAATATGATGCTGGACAGAAACAAATTGATGTAGATGTAAATGAATTGTATAAGTAATTTCCTTCATCTTGAAGTCTGATTTTCATTTTTTAGATTCTTAACAATATTGTTAATATCTTCAAACACTGTTTCTAGAAAGGTAAACATAACTAGAAGGAACAAATCAAATTTTTGCTTTAACTCAGCTATAAGCAAAAACTAGAGCTATGAATTTAATTTCTTAAAAATTGCATGGTTTGAGATTGATTTATGAAGAATTCAGTGGACAAAATTTTAGCAAAAGTGTAAAATTATACAAGATTCAGAAAAAACAAACTGAACAAATGTTATAAAAAAATCTATTATTCAGTAAAATACAATTTCAAGATGTTAAAAACAAGTATTTTAAAATTAACCCGGGTCACCTTACTCTCAAAATAACAAGCTTTGAACAATAACTATTAGTAGCAAAACTGAAAGGGTCACTGCATCTTAAATAACAATAGCTTACTTTAATTAACAATAACTTACTTGAGAAGCTGTGTTGTATCCGCCTTGTTGCTTAGGCTGTCCCCGTGCAGGACCTCCCATATACCTATTAGCTGCTCCTGCAGCTCCTGGTCCGCCATTTCCTTGATATCCTCCCATGCCGCTATTCATCATTGGATTTCGAGGACCACCCATCCCAGGTCCCATAGATTTTTCAGCTGATCCTTGAGCCATATAACCAGACTGCCCATTAGCAGATCCCATCATACGACCACTGAAACAGCACAGAAATTTATGAGAGAAACCAAAAATAAATATCAAAATTAATATCAAGAAAAGAATTAATCACCTAAATACTTTTTACGAAAACAAAGCTTAACTTTATATAAGTTCTTTTTTTTTTAATGTCATTGGAAACTGATTTGATCAGAATTTCAACAATTTCAAGAATGATATAGAACTAGAGCAAAAACTTAAAACCATATAGAGGGCATGCTTTCTACCCCAGGTACATAGCCCCCCTTATACATAACCTTCCTTGCCCCTCAAAATGCTCTATAGTGGATGTAGGTACTCATTCTAGGTGAAAGAAAAACTTTTAATATTTTTGTAAGACTAAAAATTTTTTCCAATCAACTAGTGATGAATGGATTTTTAAAAACCATGAACTGAAATTAGGTAAGTAAATATTTTTTTGGGGTAATTACATTCCAAAATAAAACTTAAGCAGTTTTTAAGAATTTCTAAGGACTATGGATATAAAAAAATTAAATTATATAAAAATTAAACAAAATAAATAAAATTTTGAAAATTTCTGCTAATTACATGTTAAGAACTTTAGGTTTTAATCAAAATGTTTCTTGTCAGTTGCAGATCTAATAAAATTTCTCAATTAAATTATTATATATTTACTACAACAAGGACAAATATTGTCACCTTCGGCAAGTTTTTTGTGTTTAAATTTGCAGCATTGTTTATAACTTTTTTTAAATATGGTTCATGGCTCAATAGTCAATCAAAATAAATAGGTTTGAGGCATTTAACTTATAACACTGCTTTTTTAAAAAAAAACTCCTATAACAAAACTTTCTTCTTATAAATAATTAAGATTAACTTATAATTTATTTTATATCTCTAAAACTGGAAAAACTTACTCACCTACTACCATAGCTACTGCCACTATCAGTAACCCAACCACCTAAATTTCCACCGGTATTAGATCCTTGATTCCAACGGTTTCCACCACCTTGGCCTTGATTCATCATACCACGTCCTCCCCCTCGACCAGAATAACTGTTTCCTCCACCAAATCCACCACGGCTACGGTTGGATCCACTGTCAGGACCTCCAAAACTAAAATTATCTACCACTTCATCACGCCAGGCTGGAGGTGGTGGTCTATTAAAATTTGAACTCCTAAAAATAAGAAATATTTTAGCACATGACTTCAACGGAATACAAAATATTAGAATCTAAATGTTTTGTCCAATTTTGACACTAATAACAAACAAAATACTTTTAAGTTCTGTAAAAAAAAAAACTGAAATCATATATAATATATATCACAACGATTTTAAGGCAAAAGTCACCAGTAACAATTCAAAAAACAAATTAAAAGTTTAATTTGCGAACAGTTCCTCGAATATATTGGTATTAACAGGTTGAAAGTTGGACAAGGACACATAAATAAGTTTGACATCACTACTTGATAAGTAAAAAAAGGTACTAATACAAACCTTCCTCCCCTGAAAGAACCACGCCCTCCACGTCCTTTTGAACCAGAATCTTCATAACCACCATAATCATTACAAAACATGGGATTGAAATGATGAGGATCATATTGCTTGTTAGGTCCCTTGATAGGAGCCTAAGAGAAGGAAAATCTTGTTGTACAATCAATATGAAAATTTCAAGATGAAAGAAAGAACAGCAAAAAATACTTACAGAGCTGATTATATGGCATATTTCTTTTACGCAATTGACAACAACATTTGGATACCCTGAGATCTGCACTATTCTTTCAGTTGAATTTGGACAACAATTAGTAAAAATTTTTATCTGGGAACCAGTTTTCTACAAACAAAATAGAAAAAATTAACACTATAACAACTAACTTTACACCTTTATTTTAGTTTTAACTACTAAAAGTTTAACATGTAGTGAGTTATATAATTTTAAACATTTTATCATACAAAAGAGCACATAAATGTTTTTTACCACAGAGATAAAAGTTAAAGTGCATTATGTTGATTTTATTTCGTTCACAATTATATTTTTATAAGATATCCTGGAATATTAATTTGACATTAAAGAGAATTTTTTATAAATTTAGATAGAACCACTAAGACATATCTGCATTTTTATAGAGCTAGTTCTATACTATCTATAGTATACTATCTTTTGCTAAGCAAAATTTGCACAAAAAAAACTTTTTAAGATTACATTTATTTTAACAGCGAAAAATAAAACCTTGCACTAAATGTAGACAGTTCTAGCTATTCACAGTACCATTAGGTAGCACTAGAACAGATAAAAAATGGCAATAAATGAATTTAAATAATGTTCTATGTCCAATAAAAAGATTGAGTCAGAATTTGCTAGATCAGAGCAAGTGGTGTCATCAGAAACAAGGATGAGACACAATCCATAATTACCTATAAGAGAATTTAAGAAATAAAAAAAAATTATGTACTTTTTATGCCACACCTATGCTCATTGGATTACTGTACGACTTTTTTGTAATGGTTCGTGAAAGACTAAGCTTTACACTCTTTGTAGAAATTAGTAGAGCTGCAGGAAAAGATCGCAAACACTGTCAAAATCTTTGATAGTACAATGAAGAAAAGTCTTGTAGATAATGGACTTGTACTTATGTATGCCCTATGACCAAGGATTTATATAGTTTACTTATAAGGGCTGTAAATAAAACATTTTTTATTTTGCATTTAGGGCAATGTTCTTTATTGCTGTTTTATCTTTGCTATTTAATAGGGGTCACAGATTTTTTGATAAAAATAGAAAGTGGAAGAAAAATGATCTAAAAAATAAATTAGGCAGTGCATCTCTCAAATATTCAACTTTACAAAGAGATCGTTGCAGCTTCAGAAACAATGGCAAAACCACCTTACTCCTAGTGAATGCTAGCATATTATATACATTGTTTTCTTTTGTTTTTACTTTTTTTCTGCTGTAAGTGTAATTTAATCTGTGCATATTGGAAATTAAAAAAATAAAAATAAACAAGCATGTTTTTGAAACTAACTCATTTGAATCTAACAAACAAGATTACTTCAAGTCCATATACTTAAAGCTTTACTAAAAATCAATCAAACAGAAAAATTACACACAAAACATTGTTTTAGAAATGTACCTCTCTTAATTCTTTAATTCTAGATCCACCTTTGCCAATCAAGCACCCAGCATGACTTTGATGCAACAACATACGCAACTCACAATCGAATTCCATAGAACGGTTATGAGCATACTGGAAAAATTAATTTTCATTTTAAAAAAAGTAATAAAAAAAATAATAAATACATAATAAAAATAAGTTCATGAGAAAAAAAAAATACTCACATCTTCCAGTTTAGGCAATACATCAAGTAAAATGTCTCCTAATGTTTCAATATCAGCAACAATAGCCAATATCCTAGATTAAAACAAAAAATCAAAATTCTATGTTTATCACAAACATAACAAAATAATTAATGTTCCAAATTTTTAAGATCTTCAATTAATATTTCCAACAGACCTATGTTATACCTGCCAACTTTTGCCCTTCTAAGAATAATTTTCCAAATGGTACGCAATTAAGATTTGAAAAATAGACTGTTAACAGAAATATTTTTTATATTTTGCCAGAACCTTCATATGATAGACACCTATGTTACCATTCATTTATGAATCTATTCAATTTATTCATTAGTAATGTTGGTTTAGGTAATTCCGCATTAAATTTAAAAATTTAAGATACAAAAGAAAAATATCACTTAAAATAAAAACAAAATTTTTGGAAAATCGGCAGCTATGTTACAACTGTACAGTACAACTATGTTTATTTACTGTTTCCAATTTCTTTCATTTTAAATTATTTTCAGCTTAGGTGATTTCTTTAGGAAAAAAATTAAAAAGAAAACTTTTAAAATCTTTAAAAGCTCTAATAATTCAAGAGAAATATCTGAAAAATACTAAATATTGAATCTCATTTAGAACTATAATGGATTTGTCCTAATTTTTGGTTTTTATTTAAACATGATAAATTTTCTTTAATAAAATTTAATCCAAATTTATAATAATCCATAAAATGCGTTTAGATATATATGCATACAAATATGTATATTATACATATAACATAATAAAGGCAAAAAAGATTTTAAAAAATAAAGAGACTAAGAGGCTATATTAATACAAAATTAGAAAACTTTTTTTCGGATATAATCATGTGAGCTGATGACAAGATTATACCTTTTCCTAATTTTATTTAAAAATTATAAATTTGTGAATGTTTTTAAAAACATCATTTTTTCTTTCTTTTCTTTTGGGAAATCTACATCTTTATTTCCCCCTTGCTTTCTCTACATATTTTTAACATATATATTCATAGATTTTAATAAATTTAATAATAAAAAATAAAAGTTTTTTTTATTTTTAAATAAATGTAAATAATTAAAAGTATTTAATTTTCTACATATATGTTAAATTTACCGATAAAAAATTTTTAGTGCTTAGAACAACGTTTACATTAAAAAAAAAAATCCATATTTGCAGTTAACATGACTAAATATGGGTGCAGCCCTTCGCTAATCTACCTGCTGTGCAAGTGGTCCTTCATTCAAAAAGCAACCCTATTTCACTCCATGACTTTTCTAATATCAGTCACATTTTATATTTTCCTTTTAAATAAAAACATTTAGAAATTGCATCAATCACCATGGAATTAGCCTATATACATCAGAGTCTGATCTATTATCTAAAATCCATAGACAGGGGATGATGAAACAACCATCAAAACGAAATTTGAAATTGGCAGCCATAATAAAGGGAAGTAATGCAGTTATTTCGTAGATCACATTCATCTTGTCACCACAAATGAACAAGAAAAAATTTCTTTTTTAATGCTACATCATGAAGTGGTCAGACATTTGATGACATCTATTATATCAGCAAATGTCTGTTATAGTAGTTTTATATTTTTTGAATTCCATGTAACAATTTTTATTTACGGGATTTTCAATTATGGCACAGAGCAATAATAGCACAATAATTATGAATACAGCTAAGCTATTCATACCCATGCTAATTACTGATTATACAGCACAATTGTATTCACTCTTCTTACAGATGAATCATTACCAATCAACAATCAATTTAAATGTTTAAAAAAATTTACATAAACACCCTTCCTAAATATACTTTGTTCTAATCAAAGTGCCAAATAACTGAATGTTTTAAAAAAATTAGAAGTCTGGACACATGCCAAAACATGCTATTTCACATGTCAAAGCTCATTTAGTCCACATTGAAAATACCAAAGCAATAAAGGTAAAGATAAAATTAATTGCCAGAAGTATTGCTTAATTGTTCAGTTATAAATTAAAGAAATCAATACTAGAAGTTTATTTATTTTTTTTTTTTAAATTTGATTTTTAATGAAAGTTACTAACAACTTAAGATTTTTATGTTCAAAACATTGTATCAACCTAATTAACAGATTCATATATGCATTAAAAGCAAAAGTTATGAAAACTTTATTTACGTCTAATAAAATTTATTTCAGTTTTACTTTCATAGTATATATATTCATAGTATATATATATATATCAGGGGTCTGTCTAGGTTTTTCTGAGAGGTACCTATTTTGTGAAAATTCAGACATAATTTGTGAAAAATTAAAAATTATATTTAAAAATAAACAAAAAAATAAGATAAAAATATGGGTTTATCGTTTTTTAATGGATACAAAAATAAAATCTTAAGAAAAAGTATTTTGTGAAACTACCGTTTTTCCTAAAGTTGAATTTGTGAAGGTACCGCAAAACGGTAGTAAATTCGACCTGGACATACCCCTGTATAATATACATATATATCTAATATTTCATAATATAAAATCTATTCATTAAAATGTTTTTACTCGGTTCTTAACTTTTTTTTTTCTTTAATACATTTTAAAATCAATTATAAACAAAATCTAAAATTTCAAAAATTTTCAATAATGATTAACTTATCTTTTAAAAGCGCCTCAAATATTTTTTATTTTAGTGAGCTACAGAACTATATGAATACTTTATACTTTGGAATTTATATATGAAATGTTCAGTTTGCTTTTTAGTGTCAAAGCATTTGATTAGTCAAAAATGTAAGAATTTATGTATCTTACAATTCTAAAAATATTTCAAGGATTGCTTATTTTAAGTAGTAAAAATTATTTAAGAATGTTAGAAAATATTATATTTAAGAGTTAATTTTTATCATGGGTTGATCCAGGTTTTATTTTCTTAGACTCATTGTGAAAAGTAGAGATTTTTGTGAAAATTTCTAGAAGCATCCAGTTTTAGCAATTACTACATTTTATGTTTAATGTCAAAAATAAAAAAATATTAAAAAAAAGGATAAGCAGTAATTTGATAAAATAAAAGGCTTACATTTTTAACAATGCTTTTGTCTTTAGAAATGGTTATTAGTTGGAGATAGTTGTTTACAAGATAGCACATACTTACATCAAAATTTTTTTGACAAAAGTAAAGTGGACACTGTAGGAAAAAGCTCTTCCGCAAACTCTTTACCTTTCACTTGTTTTATTATTTAGTTTAACAAATAGCAATCAAAAACTATAATTATCCTAACATAACATTTTACATGTCAAGGAATAGAAACCAAACCGCAAAGATTCACGCAAATACGAAACATAACTGATAGTTAAAAATAGAGTGAGCATGATTTGCGACACTAAACTGTATAATCTGCTTTTTTCTGATCGTTTTGCTACAGGTTCAGTTCATGCCGAAAATTATTAAGTTCTGAGAATTTGCCTAGGAACTACTTAGTGTGATCAATTTTATAAAGCGAAACCTTGTGAAGAAGCAGTTTTTATGAATTAGTACTTTGACAACGGATTGTTTTTACAAATTAAAATTTTGTGAAGGGGGTTTTTTTTAGAATTTGAACTTTGTTAAAGGGTCACAAAACGGCCTGAATTTGAGCTAGGATTGATATTTTTTTTTTTTTTTTTTTTGCAATTTTCAATGATTAGAGAATTATGATGAGATACGGAAAAAAAAAGAGTAAAATCAAGGATAAGATATTTTATATCATAACCACTCTTGTTGGGACCCCATATTTTCCTGATTATAATTATTCCTCGTACAGGGTTGCCACAGAAAAAAAAATGAACACAATAGTTGCTTTTAGTAGCCTAAAGCATGAAAATAATTGCCAAATTAAGAACAAAAATATGACTAAAATTTTATTAAATGACTTTTCATATACCATGATTCATTTAATCAAGTTGGTGACCAATATGATAATTTTTATGTAAACCTTAGTGTTCTAGCACAAATTTTTATATAAAAAAAAAATTGTATATTTGCAGAAAATCAAATACTTTTAATTACTAGAACTTATTCAAAAAACACTTTTTCATTAAAAAAAAAAAAAGAAAGAAAGAAAAGTTTTTCTAAAACAAATTTCTCTTTTATCAATAATAGATTTAGCAAATATATATATCTATATATATACTGTGATAAGTGATTACTCAAATTCAAAATTCACCCATCGTAAAAACGTATTGAAAACTTTTTTTAAAGCAAGCGGAATCTTGCAACAATAACCGTTGAAAAGATGACCGAGAAACGAAATAGACTTGCAATGGAATCTGTGCAAATTGAACAAATTAAAAAAGTGATGACTCAAATTTGCAATTCAAAATTTATACCATTTTTATTTCTTGAGCAAAAAAAAAAAAAAAAAAAATAATTCATCAGTATGTTTAGGCCACAGGTTTTAACCAAATTTATGCTAAAAAAAACATTGCTGGGAGTACAGAAAAGTCTCCCAATAGTCTCTTTTGCCAGAAAATAGTTGCCTTTTTTTTAAGCCTTTTCAGACAAAAAAAGTTGCCATATGTAAGCGTATATATATATATTATAAATTAAGAATTGCAACAGCAATTATTTTGAATGCAAGTGCATATATATTGTAAAAATAAAGAATGGCAACAGCAGTTATGTCTAAGTTTCAGTTTTGTTTTTGTGATGTAAACATTTTGCAGAACGCAGATATGAAATATACGTGAATGTAGTCATTTACGGGTGTACTTATATTAAGAATAAATATTGCCTTTGTTTTCTATAAAGACATTATTATTGTTAAACTAAAAACATACAAAGTCAACCCATAGTAGCCTCATGCTGAAAATAGTTGCATTTTAGTCACCTGCGGCAACCCTGCTCACATTAATAAGGACGAAAACATGAATTCTTAAAAAAAGAGAAGTTCATTTAAGAAAATGATTTTTTTAAGATTTCATAATTTCTAAAATTACTTGTATTAATTAGAACATTTGAGCTCGAAGCATTGAATGATAACGATTGCATATAAGAACATGAAAATCTGATAAGTTACTCATGTATTCTGGTTTTTCTGCACACCTTTCATAATGACTCCCTACAAAAAGTTAAATGCAAAGCAAAAATATATTTTTATTTTTATTATCTCACACATTCTTTTCACTTGATCATTATAAGCCATTGCAAGTTAATGTAGTATAATAGGATATTTTTATTTTGAAAAACATTTTATTCCAATAAAAAAAATTTATATTATGAAAAAAATACCTTGAAGTACAATTGAACCATAGCTTTAAGAAAGCATTAGCGATATTAAAAGTATATAAAAAAAATCAGATGTGTTAAAAGTAAATGTGGAAACATGAAAATTAACCTCATAATAATGAACATGTTGCTTTAAGAAATTATGAACTAAAGGAGCACATGAAAATTATTTTTAACTCCAGCTTCAAATAAGGTTGAACTTTGATTTTTGTTAATGCATAAAATAAATGCATTCACATATGTGTTTCTGTACAAAAAAAAAATTAAAGGCTTACGAAACAACCCAGGTGGAACAAAAATACAATAATTCTCCTTATAATTCCTTGTTGCTTCATTTTCTTTAGAGAAATTTTTTAGCTCATAACAGTTATTTCAAATAAAAAATTAAGACATATATATCTAAGTTAAATTTCTCCACTGTAATCAAACTTTTAAGTACCAAAAAAATATTTATTTTAATACTAGATAATTTATTTCTGAACTTGTTTGTAAAACCTATAATAGAAAAAATGCCTTGTATTACAACTTAAACAAAAATTTCTTTTTATTCTCTTAAAAGGAAGACTCGGTGCAAAGAAATTTTTTTTTTTTTTTACAAAGCAAAGCATGAAATAACTGTCGCTAAATATCAGATTTTGAAAATCATAAAAGTATAGAAAAGTAAAAATGTAAAAGGGGCAAAGTCACAAGAGCATACCGTTCTGGGCCAGGGCAGTCGGGAACTGTAACACTTGCTGAGAACTTCAGGGGTGAGGGACCCATTTCCGCAAGGGCATTCAAAATTGTGGAGAATACAGAACATGATTAGTCATGTTCGAAATGCAGATATCCATATAAGATCAGAATTCCATATTTTTAGGTGGCAATAAATTTTCAAGTAAGATAAAATGTCATCAGCACAGGCAGGGCAAAGGGTGAACCATGTTGAGGACAGGGCATATAAGGGAAAGAAAGGTTAATTCATTAGCCCAAATAAGTCACAGGAAAAACATATCTAGAATTAATCTATACAGCAAAATGAGTGACAAATATTGAGGTAATTAGCAATATTTTTTATTACTACATTTCTTAAAGAAATAAGCCCACATGGACAAACTTATGTTTTCAAATCTGTAAACTAAGTAAATATAGTATTATATTAGTCCATCAAAAAGCTGTACAGATTTATAAAAAATATTTAATGCCCCCAAACAAAAGCTATAAGAAATTGATAAGTGAAAATCTAGCTATTTGTTCATATTATACTTAACAGTTATAGTATTATGCTAATTTTTTTTATAACATTTACAAACGATTTGTACTATCTTACTTTAAAATTTTAAATATTGAGCAATAATTCAAAGTAGCTCCCACAGTTCAAAATAAAAATAATATCTTGAACTACTTTATCATTTATAACTGAACTTTAACAGATGCAGAAATAAAACCTACTTTTCTCAAAAAATATATATATACTTGAACTATGCATAGAATAATTTTCTCAAAATGCTCATTTTATTTATTCAAACATCCCTGTATCAAATTATTTAGAATTAGTAATTTTAAAGTGCCTTTTCTTTGAAACATAGCTTCCATCATTATAAAATTTAAGTACTTTTAAATTTGGGCTACAAAATAAGGATATAAATTTGTGTCTAAAAAATTACCATTATACATTAAAACAATTATTAAAAGTTATCTTATTTATATCATTATTCAGTTTTATTTCCAAATTTCTACACCGAAGGCCTTTGAGTCTGCATTAAATATTAAAAAAATAAGAACAATAAAATTACTAAAAATTATTTTTATTTAACTTATTTTTAAAAAAAAATAGTGTTTTTTTTTATAACTCTTTTGTAATAATAAATGCATATTTAAGATTTCGTTTTAAAATAATTTTTTAAAGTAATGTAGTAAATTTTATATTATCTACTTTAAAAAAAGAAAAAAAAAACTCATGTCAACTCCCGATAGGCCTATTCTAACCATGTGATAAGCGTTTCCAGTATTATAAAATTTCAGAATGACACGACAAGGTAAAATTCATATAATCCACTCTGCCTGAATTTTTAAACATTTTAACTCACAAGTCACTTCTGACAGGTACTTAATTTGTAAAGTATTATTCTAACTACATTTTAATGTGAAATAGATTTAAGTATTAAAGAAATAATCTGAAAAATAACAACGTATTTAAACAGGGATTTTTCGGATAAAAAATATTTAAACTCTATCAACTATTATGATACTTTAACCAATCTAATTTTACTCACATCAGTCCTTAACCTATTTATGTTTGAACCACTTTTTCCAATAATTGCACCAGCATTCTAAAATAAAAATAAAAACTTGTTTCAATTAATAGAATTGAAAACAGTTTCTTCACATTAAGCACACTCATTAAGCAAAAAATGAAAGAGCATTCAGTCAGGCTTTTCAAATCCATTAAGAATTGAACAGTTACTTGGCACAAACTAAAACATTGCAACAATGGCTATCTAAATTACATGTGATACTTTTTCATAACAAAAAGCGGGAATTTAAGAAAACTTGATACAGTAACAGTTGCACAATAGGTAAAAGCACGTATAAGCGCCTGGGAGGTCGCTGCGATCTTCTAAAGATTTTCATTATTCGGCAAATTTTACTTGGCCATTTAGCATATTTATGAAAATCTGATTTCTTTCTTTCTTTTATCAAATTGCAAAATCCAGATTAAATTAAGTATTATACCTTTACTTTAATTTTTTGGTGGAAAAAAATTAAAAATACTTATAGCTTCAGGTATCTATTTCTCAATTTTAAATCTTCCAATGATCTAATCCCTTCTGTTATTGAAAAGATATGTCAACCACTTGTTATGGAGCTCTTACTTTCGATTAGTTATGGAGCTCCTACTTTCGAATACAAACAAGCCAGTTTTAAAATGAAAAATAGATATTTGGTTAGCAATGTAGATGCCTGGAAGCTTTTATACATATTTTTTCTGGCATTGTGATTTTTTTTTTTTAATGTTACAGCAGGCGCAAAAATCATTTAATCCAGCTATTCCGATAACAGAAATTGGCGAATTTTACGGAGAATCTGATTTTGATAAAGGATTTATCAGATTTTAATTTTTCTTATTTATGTATTGTCAACCTAGTCATCAACTTAAATTCAGGTAAGCTAAAAAAAAAAAAAATAGTATTCCTTTCAAATTGTCATTTCAAGTGTTTCTTTTTTTTAATATTTAGACATTCCATTTTCTACTATTATGAACTCCCGATAATCCCGTAGCAGATCTTCAGAGCTTTTTTCTTCAAATGATGAACAGCATAGCATTTAAAATACAAAATAAATAATGTATAATATCATATTTTAAGAGAACAAATGCTAGCTAAAATTTATGTTCATAGCCCAGGCATTCACAATTGATCAAATACCCAAGTAAAAGTCACCCCGTCAGATATTATGCACTATTGGTAGAAACATTCATAGGATATTGGAAAATATTAACGCCTTAAGATAAAAATAACAACTAACTTAAGACTTTTAAATATAAATACAAGTAACTAAACTAGAGGAATTAACAATTGAAACAAGTAACAGTGTAGAAAATCAATATTAATAAAAAAATGAACATGGAAATTTTTTGGTAAACTTTTTAAGAAAACTTTAAAATTAAGTAGCTTTTAATGAAAGCTAGAAAATTTTTTTTTACCTTCTTAAATTATATAAGCTTTACAGTATGCAAAATAGTATAAACAATGTTATAACTATCGGACTATGGCGTAAAAACAAGAACTACAAATACTTACTTTACTTTGTACTAAAAATCGAACGTCAACTGCACGACCACCGCTCCTAGGACGTTTAGGTGGACCTTCACTATCACCCATGTCTTGAGATGCTTCACGCTTAATTGATGTTTTGTAAGGACCTACTAAGACAAAGAATCATTTAAGAAAAGAACCAAATACTATAACACACTTTAATGAAAGATTTTGTTACTCACCAATATCAGTCATCCTAATAAAAATAAAATTCTAATGGAATGGGAAAGGTAAAAAAAAAGTGACACAGTAAATCTTCACCTGAAAAAAAAATTTCAATATTTATATGTTTGGAGAATATAAAATTTATGTTAAGAGAATATTAAATTGAATCTTTGAACATTTTAATAATGATAGTTAAAATGTGAAGGCATGCAAAAAAAGTGGTGATTTATAAAGCCAACTACATATTCAGTAAATGAGATTTTACAAATAAACTTTTTAACAGTAATTTAAATAATTGATTAAATAAATTAATTCGACCCATAAATTTAAAGAAGACCAGATTTGAGACTTTTAGGTACTTTGAGGAAAGAAGCTAAGATATGCTCATATTTCATTTTGTATACCAAAAGCATTATTTCAAAACTAATCTTGCAAACTAAAATTGTTACGTACGAGGTAAATTTAAAAAGTAGTCTTAAGAGAAAGAAAATTTCCCATACTATAATCACCAACTCAAATCGCCATTTTCAAAATGTCGGCACAACTGGAAGTTACAAAATGTTCATTAATTAATTATACAGTTTATATTTTAAAGTATCTACTCATACTTACTAAAAAATATATTCAAACATAAAATAACATTAGAAAATTAAAGCATTCGGAACAATTTGTAGTTCACTTAGGAAATCGTGAAAATCACACCGATATTATGCTACATCAAGAAAACATAAAAATACTTCTCATAAAAGCAAGATATTTACAAGTTGGTACTTACTTAAATCTTATCAAATAAGATATACTCAGTTTTATTTCTACTTTACAACTAAAGCCTAAAAAATTCACCAGTGAATTATCCGGCGTTTATCTTTATAATTTTCTGTGTAATGCAAAGAATAATAAAAAAATAATTTTTGATTAGATTGAACTTCGATTACGATTTCTATATCACAAAAATGCAAAAGTCCTATTATCACTGCATGCAAAAACTTTGCAAATGCGAATTCAGCCATGTGATTGGAAACCTGATTGGTTTGAAACGAAATTTAATCACGAAAAATTGGAATTGGTAAATTTCTTATATGCAGTGAGAATAGCTCTTAATTTCAGCAGAAATTTTAACGCTTCTGCGTTACCTGGCGGAAAAATAAAAAAGCTTTAAAAGAGGTCTTACGGTTTGATTCAGTATAAATAGATTTTGTTCTTAAATATTTTTAAGTACCTAGGCACCGAAAGTAAAAGTTGATTTCTTTTTAAATTTGTTCATGCCCACTTCTCAACCTTATAAAATACATTAAATTTATTTTCACTTAACTTTCACTCACAACATCATTATCAATTTTTGTTTAAAAAATGTTTTATACTTTATAAAATCGTTTTCTTAAGAAAAATATTTACGAAGTAATTCGCTTCTTTCTCTTTGAACACTTCACCTTAAACTCGGTCCTTTACATCATTAAGATTTCCAGCTTTTTTGGGAGAAAAAAAAAGTATTCTTAGTCCTATTTAAAACTTTTAAAATTTATCATGATGCATTTCTGCATCCATGTTTTTAAGTTACTAAAATTAATTATTATAAAAAAGTTAATTATTAATTTTAATTAGTTAAATAAACCCAATTCCAAAACCATTGATTGGTCACGCTTTTTCAACTTATTTTATTAAAATTAACCAAGTTGCAAAATTTTTAAATTTGAATAAAAGTAAAGTAAATACGTCACTTTGAAGT
Organism: Parasteatoda lunata; assembly: GCA_949128135.1. Classification (NCBI taxonomy): domain Eukaryota; kingdom Metazoa; phylum Arthropoda; class Arachnida; order Araneae; family Theridiidae; genus Parasteatoda; species Parasteatoda lunata. Next base: position 69,482,825 of record OX421971.1, read on the forward strand.
TAAATAAATCATCTTTTTTATATACATAAAATTGAGAGAGATAAATCAGAGATGTTGTTAATGATTATATATTATTTTTAGAAATATACTACATTATACCGACCTGCAATCCAATAGATATGTATGTTTTGATAAAAGAAAGACTGAGTTAAGTCTCATGAGCTTTGTTGGAGGGGGTTGCAGAGGGGTACATAACTCCCTCAATAATATGAAACCTTTAAAAAACACCCTCAGACAAATTTCTATAAATAATAATCGATTTAAATTCATCAAGCCTAAAAGCGTTAAAGAGACAAAATAAAAAGTAGTTAATTCTCTTGCAAATACTTGGCAGAAATAAATAAGAATTTCTTCCTTATGTATGAAATTTAGAGAGCTATTTGGGGTTGAATAAAGGGTTTGGGGTTGAGCTATTTTAATTCTGTCCCTCTTAAAAATGGGTTGTACCATGATTAAATACATCTCAAAATCAAATCTGAGAGTTATATTTTGTAAGTCAACAAAAGAACAATATTTCAATATCTCCTTGAACTATTAACAGAAGAAACACATAAAATATACAAATAAATTCACTTGTTATATTCAGAATTCTTTAAGAAAGTGTTAAAGAAAATGAGAGAAAAATAAATAAAAATTTAAAAAAGAAAATGAATTTTAATGACTTGAATAAATTTTTGAACACTTTTAGGCTTCACGCTTAATTAAGTTGAAGAATAAATCAGCCTTTTAGGCAAAATTTAGCAAAGTCGCAGGATCAAAGAAATTTTATGTTTATTTGAAGGGCACATCAGCCTTTTGATAAGAAGTACTGTATTTTCTATCATTTATAAAAAGCATTTTGTCTTCCTCTTGATAAATAGTAGTAATAAAAATTTTAATAACATAGCTGCTTTAATAACAAATAATATACTCAAAATTAGAAATGCCAATTCTTCCATATGAAACCACCACTCAAATATAGAAAAAAAATTCCCCGTGTTTTCCCGGTACATATTATACACAATATATTAAGAGGAAAGCCACAATCACTGTTCTCTTAGATATATTAGGCTAATTATACTAGTTATAATTGCCAAAAAAAGGAATAGCTGAAATATCATCCTTAAATATTCCACAGATTGCACTCGAGTGGTTACCATTTTTTAAAAAACAAAAATAAGAAACAAAATTCCCTGTATTTTCCCGGTTTCTAAAGAAAAACTCAAAATTTCCTGTTATTTTAGGTGATTTTTAAATTCCCTGCATTTTCCAGGTTTTCCCAGTTCTCCCTGTGGAGGGGCAACCCTGTTTAATAGCCTTTTAGAAATTCATAATGTCCCTCAAATACCCATTATTTTGCTAGCACCCCACTTAAAGTCCACATCAACCAGCAAGGTGATTTATCGTCTATGTTAAGAACCTATGCTTTACATGATTACTTACGATCTTAAAATTCAGATTGAGTCAGTGCATATCCATTATCAATGACGTGCCATGATTTATTAAAAACATTTTGATAGAGATTTTTAAAATTTCAAATACGAAAGGGCCTCCCTAGCAGAGCGATTTTGAGTTTTTGGCTTCGTAAAGTGGAGGCATAGTACAGTGGAGGCATAGTACAGTGAAGGTAATATAAATTATATTTAATTTCATAGTATAAGGAAACTCAATTTGCGAATATCTAGTGTGAAAAAACTTATTTTTCAACTTGGTTTTTTTTAGAATATTTTCCGATTTCAGATATTTCATCTCACAATCAAGAAATAGCTTTATTTTAGAAAAATACAAATCCTTAATATAAATGAGCATTACAGAAAAAATTTTTATTATTTGACACTAAAGTTAAAATGCGAATTTTATTACTAATAATAGTATACAAAATAATGAGCAATGTTTGAAACAAAATGACAGATATGAGAATTTATTTATATAGAGATATCAAATAATAATGAAAAATCTTGAAACGATGAAAAAATATATATACACAATCAATATTTCTTTAAAAAAAGAAAATAAATAAATGAAAAGGAATAATGGACATGATGAAACAATAATATCTTTCATAAGATGGTACTTCGATCAATATGATGATATGCTTCGAATTCTCCGATTTTTTTCCCATCTTCATCATAATTAAAGCTAAAAAAACAGGACTTGCAAAAATAAAATGGTGTTTCAGGAACACGCTGGTTATTGAAAACTATCCATCTGAAAAATGCAAATAGAAAAATATCAAGCTTCAAATGATATTCACACAACATGGAATTAAACCTTCAAAAATTAGGATTAAAAATCCATCTTATCTTAGCTAATTTGTCAGGAATTTTTTGGTAAAATGTTCAATTATTAGAATTTTGTGTGGTCATATAAGATGTATAGCAAGTTGGTTAGTCTTAAAGCAGTATCTTAAATTTTTCAAAAAAAATATTTTATTTTTAATGAACAGAAAAAAGTTGATATTATATAGATATAATAGCAACAAAGAGAAATAATTAATGAGTTAGCAACTAAAATCATAAACTAAACTATCATAAATTATATAAGAAAATTATTGATTGAAGTGAAATGCATGACTAGTTTTATTCTCAAAAAAATACAATATCATCTAATAATATTACTTTAAAAAATAATTTAAATTAAAATTTATTTTAAATAGTGTTTTTAAACGTAAATTATTATTATTTTTTTAATAGAAAAATTTATTTAAAGTCATAAAATCAAAAAATAATTTATTTGAAATTATATACACTTATATTCGACTAACTTAATACCCGTACTTCGGGGTGAATAGAAAGAAGAAAAGAATCAATAAATGAATACTGAAAAACACAACAAAATCACGCTAAAAACTGAAAGGCATATACGGACAAAATTAAATGGAAAAACCAGGTGAATGACATTTTGAAGGGAATTAATGAATAAAAGAAAATAACATAAAGTGGTGGCGTCAATATGGTATGTTTAATGTAACAGAACTGTTTTTGCTTTCACTTTTATCTTAACATAACTAATCCATATTAGTTTTTAGTATGCTTGCATGATTTTTATTTCAAATTAGGCAGTGCTAAATAAAATAAAGCAAACAGTTATAGTCCCACTTTCTAATAAGTTGGTAATGAAATAATTTGGATAAATGTGTTCTTTTTTCGTTCTGAAAATGGAATAAAGAGAATATGTATTTAGCATCACCTGGCATGATGAAATTGCTCACGCCAATTCATGATAGTTAAAATGTACCACTACAGTGGAAAGTCGCGTATCCGGAATCGGCGGGACTTCCCAAAGTCCGGATATTCGATTTTTCCGTATAATAGACCCCCAAGGCAAACAAAGCTTAAAATGATCTGAATCTAAGAAGCAAAAAATTAAACCTTATTTTTCGGGCAATAATGTTTTAGTATTAGAATGATATCTAATCAATCAAAAACAAAATATTAGAAAATAAATAATTATTGCTAGTATAAAAATAAATATAGAAAACGAAAAATATTAATTGCTCTCTCCACCATTTTGAACTAGAACGATTCAAGCAAGAAGGGGAAATTCCCCTCCTTCACTAAGGTGGGTAGGTGGAGAAGAAAATTCATTTCCTCCTTATTTCTCATTCAAGTTGAGGGCGGGGCAGTGACAAATTCTTATTTTCTCTCCCATCAGTGGCTATCAATAAAGGCGTAGCATGCTGAGTGGGTTCTCTTTATTTTTTCTTTTGTGACTAAAGGGGATTCCCCCTCCACTTTAACGTTTGTTGTGTTTACACTTTTTCACAGGATTCTTCTTTCCCTAACACTCTAATAAAAAGGTTCCAGGAAATGCCTCTTTTACTAGCAAGCTGCATAGAAAAGAAGAGGTGGAGAGGACTCAGTTGTGCTCCTTACACCTATATTAGTATATTTGAGTTTAAACATATATGTCGGTGACAGACTACTAAAGTAGAATCTTTTTTTAAAAAATATTAGAACTTCATAAGGATTTTAGAGCATGACCATTTCTCTACCTGACCTTCAATTTACTGTTAAAACATTTTTAAGTACTGGTAGAAAAAGTTCTTTTAATTCTAATTCATGAAAATATTAATACACTATCTTAGCTACAACTGGAAAAAATATTTTCAGAAACTATGGAAAACGCGTTGTTGAAGCTTTATCAAAACCAATTTGCCAATTACCATAATACCTGTACTACATGTGTTATATTTTAAATTTGGTGTTATAACTTTAAATTTTTTATAATTTTAGTTTTTTTTATATCAATTTATGGTTCATTTTTAATAACCTATTAATGTATTTTAGAATTTTCCATTAACACTAATTCTTTAATAAAATAATGATATGCCTTAGATCGTATAGTACTTGGAATAATTACTTAATAAAAATCAAAGTTGCGATGTGGAAAGTTTAAATCAAAAATTATGAATATAACTAATTATCGAAATAATTACATTATGATTTTAACGTTAAAATAATTAATAGTTTCATACATTACGTTTAACATCAATTACTATTCTCTGACGTGCTCGTGCAGGCCAGTCACGTGTCTCAAGATCAAATAGCAATATTAATCTGATTAGCTATACTGCAATTTGGATTAGAATTTATCATAAGTTATATTATTTGACATAATTTAATGAAATAATTAGTTATTTAGATGGATTATAAACAATTTTTGAGAATTATGGTACTGGGCTGCACGAGCACTAACTTTAGCCCTATCTAAGGAAAATAGCATGAGACATAGTCAAAATTAAGGACTAATTAACATTTTAAATAGAAATGTATAAAAACATAAATTCTTGATTACATGCATTGTTACATACATAAACATATTCTACATTAAAACATAATCAGAATACATTAGATATTCAAAAGTTCGGTGCAGCATCTTCTAAAATAATTTTCAAATATTTTAACAATTAGTTTCTATAATTGAAAACATTTCGCATTTAACAATTTAATAAAATTGGCTGGGTTTTAAAAAAATTATCACGCACGTGGTTGTAGATGAACAGAGTAATTATTATTTTAAGGACCTATCTTAAGTTAAATTTTACTAATACAATAATTTCATACATTGTTGAATTTAAGACGCATTGCTAAGCAATAAAATAAAAAAAATTAGATTTTAATTCGTTAAATAAAATGGTACTTATCATGTCCCTGAATCCAGGACGCCGTGTGGGCCAAAACTTCGGCCTAAGGAAAGAAGACGCTACCTATATCAGAAAATTTTTTTAACAGACTGACTAAGGCGCTCTGCGTCGAAAATTCAAAAAACGAAGAGGGAGAAAACAGCGCCCTCTTGCATTCACTGATAGGTCCTCATACCGTTATGTCACTCCTCTTCTGCCATTTACCGCCAGCTAGGGAATAATCATTTGCAAAGGGATTAAAAAGGGAATTTTGTTTACACGCGACCCTGCCACCAGCCAATTGTTACAAAACAGATTAAAAATATTAAAGAAAATAAAAGTACTTTTTACCATTCAAATATTGGTCTGTGATGTCTCGATTTTTTTTTTTTTATAAAATTTTAATGTATTGAGAATTGATATATAACACATATTACTGTCAGTGATACATATGAATTAAGCGTCATTCGTGAATGGCGATTTTTTATGGTTTTCTTAAACGAATTTCCCATTAATCTTTCCTTCATGAGCTTGGCTTTTTAGCACATAGCTTATTTTATTTCAATTAATACACATAGAGCCGCGATGGCTCAGGGGATAGAGCGTTCGCCTTCCAATGAGGCGAACCGGGTTCGAATCCCAGTCGATACGAATTCCGCATCCGGCTTGCACTGACCACAGTGCTGACGTGAAATATCCTCAGTGGTAGACGGATCATGGGTTAGAGTCCCCTTGCCGTCAGGCTAACCGTGGGAGGTTCTCGTGGTCTTCCTCTCCATGTAACGCAAATGCGGGTTAGCTCCATCAAAAAGTCCTCCACGAAGGCAAATTTCTCCCAATACTCGATCAAAAATTCTAACAGAACAAAAGAATTCATGGCACTAAAATATTTTCTGATTGAGAAAATGCAAAATCATTGGAATTTAAAATAGTAAATGTAAGGATATATACACTACAGTGGAGCATCGTTTATACGACGATCGCTTATGTGGCGTTTTAGTGTGGTCCCAATTCATTCCCATTCATTTTAATGTAAAAATATATAATTTATACGTGGGTTTTTAGATTTTTCACGATTATTTTATTTTTATTTTTCTTGTGTATTTTAAGAATGGGCGGAATTTGCCAACATGAATGACACAGAAAAGAGCATGTGTAAATGTAGCACGTGATAACAATGCGGGGTGGTGGGGTGGAAAGACAAAGGTATAAAGGATTGCACTGGGAGTGGACATTCCTTTTCTAAGAAGGTGATCAGATTCCCCAACCTGCTTTATTGTTACAACTAGTAAAGGACATTCTTTCCTTATCAGTGCACTAGCACTACAGATCGTTCTTTTTTTTTCCTTCTTCGCTATACGTACTGTTTCGTCCACATCCATTTTCAGACATGTCTCGAAAACGTAAGTTTATCTCGGTGAAAGTAAAAATTGAAATTTTGAAGGAATTCGATAAAGGTTTACCGGGAAGATCAAAAGCTGACTTGGCTAAAATGATGGGTATTCCAGTTTCTACCTTAAAGACTATTATTCATGATCGTCTGAAACATGAGCAACATGCTAAAGCCTGCGGATCTTCTGCATCAAAGAAAATGCGAGTGCTAGAAGATAAATTTCCTGAAATGGAGAAGGTTTTGCTCCAATTTTTCAATCAGTGTCATGCGTCAAATATTCCAGTAAGTGGTCTAATGTTGATGGAAAAAGCTAAAGAAATCGCCATGAAATTGAATCTCACAGATAGCAGCTTTACAGCAGGATGAATGCAGAAATTCAAAGCTCGTAACGGGATCACGTGTCAAGTTGTAAGTGGTGAATCAAGAAATGTACCTGCTGATTCTGTTGCAGAATGGCACGAAAATTTGCCAAGCATAATAAATGAGTACCTACCTAAAGATATTTTTAATGCCGACGAGACGGGTCTTTTTTATCATCTAATGCCGAATCGGACATTAGCTTATAAAGGCGAAAAATGTAAGGGAGGAAAAGAAAGCAAAGATCGCCTTACTGTGCAGCTTTGTGTAAATTCTGATAGAAGTGAAAAGATTACTCCTTTGGTGGTAAGAAAATCAAAAAATCCCAGATGTCTAAAGAATATCAGAACGCTTTGGCTGGATTATGATGCAAATAAGAATGCTTGGATGACGACTAAAATTTTTACTAGATAACTGAAAAAACTAGACAATGTTATGAAGAGGCAAAAACGAAAAATTTTGCTGTTCATTGACCAATGTCCAGCTCACCCACCCGATACTAACTTTTTGGAAAATGTAAAAGTTCACTTTTTTCCTGCAAACTGCACAAGTGTACTTCAGGTATTAGATTTGGGTGTGATTAAGAATCTAAAATTGCAGTATAGAAAGCAGTTAGTTCAACCCGCTTTTCGAAGCATTGCAAAGCCTAATCCCAAGAAAATAAGTTTTCTCCAAACAATGAATATGATTTCATAGGCATGGTCTCAGGTAACTACCATCAGGTATAAAGAACTGTTTTAAAAAAGCCGGATTTGTCCATCGAACAACTGATGATAATGAGGGAGAGGACATAAGCGATGATGATACATTAATCAATGATGATGATTGGAACTTGCTCGCAACAGAGACAACTTTTGATGAACACATAGATTGCAATGAGGATGTAGTAACGCCAGCAATTTGCACTGTTGATGAGCAGATACAGAACACACAGTCCGAGCCACATCGTGACAGCGAGGATGATGAGGAATGCCAAGAAGTTGTTCCGCCATCTTTTCAAGATGCAATGAATTCCATTGAAACACTAAGAACTTATTTTCTTTACCACAACACCGGCGAAAAAAACTTTTCAGGACCTTGATTCATTGCACAAGTCATTAATTACAGCTCAATCACCACGTCAAATAACCGCAGATAATTTTTTCTGTAAACTTAACGTGAATTGATTAAAGTGAAATAAACAAATTTGGAGTATCAAATAATTAAAGGTAACGTAAATTCAAATTGCTTACTGTAATTTTTCTTCTCTTTTATTTCCATGGTTATCTGTTTGTTTTGCGTTGTCCAATTTCGAAATTTAGGTAAATCAACACGTTAAACATTAAAATTAACTGAAAACAGAGTTAGTTTCTAGTTTTAGAAGTTAAAATTGATTATTTAACGTTATCGTTTATGCGACGTTTTTCGGTGGTCCCTTCAGCGTCGTATAAACAATGCTGTATTTTGAACTCCAGTTATTTAAGACCATACAGTTTTTATCCTATACTCATTATGTTGATGACTGTTTAGTTTTATTGGATGAATGTCAATTAGAAATTAAGGAAACTCTCATGATTCTAAAGACACATGCATTTAATTCATAGTTGAAAGAAAGCCCAACAATAATCTTCCTTTTTCAGACATTCTTGTAACCCATTAAAAGATTAGTTTTCAAACCACTGTTTAACATAAAAGCACTATAAAAAAATTTGAAGCATTAACGCCTGAAATAATTTGGTATCTAGAAAAACGTACATTAAGTACATTTTAGAGAGAGAAAAATTTTATTATACGCTATAAACTTTTTATTATTGGCTTGACTCAGTTCCAGGATTTATCATAATATTGTTGTTTTCTGATTTCTGAAATTGCATTACATTTATCATTAATTCTCTCTAAAATACAATTAGAATCCAAACCCCCTAAATAAATTTGGTTAGGTGCTCACAAAAATACAATTTCTGTGGCATGTTTACTTTTAAAATTCTTAACTTCATTCATCAGTTCTGCTTTTGCTTTTGTTTCTCATATTTTTTAATCATAAAATATTTGGAATTCATTTCGCAATAGTTCTTTGGAGTTGATTACTAAGCTGATATGTGTTTGAAACAAAGATGGGTTTACAATAAATAATAAAAGCTAAAATAAAATTGCAAATGCTACATTGGTTTGAGAAATTGAAGAAAAGAAAAAAATATATACTCACAGAAATTAATTAAAGAAAAAATATTTAAATAATAAAGTGTCACAGTTTACTTACGCAGCAATATGAATGTGACAGACCATACACACAACACATTTTTTTGGCTTTGGTACAGTATACAGGGGATATTCGTTCCTGTTATTATTATGATGGGAACCAAACAACCTAAATAAAATTTTAAACATTATAAAATACATAAAATCTAGAAATAATGTACAAAATTGAAAAATCTAGAAAAAAAAGTACAAAGAGGAAAATTATGCAACTTACATCAAATCACTGAATACGATGAAATGCTCACAGTTTCCCTGATGAACATATACATAAGGATATCCAAGTTGTAAGTTTAAATCTATAAATTTTGTTTTTTCCATCAACCTCTCCTGAAAAGGCCCAATACCACGTTGGGCACTTTCAGACCATTTTATAATTATGCTGAAAAAAATTACATTTATAATTAACAACTAAATAAATAAATAAGTCAAACAGAATTAGAAAATTATAAGAAAGCAATAAAGAACTAAGTAAATGTGAGTGAAATAATGATGCTGATCTATAAATAGAAGGGGGGAAAAAAACAATATATATTGTTATATTTAGCAGGTTAACACCAGAAACTAATCTAAAAAATAAGCTTAAAAAAAGTCATTGTGAAAATTTTCAAATGATATCTAGCATAAAACTAATAGTTTGCTTACGAGAAAGCATGTGGGTAGTGAAGCCATTTTCTCTGTGCAAGCCCGCAAAGTGAAAAACAGTTCATAATCAAAGTAGATCAGAAAAATAATTTAAATTTTACATATAAAAGGTAACAAAATATCAAAAGGACATTAAAATTTTTTATTTTGAAAATGTTATGACAATGAGAAGCACTGGAAAGGTGTTACAAAAGAAGTGGCATTAGAAAAGTGCATTATTAGCAAGACAAAAAAATAAATCAATTAATAGTAAGAAAATCACAAAAATTGTCAGCTTTAAAAAAGGGATAAAAAAATTTATAAATTAGAGTTAGTTCCTTAACTATACATAAAATACTCTCTTTAAAATCTGCAAATAGCACAAAAAAGTTCACCTGTGAAGACTCTTAATTTCTAAGTGTCCTCCTAACGATCTTTTCACCAAAAAAATTATTAATTTTTAGAGAAAAAGCAAATCAAAAAACATTGATAGATTCAGTACTATATTACTTGCTTAATGCTGTTAAATATGCAACAGCAAAGAAAGAAGTAAAAGAGTTTTATTCACATGTACATGAAAGTAATGCGTTCACAATGACTATAATGTGAGAAAAAAAATTTAAAAAGTTTAAACAAGATTGACAAGTTTCGTCCACAGTAAAATAAACTAACCAGATAAAAAATAGACCAAACTGTTTTTTCATATAAAACTGCATGTTTAATTCAATTTATAGAACAAATCCAAACAAAAAGAAATATTCAATTTAGTTTTAATAAGAAAATTTATTTGGTTTTGAAGATAAGAAGATTTCATTTGATTTGAGTGTTTAACTATATGTTGAACATAAAAAAAATACAAATTGGTCATGAGCATCAAAATGCTTAAATCAATTGATGAGATCAAGTGGATCTTAGCCACATTATTCATATCCTAGTGATACTGGTGTTAGCTGTGTGGATTTGGAACTTTAATCCCATTATTCTTTAATCTTTTGTTTTCCTGTATGCATTGTCAAGTTTTAATGGTCTCTTCACACAAATCAATTCTTATAATGTTAATAATATTTGTTTAGATTGTTTCTGAAACTATCAGATTCTCACATATATCAGTGATTGCACCAATCGCTCAGTTATTCAATATCATTTAGCAATTCTAGCAACATTTAAAAAAGATTTTTAAGTTATTTCATTCTGAGAAGAAAAACTCTAATGCTAATGATAAAGAAGAAAATGAGGATTTTTTACAGTTGGTGAAAAATGTTACAAACATCACATCATGTGATGTTTGAAATGTTTATGCATTAGTTGATGAGAATGTTGAAACTTGTGGTTTTGTAAGCTCAAGAAATGGTTGTAGGAGCTGAGGATAAAGATGGCAGAACGATATCTCAATCAAGGCCAACATTTACAAAAGGCCTTGAAGCCTTTGAAATAATGAGAAATTTTCTGTATTCACACAAACTTTCAAAAAATAAACTGTTACCAATGTTGAAAATTTATTCTTTACACTGAGAAAAAAGTGTATGTTCAAACCAAAATTTTCAACTATTTTAAATAAATAAATATGCATATTTCTTTTTCCATTGTAAATATTTTTGCAGCAAATTCATAATTTTTCGAATAAAATTTCTATAATTATTGTGAAATTGACCAATTTTCAAGTTAATAATTATTTATAACTTTTCATCAATTTTCAAGTCATTATGTGATATTTTATGTCAACCTGCATTTATCATTTTCACATATCATTCACAATGAATGGTCACATGAGCAAAGATCGATTGAGGTTCTACTGAATTACTGTAATAATATTTAGTTGCATTATTATAACTGTTGAATAAAGGAATACACCTACTCGCTATAATCTCGACAATCAGGATGTCTCATATCATTATAGAAAATCCCATCAATATAAAAGAAACCAGATTTATGCAAGTCCTACATAAAAATTTCAAAAAATAAAGTTAGAAAAAAAAACATTACAAATTTTGATTAAAAACAAACAGTGCCAAAAGAGAGACATATAATATGAACAAAGTGTTTTGTTCGAAGTAATATGTAACCATATTAGTGAAAGAAATATAATTTTTTGTAGATAATATATTAAAATAATGTAGTTAAAAATTACAATTTCTTAAAGAAGTAAGTGCGGAAAAATAAATTCCATAACATTATGGGATTGTATCCTACTTTTAATTGTTCTAAGTTTTTAAAAAATAATTAAATACCAAATCGCAGAAAAAATTTCTGTACATAAATAATAGTTATAATAATAAAGATAAATAATAATTTAAATTCTCTGTGATTTTTTTTTCAAAGCATAAATCTTGATAGTTTTTGAAAAGGTTTGAATCTAGAATAAAAGGTTCATTGCAATGTATTAAGGGAGCTAAATGCCCCTATAATTGGATACAAGTTTTTTATAGTGCTTTCAACAGTTTGTTAGAAAAAGTACAAATTTTAAAAGAAGTTTATAACTTCAAAGATGATTAGAAGTTATATAACTTCACAGTCAACATGCTTTCAAATTAGTATACATCCCCCTCCTTTTTTTGATGAGAGGAACAAAAAAAAGAAAACATTGTCTATAAATCATAATCTAAGTACTTAATTTAAAAAATAAGCTGATGTTTCATCATGTAACTTAAAGAGGTTTTTCTTAGGATTTTATTTTTTACTACAAAAATATCTTAAAATTCTAAAAAAAAATCTTACAAATAGCATATAAAAGTAAGAAAATTTGAAATAAATTGCTTAATTTTGTAAACTTATGTGAGTTTCAAACTTATGTAAGCACACAGTTGAAAATATGCATTATTGTAATATTAAGTTAAAGAGGGGTGTGATCCACTATGCTGGACCCAACCTAAATTAAAATTATTTTAGGCAAGAATGGATTGGATAAACATAGAAATAAACACACACAAACACACATTCCAAATAAATTATAAAGTATAAATTTTAAAAAAATTTGAAAATTTTCTCAACTGCATTCAATTGCTTACATTTTTCATAAATGGGATAGCTCTAATAATAAATTAGCTGAAATTTCTGAGTAGCCACATACATTCGAAAAACATTTACTGCCTTTTTCTAGACAGATTATATCAAATTACCAAAATTTTTGCAATCAGTGTCATAAATTTTATCATTAATTTTTCAGATATACCTTATTCTTATACATACAATACATAAAACCTGCCTTTAAAATTGGTAACAAACAATTTTTAAAAAAATATTATAAAACCATCTTTTATGTACCTCTAACTCAAATTAATTCTTTCCCTCCCTCCATTTTTTTTTTTTTTTTTTTAATCTATGATTTTTTCAGATTGAGAAAATTTCTTGGCTTAAACCTTTTCTCCCTATTCTGCAAATACCCTGATTTTTTCAAATTTTTTAATCGAGTAATTCAAAAAAAAAAATGAGCTACTTTAAGGTTTTGAGCAAAAGCACTATGCCAAGCGATACTGAATATAGCTAAATTATTATGATGGGATAAACAACTAATAAAAAAGTTTTTTTTTTAAATCTAATAACGTAAAGCCATAAGCAAGGGCAAAAAATAATAATAAATAAAATAATTGAAATTATTTTTGCTCTATTAATTTTGTTTGTATGAGAATTTCAGTTTTGTGCATTTTTGTTGATGTTTTTTTTCTTTTGGGTGATATTTAACGCTGATTTAATGACTGTTTAATTTTCTTCACCTGATACAAAGAACGGGCATTTTGTTAGTTTAAAAATATTTTTAAAATGATGATTTCTTTTTATCTTTAAGAAAAGATTATTGAGTAGACTCTAACAAATGTTATTAATAGTAAGCTCTACTAATAAAAAAACTTTTTTTCCCGGCATTAAATAATCAAAACCACGAAAATCTGTCTCAATCTTTTGTCTAAAAATTATTTAAAAAATTCTTGCATACTTCTAAATAAAATCCAAATTCATTTTTGATGTATAAGTCTTTTTACTATTTTTTTTTTTTTTGGTATTTATAGTGAATATTATAGATATGAAGATTATCAAATGTATAAGTAATTACTATAATCATATACGTAAAAATTAATAAATCATAAAAGATTTATTAAGTCACAATTATGAAAACTGAAAACTATAAATTTATAAAAAAAATTTTACAAAATTAAGAGAGCTTAAAACAAATTTACAATAGGTTACCTCTTCTCCACTAAGAGGAGTTCATTATTAATAATTATCTTATCTTATTTCTAAGGAATAAAAAATATCAGAAATAAATACGCCAAGAAATAAAGATATCACAATATAAAGACACAATTTTATTAACCAGGAAAGCTCTTATGCTTTAAATAAAATTTAACTCATTAGAGAAATAAAAATGAGACAATTTAGATAGTTAGAAGTTATATAAATATTATTGCAATAAATTTCCAAACTTGTTTTATTTCAAAGTTTTACGTCACCTTACAAGTAATTTCAATATTTTGAAAAGGATTTTCACTGTAATCCCCTGGAATTGCCTTGTCAGAAACACATTGTATTCGATCTCGTAGTTCTGTCAAATACTGAGATCCAAGTATTAAAAATTCTTGATCTACCTAAAAGGTTTTAAAGCATATTATTCTTTAAAAGCCATATTATTATTACATTAACATGATAGATGCATTATTTTGATAAAATAATTTATTTTTAAAATAAATACTTTAAACATTTGGATTATGATAAATAATCAAAAGTGTGAAAAAGTTTTAAGAAAACTTAATTTTTAACGGAAAATCTTCTGATTTTGAACTATGTTTGCATATACAGAGGTGCTAATATTAAGTTTCAACCAGATTTTTTCTAGTAATAGTTGCAATTAAACATCAATAAAGTTTAACAGAAATTTTAAAATTTTATTGGCTTTTAAAAACATCACATATTTATCAGAGTTTTTAATCTGAATATTTGATTGCTTATACATCTGGCTGGTCACAATTACTTTATAACAAATCAAGATCAAGTTTTAAAGAATACATTTAATACCACTGGGAATTTTTTCTTTAGAGAGCATAAAAGTTAGTAAATATTTTATATGTTTTAAATTATAAGCTTTATAGATATGGTACAAAATATTTTAACAAAAAACAAAAATAAAACACTACAATTAAACAAAGAAATAAAAATTAAAAACATCTAGCAATACTTTAATTTACTTGATTTTAATATTAGTTTCTACCAGATATGCATACTGCTTAATTTACAAAAACATAAAATCACAGAAATTTTTTTAGCATTACACATTAAAAAATTTAAAAAAAATATCATGATTCTACTCAGCAGGCAATATTTTTTATCATCATTGAGGAAAAAAAAACAAGTATATGGTAAGACAAGGAAAAATTACTAGTTTTGTAACTTCAAAAAACTACCTAAAGAAATATATACTTGTGTATATAATAATCAATATAGAGTTTAATAGGAATTAATTTTTTAAAAAAATCAGCGATTTTTAAACAAATTTTGTCAAAATGAGGCAGCAATGTAAGGACTGACACTAGTTACAAGAGTGAAGAAATTGCTTGCAAAAAGTTTTTAATTTTATCTAAGTCTAGCTTCTTCAGAATTATAGTTTTGTCGAATGATACTGTGTAAGAAAACATCCAATTCTATATAACAAAAAAAAAATTACATTGAATGATTACAGTTAAAACCATAAAAATTCAACTATTCACATCCAGGACCCACACTAATGCCACCTCGCGAATGCGATAAAATTGTAAATTTGGCAAATGAATTTTTCCACTGGAAAGAAAAATATATATTCAACTCCTCAAAATTACGTGAAAATGAATTTTACAAACAAATTTTTTTTATTTATTCAATTACAGTAGTTTTTGGTAGATAACCAATTAGAATTGGGTCCAAATAATATTAGTCTGAAACAAACTACCGTAAAATAGTTTTCTATGAGGAAAAATTCATCATTAATTGTTAAGATTTGCATTTGGCTAAGACTTTCAAAAATTGGCAAATAATTTTGATATTTGGCTAATTTATTGGCTAATAACTTGAAATCCTTAGCGTGAGCCATGCACATTGATTCCACAGGATAAGAATTTTTTTTATTGTAAATTATTGGTGAAAATTATAATTGTTGAGTATGTAAATGTTTAAGGACTACAATTTTGCAATTATACAGACTTATTTTGTAGGTGTTGATAATTTCTCTCCGTGTAATAAGAGAAATTAATGTCTCCAGACAATAAAAAAAGACATCATTAAAAATAAATTTTGTTTGAATGATTAGATTCTCCCAAGATAGGTGTCAATGTTAATGGTAAAAAGGTGTGACCTCAAATATGCAAATTAATGAAAGCAGATCATATCTTAAATTATGAAATCTGACACAAAACTGTAATTTCTCTGAATAGGGATACTTTTTTTTAAAATAGATTTGGATATTATATCATCAAAATAAAAGAGGGAGACAAATAAAATTCTAAAAATATGATCATTATTGTTAGAGCAGAAGTAGACTGTTTCAACCTCTTAATACTAATTACTTTCAAAAATCTATTTTGACCAAAATTTGTACTTAATCAGTTAAAATTACTCAAAGTAAAATGATTTAAAATTTTGTATGCATATCAGTTCAAAAGTTTTTCAACCATTATTAAGTAAAATAAAAGATGATAAATAATTGTTAAAAATTATTTTTAGATGGAATTTGATTAACAAATTATATTTGAGAGCAAAATTTTTTAAATTTTATTAAAAACTTTCCAAGATATGACAAATTACGTAGAAAGTAAAATTAATATTAAGAGGCTCGAACTTTTGACCATATTTTCAAGATTTAGACTACCTTTCATATTTTGATGGAAAATATCCAAATCCATAAAATAAAAAGATGTTTACTTAGAAAAAGATCATTTTTGTGCTTGATTTCATAGCTTAAAATATAATCGATACTAGTAGATAAGCCTATTTTTTTAGGTCATCACTTAAAACAAAAAGCGTAAAATGCAATAAAATTGTAATTAAGTACTATCAGAACTCAAACTTTTCCCTACTTTATTTGTACGTGATGTGCCCTACATTTTATGTCTTGGTGACAAAAATATAATTATTTTCTATTTTTTGTTCCCTTGAAAATTTTAATTTTTTTTATTTATTTTGTTATAAAGTAATGAATTTATTTTAGTACCATATATTTTGAAATAGCACTTACATGAAATATAGGAAATCTTGCATATGCATTTTTAGTATGGCTTGAATATCGCTTTTCAGGACGAAATATTTGGACAGTTAAGACAACATCTGGCTCTTTGACAGGTACAAAATCAAACTTTTCCGAATTACTTGTACCCCTAGAGTTCTGTCATATTTTAAAAATAAGTGACATCATAACAAATATAAAAATAAAACAAAAGAAAATTTTTTTCACAAAAATCTATTTAATTACTATTTCTTTTATCAGTAACATAAGTTTAGTTCACAGTGAAAAAATATTCTTACAAAAGTGCAATCATTTTCCAGAAAAAAGAAGTTTTAAAGCTAATATAGGAGAGCCAACAACAAGGAGAAGCAACTTATTCAAGGTTATACTAGGAGAACCAACTTTCGAGTCATTTCTGCATAATTTAGTTCAGACAAATATTCCATTTGCAAAAATATCATTTCTAGAAGCTTAAGTCATAATCTTTACTCAACCAATGAACCAGTCATAATCGGTATGAATTCAAATTACTAGTTGAGTGTATTTTAAAATATATTAAACTTTAATGTTTAAAACTCTTTAAAAAAATTCAATATATTAAAAAAAAAATTCTATTGCAGATTAATATATAACACATTTTAAATGTTGTGTTACGTAAAAAAAATTTCATAAACTAATGTTTCGAAGTAAGATTAGTATGAAGTCTTTTTGAGTAGAAAACATTAAACAAATATTTACAGCAATTGAAAAATTACACACACACATATAAAACTATAAAATTCTAACAAAAATCTTCTAAAATTGAAAACTAATTATTTTATTCAATTCAAATATGTTTACATATTCATTTATTTTGATCTAAAAACTATTTTTCTCCTAAAATAAAATTCAAATTGAAATTACTAAGTCTTATAGTCAATTGACTAATTATTAAACTGGGATTAACTTAAAAAAAAAAAAAGCACATTTAGAGATTTAACAATCTGTATGAATTATTCTGGAAAATAAGAAGTAATTCAGCACTACTATTTAATAATAATTTTAAACAATCAAAACAAATGTCTCTTAACAATCAAAAACATTTCTTTTCTTAGCACAATAACTAAATTTTCTCGAATTGAGCTTTAGTACACAACTTCATTTTTTCACTTATTATTATTTATTTTAATAATCGTTGCTTATTATAAAAAATAAATAAATATTTCAAAATACTATTGAGTGATAAATTGAGTATTTATTTCTGTCCTGGTGTACACCAAAAATCAGGGTATTTATACTTTTCAGTCATTTTTAAAGCATATAAATATGATTTGATTTGATTAGAGTTCTAAGAATACTATAAATGTAATGCATTATGTATAGATAATTATAATGCAAAATATTACAGCCATGGGAAAAAAAAATTCCAAAAATTATAACCACCCGGTGGAAGAGCTACGTTTTTTGGGGCATTGTTACTTTAAAAAGGTTTGTATAATTTAACATGATAATGTGGAAATTAAGTAATTTAAACTTCAGGTTGAGCATTCTTCTGAAAGAAACATATTTATTTCAAGACAATAGGGGAAAAAATGGATGAAATTGAAGAAACTCAAAATGGCTGCAAGGACTCAATATAAAATACATGAAATTTCTAAAAACTAGCTATGAATTATGCTAATAAGTAAATGTACTAAGTTATATAATTTTATAAATATAATTTAAATGTTAAAATCTAATGTTTGAATTAAAATCTATTGTTTAATTAAAAAGAAATTTACCATCCATATAACATTTTTATACAAAATGAATTTGTTTGTTCATTTTTAAATCTTAATTTAAAATTTCATTTAAAATCAGTTTTTACATAGCATTTCCTTAATGATAATTTTATTTTAAAAATTCAAAATATTATTTACCTTATTCATTAAGACTATTAATAAAAAGACAGTAATGAGTTATTTTTCTAACTATGAACAAAACATAATTAAAGCTTCAAGTAGTTACATATCAAGTTAGCTTTGATTTTTCAATAATGCCATGATTAAAAAAGTATTAGTTATATTTGAAAACTATTCCTGAAATTCCATAAAAATATAGTAAAGCAGTACCTGATAAAGAGGATAATTGTGAAATCTTATAGAATTATAAGCAACAGCGTCATACTGAGGATCATTTTTTCGTCTTGTTAACTCTTCTTGTTGAAGTCTATAAAAAATACAAATGGCATAAAAAAAAGATAGAGTAAAACAATAAAATTTACTGCCAATTGTACAATAATAGCTGATAGAATTTTACTGTCAGCAAATATTTAATTTTTAACTTTTTAACCAATTTTTATATATTTGCTCAATTTTATAGTACTTTAATTAGTTTGAATTTATATTGATTGTAACTAATAACAATTTAAAATCAGTTGTATCTATAAACAATTCTATGTCTTGATCAGTAACGAAAATAAGGGTAGGGTCAAATTTGAAATCAAATTTTCTTCTTAAAGTCTTTCCAAATTTTATGAATATTATGATCTAATATTATGATCTATGTGATCATAAATAAATAATATTATTTACAACGTCTTTGTACGTTTATCTTATAATAACATCATATAATAGTGCCTATTTTTCCTTGGATGACCCATTATATTGACCATTGAATGTGACCAAATTTAGGAATTCATCGGAAGCAGCATTTTCAAAGTTGTTATTTTGAATTCAATAAAATAAACATCAGTATTTTCTCTTTCTTCTTTTCTTTATTGTTTGGTCATAACTTTCTGGAGCTTTGTTCCAAAATTTATTATTTTTTTAAAACTAGATCAGGTTTCATCTAGTTTGAACATTGCATCTTTTTCCATGTTAGATTTTCCAAATTTTATAAATCTTTTTAATGTAACTTTTTTTTCTTTTTTTACTATTAAGCTTCTTGTGGAGAAGATTTTTAAAAAAAAAAAAAAAAAAAAGATCATATTAAATTACACAAAACTGATTACACTAAGTACAAAGCGACTAAAAATATTGCTAACTAGTACTTTTCACTATATTTCTAGTCACATATGAATTTTACATTCAAACAACACCTGATTACAAAAGGTGAGCTAAAAACCAATTCTTTATATTCCTCTGACAAAATTAATTGCTCTTCTCATACAGGTTTTAAATCTTTAATTAAAAAAAAAGAAGAAAAAAAAAGGATAATTGAGAGAAGCAATATCTGGTGGTGCAGGATATTCAATTTAAGTATTTTCATGTAATTTTTAATTGGCACTATAAATCTTTTTCTTTGCTTTGATTTTGGATTAAAATTTTTTGTTCCTGGCTGTAACTGTTAAAGCATAATGATAATATTTTTTGAATTTCGCTTTTTAATTAAAATATTTTGGCATGTGTCTTGTTCTTTCGGCATTTGTCAAATCCAATAATGAATTTTGCATTATTTAACAGTTTTTGTCCATCCTTTCCATTCCAAACCTTTTTAATAAAATCTCTACATTTGAACCAACAAGCAAGCTTAATAAAATGTGTACAACATTTGTTGATCTATAGTATGTCCTTTCTTGAAAATGGTAGAAAAATAAAGCTTTACGCAACTGGCGTTTCAACTACACACCATGTCATATTCATTTTTACTTTTAAAAAAGTAAGACTAACTAATCATGATAAATTAAAATTATAAAATATATTAGATTAAAGATGCAATTTGATATCAGTAAAACCTTGCCTGTAAAATCATTTAAAGTGAACATGGAAATTCAATAGTATTTAAAGCAAAGTAAGTCACTTGTAATGAAAAATATGGAGTCAAAATGAAAAATATGGAGAAAAATATGGCCTAATTTATTATGAAATCAAAAAACCACTCATATGTTGCTTTTAAATGTTTTTGAGCAATCAATAACATTTCTTTCTTTCTTTTTGTTAAGTAAACCTTAATACGTAGAGTATGGCATCAGAATGCAACAAATACAAATAATGATACTCTTTGCTGTAAAATAGCATTCTCTGCAGCTTGAACTATTTAACCTAAAAAGGTAAATCAGAGTTGTATATCACTTGTAAACATCTGAAAAATAAATAAAAACTGAGCATTAACTTGAAAATTTCTATGTGTGATTTTCTAAACTAAATGCACTCAATCACTACAACCATGTCAAATAAATTAGATCAGTTTTAAAGACTAATTAACAAATGTATTCATATTTAAGATAACTTAGTAATCAAAATATTAATAACTAATTACCTAACTGTTTCCAGATCAACATCATCAGGCACAGTAAAGTCTGATGAGCACAATTCTATAACATGTTGATTTGGACACTTCATGGCAGCAGTACTAAACAAGAAAAGTTATAAAATATATTAAAAATAAGGTTTTAATATAATGACATCTGCATTTTTAAGCATGTTTTGCATTTTGGGGCATTTTTTGTAAAATGTTTAAGGCATTCTTTTTTTAAATATTTGGTCATATTTTTGTATTTTTTAAAGATTTTGGGGTTATTTTTATTTTTTATTATTACTATGCGTAAAAATTCCATATATTTTCCTTTTTTTTTTAATATTTTAACATATTACATTTATTTCAAACTTTAATGAATTATAACATGTATTGCAACATTTTATATACTTTGACAATAATAAAAGTAGCTTTTAAAGAGGAAATCATTGTTTTAATTTAATATTTTTACTTAAATATTCGGTCATTAAGTCTTAATGGTAAGAGGGGTGACCTCAAATATACTAATTAATTTGTGCAGACGATATTCTAAATTACAAAATCAGGCATAAAAACATACTTTTTCCAAACAAACCAAAGCTTGGTTTTGACACGTGTCAAAAAGTGTTAAAAACCTGAGGCAAGTTTCTTTTTGACATTGGAGACATTTTATTAGATACTAGAACATGCACAATACTAGCATTATATACTTCTATAATTATGATTTATATTATCTATCAAATACAAAAAATGGTGCCTACATTATTGAAATAATTGATTTTTCTAATGGTATAATTTTAATACTTTAAGACTCATATTATAACTATATTCGGTTTATATTACTGTAATAACTATGAGTTGTTAATCATTATCAATCAAAATATTGATTTTAATCCTATAAAGTTAAAATTTGAGTTAATTTTTTTAGATTAAGTAAAATTGAAGTGTTTATCAATAATTGTCTGATCTCAACACATTTTTTTTTATTCCTAATATTTGTTGTTATTAATTATATTCAAGGCAGCATAACATGCCAAACCGCGCAAACAAGGCTTTAGATGAAATTCAGGTAGCAATGGAAAAATTTTCGGTCTAAGAAAATTCCTACAACATTTTTTGTCAAAAAATGTGCTGCTTAGCAAAACTTTTTCGTGTGAAAAAAACATATGTCAATTTGTGTTTTAATAAGTTGGAATTCTTAGAGTTAATAAGTGGGACCTTAATTTTGATTAATAATAGTCAGAAAAATTCATAATGGTAATGCTATTTTTTACATGGTTTCAAAGAATATTTATTTTAAATGGCAAAATACAAAATTTCAGCGGAACTGGTCGAATAATTCCTGAGAAATCAAATTTAACGACTTTTTAAAATTTTATTTCTCAGGAACTATTTGAGCGATTTCATTCAAATTTTGCCACTTAAAATTACATTTCTGAAAAAGATGTAAAAAATTGTAAACATTACTATTCAAATATTTTTTTTATTATTATTAAGTAAATGAAAAATATTATTAAGTAAAATAATAAATTACTAGGTAAACATTATTTCTAGCAAGAAATTGTCTTTGGATAAAAGAATTTTATAATGGTGCATAAAAATGTTTGAATTCACTTAAAAAAATTTCGAGATATATTGAAATACGTAAAAAGTAAAATTAACTATAAGTTGCAAAGACTTTGCAATTATTCTGCCATAGATCACAATATGGAAATCTCTCCAAATTTTGTTTTGGTTTCTCCATAGAAACCGATACATCCTGTTTCTTATGCATTTCGACTTGCAATGGAGCCCTTCCGCAGATTGCTATTATGACATAATAGGAGAATTCCCTTCCCACCAGGTTTGTAAGAAGAGAGCTTTTCCTCCCCATGCCTGGCTGAGAGCATGCCGGGATCCCGAAACACTGAAAGAGAAAGGGAGCGTCAGCAACTCCGTTTCGTAGTTAAAATAGAGGGAAAAGCGACTTTTTTTTAAAATGAAAGGACAAGGCTCTTCCTCTGTAAACTTTACAGGAAGTTGAAATTGGAACAATTATCTTAACATAATTATTATTAAACATTATTTTAAATTTATTCTAACACACCTTTATTTTCATATGAAATTTTTTTTCTCTGTGTAACTTCTTTTTATGACCCAGTTGAAAATGTTCTCATAATGAAAATAACTTTTAGTGGTAGGATGGATTTTTATGGATTTTCAAATTTTGATACAATTTTAAGCCCAAAATTTTAAAATACGGAATTGCTTTGAATATATAAGGAAAAAGGGGACATTTCTGTATAGTGATCTGTCGCACTAACTACAATCGCCAAGGTGCCAAATAGATTTTAAACTTGCAATTTTTTTTTTTTTTAATTTAGATTGTGCCTGGGGGTGGCTACGAGTTATACTTTTCGAGTTAGACCCTTTCTGTGATATTCTTTTTAGTTTTTCGCGGGCCTTGGCGATTATTCTGCAGCAGATCAGGATATGGAAATATCCCCACCATGGGAATCCCCACCATATTTTTGTGCTGATTTTTTAATATAAGTTTTAATTTTTATAAATTAAGTCTAAATTTTTACAAAATAGATACTTTATAAAAAAAAAACCTAAACAGACCCCTGATACTGTGATAATAGATCCATATGAATAAGAACCAAACTTAGGTTATTTCAGTAATTAAGAAACAATTACAGAAGACTAGTTAAATAATTTTGTAATCTTATACCTGCATTCTTGTTCAACTTTAGAAAACTCTTCTTCACTTATAATACTTTTTAACTCGGGGAAGTTTTCGGTTTTCGAATTTAAAATTTCCATCCAATCTGTCAAAAATTTTTGCACGCTTAATGGTTTTGAAATCCATGGACGTGAGGCAGTTTTATGTACATTTTCCATTTTGGAAAATGAAAAAAATTGAATATGATGTGAAATTTTAGAGTAGAATTATTTATGAGTTATTGGCTTTTGACTTCCTATTTCTGCTTCATTGTAAATATACTGAAAAAACACGTAAAGCAAGAAAAGTACCCATTTGATAGCGCACCAATGATGCGCACCAAAATTCCAAAATGTATGGATAGTACTACGAAACTTTTTGAGTTGAGTTTGTTCGTTATTAACGAATGAACTTTTTGAGATTGAACTCTTTCTCTTTATTTTCATTTTCCAAATTTTAAAATTAATTTTCAAAGTTAGTTCATATATAAGTCGTAATCAGAGACAGAATGATGGAAATTCTCTGCTTGCAGTATATTATATAAACCAGTTAATTTCATAAAGGTTATAAAACATTTTTTTTCAGGAATTTTGAATGAAAAATAAAGGTTTTTAACAGTAATTATCTTAACTAATAACGGGGATATTTCTACTTATTCAATATTGCTTCAAAATCTGTTGAAATAATTTATTCTAAGAAACTATTTATATTATTTGTAAAGGGGATATTTCCGTATCATGATCTGTCTCACCAACTACATTTGCTAAGGAGCCGAAAAGATATTAAACTTACAAATTGTTTTTACAAAAAAACCTGTAGAACTTTTTTTTAGAGTGTCTATGAGTTATACCCTTCGAATTAATCCTCTTCTGTGATGTTCTTTTTAATTCTTGTGGGCTGCTGGCTGTTATTCGCCAAGATTTGGTAATCATTCTGCTGCAGATAAAAATATATAATGTTTGCAATACATCACTTATTGAATTACTATTATCAATTATTATTATGTATCTATTACTTGTCTCCTATTTAGGAATTAAGGAAATATTTCAATATCAACACCTGCTTCAAAATGATCTCTATCTCTAGATTTTGAGGACTTTTGGACTATTGCTTACAATAAATTCATCAAAAACCCCACAGAAGATAAAACTTGAAAGGCAAACTCATAGCTACTCTTTGGCAAACTTCTACATATTTTTTTTTTCTAAATTTTTATGTTCAAAATCCCTTTGGCGCCTTGGCGATTATTGTTAACACTGATAGTTACTGATATGAAAATGTCTGCTAAATGAATAGAAAATAAAATCTCCAAATTAACTATGTTATTAAATAGGAAATAAAATTGTATGTATTACACTGAGTTGGAAAGTCAAGAACAAGATAAATTTGAATATTTGTTTTTTAATTCCGATCTTTGCCACCGTAACACAGAAATATTTAAATGCAGTTTATCTATGAATTTTTTGTTTTATTATTACTTATTGCACCATGCCTCTAAATCCTTAATATTAATTGAAAAATAAGTAAGATTTTTCTTAATTGTGCCAAAATAGTCTTCATCTTTACTATATCTGGGCTGTTCCATGAGAATTTAAAAAATAATAGGCGTATATTGGAACAATATAAATCATAGTTATTAGTACCCGTTTGTGCTAACTGTAATTGCCTAGACGCCAAAAGGCTTTTAAACTTGCAAAAATTAAAATATTTTATTTATATATGTAATGGTCTGCAAAAGTTGGCTGTACTCTTCAAGATAGTTCTATGAATTTTTTTTTTTTCATTGTGTTACTAACCGCTGCTCATAATCACTAAAACTGGAGAATTATTTTGACACAGATACCGAAATAGAAATCTTTCCTTTAGCCACATCCAAGCAAGTTATTTTAAAAATTATGTCACGTTATATTAAAGTTATGTTGTGATGAAATTTTATAGTACTTATACATTATTATATATTACTGTTTAACCAAACTGCTACAAATTTTTCATTTTCTGTATTTCTTTTACAAAAAGGAAATTTCATTCAATTTATATTAATAAACTCGGATTTATATTACTAGCTCAATAGTATTCATTGAAAAACTTAATAATTTAAATCATGAGTTTTTTATATAATCTATTTTAAATTGTCTTTTATTTTTTTAGCAACAATATGTTTCATGAGCTCTTAATGGCCCTAAGTGGCTTTCCTGGTACAATTTTCTATCATTCATCCAAGGAACAAAATATTACGGTAAGCAAAAAACTAGTCGATTAGTATCAGTCAATATTAATAAAAAGTCAACATTACATCGAAATAATTTGTAAATGTTTAAGTATACTGTTTTAATGGTGTAAATAATTTTAATGTGAGGTAGATGAGAAGCTTTTCAATACTTTTTTTTTCTAAAAAAATTTGTCAAAGCAAGTAAAGAGGTGGGGAGTATCCACTGCATTTTTAGTTGTGGTTTTATGCTAAAAGAAGAAGCTAACAGAGATTGTGATTGCAAAAGATCCGCAGGCAAGTTCCTTTGGAGATATTTCCGAATTGTGATCTGTCGCGCCAAATACAATCACCAAAGTGCCAAATAGATTTTAAACTTGCAAATGTTTGTAAAAAAAAACATGTAGATGTGTGTCCAGGGGTAGCTACAAGTTACACCTTTCTATGCTGTTTTTTTAGTTTCTCGCAAGCCGCTGCCTGAAAGTTGCCAAGCTTTGGCGATTATTCTGCCACAGATCACAATATGAAAATCTCCCCATTGCTTTCTCCTGTAGCACAGTGAGCCAGCATCCAAGGTTTCGCGGCCAAAATTAGTATTTCGATAAAATTTGTTTCAAAATTTGGGAGTTTTTATGTGCAGGTAAATTGAATTCATATTTGAAATTTTGAAATACACTAAAAATACCAACAAAAAAAACAAAATTGCGGCTGAAATATGGCAAGCAAAAATAAAATAATAATATAGTACGTTTAAATAATTAAATATAGCAATGAAAATATAATAATTTTCGTAATTTTACATTAAAAATGAAAAGCAAATTATATTTCTGAAGTAATATTACAAAATAACGAGAATTAATTACAAAATAACGCGAAAACATGAAGGAAAATGAACATTATTTTTGTTTTTCGGTATATTTAGTCCACCTTTGCAATATGGGCAAAATGGGGCAGGTTTTTTCGACAGAAGAAACATCAAAGAAGACAACAAAAAAAAGCTTAGCTAATTACCCTGTGGAACTTTTTGGAGATAAGTTTCGAAATTGATTCAAACATTGTAAAATGTCAAATGATAAGATATAAACTATAAGTTTGTCAAGAGTATTAACTAATCCAACAAATTGAAAAATTTTACTATAATTCCAGACTAATTACTCTAATAAAAATGTAACAGTAAGGTGAAATTTCTATATATATTTCTGAAATATAAATTTAAAAAAAAAAATTTTTTTACATATTTTTCACTTACATTGTACTCTCGTCGGTCCAAAAAGTGAATTTTAATGTTTGGAATGATTATGAATACCTAATTTGGGCGATATTAAAACTGCCTACACATATTTTAGTTGAAAATTTAATTTTGACTTTTGGCCAAAGATCATTGTCTTCTGGCCCACTGTGCGTAGGTGATTTAGGGGTTACACAGCAAAATTAAATGTTGCTAACAGACACAGATTGACTAATTATAACAAATGGCGCTTAAAAATTGTAAGCTAATCTCCACTTGAGCACAATTAAGCATTGATTGTGTTGTTTTGCATTGTTCATTGGTTGTTTGTTATGTCCAAAAATGCACTAATGTAGTGAACGCAGTGCATTAATGAAGGAGAAAAATCGTCAGACATTAAGCATTAGCTGCAATGGCATGTTCTTCAATCTGCTTATTTCCTTTTGTGTAAAACAACCAATATTGAAATGTGGCTGATGGATTTAAATTTAAAAATTGTTTGGCAAACTTTTTTTCATAAAAATTAGAATGATTAGTAGAATAAAAATAATAGACTTGCTTTGTTTTGTAGAAATCTTATTTTCATAAATTTCAGTAACATTTAGGTCTTATGAAAATAAAATCTTTTGGGAATGCTTGTAAACAGAGAGGTGTAGTTTGTATGTGTGTGGGGGGGGGGAGGCTGTGCCTCTATACCTGGGAGCTATCTTAGGCACCAAATAATGATTACAAATGAATTCGGGAATAAAATGTATCTTAAACATACTTTGATGTCCTTTTCCATCTCATATGTTACAGTATTCCGAAACTCCCTTTTGCTTATGAATCTATAATATATTTCTTTAAATTTATTTTTCTTATAAATAAGTGGTAGATGTAAATAATCTTCTACTATTTTTATTATTTATTTTTGGAAGAGGAATATGATATGAATACTGTGATTTAATTTGTTTTTAATATTTTATTGAATTTTCTAATAATTACATATATTGTAATAGTAACATATAATGTGTTTATATATATGTTTAATTATATAATTACAGGTTTCATCATGTTTTCCAAATTTACACCCTGGTGAGAGAAATATTCTGGATCGCCTATGTTTGATTGCAACAAAATACAGACGTTTACATGATTTTGTGAAAGTACATAAATTTTCTGCAGATTTATCTGGAGGTAATTGTTTAAAATACAATTTAGGAGTGTATCCCCATATATAATTTTCTATTAGCCATAGGGAGGGTTTGCTGCTTAAATTACCTAAAAATTTCTGACTTTTTTTTTTATATTGATTATTAAACTGAATAGTGCAATTATGCTGTTGCTGATATGTAGCTAAATTAAGTTTTTTTTTATACTTAAATATGAAGTATTCATTATGCTGTAAATTTATTGATTGTTATTATTATTATAATTCTTATATAAATGTATAGGGCAATTTTTGCTATTTTGAAAATTTAACTAAGATATGCATTTTCAAAAATATGATTGAATATATGATCTGAAGATATGATTGTATCTTTTAAATTTAGTACATATTAATTTGTTAAATTTGTATTACTATTTCTTGAAATATCCTGTTGCCATTCGTTGCAAAAGTACATTGTTAGAAAATTGCAGTCGGATAACATGTTGCACCTGGTGTTCAAAAGAGCCAGACGGCCACTCGAAAAAAAAGCATTGTTCACCGCTGTTGACTTCTCAGAGTGCAATATTTCTTGGAAGTTAAGTGTTTTCAGTGGCAGTAGAGCAGGACAGGGAAGTAAAAAGTGTGGTCTTTTTCAGGGCTCCTTCAGACACAAAAAAAAGACTTCCTTATCTGCTCAATTAACCGAAACTTTGGTTAATCAAGGCTCTACTGTACTTAAAGAAAAAATTATGTGAACTATTAGTGTGCTTAATGAAATTCATTTGGGAAAATAATTATTCATATAAACTTAAGGGTAAAAAGTAATAACCAATATTTTTAACTGTAGAAATTAAAAAAATTTTTTTTTCTTCAAGAATCTTTCGATATAGACTTATACTTAACTTGGGCAGGATTGAAGCTCTTGCTGAGTATACACAGTCCAGTCACATTAATGTGACCATCACCTACTTTTGACATCAACATGAAATAACTAATCATAGAAGACAAGTTGCAGTGCAGCGTGTATGAAAGGTATCTAAAGGAATCAAAAACATTGCAGATGACATAATGCAGAAATGGAGGGATTTTTCCGGTGCCCAAAAAGGCATAATCGTTGACTTTCAGGCCAAGAGTGAAAGCATTTCGCAAAAGGCTAATTTTGTAAACTGTTTACCTGCAGACATGGAAAAAGTATAGCATATTTGACAAAATGACACTATCAAAAATTAGAGACATTGAAATATGGTGTATCACAAGCCATGTATGACAGAAATGGACATTGGTTGTGAAGATGCATTTGGACAAATAGGCATGCAACCTTTGAGCAACTCACCACTTAGATGAACCAAGGTGTTATCAGCACTTTCTTCTCAATGATGGTTCTGTGAAAGTTGCTGCGCATGGGCCACTGCTGACTGCTGTTCATTGGCGAAGAAGGCTGGAATTTTTGCGTCAGTACTCTAACTGGATATCCCCTGAGTGGCAACAGAGGACTTTTTCCGACTACTGTACTGTGTAATTATTGACTGTAAGGAAGTGACATTTTGAAAAAATATGTATTATCACTTTTTACTCAAAACGTTTTCCTGTTTAAGAGCATTGCATGCAAAGTTTTATTTTAATTTCCCATAATGTACAATGCATAAAAAAGTTGGAACTCCCTGA
This sequence comes from Parasteatoda lunata, assembly GCA_949128135.1. NCBI lineage: Eukaryota > Metazoa > Arthropoda > Arachnida > Araneae > Theridiidae > Parasteatoda > Parasteatoda lunata. The sequence goes on from OX421971.1 coordinate 69,512,844, forward strand.
ATAACTTTTAATCTAATGATTGGATTTTCGCATACTAGCACTCAATCTTAATGGCTCGAAGGCCTAACTTAAAATCTACTAATTAATTAGTGCAGACAATATTTAAAGTTACAAAATCTAAAAATACTTTCTCTGAAGAAACATACTTTTTTTAATAAAATAAAAATCCAGAATCAAAAATTTTATTCAAAAAGTATTTTGGTTTTATCTTTACTTTGTGATAATAACTTTGCCAACTGTAGGTTTTGGGTCATCAGAAATTTTTGTTTATTATTTTTTTCTCATTTTTTTATTTAATTGTATTTCTTCTGTAATTCAAATAAATTATATCAAAAGGTTTGTTACATATGTCTTTATCTCTAATGTTTTTAGATCCTTACGAAATCAAAGGTCTTTATTTAAAGTCATTTTGTTGTGGTTTAGAAACAGTTCTCAACATGTATCAACAAGAACTTGTTGAAATTGAGCAAGAGTTATTAAAAGATCCTTTTCTGCCTCTTACCCACTTTTTAAAGCTAGAAAAGGTAGTATTTTATACATACATTTTTATGAGTAACAAATTCATAATCTAGTTAAAGTATTAGCATTTTAATACTATTTATAAACTAGTTTAATTATCTTTCATATCAAATTTACGCCATTAAATTTCCGCTGCCTTAAAAAACGTTTCTCAAGAAAACTCTTAATATCTCAAAGTATACTAATTATCTTTCATGTTTTCTTCAAAATTTAATATATTTCAGTTTGCCCCGAATTGTTTTCTTTCAAAACTGCTATGTTTTAAACTTTACTCTACCTTCATAATATTATAAAAAGGGTTGGAAAAGATTTTGGAGCTAAAATCATTTTCCTTCCATCATTTTACAATGTATGTACATATATATATGTGTGTGTGTAATAAATTCAATATATAGCCATAAATATGTTTACTGTTCCAATTAAAAGATTAAATTCAGAGTTAATGTAAAAATTTCGTGAAGGCAATAATCATTAAGGAAATTTTAAAACATTCTTTCGAGTCCATATGGCGTCATTTTTTTTAACAAATCAGTATTTTACATTATCCGTTTTCAATGACATTCAATTACGGAAATAAAAACCTTACTACCAATTCCCTTTCAAATTCCCTGTATTTAAGTCAGAACACACAGAAATGCATGGCCTTTTTTCTCTTAGCAATGGCTTGAATAACTGCAGCTCTAATGGTTAACTTCTACAACTGTGATTGGGGAAACCTTCTCTTCAAGTATTTGCATTCAGATCATAAATAAAAATTAGGGAAAATTTATTTGTGCGCCGTCTAACGAAATTGTTGTATACACACAGTGGAAAAAATAGCTTTACCAAAAAAAAAAAAAAAAAATTTTTTTTTTCAATCCAAATAGAAGAAACTTTTTTTTAATATAGAAAGGTCTATCATTAAATTAAAATTTTAAACACTTAATAATATTTAGATGAATTAAATAATAGTCATTTAAAAGTATATTTTTAAATAAGGGAAAATGAAAAATTTGTTAAGATTAATAACTATAAAAAATAAATAATAAAGCAATATGTAATGTATAAAAATATGATGATGGTGTCACAGTTTTCCATTGCTGTCAGTACATTTTTATAGTTTGAAAATTTACATGGTAGGATCTGGTTTTCCATAGTTTTTTGGTTGTCATTTGGGTAAAATTAAAAATTTTCAAAGGTATTATTTTCCTGCATAAAATTTTTTTATCCCAAATTTACCTGTAATATTTATTTTTCTCTTCTATTATTGCATTTTTGGTTTTGATTGTTTTCTAAATGAACAGTTTAAAACTAAAACTGTTGTTTTGTCATTTCACCGTAATTCTATGATACCTTTTTACGCTAAATTTAAAACAAAACTTCTTTGAATTCGTGTCTTATTTTATTAACTTTTTTCCAATTGTTATTTTTTTATGTAAATTACATTAATATGCTATTATAAACTAGAATTAAAGAGATTCATCAAAGGATTTAAAACTAATGATCAGCTTCGTGCATACTGTGAATCATGCTCAATTTCTGTTTAGTAAACCAGCCTGTTTGGTAAGCGGAAATGTTAAATTACAGTTGTGACCTCACCAACTTTGCAATAGCAATACACCTTAAATTTTAAATGTTATTATTTATTTTTTTTAAATATCATTACTTATCAAAATAAATTTTCTTTAATAGAATTGTAATTATTTTGAACTATTAAGATTATTTTAATTATCTTAATAGAATCATGAAGGAAATAAAATCGTACAAGATCTTTTATACTATTAAAAAATTAAATTTGACTCAAAATAAACATTTAATTTAAAAAAAAATAATGTTGGTATTGGAAGTAGAGGCACAAACATAATTTTTTATAGAACATATGTTTTAAGTAAATAATTTCAACTTTAGAAATAACTGAGGTATTTTTCGGTTCGCTGAGCACAAGAAAATTCAACTTAATTTTTTTTTTTTTAAAATAAATAAATGAAATTTTAAAAAAATAATAAAAAGTATTTAATAAAAAGTTAGTTTTGGCATACATTTTTTGGTGATTTTTTGCTTGTGCCAAGCTAACTGAAAAGTACCAAAACTGTTTTATGCCAAGATACAATGTTAAGCGATCATCACACTTGGTGAGAGAGCAGGGGGCTAATCCCCCATATCTATCAATTTTTATTTTCTGCTCATATAGCAGAACTTTATTTTATAATTAGATTATGATTATTATAATTACGAATAGCGAATTACGATTACGAATAATTACGATTATTATAATTATTATAATTACGAATTTTCATTACCAAATGCTGTTAAGTATGAATAATAAAACAATTCTTAGATAGTATGCCTAAGTTATTTGTCAATAGATATTTTTAATATAGATTTTATTTTTACAATCTATTCATAAAATCTTAAGCTAGTTATAATTTTAAAATTAACTTAAGAATTTTTAATGGTAAATTTTTACTCAGAAATTACTGCATTTTCTTTTTTAAATTAATGATTAATTTTCACAGTTTTAAAAATATGATTAAGTGGTAAACAACTTTGAAGCTTTTTTAATATTTGGGCTCAAAATTGTAAATTTTTTCATGATTTTCATCTCAAATATTAAAATTGTTTTAAAGTATTAAATTTTATTGTTATTCATAAGATATTAACATTTAAGTGCGAAATTACCGTACATGCTAATGAGTAATGTCTTGAAAAGTTTATTTATTTAATTATTTCTGCATTCTTTCAATTTTTATTTTGTTGTTTGTTTCTAATGTTTTTTTTTTAGACTTTTATTCGTGTATATTTTCAGTATTAACAAACACTATATTCGCATATATTTAGTTTCTTTTAAGGGATACTGTATGTTGAAAAGAAAGCCCTTAAAACTCACAATGTCAGTATATAAGAACTGACAAATTATATATTTTATTTTATTATTGATAAATATCTAATCCATATGCATTTTAAATATTATTGCATATGCAGAAATTTTTGATATGATTAGAATTAGAAAATCATAAATATTGCATAGCTATGTCATTTGAAACTAATCTCTGAAAGCAGAAGAACTTATTTAAGAGAATTTATTATATATTTTTGGAATTATAAGTTTTATTATCAATTGTTTAATAAAATTTTATTCATGATACACTCACTAGTGACTTATATGCATATATACATCAAAACTTTATAAGCATATTTTTTTTAAATAAATTAATACTTGTTTTTTAAGTGGGATCCTCTCTTTGAAGTACTATGCAGTATAGTGAAAGAAATTCAAGATGAACAGAAAATGGTAGCTATAAAAAAGTCATAATTTCTTGTTACAAATCCAAATATTAATTTTATATTTATTACTCAAGCTTACCCTTATTATATTTTTTAGAAAAGTAATACTATAAAATTTTTAATGATTTTTAATGTATTTAATAAATTTATTTCAAATACAAAAATAATTCTTTTATTTTCAGCATAGATATTAAATGACTTCTTTCAAAAATTCTTCAATATCTTTTAGTGTCTAGTATAACACTAATGTTTCTAAAATAATACCTACTGTGAAATTTAATGCTGTCTAAAATCTCTGTATTAAAGAAAGCTCCTTAGTTGTATTTTCTCTCTGAAACCCACCATTTTTTTTTTTTTTTTTTAAGTTAGCAGAAATATGTGTAAAAATCTGATGTCAATCAACATTTTTTTTTTTAAATCCATTTTATATGTTATAAAGAGAGACTAAAAATTCATTTAGGTGTTATTTTGCAATTCACTAAAAACAGCATAATTTTTAGTCATCTGCAAAATAATTTCAGACTTAAGATTAACTTACAAGTGTTTGCAATAATTGAGAGATGGGAGTTAAAACGGAAATCATTACATTCAAATCGACAAATTTTGCTGAGTTCAGGAACCGACAATTATTCCTTCTGGGCTCATATACTATGGCATGTATTTTAGATCATAAGCAAACTGTGCTTTCTACCTTCCTACATTCTAAATGGAGATTCTTCTGGGATCTTGTCCCCCTGGAGGATTACCCAAAGTCACATTGAAGTCAGAACATGGGAAAGTAGAAAACATAGTTTGTCGGTGGTGACGAATGTGGGAGGATGTGCTAAAACGGAAAAATTGTTGGTTCTCAGCATGAGTTAAAAAGAAAAGAATAATTTATGGTTGCCCAGATATCAAAAGTTTTGTTCTAAAAGTACAATTAAATTGCCATATCAATTTTTTTAGATCTTGGTAATCATACGTGCATAGTTTTTTTTATTCACTCTAGAAAACTTTATTAATAAGATGTCCTAATTATCATTCCATTCCTCTTTAATTATAAATTGCATTATGTCGCTTTTCTAACAATATCTTTACTTATGAAAAGTTTTGAACAGCAAATTTTCACTGCTAATTTTTTTCTTACATTTTTAGAAACAATACAGTTAATAATTATGTTAAAGTTAATTCATTTTATTAGTTTAATATGGAGCTCAAGTCTAAACTAGACTTATGATTGCGAGCAAACTGATAAATTTTATTTAACTTATGAATATGCATTAAATTTGGTTTTTAATTAACAATGTTCCCACTGATCTCTATGCTTGATATAACTTTTCAGACACATGGTTGTAGAATCTTAGAGCTACTCTTCAAACATTCTGTATCTGGTGTTCCTCTCATTGAAGTTGCCATCAATAAGTAAATAATTTTTTATCAAAAAATTTTGCTGTTTTTCATAAAAGTCTATTAATGTTTACTACAAGATGTGTTCTTTTTTAATGTTTTTTTTTTTTTTTCAAATAAATATCAAATCATTCAATTCAAAATAGAGTAAAGGTATAAAAAAGCAAAAAATATATGACAAAAATTGCTAAATACTGTATTTAAAAAATTCATTAAAATAAAGAGATTTATATACAATATATTCAATATATCTTAATTATATTCAGTATTTCAATATATCTTATTTATCTTCCTCATATCTAAAAAAATCTTAAAATTTTTATATACATATTAATGTAATATGACTGAATAAAACTATTCAATTAAATAAGATTGGATTTCAAACAAATATTACTTTTTAAAAAAACTTACATCCTCTAACATTTCCAACTTCCATTGAAGATTTCAATCTGATGTTGAATATAAGCAGTTGAACTGATCACTCTCACTTCTTTTATATTTCTATTTCAACTTTTTATTATTGTTTTTACATAGTAAAAGAAAGATTAATTAAAAAGAGTAAAAGAAGGGGAATAATTGAAATAATTTTAATTTGTTTTTTGAAATTTTTGTTGTAATTAAAATTTTGAAGAAGTGCTTTTACAGTATCTAAAGGTATTGCTAATTAAATATTTACTTGCTTGACCAGGGATGTTGGACTATATAATTTTCATTTTTTGTAATATACATATGGCACTAAACATAAATTATATTTTTCCAATATTATAAACATAAGGTTTTATTAACAATCTGTAATTTATGATAGATTATTTAGATAGATTATAATGTATTATAATATTTTAATATTATGTTTATTTATTATATTGTAGGATTTTTGTTTCATTTTATAAACATGAATTGTATAAATACAATATATTAGCTATTATATTTATATGGAGACTGTCTTTTACTGTAGTATGTTATTGACAATGCCTTTGGTTTTATTTTTATCGCTCCTCATGGTATTAGGCTTCTTTTTTTACTTTTGACTGAGAGATCAGATGCAGGAGCATGTTAAAAAAGTTATATTAAATATTTCTTTCTTTTATTACAAAACTAATTTGTATCAACAGCTTTTTTGAACAATTCAATTTTATTCTAAACTCTCTTTTTTTATCCCAGAATTCTTCAAAGTTGTCATTCTGTTATGTATCGACAAGTTTTTTCTTTAATGATGAATGGAAGTGTTGAAGATCCATTTAGGGAATTTTTCATTCAGCAAGATACATCTGCAAAAAGACCACAAAGCAACAGTAACTTAGCTTCTGATAAGGATAATGTAATAAAATATTTAATTTTATAATTGTTTTGATATTCAGTCAAATTTTTTTTCATATAACTTAAGTTTTTATTACTGACGAAGTTGTTTCAAATAGGTAAAATACGTTATAGAACCTACACTTCTTCCCTCGTATATACCATCTAACTTAGCAGCAAAAGTTCAATTTGTTGGTGAATATGTTTCTATTTTGGGAGCAACTGAAAATTCAGATTCTTGTAAGTATTTTTTTCAATTATATGCCAGACGTATCAAAAATTTTCTATCTAGTAATTAAAAATAAGCGTTTAACTTATACACTGGGATATATTGTTGTAGTATTCAGCTTATAAATATTTTTTTTAAAATTTCTCCTAATTAATACCATAATACCATAATTTAAAATAAGCTTTAAGGCTTTTTAAAATAGGTTTTTTTAATTTCTCCTAATTAATACCATAATAGTATTGTTCAAAAGAAAACATTTTTAAAATAAGCTTTAAGGCTTTTTAAAATAGGCTTTTTTAGTAAGCAAAAAAATATTTAAAGCATCATTAATTTTAGTAACATAGATAAAAAAAAAAAATTTTGTGGTGTAGTCAAGTATTCATATTACAAATTCAGTTTAGGACATTTTGAAAATAATAAAATATTGCATAGGAAGATTAAATAATTATTTTATTTGTTATACTAGTTGATTCAAAATAGTTTCATAGTACTTAACTATATTATTTATGACAATATACATTGGGGAATTTTGCTTTGAAACAATTTTTTTTCATATCTAAGGAATAAAAAATTATGGAGCTAAAAGCTAAAAAAAAAAAACTTATTAATTTTTGCTAATTGAAAAGATAAATAAATAAAAATTTAATCAAAAGAAAAAAATAAGCATGATGCTCTTAGATCTGGACTGAAGAGCATCTGATAAATTAAAATAATTGATCTCAACAAAAATTAAGAGATCTTAAGGAAATATGTTATTTTGAATTAAACAGTAAGATAAAAATTCCTGCATGCATTTATAGAAAAATCTACAATCAATCTTTTCTGATATTCAGATTTAATATCAAATGTTCAAAAATAGTGATTAAAACTTTGATGTCAAATTTTATTTTATAAGTTCCCACAAACAAATAATATATAATACCATTGACTTAGAGTTATTCTCAAAAACGAATAAAGTTTTTCTTTCTCTGGTTGTATTATCTGGCTAACGTAGTACATTTTTTACTGTGAAAATTAGAAGAATATTGTTATTAATATTTGGTGCAATTCAGAACACTATATTTAAATCAAATTAAAAGAGGGGGAAAAAAACATCTCTGTAACGGATGCTTAATTAGATATTTTATTCTTTGCATATTTGTTACAACTGTTAATACAGCAAGAGAAAAAATTTTATGTAATACTTTTGTAATCTCATTTTTATTTAAGAGATTTTACTGAATATTTCGTTTCTTACAGACTCCTTGTTTTTAAAAAAAGAACGGGTTTTTGCTAAGAAATTTGAAAAACTAATTGAGAAGCCATCATTTTCTCTACTTAATTTTGAAACAACGGTTGATGATATTCGAAAGTGTGCATCCGAGGTCTGTATTTTTAAGCTAAAAATTAGGTTTTTTCTGTGCTATGACTATTTAATTTCAAATAAATGAATCAGTAAACTTGTTTAGCTTATCAAAGTATTCAATTAAAAAATAGGTTTAATAGCTATCTTAAAAGTAATTAAGTTTAAGAAAAAAGTATAATGGAGAGAAAGAATATAAGTAATTAATAGTAATAACAGCATAATTTTATTGCAGCTTTTTTCTTTTAAATTGATTTTTCAAGGCTTAATTTTCAAAGTTTTTGAAACTTAAATTTTACCTAAATTGTTCTCTAAATTTTATGAACTTTATAAAAAAATTTGTTTATATAATATTAAATTAAAAGTGAATGTTAGCATTAAAAATTGTGTTTGAAATTGATTCTTCTATCATTACATTAAACTTTTAATTGTGTTTAGTACATTATTATCCACTATTATTCAAATATATTTGTAAAACAAAATCATGACTGTTAAAAATTTATAATATCCTATTAAAGATACTATTCTATTCTTAATAATTTTAAGCCTTAAGTATAAAAAAAAAATGTGAAATTTTTATATTGTTTATTTTATATGGTTAATTCAGTTAAGAAGTTACTTTGTTTGCTTCTTTGTGTAAGCAAAGTGTTAATAAATTGGTTTAAAATTTTTGGCTTTGTTCTCTTTGAGTTTCATGAAGTAGGATAAAAATCGAATAAAAATTTTCTGTTACTTTTAGAACTGAGGAAGTAAATTTTTATTCATACAATACAATAGTTATAATATAGACTAAACAAATATAAATACAGATGAGTTGGTATCATAAATGACACCCCTGTCATTTATGCAGAAAGGTTTTAGATACTTTTACATTCGTTTTTTACAAAAATATTATTTTGAGTGGAAATAATTATTACAAAAATTAGCTTATTGCAAGATCTTGGTGGGAAATTTCTCTAAATCAGCTGAATTAAATAGTATTATACATTATCTAAACTAAGTAAGCGATTTAATACAAAATTGTTAACTTTAAACTTTTCTTGTTATTGTATAAAATATTTTTTATACTCATTTATTTATTGTTAAACCCAATAGTTACTCATGTTCCTTTTTCTTAAATCTTCATCAGTGGCTTGCAAAAATTATTTTTGAAAAAAATTTAACGTATTCATTTTATTAGTATTTTCTTTATAATTTTATGGACATTAGCATTTATTAAACATGATAATGTAACCTTTTTTATTTTCCTGCTCAAAAGTAATTTTTCTCAATGTTCAAATGAAAAATTAAAATTTTTTTCAGTTTTTTTTTATGAATTTATTTATTTGCATTTTGAAAATATTTTAGTTGATGCAATTTATATAAAAAAAATTTATTGGAATCTTGGCTAATTTCTGACCCAGATCGTTTTTTTTTTTTTTTTACATTATGAATTGTTTCATAAAATTGTATAATTTATCTTAGAAATGAAAATAAAATGAAAAAACTAAGAAATGTCTTCTGTTTATTTAATTATTTATTATTGGTTCGAATTTTTCTGTTGATTTTGAAATGTTTAAATTTATAAACATATTATTGTCAGGGGTCTGTTTAGAAGAAATTTGAGTCCGTTAACGGACTCTTCACAAAATATATTTTCATAAAAACGGACCCTTTACAAAATATTTTAACTTAAAAACAGACCCTTCACAAAATAATTTATCTTTTAATCGGATCCTTCACAAATTTGTTTATCTTCATTATTGTATTGTTATTCGAATAAACCCTTCCCAGGAAGGGGGGGAAGAAAGACAAATGTAAACCAATTAAGTTTTGTCATCGGCAGGCGCTTCTTCCTTTATTCGTCCGTAATGAATATTCTGCATTCAGCACCAAATATTTGTATATTGCATCTCTAATTTAGTAGCAGCAATTGATGTTTATTTTTTAAAATTTAATTTTTTTTATTATAATTTTACAGTGTAGAGCATAATCTTGTTTGTCTTTACAATTTAAAAACTCTTTGAAAATTTTTTTGCAGTAACAGGACCCTATTTGCGCAAATTCACAAAATCAGGACCCTGGTTGAAAGAATGTGACTTAATGTTTATTTTATATTCACAAATTAGGAGTAATTTTTTCACATTTTTACAAAAACGGACCTTTCACAAAATGTCTGGACAGACCCCTGATTGTAAAAATTTGAATATAATTAATAAATTAAATTTTGAAACAAAGCAAACAATGACAGTCTTAATATTAATAATAAAGAAGGTGCTCTTCAGATGGATGGATGCAAAAATTTTGTATTCATTTTGTATTATTCGTATACTCTGAATGACAACTTTATTATAACCACCTAACAGTTACATCAAATGTGTTTTACCAAATACATCCTGTAATGCTCATGATTTATTCAATGAGGGGGAAGGATACTTTAGAAAAGATAATTCTTCTTACTATATGGCTATTTTAATGTGAAGGATTGACTTCAAAAATATAATAGAGACTTCAGTTTGTTGCATAAGCCCCTCCCCCCACAATCCCCATATCTCAATATTATTGAGCATATGTTTGATGCAGTTGAAAGATCATCTAGATTGATTATCATCTAGATTCACAGCTATTCAGTCTCATGCTGTTGCAAAGTGTCATGAATATACTAAAAACTGCCTATCAACATCTCTTAGAGTCCATGTCAAGAATATATTAAACAGAAAAAAATAGCTAAATTAAAAATTGAAGGGGTGGTCATAAAAAAGTGGCTGTTCAGTGTCTATTTTCTGAAGTGCAGAAAATCAATTAGATTTTCCTATTATGTAAGATTGTTATCCAGATTAAATAAAACAATAGTTTATATTCATATAAAAGTTAAAATATTTCTCTTTAATTTTAGTATTTATGGGATGTGATTGTAAAGCAGTGTAATGTGAAAAATCATTTTAAAATCCTCAAAGATTTTTACCTTTTGGGAAATGGGGAGCTATTCCTCAACTTCATTTGTGAAGCTAACCAACTGTTAAGAATGCCAATGACTTTATCTGCAGAAACAGGTTTTTGTAAAATTTTGTTTTTATTAATGTTATTATAATGTTTCATTTATAAGTCAATGAAGAATATTCTTCAAAAAAGTTGTTTTAATTTACTGTTATGTCGCAGTTATAAATTAATTTGCTTAGAGGCAGGGCCGTCTTAATAGCATGCAGGGCCCCCGGGCACAAAAAATATTTTAGCCTCCTATAACATGCCGTAATGTTTAAAAACGAACTAAAAAACTTTACATATATAAAATAAATCATTTTTAAGATAGGATTTAAACACATTTTGATTACCCCAAAAACTGAACAAAACAAAGCATTTTTTAATTATGTATAATTTTTTTTTTAAAAACGGAGATGCTACCAAATTGTAATCCTCAAGTAATAAAATAATTTTCAAAATCATGGAAGTTAATTACAATAATTAAATTAAATAAACATAAAGGTATAACAAATCAAAATAAATTGAAAAGGTATGAATTATTTGTCAAACTAAAAAATTAGTAAAACATGTTTCAATGCCCAAGTACCTGAAACTTTCATTCGAACGTAGAAAAATGGATTTCGGTTGCCTTTTTTAAGTTTTCTTGTTGATAAACTATTCAAATTATTGGTGATTGCATGATAATCAATCACAATTTGTAGGAAAAAAATGCACACTCTATATAATGGAATATATTTATTTCAAAAAATATATAAGGCAATGTTGTTTATTCTTTAAACACAATTTATAAAAAGTAAGATTCTCAAGGGCCCCTTGAAATCTTGGGGCCCCCGGGCACTGCCCAGGTGTGCCCATGCGTAAAGACGGTACTGCTTAGAGGTATGATCATAACATTTAAAAGAACGAAATTCTTACTAACACTTCAAAAGTTATTATTAAGATTATACAGGTTTTGATTGGGTACTTTATATACTTTTACTTTATTTACTACTTTATTTAATGTTAGAAATCCATGGTATAACATTCAAAACTATAATTTTTTCATTTATTTGTGTTTTATTTCATTTTCTTACAGAATAAAATATCTTTTGACTACTACTCACTGCAATAAAAATAATTTTTGCAAAAATAGGTTTCAAATCTATTTTGTACTATAATATAAAATAGATTGCATTTTTATTTAAAATGCAAATTTAAATTTATTTACTAAAGAAAGCTGATTTTCTGTCTAAGCATCAACATTCCTAAGAAATCATATCTTCCTATATGTATGTATATCTTTCCTAGCTTAAAAAAATAGATTATGGGAATATGGATCTTTAGTGTTATTCATATTTTGCAAAATATCAGAAATATTAATAAATGAGGTTATGGCATTGGGAGATATATTAGAAGAGGAAGATTAGATAATAAAATAGAATTTCAGCAAAATGTAAAATAAAATGAAAAACCAAAAATTTTGACATTGTTTGAAATAAATACATGTTTTACATTTTTTTAAATGTGAGTATGGTATTTAGCTTGAATAGAGTTTTAAAAAAAAATATTTGATTTAATTAAAATTCTCAATTTATATCACATTTATTTCGGCACCAATCACTTCATCTGCACCACTTCATCAACAGATCATTTCATCATCTAGGTCATTTCTTTGAAATGCCATTTCATTGACAGGAACCTTTCGTCTATAGGCCATTTTGTTGACAAATCGTTTTGTCTATAGGGCTGTTTCATTGTCAAAGGGACGTCTCATTGACACCGATATTTCGTTGACTAGTAATTTTGTCGATAGGGTCATTTCATTGTCATGCTTAATTTTGAAACTATTTTTAGGCTTTGTTAGGTTGCACGTTTTTTTATTTGTAATTTAGCAAATTTTTACATGTTGAAATTTTTAATACTTAGTCTAAAGCAAAAATTAGTATCCTATGTTGCAATTGCCAAAGAAGAAGCATTTTTTTCTTTTTTTTTTTAAATTTTAAATTGCCTTCTCCTTTTGCTGTACATTACGAAAAAGAAATGTAACCCTTGTACATTTGGGGTTCAAGTTTTATTTTAAACATGTTTATTTCTTAGTTAGATTGTTTAGATTTAATTTTTACAGCGTATTTTTATAGATTAACAGGGCAAAGACAATTGCAGTAACTATTTTGAATGATTCTTGATATAGAAAGTGAAGAGAGAGATAAACTAGGGAAAAAAAGACATTGAATTAAGGAATCAATGAAACATTCAATCAGATATTATTGGATACTGAACTAATTTTTAGAACTGAAAATTATTCTTTTTATTCCTTTCTCTTTTTTTAATAAATGGCCAGTTAGTTGGAATAGCGTTTAATGGAGAACGGATTATGTATCAACTTCAGATTTTTTTTTCACACTTAAATTGTAACAAAGCAATGCTCATACTATATGAGCAAGAAATCAATTGTCAGCAGGCTTGTTTTGACAAAATTTCATTTTGTCTACAGGGTAATTTTGTCGATTCGGTCACTTCGTCAACTATGTCATTTCTTGGGCAAATCATTTCTTCCACTGGTCATTTTATTAGCAGGCTTGAAGAAAAGAAAAATTAATGTTATAGATAAGAAAATATGGACGAAACGTTCGATCTATGTAAACATTAAACAAGTTGTTTGATTTTCTAATATGTAAAAATAACGTTTTTCAAAATCTTAAATTTTTTGCAGAGCAGTATGAGATTATAATTACTTAACTGTTTATTTTTGTTAACTTATCAGCAATGCATCGTTAATTAGAAACTGGATACATTATTTTATTTTATTTAGTATATTATTACATTATTTTTAAAATTTCGATTTCTTGATATATTTAAACTGTAAATACCAGCAAAAAAAAAATAAATAAAGCATTCATGAATTCACAAGTTTAGAAATCTTTCATAAGTTAATAATGCTTCTTATTTTTTAAACGTGTTATTAAATGTGATTTTTGTAATAAGTATGAAAATTCCTCCCACCCCCCAATAATTGCCAATTAGTATTTTTTAATTACTTTTAATTCTCACAATATCTTATTTGATTTGATTCTAAATATCCTTTGATTATTAATGTAACACTAGAACTTCAATGACATCGGTTAAGGAATCATGCTTAGTAATGATTTGAGGACAATCCTTGCACATTGCTCTATTGCAATTTAGATATTAAAAAAGCAAATGCTGGTACATCACCAATCTCGATTAAATTCTCGCCTACTAACTATAAATTTATTTTTTAAAAAAACTAAATTTAAAAAAAATTTGTAGTTCTAAAATTATTTCAAAATCAAACAATATCAGATTCAATATAGAAGTTTGTTGAAAAGAAAAATGACTTAAAATGAAAAATTCAATCTCTTCTTTTGTTCCATCTGTACTTTTCTGCTTTCTTTCACTTGCTATATCAAGAATCATTTACAATAATTATAGTAAGTTCTTTGCGGTGCTAATTTATAATGTATAATTTATAATCGTCAAAAACTAAACATTAACAAACAATCTTAGAAAGAAATGCAAATAAAATACCACTAAAACACCGATTGAACAAAGGCTCAGTCTTTGCAATGTAACATAGTAAGTACAACAAAAGGAGTAAGCAATTTCAAATTTAAAAAAATGTATATATTTTCTGACAATTGCAGTATATGACATAAAATTTGCTTTAGGCAAATTGAAAAAAAATTAGACACTTAAAAATATACTAATTTGCAAATACATGCAGATGACATCACGACCATGTGCACGAAATGACCCTATCAAGGAAATGGCTTATCGATTAAATGACCTTGTTGATAAAATGATCTGTAGACGAAGTGGTGTTAATAAAAGGGCTTGCCAATGAAGAGATTGTCGATGAAATTGGTTGCTAAAATGCCATTGTAACTAAATATTAACTTTCATTAAAACAGAAACAAAGTTTCCATAGTAAAGTATTTATTTAAAAACATATTAAACTTAAAAATACTCAGACACATAAGTTTTCAACTGAAGGTTAAATTCTCTCGTACTACAGATAAAGAATCACGTCAACAGCAAATGAAAAAAAAATACCATGACGTCACTGACATAAGTTGAATGCATGAGAACGCTACGTTACCAAAAACAGATTTCATGAAACTGAAGAGATCCAAACTTTATTACAATTGATCAAAATATGATTTTTTTTTTTAAATTTAGCATTTATTTATCTAATAGAAATGAACCGGACCCCTCAATTTTTGATGTTACAAAATTTTTAGTGTCACCCTTTGAGTTCTTAATTAGGTTTGACTAATCAAAGGTTGACTGTATAATGTATATTAGGGTTTTTCTGTCATTATTGAAGATAAATAATTTTAGTAATGTAAAGTTTTTTAGCTTTCAAATATTTTGCTACATTTTAATCAAGTTTATTTCCTTTTTAGATGCAAGTAAATTATTTACTTCAGTTGTCCGAAGAATTTATCCTGATGATGAATTGATAACTGAAAAGTTCCGTATTGAATTTCAAGAAAAAAGGAAGAGTTAGTATTTTTGGTTTGATTTGCATAGATGAATTTTTTGCTGTTATATGTGAAATAAAGTTTTAAAAATAAAATAAATGTGATAAAATTGAGGCAAAGTATTTAAAGCTTAGGTAATTTGCTTTACTTGGATAAATTTTTTTACATAAATATTTTGGAATTTTATATTACTTTAACCAAATTATTTTTATCATGTACCCAAGATTTCCACAGTGACAAGAGAAATCTTGTATTTTCAGGGAATAATGCATTTTTTAGCTAAAACCTGCAAAAAAAATTTTACAAACTTGGAAACCTGTAAAAAACTTGGAAAGTTTGTTACAGGAAATTTAAACCATTTTTAAAATTTCCTATAACAATGAGTAACCAATGATTTTCAAAGAAAATTTTTTTTTTATATATCAAAAAATTCTGTTTGAACAAGGTTACATTATCTTAGATTTATTAAAATATTGATTTGTACATAATACTCTTTGCTTAAGAATGTATTCTTTCAATTTTGTTTCTTTTATATCCATATTTGAGGTTTAATAATACTATTTATTACGCTGGTAATAATTGTTTAAAAAATTTTAACATTCTAAATACTTTGATTTTAAGGGATTTTAGTTCTATTACAAGTAAGATATGCATAACTATATGACATGTTACTCCAATAATAAACTATATTATATTAAGTTTTTACATTTTTCTGGTTCTTGTGCAAAATATGGCCTCTATCTGTAATTTATATGCTTGTGTATTATAAAATCTACATTTAAACCTTAATCTAGTGATATTTTATTTTTTACAAAATAAAATATTTGACACATTTAACATCAAAAATTAAGTTTCATTCAATTTTGATATTATATATGTGCAGTGAAATCTCTCATTACGAATACTCCTACAATGCGGACGCTTCTTATCATGGACATATTTTTAATTCCCTGTAAATTTTCTATAAATAAACCATTACGTACCTTCTCTGCAAAACTGACACTCCCGTCAACGAACGTGGACCGCCATTTATGCCCTGAAACGTTATTTTCTATCTCTACAAACTGGACAACAATTTTTCTAATTTTGAAAAAAGAAATCTTTCTACTTTAAAATTCTGAGAAAAAAAGCATGTAATTTTTTCCCCTTTTTCACAACTAAAAATCAGTTATTCTCCTTTCACCTTTCTTTATCTGTGCAAAGAAAGGAGAGAAAATGATACTGCTCATGTGAAATATTTCATAAATCTTTTTATCTGGAGAATACTGGCTTTGAGATCCCTCAAGCTGATGTGATACCTTAAATACTCTCAATTTCTCTTCCCCACTAAAAATGTCTCTCTACATATTTGGAGACTATAATTAGCACAGCTGGATTAAAAAAGAGAACAGAAATCTAGTCATTGAGATGTTCATATAAATGAAATATTTGACAGATAAACAATTGTGAATATGACAACTCTATAGAGCTTCCTTACTTACAGGTATGCATTGCTGCTTTTTTTTTTCTGTGCATAATGGGAGGTTTACTATTGAAAAAGGTATCAGCACATTTCCTATTAAGTGATGAGAGATGTTAGGGTGTTTAAACCTTATAATCAAACCATCTGAGGAAGTGATGTAGGACTAAAAGCACCTATTCGGTATCATGACTAACTTGAATGTCTGTGTAAATAGGAAAAACTATCCATTTCTCTGTAGCTACATCTAGAATTATGTATGTTTATATATCAAATGTCTTCAAATGTTTTTTTGTATTAAAAAAAGTATTCTTTAAAGTTTAAATAAATATTATTGTAACTAGTTATTGTAGATTATTTAACTTTTTTCAAATCATTGCAATTATTCTAAAAACAGCTTACGGCGTTAAACTCTGTTATTAGTGTGACTTTCCCGTAAGCGAACAATTTTATCGCTCTCAAGAATGTCCGTTTAACTGAGGTTTTACTGTACTATGTTTGTGATCAAATATTTTTGAAAAATATATGTACTGTATATATATATATATATGAATAACAAAAACATGATCTGGAATTTTGTTGTCATTTTCCTTGAAAACAGTCAGAAAATATTGTAATTGAGTGGGCATTTATTCTAGTATCTACATAAAAGCCTAACAAAGATTAGATTGAAAATATTCATATTTGTTAATTGAAAATTAAGATTTTCATATTGATTTCGAAAAATCATGTAAGATCACTTCATATATATATATTGTATATATTTACTGCTCAGAATCATTGCACATTCTAAGCTTGACATTTTTACTTTTGAAAACTAAAATTTTTTTTAGAATAATAGTTTCTTTAAGAAAAAATTAAAATTTATGTTTTAATCTAAAAAAATTTGACTTATGACTTATTCCATGAGATCTTAATATGTTTAAACTTGACCAGAAAAAAAAGTTACAACTTTTTATCAACTTGAAGTTTTGAATTTAGAAAAAAGTTTTTATTGCTACACCCTACTGTATATTAACTGAGAATTTCTTATGCTCTTGAACTAAATCCATGGCTTAATATACATTGTCGTATTAAGAGTATTTTACCTTTCAGACATTGAAGACATAGACAAAGGTACCTTATCTAAAGCAAAACTTGAAACTGGATGGTCTGCTATAAGTTTGCATTATGATGTACTTTCACCTCTTCACATTCTTTTCACTCCTAATGTTATTGATCAGTATGTATTTTCTATTGCAGTATAAGTATTTTTTAAAAAAAGTTTCTTTTGTTATTTTATGATTGTTATTTAAATAATTAAATATGCATAAATTTCATGCAAAAATTCTTTGATGAAAAGATAATTTTTTCTCGTTTCTCGAAAGAAAATAAATTGGTTGAACTTTTATGTGTTAAAAAAAATATGTTCAAGCAGCTTATAATAAACATAGATTTTTGTACTAAAGCATTTTAGTTTATTACATAAAATATTATAGCCTAAAGAAACCAAAAATATTTTTGAGAATATCATATAGCTAAAAAAAAATTAAATTTTGTTTTGATAAAAACTAACTCAAAATTATATTCGGAATTTAATGTATTTCTGCACTGCAGTTGAGTGTAATTTTTCTATGATTGGTGTGCATAGGAAGGAAAATCTAATTAGAGTCAATCCATTATGAGATGAACACATGTCATGAGTTTATTTTGTGGTGGACAGACTTTAGCAATGCTTTTATTTATTTATTTTATGTATTGGTAAATTAGGAATAGTTTTGATCAATTTTAACCAACCAACATCATAATTAAAATTATTACTTTTTTATATTAGTAAATATTTATTATATATGATAGTATCAATGTCAGTAATTTATACTGTTGTGAACAGTCTTTAACATTATTTTTATTTATAAATCTGTAGAATTTTTCAAATATCTTAATTAGCAGTTCTGATATATTTTAAATGTATTTTCAATTATTTTTATTGTTATTTATTCAGAAAATAGAAAATTTGCCATTTTCTTGCCTTTTTTATCAAAGTGATGTTATTGAAATTTAATGAAACCTGCAGATATCACGAATTTAACTTGTAGTTGACGGACTATAACAATGTTTTTTATTTTATAAATCAATAGAATTGAAAAATATCTCAATTCACAGCTTTTATTATTTTTTAGTAATTTGAAATAATTCTTCTAAGAAGAGAATAATTTGCTAAATTTTTATTCAATTCGAAAAATATTAACAGTTTTTTAGCGTTATTGAAGTGTGAATGCTACAATCTTTTTTTTTTTTTTTTTCTTTCTTTCTTTTAATTTGTTATTTTACATGTCTATTTGAAAATAGTCACAGAAAGATGTTCATTGAAAAAAGTGAACTTAAAAGTATTCGATACACATCTGCTTTCCAAATTTATTTAAAAATAATCAGACTTGCTAAAATAGGGTATATAACATAATTTTGTCATTGTTTAAAATATTTTTCTTTGCAAAATGTTCTAAAAATAGCATGTTTACATTAAAATAAAAACCTTGTTTTTAGTTTCTATACACAATAGTGTTTTGGTGTTAGCAATTCTTTCACTATATAATATTTTCTTATTGCATTGAAATTTATAAACGGATTTGCTTACATTTATATAACACTGTGCTATTTTTATGGCCTAGGTACAATATGGTGTTCAGATTCCTGTTATCACTTCGTAGGGCTCAAATGGAACTGCATCAGTGTTGGGCCTCCCAAATGCAAAATAAAAGAAATTGCCTTGATTCCTCATTAATACCTTTTTGGACCTTAAGATCCCACATGTCTTTCCTGATTGATAACTTTCAGTATTATGTGTTGGTATGTGTCATGTGTTCTAGTTGTTAGCTTCATAATTTTTTCTAGTTGATTTCTCATAAATTTGCAGTATGCAAATGAAACGCCCTGGATGACTTAAAATATTACTATTTTATTCTTGAAATTTTTGTTTTTACTTTTCTAATAATAAATTCTAATAATTTTTTTTAAAATCTTACATGATATTAATAAAGCTTAAATAATTCCCCTTTTTATTATTTGTTACCTTTTTCGGTTGCTTTTACATTAGTAGATCAAGCAAAACACATTTTTAGAAGTTCATCCCATCAAAATAAAAATTAACTATATTCAGTATCATTTGACATGATGTTGTTGCTCAAAGACAACTGATGATAGCCAAAATTTACCACAATCAAGCGATTTTACCTGGTATTTATCCCTTCTCTGGGGTAGTAAAAAACCTATTACTACAGTACCTATTGTAAGTTCTTAGGTATATATTAGTATATTTGGTACCTAATAAAGCAGCACAAATTACCATAACGCCAGTAGTACCTGTTATCAAAATTAAATTAAATAATTATCATTTAGTTTTATAAAAGCACATTTTAAAAGCATGACTCTAACCAAAATAACATGTGGTTTTAGATAACTTTAGAAATACTAATTTAGTAACAGCCTTCACATGCCATTCACATTGATCATTAAGCTTACATAACATAACAAATAAATAATAATTAGATGTTAAAAAGCTTGCAAAAAACTCCTTTTTTTTTATTAAATAGAGTTATGGGCTAGCAAACATCCCTGATATTGTCTTTTAAATAATTGAAGAAAAAAATTATAACAATGCCTGATGTTGAATTTATGGAAAAAAAATTCATTGTTCAAAAATTCCTCCAGAAAGATCTAAGTGATATTTTTAAATTAATGTGAATATTGGCTAAAATTTCCCTTTGTTCCTGGTGTCCAAATTTATAGATCATAGCACAAACAGTTCTGCACTTGTAAAAGAGAGGCACACAAACTTTTTATTTTATTAATTCAGACGGATAATTTCGGAAGACTTACAAAAAATTATTAGTTGCTAAAAGTTTATATTAACAAAACCGTGTTTTAAAAAACTTTTTTTTTTATTTGGGTGAAAAGTAATGGGAACGTTAAATATACATAGTAATTTAGAAATCATTCATTTAAAAACGCAAAAGCTTTTTAAATAAGCAAAAGTCGAATGTCATAATAACCCTTTATTATATTCTGTATTCTACAAAGATATATGAAATACCTTTCTTTCAATCCTTTATTGCTAAACTAAAATTCTTCAATAATATTTTGCTTATTAGCATCATGATTCTCATAAATTTGCAGTATGCAAAGAAATAAATGAAACACTCTGGATAACTTTTGATCAAATGATCGGATTTTAATGTCCCAAGACTCAGACTGGTTTGAGGCCTGACATCAAATATGCTAATAATTTGTTCCGACTATATTTTAAGTTATGAAATCAGGCACAAAAATATACTTTCTCTGAATAAGCATATTTTTTTTTACTGATTCAGATTTTTGTTATTGAAAGTATGGGAGGCAGCTGCAAACTAGAAAATCTGGTTCCAATAGTTTGAACCTCTCAAACCATTAAGTCTAATAATTAGTTTATTCAGAGTGTTCTTTTTTTTCTTTTTTTTTTTTTCCTCTCACTGTAGTCCATGTAAATTCATGTGCCAAATTCACTTTTTAGGTTGATGTTTTAGAATCTCGTTTCTGCAAATTAATTTCCAAAATGGAAAATGTGAAAGATTATGAAGAATTACAACAGTCTCATGAACAGTTTTTGACTGATGTAATTTCACGATGCTTCTTGGAACTAAAAACGGTAAAAAGACATTTATGATTTTATTAATTTATCACTCCTTTGTTTTATTTAAACTTATATATAAAAAAACATAGTCAATATTTAATTTCAAATTACATAAATTGTTTACTAATTTTAAGTTGTTCTCAAAACTTCTTTCCATAACCGGCAAAATAGAATATTTCTGTCAATTTATAAGATTTTAATGAATGTAAAATGTAGTAGGACTGTTAAAGATGTAATAAATTTTTTTTTCATTTACACATGATAAAAATTTTACACAAATTAATATTTTATAGTGGTTTTAAAATATTACTATTTTATTCTTTAAATTTTTGTTTTTTCTTTTCTAACTATATGATACATTAATTTTTCTTAAATCTTACATGATATTGTGCTCTTAATTCTTTGTTAATTTTGGTTTTTCATTTAAAAAATGATTGTCCCAATTTTTGTTTTATAAAAATAGTTGATTTTTGATAAATATTTTTTAGTAACATGCATGACAACTTATTTATAACAATTTGGTATAAAAAAAACTTCATTAGAAAATATATCTCCTGAGTTCCCACCACAGGTTTCCATTCTATTGAATATTAAGTTTTTCTAAACAGCCTTGTTGTATGCACAAATGTAATATGAATTGTAAAAAAAACTTACAAAGATTTTAATTGGAATGAGAAGTGAGAAAAAATGAACTTCTTTTCCTTCTGGGATTCCTCAACTCAACTTCAATGGTTATCTTATGTGACGTCATGTTCACATGTTAGTTAACTTTGGAAGAAGATTTTTTTACTTTCATTTTTCTTATGCTGTTAGTTGACTAATTTTGTAATTCAATATTTGATTGTCATGTTCTGTTGTGAAAGAAAAATGGAATAACAAAATATCCATTAGATTAATTTTGGCTAATTAAATACTTTTTAATCATTGCTGTTGCTAAAACTTGCTGTTTTCTTAAACAAAAAAAATTAAAAGAAAATGTATTCTGAAAAAAGTTTTTTTATTACGAATATTTCAATATCCTATTTTTTTCTAAAAATAATAAAATCCAAAATTTTTCTAATTTTAGTTCAAAGTATATGTTGTTGTGAATCCAAATTATTCTACTTGTCACATTAAAAATTAAAAACTTTAAAATATTTTTTCATAATGCAAAATATGACATTTATATATAGTCTATTTTTGTTAAAGCAATTCTGGGAAAAGCTATACACCTTTTAAAAACTCTTACTTTTCAGTTTTTTATGACATATTTTATTATTATAAAATTCTAATTTTTAAAACATGCACTTAAACTTTATGATAAGGATTTTAGTGTTTTTTAATGAAATGATCATAAATTCTAATAATGCATAAAAACAATATATTTTACACTATTTTGAAATAAATATTTACTTTTTTAGAGAAGTTTAAAATATATCACTTATCTAATATTTATTTTTAAATATTACATAACTAATGGTTGTAAAGTACTAATAAATTTTTAAATCCTTTTCTATTCTATTTAAATGTTGCTAATCATCATTTGAGCCGTTTATAATTATTTTTTGATACTATATTTACATATCCATAAAAAGTATTTTTATTCCTCAATTATAAACCTCTAATATTATCAAAAAAAATTATTTTCTTCATTTCTCATTCTCATTTATGCAAACTATGTGTCGCTTTTCTATCTTCCTTTATAAAAAATAATAAATAAATAAATTTTTAATCTAATTAAAAAAACAAATTTTTTAAATACTTATTTAACAAATTGTGGACAAGAGAATTGTTTTTAAACTTAATTTTAAAAAAGATATCTTTTCATAATCCAACAATACGCTTTGTATCAACTATGAAATGTTTTCCTATAAAACATTTTTTTTTAAGTATAGAAGCAATTGCTTATGATTTGGAAAATTTTAGCTCTTGATGACAAACTGTCTTTTAGTTTCATTAAGAAGTATTTGCTTGATAAAATAAGTTAATAAGTTTGTTAGCAAAATCATGTAGTGAATGACAAACACAATCAAAAGAACCCAATTAAAATAGATAATAGAATATGCAATATAGGAAGACTCTTTTATGCCAGCATTATGTCTCGCAAATAGATGCTAATCTAGCCCCCTTTTGAGTGTGCCTATTTTGCTTACGTAGGGAGGCGTTTCAACTTTAAATCGTCATTTGGAAATAAAAAACATACAATATTTATCTTTTGATTTTTTTTTCACGCTTTTTCTTTTAGGTGCATTTGTCTCTTAATGAAATTTTAGAGTTATGTTCGTCATTTTGTAGCCTTATGAGTAGATTAAGTTCAACTCGAAGTCAAAAAGAAATAGCCCAGTTTGAAAATCTGAAGCTTGTATGTATATTATTGTTTAATGTCAATTGTGTTGTTTATATCTGTCAGTTTATTTCTGTTGTGGAATAAATACTTTTGTTTATTTTTTTAATGTTGTTTTTTTAAACTTGCACTGAAAATATCTGGATCAGCCAAATTTTAGAATTGTATTTGCTAATTTTTCAACTGTTAAATTAAATGTTAATATTTTTTTTTTATTATTTCTTTTATGTTACTTAAACAATTTCCAGGACTATGAAATATAGTGTAAAATCCAAAAACATACTAAAACTTTATAATATTAAAATAAAATCTTATTAAAATAGTTAACTAGGATTAATCAAACCAGGTTAAAAGCTCTGATTATGCAAGTTTTCCTCTCATAAAATGAAGCAATATGTTCAAAAACTTACAGCAGCTCTTTTACATGCATTGCATTGTTAAATAACAGAAAAAAAGTTTAATGAAGATTATAATGAATAAAAAGTCTGTGTGTTTTTGTTTTTTTTTTTTTTTTTTTTTTTTTTTTTTTAAATTTAAGGTATATTGATTGGTGTAAATAATCGCCTTAAACAATTGCTTCTCATGAATGTTAACTGCGCAAAAAAAAAAGAAAAGAAAAAGCAAATCATTCTTAATAAGTTTTAATCTCATGATTGGATTTTCACATACTAAGACTGAATATTAATGGTACGAGGGGGTGACCGAAATTTAGCTAATTAGTTAGTGCAGACGATATTTTAAGTTAATGCAATCAGACACAAGAATGTACCACAGATTTTTGTAAAATGCATACAATTTATATCATTTTCCTATCTTTTACATCCCTTGCTTTTCTATGAAACAACAGCAAAAATCTTCCATTTAGTTTTTCCCTTAACAAAGAATGTTATTACTAATTACTTGCTACTGGATAACTTTATCTAGAACCATACACACATTTTACATTTATTTCACATTATTTACACATTTATTTCATTAATTATTTGAAATCAACGTCTGGTTGTGTGCATATATTTAAATTTCTTCATTGTTTGTTAAATGCATTAATAATTTACAGGAAAAAAAATATTAATTTACATATTTTGTTTGAAAAATTGTCAATAAATTATTTTATTACAAGGAGTTTCAAAATCATTTTTAAAATTATTCAAATCAATCATATTTTCTAAAAGTAGTAACTTTTTTTCCCTGTCTTGACTCTAACCTTTCTAATTTTTATTTTGCATTTTTATAAGAATCAAACCATTTTGATTTCAATCATACTTTCACTGTATTTTCTTCATTGTCTGATATGCTGACTATCAATGTTTACATCTTATGTAATAATAAAAAAAAGTTCTATAAGTTAATTTTTTAATATGGTGATAAGCTTTTATGCATTCCCTACATGCCTTTTCATCTAATAAACTGTCACATATTTTAATCATGATGAGCTACTGGAGAAACCAATATTTTTAGGCAACGTTTTGTAATTGTTTCATGTAACTCTTTAAAATAAATTATTTAAGACATTTACACTTTCTATTTATTCAGTTATGTATTGAGACGAATTGTGAAACTTTATTAAATATTTTCTATGTTTTGCAATTGTGTTAAATACCCAAAAGTGTTTTGAATTTTTGAAACATGTTTGCAATTGTGTCACTCGTTTCTTTTCGCTTCTTTTTAGAACTTCCAAAGACATTCTGCTCTTTTATTTCGAATTCTGTCTAGTGTCAGAAGTCAACAAGTCAGTCCTCATGTAGCCCAACTATTGCTACGTATTGATTATAATAAGTATTTTATCACATCTGGTTGTCAACTTGGAGGGTAAGTACATTATTTTCCAATAACTATTAAACCCTTAACTTAAAAATTATCTTGGCTTTTAAGTTAATATGGTTTTGTTATATGGTTATGTATATATTTTTCTGACACAAAATGCAAAATTACAATTTATTACATTAATCTTAAATCATGTTAAAGTAACTATTTTGTGAAACAAATGGAATAAAAAGGTTTGGTAATAACAATTTGCTTTTTTAGCTTATGTACTGTTTTTATTCACTTATGTAAAAAAATGTAGTTTAAAATTGCAACCAAATAATTTGAAAATTTTTAACATCCAGTATTCCTAAATCCTTCTTAATCTTTAAAGCATCAAGGTAGATTTGTGAAAAATTTATGTCAATTTTCCAATCGAATAATGATGGATGACCTTTTTTTATGTAAATCACCCATCATTATTCGATTGGAAATTTGACAGAAATTTTTCACAAATCTACATTCATAATCATCACAAATCATCAGAAATTAAAATTACACTCATTTCATTTTAGGATATTTTTTAGCTAAATCTGCAAAATAGTTAAATTTTTTATATAATGTATAAAAATATTTATACGAAGTGTATATAAAGTTTTGACCTTGCATTTTTTCCTCCATCTCAAAAAAAGCAGCCCTCACATGCCATGAACGTTAATCATTGACAGAGCCTGACTAGGTCAGGGGCATACAGAGCAGTTGCCCTGGGCCCCCAAACCGAATAGAAATTTTATTTTAAATTTTCTTCTTTAATGAACTTTTTTCAACAAAATATCAGTACAGTGTAAAATCTATCAGTTTCATGTTAGCTTCTTCATTAATCTATCATATGAACACTATCTATATTTTGTAAATCCATGGCTTTCTAGGGTGGAATGCAGCTGAATTTACACAATTACGATAGATAAATATGGGTAACCAAAAGCCTGTATTTTTACATATCGCAAAATGCGATATGTTTTAAAAAATACAGGCTTCTGATTGGCTTAATGAAGCCATCGTAATTGTGAAAGTTTAACTGAATTCGGCCCTAATGTCACCAAGGATATGAATTTTTAGCAGCTAGATGACAGTAATAATAATCAAAGAACTGTATTCGGCATGGTGGACATAGAATTGTTAGAAAATCAATAAAATGGATAGAACAATATTTTGTCTGACCATTGGAGGGGGGGGTTATAGCTATTTTCAGTTCTAGTCTTGTTATCTATAATGAGGTGAAAGATTTAAATACCTCCATAAAGTTCAGTTCTTCATTACTGAAGTAGTGAAGCAGGCGGGGGGAGGGGAGTTTTTCCCCCAGGCCCCAATTACGCTAAAAAAATAATTAGATGTTAAAAAGCTTGCAAAAAACTCATTTTTATTTAATAGAGTTATGGTCTAGCAAACATCCCTATGTTGTCTTTTAAATAATCAAAGAAAAAAATTATAGCCTAATATTAAATTGATTAAAAAATGTTTATCTTTCAAAAATTCCTCCAGAAAGAACTGTTAGCACTAAGCTTTAATTTTATTTAAATATAAAAGAAAATTATTGACCACTAGATGTCAGTAGTATATGTGGATATACGCAGATGATTTTGTAACAAAGAGCGTAGGAGTGCTCGCCAAGTAAGCCTGATGTGCAGAACGATGTAACAACTTAATGTCTGTAAATATAGTTCTTGTAAATAAATTATTCATATGTTATAATTATCAAACTCTTACTTCCTCCTCCCCCCAACCGAGCTACTCGACACCTGACATAATGGTATAGTTCCAACAGAACTGAGTAAAATTTTTAAATTAATATAATTATTGGCTAAACTTTCCCTTTGTTCCTGGTGTCTAAATTTCAAGATCATAGCACAAACAGTTCTGCACATATAAAAGATAGGCACACGAGCACACAAACTCTTCATTTTATTAATTCAGACAGATAATTTCGGAAGACTTACAAAAAATAATTAGTTGACAAAAGTTTATTATAACAAAACCGTGTTTTTAAAAAACAAAAAAATTTGGGTGAAGAATGATGTGAATGTTAAATATACATATTAATTTAGAAATTATTCTTATAAAAAGCAAAAGCTTTTAAAAAATGCTAAAATAGACTGCTTATTATATTCTATAAACAAAGAAATGTAAAATACCTTTCTTTCAATCCTTTATTGCTAAACTAAGATCCTTCAATAATATTTTGCATATTAGCATTAAATGTCATGAAATCAAATGGGAAAATACAAAAAAAAATTTAAAAAGTCCTTTCTTTCTGAAAGTCATAAATTATTGTAGTTTCAATACATTGAATTGTTTTAATTCATCAAACATCATGATTTAATATTGTTGGTGTTTTTTAATTTGTTTACTTTTCTTTTTCTACCTAAACTTTTTTTTGTAATTTTTACTTGCATTTTTACATAGTATGCATATTATTTAATATAATTTTTTTTTTCCTTTTCAGGATCAAGTGAAAAAATGTGCTTTAAACATCAGTTCTAATATGTTGTTTTCATTTCCTCATTTGTAATATATTGTTCATTTATTGTAAAATATCTACTTGTACTATCTTGTTATACATTAAAGTGTTTGATAGAAGAATTTATAGATTGTATATCGTTAATTAAATTTTAAGGCAATGCTGAATAGGGGAAAATTTAGTTTTGATCTTTGATTAAAACAATTATAAAACTCATTATTTTTTATAAAATATGTATCGTAGAGTTATTTATCAGATGATCTTTCATATTGGTTGACAGAAATGATCAATATCATAGGATGTTTTCAAACCAGGAAAGAAAAACCGTTAGTAAGGAAAATCTAGCAAATTTTTTTATAAGGTCACTCTAGGAATGGAAGAAAAAAATATTTATTTTATTTGACTTATCTTTATTTAAATCTTATAAATTCTAAATGATTTTATATTCAATATGCATTTTTCAAATTTTGTAAATTGTAGTTTACTTAAATTGTATGCATAACTTTAAAATATATAATATCTCAAAGCTTTGTTTGTTTATATCAATAGTTTCTTTTTAACTAAATATTTCAGATTTTTCTCAAAATTTAGACGTTTTTTTCTAACTTGTTTAAGGGAGTATCAGTTGTCTCTTAACATTATTTAAATTCTTGAAACAGTTCCAGTTTAGCATGTCTTTGAAACATCATTCGATTTAAATCTCTGTATTTCTCTATATTTTTTTCCTTTTAACTGAAATATTTTTCTTTGAATTTAGTAATTCTGCCTGAATAAAACCTCTTGTTACATCATGAATTCTATATTACTCTTTTTAAAATCTCTAAATAGAACAAATACAGTCACTTGAATGTTTTTAACTCTAGAATTTCTGACAAACTGAATTTTTTCCCCCCCAAGTGAAAACAAATTAATGATAAGCCTCCTTTATGAATTCACTAAAATTAAATATAGAAGTTTCTTTGTAACATATGACATCCTTATTATTAAATCCTTAACAATAATTGGGTGTAGCAAAGCAATGCAAGAGTAGAGGTGAATACTAATTTATAAAATTTAGGATTTTTTAAATAAAAAATTTAGAAAAATATAGGATGAAAAATCTAAATAAAATAAAACACAGATCATGTGTAAACACCTTAAACCCTTTGACGTAAAATTTTTTATTACACATTTTTCATACTTTTTTTATTATTTTGTATTAATTTAGGTAAAAACATTAAAAAAAAGTTGAAAAATATTATATTTAGCTTTTGAATAACTTATGGTTATAAAATACAACATGAAACACTAGTGTCTATTTCTGCATAAAGGTTGCAAAAGGCAACTCAACTGGCTTCCAAACAATTTTTCAAATTAGCAGCTATTTAGATCTAGGAGAAAGTTATCCATCATTGAAATTTCTTCTATTTACCAAATCAATTATTTAAAAGTTTGAATATAAATGAAAAAAAATTTCAAACTTCTTTTTTTGGATTTTGTTTTAGTACAAATTTAATTCCTATAATCAAACAATAGATTTTTTAGTAACTATTAGGCTGTTTTTTATAATTGAAAAATACCAAAATGTATTTTTGCTTGTAATGAGTGTCGGAAAAAACTTTTAAAAAGGACATGGATATCCCATCTACATCAAAGGGTTATGGCAATCAATTTTAATATCAATAAACTGATAAATACTTTTTCACCTCCAAATGATGGGCAATTAACAGTACATACCTTATTATTACCGCACTTTTTTAGCTACAGGAATCACATTTTATCTGAAGAAAAGTGATATTCCTTAGGGTTCCCACTAAATTGCAAAAAAAAAGAATCCCCACTTTTTCAGGTAAATTTTAATGAAAATCCATACCATGCTATTATTCATCTGAAAACGTGAATTCTTTTATTCTCAGAATAAGAATAGCAACATAAGTTTCACTTAAAGGTAGATAGAATTTTAATAGATGTTAGAATTACTTAAGTCGAATCTCAGTAACAGGTAGCTGTTATTGACATTTTTAGACTGGTTATTTCCTAGTCATGACATAAAAATTTTCCAAGTTTTTTGTAAATTCCCTGCTTTTTAGAGTTGAATAAATTCCAGGCTTTCCCAGACCAGTGATTTTTGTGTACAATAATTTAAAATAATCAGTCTGAAGAGAAGAAAGATGTGAATTTCTAATCTAAAATCTTTTTATTTTATTTAAGTATGCTTGTAAAAAAAATTGATGGTTCTAGTTTAGGCACTTTCCACTAATTGTTTCAGTCACATGATTCACTGTTACGAACTATTTTGGGGATTCAGTAATTTTATGAAAAAATAAGCAATTATGCTTTATCAAATTATGTTGATGAATTCAGGAGTTATACTCAATTTTTAATAAATGCAGTAACAAATCTTGTAATCAAAAAAGTTCACGACTTCCTTTCATCTGATTTTAAAATGCTTCATCATTATATTGGATACTCCCTAGTAATTGTTGAACGAAAAGTAGTATATACAGTCCGACTTCTACAGAACGAACTTCCCTTTTGCAAATTTTTTCAAAGAACCAAGAACTTTTTGGAAATTTCTTCGCAAAATAACTTCCATATAGCGAAGTGAATTTTCTATTTAACAAACTTTTCTTAGAGATCCACTTTCCCAAAACATTTTAAACTTGTTAACGCATTTTATGGGGGAAATAACCTTAAATTGAATTTCGAAGCCACTGGACTAGACAAAGCAGTAAAGTCACTTTCTCTTTTTGTTCGCATTTCAAACAAAAAAACTAATTTTATGCATAAAATTAGCTTTTTTAGTTGAAAATGTATATAGCATGACTGGGTAACACTGTATAATGTTTGCACTATTGCTTTCCTTGCAAATTTCTTTTATGATTAAGATATATAAAATAAATAGTAGATACTACTTAACAATATAAAGGTATATCCATTGCTACTCGAATTATTTCTACAGGGTGGCCACTCAAATCAGATTTCAAATTTCCCTGATTTTTCCAGATAAAAATCTTAAAA
Source organism: Parasteatoda lunata (assembly GCA_949128135.1). NCBI lineage: Eukaryota > Metazoa > Arthropoda > Arachnida > Araneae > Theridiidae > Parasteatoda > Parasteatoda lunata. Next base: position 69,544,013 of record OX421971.1, read on the forward strand.
TTTCCAGGTTTTTGTTTCTTTTTTCTTATTAAGTGTTGGATGTGTACAAGGAAAGTGTCTATTTTATAAAATATCTTATTCATAATGTTATTTTTTTAACATATCTTGAAAAAAATTATTTATTTATTTTTTAATGTTTTGATACAAAAATCATATATTGACCAAAAGAGTAAAATTAAATATAGTTAGTTCTTAAAAAAACCTTTTTTTTATAAATTAAAATATGTTATAAAAGGTTAAAATGAAATAGAAAAAATTAGCATCAATGCAACAGTTGTAACAATTTGTCGACAAACATTGCTGTTAGCGATTGTAAAAAAATGTGCGATTGGTTGGTTTCCTGAGAAAAAATAATTCACAGACTTCTTTGAATGGGAGTAGAAAAGCTTTCAGAAAAAGAGTGCAATATGAAATCTATTATTATTAAATTATAACCAACTAATTTTTGGAGAATTTTAGAAAATTAAAAATACAAAAACATTTTGTCAAAATAGAAAAAAATTACCACCAAAGCATCGGAACAAACTTGAGCCATAAATGGATTCAGCCGGACAGAATTTAAAAACAGAATCCCTTCTTCCACCTCCACCAGAATCTTTCCTAAATTGCACAGCCCCCATGGCGGTCAAAGGTTTCTACATTCGTTTAGCAAACGTGGGAGACTTATGTGGCATTCTAGTTTAACAGAGCTGTAATGGAGCAAATTTTTATGCAAGCAAAGTATCGCTAAGTTGATATTTCAACTGTTTGGCAATACATTTTCGTCTAAAAAAAGTGGGTATAATGGATTAAATAATTTAAATTAATGAAATTAAAAAAATTATCAAAGAAAAAATTTTCAGCTTTTCTTTAAAATTCCCCGATTTTTCCAGGTTTTTATCCAAATTCCCTGATAATTCCAGGGTTGGTGGCCACCCTGTTCTAGCGTTTATGAATTTGAAACCAGTTTTGTGTCGTTTAAGTATTTCAAAAGAGGATTTTCTATTTAACAAATTTTCCATAAAACGAACTTATTATCGGGATTTAGCGACTTCGTTAAATAGAGGTATGACTAATTTATTTTCTTTTTTTAAATTATAGTTTATTTAATTTTTTTTTCTTATAGACTCAGTACATTCCTTTCACAGTATTTCTCATAGTACTTACAATGGTTTGTACATAATGTCTTTCATAGCTCATAAACATTTGCAACATAATTTTCAAGCATTATAGCACTTGCACCCGAATGGCTCAAGTTAAAGTAGTAAAACCATTACCCAAATCCTATCAAAATGTGTTTTCCTTTGGGATGCAAATTGTTAACATTGCTTTGAAAAGCAGATTTAATTCTTTTACATCTACCATATGTATTAGTCATTGTATGCTAAACTAATTTTTTTTACTAACTCCAGATTTATGAGAAACTCAAATAATCTACACTTTAACTCTGATAGTTAGCTAAATTATTTTGCTCTAAGTTCAGGAAAAAGAACAGAAGTGACAAAACCATGTTTTATTGTAATACAAATTGTTAACACATTAAAATGATGTACTTCACTAAACAATATTTAAAAATGTACAGTCTGAAAAAATAATGTAGGGATTTGCTAATTCAATCAAACAACTTTCAGAGTAAATTCAAAAATTCAGACAATAAATACAATTTTTTTTTTTTTAATACTCCAATTTAAAGTAAAGGGATTTTAATAAATTAAAAATTTGGAATTAACTATAGAGGTAGATTTATTCAACCAGCTTGAAGTATACAATAGAAAAATGTTTCTGGATCTTTTTTTTTTTAACAAAACAAAAGAATTTAAAATGGAAAATATGTACAGATGCAACCACGTAAGCAGATGGCAAAGTGGATGAATTAGTGAAGAGATAAACCCTGAAAATTGTGTTTAGCCAGTTTGGTAGATGAAGTTATTACATAAGTACATCAAAATGAAAAGAAATATGAATAATGAGGATGACTGTTGAATGTCAGAAGAGCAAACCTACATTCAAGCTGATAGATTTTCTTCATTTTTTTCAATAAATTTTAATGCCAAAGGAATGATGTCAACAGCAAGCATGTAGTTGCTTTTCTGAGCCGAGACAATGATGCACAAATAACACACCTATTCCATAAACCCCTACATTGAAAATGCTATTAACAAGTTTACTAAGACAGATTTGAATTGCTGTCTAAATGATGGGTGAGGTATATATTGATCATTCATCATCTTCATCTTCCTCCTCTTCATCATCTTCTCCTTCAGCTTCTTCTGGTTCTTCTTCCTCCTCCTCTTCTTCACCAGATTCTTCATCAGACTCTGCCTTCTTTTTACCCTTAGCGGGTGCCTTCTTGGCCTTCTTTCCGCCTCCACCGCCTGCACTAACGCCAGTGTTTTTGTATGCGGTTACTTCCTGCAATGCAAAATAATAATTTAACATAAAAAAGATACTTAAAATATAATTTTGTTTTCTAAAATTAACTAATTTTTTTTTCATTAAATATATATTTTGATATAAATAAATAAAATTATATCTAATCAAGTATCTAACTAATCATACCCTACTAATGACTCATGTCAACTATAAAGTAGATCATTTTCACTATTACATAATCTATTAATCATAAGTTATTGTAATTAGTGTGTCTTTAAACAAAACTTATCAAGCATAATAAATGTATCTAACAATGGCAGGCGTGCATTTTAAGTACAATTGCCCAAAATTCTATTTATATATTAATAAGATAAGATACATTAACTTATGGCAAGTATGATTTAAAAAGTAAACACATGAACTTGAAAAATTGATCTTATCTTTTGAAATGATATGTATAACCAAAATTGTTATTACTCTGCATTATCATATTTAAAGATTTTAAATTTAAAGTTGAAGCAATAAAATAGGTGGAAAAAATACAAAAGCAAAGAAATACTCCTGATTTTTCTGTTCTCATTTCGGAATTTTAAAAAATTCACCAATGACTGGCTTGCTTCAGCTAGACTTTTAAATTGATAAAATAAAAATAAACAATAACAAAAATTCTGAAATCACAGAAGTTTAAAAGATAATTCGCTCTAGAAATGTTCTTCCTTTCATTTTTTGAACACCATAACTTTTAAAGAACACGATAAAAACATTTCATATTTTAATAAAATATGACTGAGTGGGGATTTTATTACAAATCCATTTTAAAAATTAGATTCTTCGACGACCGAAATCCATGACTTTCCATGATTTTCTTTTTAAAAAATAGTTAAAATCATGACATTTCATGACAAAGTTTGTTCAATATCGAAATTCATGACTTTCCAAGTGCGTGGATACCTTGTTTATAACAAACAAAACAAAACAAAAAAAAAAAAAAATGATCCATTTAAATTTGAATAATTTCAGATTTTGTAAAAATGGCCCCGCAAAATATCCCATAAATGCCAGAGACACTTGCAAAGTTAAAGGGTTCACTTTTTAAATGAGTGAAGAAAAAAAAAAATTAATGAAAAAAATTAAATCAATTGCTAATGCATGATCAAACCAGTAAGCACATCGATCAAAATAATAAAAAATCTGGATAGCAAAACTGACAAAAGAAACTTATTAACTAGCATCGCAAAAATTATTTTTAAACTGCTAGCAGAAGAATTAATTTTTGACAGCATGGTTATCTTACAAAAACGGTAAAATTGTAAGGTACGGTAAAACGGTAATATTTTAAAGCATGAAAATCTCATTCTCAAGTAATGCTTAGCACATAAAATTTTTATTTACTTTCATGTATCTGGCTTTATCCTTAGCAGCTAAAGCTTCATATTTAGCTCTGGTTTCTTGAGAAACTTCATTCCATCGTCGACCAAGTTCCTTAGCAACATCTCCAACTGTTGAATCTGGCATACCCTCTTTCACTTTAGGACGTTCATCATTTGAAAACCAGAAGAAAGCAGACCTGTAAGAGTAAAAATACTTATGCCAAAGGACTACTTTAAAATAACCTAGATATTCTCTACCAAAGTCAACACTATGCACTTACAAGGATCGCTTGGGGGCATTTGGGTCCTTTGTGCGCTTCCTTTTCTTGCCACCCTTTTCATTCTTTGAAGGTTTGTAGTTTGCCATTTCAGATTCATATCGCTTCTTATCTTTTTCTGCCATCTGTTGAAACCTGGTTTTTTCTTTATCATTCATGGTCTAAAAAATAAATAAAATATTTATTGGTTATACTTTTTAAGAAAACCAATTAACGATTTAATTTTAAATTATTTATTATTTTTTGGTTTTTATTTGGATAGAGCTGTGTCACAATTATCAATAAAGCCCAGTAAAAAAAAAATTTTTTACTCGATGACATTTTTTACATCTAAAAATTAAAATTTAGATTTAAAAAATCAACACAAAATATGGTAAAAATATGGATTTATTGTTCCTTACGAGACACAAAAATAAAATTAAGTATTTTGAGAAACTACTGTTTTTCTAAAGTAGAATTTGTGAAGGTACCACTAAGCGGTAATAAATTTGGCTTGGACAGATCCCCGATGACATAAAATCTTAAAGAAAAGCAGATAATCAAAAACACTATTCTTATATGTTGTAGAAAATCTAACAAAAAAAATTTGAACTAGATTAGCATTTAATTTGAATAAAATTTGATTAATCAACGGAAAAGAACATTTGATATATTTCTACGTCATCAGTTTTCGACAACTATAATCGTCAGAGCACCAAAAGTTATCTTAAGGTTTGCAGTGTTTTCATTACAGAGAAAAAAATGGAAGAGAATTTCTCGCCCACACCACAGGGTGAGATTTCAAAAAGTTAAATGAGATTCCTAAAAATTAAAAAAACACGAGTAGACTTAAAAGAAAAATATTTCTTTAATTATACATTTTTAACACCTAATTTCTAAATCATTGAATATTTTTGCTGCATCTTCACATGAAAAATGTTCTTTATCTACTTTTTCATCAGCTATTCTCATTAGGTTGCTCAAATGCTCATCAGCTAATCTGTTACAATATTTTGTTTTAATTCGGTTTGGGTGCTAAATGACCTTGCAACAGATGCTGAACTATTCGGAATCACTAATTAAATTTGTAGCATTGTGCACACACTTTCCCATCTTCTACATCTGCCAGCATAGGCTTTTCAATTATTTCTGTTATAGAATAGTGAAGTTTGTTGTTGTTTCCATGTTCATACTTCTTGTTAGGTGGTCTTCCAGCATAGTTTTTACATATTTCAACTTTTACAAATTGCTGCAAAGCTATTCTCATGTCTTTTTCAAAATGGCGGATTTTATTTAAAATGACGGACAACAAAATTTTTTCCAAAATTTGAGAGATTTGTGCATTTTAAAATTGATAGATTAATAGAATAAAATTAATAGAGTGTGCGAAGTTCTCACGTTAATAATTTTTTAATGCCAGAGGGAAAAAATAAGAGATTCTCGCGCTGTAGTGAACACTGGTTTGCCCTGGGTGGAAAGTCTTAGTCTATTCTTGCATATTACTGCAGATAGTTATAAAGCCTTGTCAACTATCTGGTATAAGTACAAATATGGAATCTTCAAAATTATTTTTTTTTAAGTGAACCACTGAAATTACTGTAGCCATGAAAGTACACAAGATGCAATGTATTGATTGCAATTGCTCAATGGTACAATTTTTAAACTTATAGATTAAAATGGACCAAAAATATTTCATCAAGGTTTAAGACAAGGGATAAGAGTGCATTCTTGAAGATTAGGGTTAATATTTTGTTTGAAAGAAACCTATTTTGGAATAAAAAATAAATTGGATGAAACTGAAAAATCTAATAGAACTGCTTAGCTATAAGTATAAGTACAAGATATTATTGATATACAATTAACATAAAAGCAGTATATTTTTCAAATACTCTTTAAAAAATAACTGTTTAAATACTCAAATACTCTTTAAAATAATTTAAAAATTAATGAGCTATTGAGAATTTAATATATAATCTATTATTGAGTATTGTTTTAGTATGGAGATTTAGAAGCACCAAAAAAATTACATTTGATTTCTCAGGAACTATTTACTTGATTTTGCACAAATTTTGTATTTTGCATGTAAAATTACTTACAATAGTATACCTTACATTTCAAAATTTTTTAACCATTAAACAAAATAAAAAAATTATGAATATTTAAAAGTTATTTTTTGCCTGGAATTATTTTTGGCTAAACTAATTTTATAATTGTGTGCAAAAATTTTTCAATTAGCTTAAAGAAATTTTGAGATATAGCAAAGTACACAAAAGTAAAATTAACACTAGGGTTCTAACTATTGGGACCATATTTCCCAGATTGTGACTCATCCATATAAATTGAGGGGTCAGAAATCCCAATGAGTTGAAAACATTTGTGTTTAATTGCATTCCATAACTTAAAAAAATATTGTCTGCATTTATTAATTAGCATATTTGAAGTCACCCCCTCAAGCTATCAAGATAAGAGTCCTAGAAGGTGAAGATTTGATCATTAGATCAGAAGTTATCAGGTTTGTCTTTTTTTTATTTTATGCACTGTCATCTATGAATATCTTTATTTTAAAAAGTTACTGCAATTTTATTTTTTATTACTCTAACCATCTCAGATCTTGTAGAAAAATGTTAGGAAATCAAAAAATTTAATACAAGATTGGCTAGTAGTTGCATCCAAATTAGTTTAAACTGGCTATAAATCATTTTCTTTCATGGATTTACTGTTTATTTTATTTATTTATTTTTTTAAATTCTCAATTCCATTTCTCAATAGTATCATTGTAATAGCGCAATAGAGTTTCCATGCAAAATACTTAATTATAGAACTTAAGCTTTTAGTTTAATTGATATGGTTCATTATAAAAAGCGATATTTGCATACCTAAACGATGCAATAATTTATGTAAATTTTTACACTCCCAAAAACCAGTAGCTTAAGCATTAAATCAAAGAAAAAGATGCTATAGAAAATTTTTAATGCTAACTTGCATAAATGTTTAACACCTAAAAGAGAAATTTTTAGTAAGTACATCCTACATAGCATAACACACTCTTAACACTATATAGATTTTAGATCCCATAATTAACACTTAATTTTTAAAAAGAAAATTCGATTTAGAGAAATACTTAACCAAAAAATTTTGAAGCAAACAAAAAAAAATTGTAAAACAAAAGTATGTACCAAATTTAAAGTTTAAATTTAAGTTGAAAAAAATTAAAAATCAATCATCAAAATTCATACAAAAGAACCAAATCTTACCTTCCAGCGATCAGCACATCTCTTTGAAAATTCTGAGAAAACTACACTTTCATCAGGATGCTTTTTCTTGTGTTCTTCTCGGCAGGTCTGCACAAAAAATGCATATGCAGACATCCGACCACGGGGTTTATTATCTCCCTTGCCCATTATAAACAGTATAATATCTATTTAAAAATAAATCATAGCAAATTAAAAAAAAAGTTTAAAAAAATTCTAAGATAAATGTTTACACCTTATATATCCTAAAAACTTATTAATATGATGTTGAGTTTTATCAACAAAAGCCATGCAGGCATATATATATTTTTAAAATATAGAAAACGTATTTATTGCAAACAAAAAATTTTCTAATTAAAACCATGTCAAATATTAGAAAACAGACCTTTTTTAAATATTGCATAATTATTATTTAATATACTCAATGTTAATTAATTTTAAATATAGGAAATATTATATAATTATTCAACTAATAAAGCAAAATTGATAACAGAATATAGAATTTCTAATTTAAAAAAAAAATTCTAAATCTATTTCACGTTAAGATTTGAGATAAAAACAATTTTCAAATTTGATAAATATTTCATTTCTCTAATGCTGTAAATATTATAAAAGTGTTTAAAAAATATTTCTTTAATTTATTGGTTAAGTATCAACAGCATACTTAGAAAACGTCATCACAAAAGCAAGAAATAAGATTAAGTAATTAAAATGCAGCATAAAAATGTGCAAATAAATTCTAATTTATTTTTTCATTAACTTACATAAGTAAAATATTAAAATTTTATGTTTTTACCCTATGTCTCAAAAGCGCATTAACTCCAATATAATTCTATAGTAAGCTGTATTATTCATTTTTTTATATCTCCAGACCATGTTTCTATTAGTGAAAACCCCGTTGAATTCAGCTTTTGAGAACATAAAATGGCTACCTATCCTCCAACAATGATGACGAATCAGATAAGTAATTAATTAAAAATCATTTTTCCAATACTACATGAAGCTACCATTGCAACTCTATGTCCGATCCTATCCATAGAGTTAACATTGCTATTGAGGTATAACGTTAGCGAATACCCTACACAGCTTTTACTACGACAGAATATAACTAAAGCCGCACTGCAACCATTTGGGATACCATTTTGAAAAATCAATATCTCTTAAATAAAGAAATTTCGAAACAAAACTTGAATTGAAAAATATTAATTTAGGATCTTATCTTCAATTCTCCTTCATTAGAAAATTCATTTTAACTTTACTTACACTATAATTCGATTTTCAAAAACACCTTCAAATACGATTCCCCCAATACAAAAGTATGGCGTCTGTAGCCTCCTTTATGTCTATGGAGAGGCTTCACTTCAATAAATATCAAATAATTATTTAACTAAAATTATTTCAGAAAAACTATTGTTAGAGAATCAAAGTTAACAGTATAGAGAAATTAAATATGAATTTTTAATCATTTTTCGAACACTTAATATATTTTTAAGATTCTATTTAAATACTTACGATAGAATTTTCCAAGCTTAGCCCGTACGAATAGCGTTATACAGAACTACTTGATTTCCTACATAGGATTTTCTCACGCCGCCGCTTCAAGAGCGCTCCAAGTGAGGTTCTCTGTAGGTAGCGTCGGGAGCAGTTGCCATTGGATAATTTCATATATGCCGCACAAAATAATCCAATGGTATCGAAGAATCTTTTTAACTGACAAGAATCCCTCCGCATATTTCGACCAATTACTGAGCGGAAACAAGCAAGATTGGAAGAATTATATAAAAAAAAGAAGATCGGCAGAACTTTGGGGAATATATTTTTTTCATGATAAATACGATCTCAAGTTCAGGCCCATTTAAAACAAGACATATTATTTGTTGATTCTTTGGTTTGTAGGATGAGAGTGAAATAAATAGGAATTAATCTTTATAAATTTTATTTTTTCTTAAACGATAATAAACTAGAACAATTTATTGGTATTCTTCATAAATATAAACCATTATTCTTCATCAGAGTTTTTCTTTTTGAAAAAGTGCTTTTTTTAATAATTGTAATCAGTAACAAAATAGAGTACCTTATTTTCTTTCAGTGAACCCCAACAAATAAGTTGAACAATTATATACTTTGAAATATATTTTGAAAATAAATACTCTCTTCACTCGGAGTCTTCAAAAAATATTAATCAAAGAACTAAGATTTTTTATTTATTTGATGTTATTATTTAACTATTTACTATTTTTATTAACCATTTACTGAAGAATGTTTCGAAAGTGGCACAAGATTTTTTTTAAATTTAAATTTGATTTTAAACTTAAACATTTTCTTGCTATTTAACTATCGTAAAATCTGTAAACATTTTATGTTTCCTTCTGTTTTATTTAATAAGATTTTTTTTAATTCTTCATTTTTTATGATTTTGTAAAGCTTTAGTATTTGTTGTTACTTTTTCTTGTGTTCGAATCCTCTCGTTGAATTTTCTCGAGTACAAATCTTCATTAAAAAATCAAAAATTTCTTATAAAAAATTTTCATAGTTCTCAAAAATATATATGCGTAAGTAATCAAGATACTAAACCAACAATTTTTAACAAATATTGTATACATTTTAAGAACTTACAAATTTTAAAGCAGAAAAAAACTAATGAAAGCTGATTTTTTAAAATCAAATATGGTGTGAGCACAGAAGAAAAACAAATAATTCTTTTTTTTCGTTTTTTTTATTTCCTTATTTCATTTATTTATTTTTTACCTTTAATTTAGCAAATAAATATTAGTTAAGCATGAAATTAAAAAATAATTAGATTCAAAAGCAAAATATAATTTTTAATTTAATGAATTTGCAAAGGGGCTCATGTACACCTTGACCCCTCTCCGGCGAGTGACCATGTATAGATATTTAGATATTAATTCCCCCAAAATCTGCAAATTTAATAGGAAGTTTTAATTATTTTAAAATGAGGAAAAAGAAATTCAATGTAAAGTTTGAAGTGTTTAAAATACAACTCTTAGTAATAAATTATATGGGTTGATATCACAATTCAATATTACAGAATTCAACTATTCACTTTGCTCAAGGGAATATGGATTTAAGATATACATATTATATTGTATTGTACTTATATTTGTTGACAAGGGAGATGGCGGTATGGGCAATGCTTATGTAAAACACTGAGATTGCTCTATGGTCAAAAATTTCTAATAAATTTTAAAAATAAGTATACTTCCAATAAGTAAGGTAACGATTTTATTTATTTATAATGTGTTCAATATTTATTCTAACCATCCTTAATCATAAATATAAAATGAGCTTCATTTTAGTATTCTGCTAGCATTTGAGAAGGGGATTTTTGCTGTTGTTGTTTGTAAATTATAAGAAAATGTGTAGTTAACATTGTATTTACCATTCTTTATTTTTGATATTATTATACGAAAGAAAAAAGCTCTACTTAGTTCTAAAGATTAATGCGATTTAAGGAGAAGGGGGAACGGATTGTTCTATTAAATTTTTTTTTTATTTTTCTTAAAGACAAAAAATAACACATTAGCAAATATAGGCACAACGGCAAAAGCATTTATGGAAAATATCAGAAATTTTCCTGGGTTAATTTTTTAAAGTTAAAGCTAAAAAAGAACTTTTTTTTATTAGTTAAAAAACTAATGATTTTTTTAATGAGATGGTTTGAATATAATTTAATTAAAAACTTTACGACTTTTAAAAGAATATTTTTTTTTATTTTTTTTTAAATTTCTATTATATATTTTTTTTTTATTATTTTTTTTCTAACCAAAAAGAAAGTATGTGAGGGTGCACTTAGTACTTTAAAAATCCTTTTATGATTATACTTGACATCGTAAAAATCATTTAATAATATTTTATTTCATTTTCTTATTTTTTTCAGTTTGAATTTGGCCATGCCAAAGAATAAAATTTAAAATTAAAATCATGATTTATTATCTCTGCATCTAGAACTGGAAAGTTTGTTTTTCTGTTCACTAATAACCCGCAAAGGGATTCGTAAATTCCCAATTTTTATTTTTCATGTTTGTTTATTATTCTGCTACAGTTTGCTACAATTAGTCTTTACGTGGTTCTACTACGAAACATTTTTTATCTTCCCGAAAAACCATTCGCATCCAAAAGAGAAGCGCTGTAAAAACACACGCTATAAAAGTTGGCAATAAAGACTAACGAACATTCATTTTAAATAATGCAAGGATGAACTTATAAAAAGTTATTTGGGACGGTCGATTCGGTTCTGCTTCTGATTCGTACCCATACCGTACAATGCTCACGCAAAATTTCTCTAGTGATTGATGGTTCATGGGTTAGTGTTTAAATCGCGGTAGGTCTTCGTGGTTTTCCTCACCATGAAACGCGAATGCAGGTTTGTTTCATTTAAAAAAATCTTTCGCAAAAGCGAGTTTTCCTATTCCATAAACGAGAAGTTCGCTTGTCTTCCAGGTTTAGTTTAAAGTAATAAAATTTAATTTAAAGTATTAAACGCACTTTTCAAAATAAAACAAACAGGCTTAACGATTCTCTCTCCCATTCACGAGCGAAGTAAATCCTTTGGAAAAAAACGTTCAGAACGACAAAAATAAATTATGATTTATATTTTAGAAATAAAATTAATGTAAAGACCTTTCTAAAATTCCCCGTGTTGATATTGAGAGCACTTAGGAGAAAATAGTTTTTGAATCAAAAATCTTGATGTAACATTGTAAGAGAATGTATCTGATTTAAAAGTAAAAATATGCAAAGCAAAAATTAAATTATTTGTAATCTTTTTATTTTTTTGTATGCAGCTATATTGATTATATGTTCCCACAATCCGTGAAATGTAATAAACCTAATAAAAGTCCTTAATTATACATTTCCGATCCTTAATTATACATTTAACAATATTACCAATATTTTTTTAAACAATATTAATTAGGCTTTAAGAAATTTTCTGGCTCTACCTTCAATCGGCTGCAAATCCCGTTCATAAAATACCTTCTTCAAATCGAGTTATTACAATAGCCCATAGTTTGTAGGAAAATCTCTCTACTAAAACCCTTTGCCTCCTCCCCTAAAGCGTCATTATGAATTAATACTACTAAGTGCGTGAATCATAATAATATTCGCTGAAATATTTTTATAGCTTTAGGCTATGTGGTTTATATACTTTACTCTACTAGCTCCCTTTCAAACTGTACAGAGGAGTTTGTTATCATTAGCTTTAAGCTCTATTTTTAGAATTCATGTCAGAAATTCAGTCGAAAGCCTTAACAAATTAATATATAAATAAGGAAAAAACAGATGTATTATTAAAATACTTTTCGTAGAAGAGGCGATTTAAAATATCCTAAGCAGTTTGATTGACTGAATGAAATTTAAATTATTTATAATAATACCTTTTCAGCTCCTTTTAATATCAACCGACGGTCCAAAGCAGATAGGTATTTTTTTCAGCTTTTACTAGGTTTCCAAAATTGTATATTAACCCCTTGCTTACGGCGCTTAGTATTCTGAAGCCCGTCATTCTGGTCCACCTGTTGTACCAGCCGTAAGCAAGAGGTTAAGGGCGGAATTTACTAACCGCAACTCCATTTATACTAAATAATTAATTTTAATTATTCAAGGCGGGCATCGAATGTTTAAATATATATGTCTGCGATACTTTAAACCAGTGGTTTCCAACTGGCGGCCCGCGAGGCCTTTTTTTGTGGCCCGCGAACTAAAATATATTAGTTGTCATTTTTTTTTTTTTTTTTTTTGCGGACAAATTTCGTAAAAAATCTATATGGGTTTAAAATACTTTTCTCGTTAATAAAAACCTAATTTCTTCGTTTCTGTGAAATTTATCATACCAACGCAACGGTGCAAAAAAAATTATTTCTCAGGTTTTGCATCCAAGAAAATATTTTTCTACATAACATAAAAACATAATGGTCTAACACAGTTTTTCTTTGTTGTCGGTGCATATTTATTGACTGGAAAATCACATGGTAGGATCCAGTTTTCCCTCATTGATTTCCATATTGTTTTGGTTGACATCCAGTACTGCTATTATTAGCGAAAATTTTAAATTATGGTTGTGTGGTTGTGAACTTATCAAATTTGTTTGAACAATATAATGTCATAAGAATATAAATGCTATTTTAAAAAAATGATTGCTTCGAAAAATCACTTCTGTTCACCAAGAGATCTAAATGTTTATAATACTAATTGATAGTAATACTTGGACGTGGGAAGTAGAGGCACAAACGTAAACCAAGCAAACAGAATGAATTCCTTTTAGTACATATATGTTAAGTGAATAATTTTAACTTTAGTAGAAAAACTGTTTTCTGCTAAGAAATGAGAAATATTGCGAAGCAATCATTGGGTGAGCGGTAGCGAACAGGGGGCTTAGCCCCCTAGTATTCAAATACAAAAATAATCGTGTATGTTGCTCTTTTTTATTTCAATTTTTTGAACATAATTTAGCATGTGTGTATCAAATATTTTCTCGAAGAAATTCTCCGATTCAACTTTTTGAAACCACTCTTTTTGGACGAAAAGAACTGCCCTTGCATCAGAAAGGTTCTGGGTTCGAATCCCGGGCAAGGCATGAATTGATGAAAAATGTTAACACAGGTGGACATTGGAGAAAAAAAAATATTTGTAATTCAATACTTTTGTTTTGTACAACTTGGTAAAAATCTGAAAGTAATATTTAATGTTCCTTCAAACATAAGAGTCCTACATAAAATTTTGATAAAGTTGCGGCCCGCCATTTGATTTGTGTTTTTAATTGTGGTCCCCGGCCTCATATAAGTTGGAAACCCCTGCTTTAAACGAACCAATTTACAATTTGGTGCAAATTGCAGACAAAATTAGACATAAATACTCCAGTTATTAATCATTCAGTGAAAAAGCTTCTTTAAAACTAGTGTGAGTGTTATTGAAAAGTTAAGAAACTAAAACAAATTTTCACTGATATAAAGGGAAAAAAACTGTGAAGCAAATTATATGAAGTTGTGTATAAAAATACACCAAAGCATGAAAAAAATGAAGTATTCAAGAAACAAATTATATCAAGAATTCAAGGGTTAAAAGCCATTCTTACTGAATGCGACTTTTTTCAAACGGTTTTTTCGCGTGCATATGCGAACTTCATTGTAGGTTTTGCATTAATCAGGTTCTCCTTCGCATGTGATATTTTTTATTTATTTATTTATTTATTTATTTTTTTTGCGAGCGAAAAAACTTACAGGCAGAGAGAATGGTCTTTTGATTAGCTTCAGAGCAAGGTAGTCCAAAACTGATGCAGCAAAAATTTTCACTTTTGATAGTTAAATGTGAACTATGATTTCCACAATACGATTCGCACGCCGAAATTTGTTTATGAGATTGACAAATGTTTCGGGATAATAAAATGATTACGGTGCTATAAACTCCACTCCTCCATAAAGGCAATTCCAAGTTGCAGTAGGGTTCTGAGAAGGGGATGGTGAGCTTCGATTTCTCTATACCCAACTCGCTCTAAGACATGCTCGATAGAATTAAGGTCTGGAGATCTAGATGGCCACTTCTTCCTCTGAACATCTTCTGCGCCAAGGTATACCTCGGCCAGAACAGCCATGACAATTAAGGAATACGTGATGGTGCGAAGATAAAGTGAAATAGGATTTTAATTGTTGTAAACACGATCGAATATGGTAAAAAAGTATCGTTGGTGCTAAATTCTCTGGCTGCTTTTTATATAAATATTAAAAAAATCAGATCGTAACTGAAAAGCATATAGTTGCCACTCAAAATATAATGGTGACCGAGCAAAACTATTTCACGAACCCTGGTCATGATGATTAACTTAGAGTAAACAAAACAGGATTCTAAAACCGGAACGGAATCTTGAAAGCTTCTGTTTATGTGTTTATAAGACGAATCGTGAACATGCTCGGAACTTTTGTTATTATTATTATATTTAAACTTATACCTAGTTCTATGATTCATAATTTTTTTTTCTATCTATCCTAACGTTATACCTACTAGCTAATACGTACGTGGTTACAAGAACGAGGTATTTTCTTTTCCCGTTCTTCATTAGCATAAAGCGAAACTTAAAATAATCTATATTTTCAAACTAAATTTTGTTTTGCCATAAATTTAAAGCAACGTAGTTAAACGTTTATTCACTATTTCATATTTTAAGTTAAGTTTTGTTTTAAGTAAAAGTGTGTTTCGTGGAAAGCTAAATTTTATTTTCAGTTAAACTTTTTTAGAGTTTAAATTATGTTGAATAATCTACGTACGGAGTATGATAATTAACAGAGAAGAGAGAGCCGCTCTAATGTTACTCCAAAAAAACAATTGTTGTTGTTGTAATTTATGTACGTCTCACTAGAGCTACTCAATGTGCTATTGGCAACGTTCTGGGAATCATCCTAGATGATGATCCGAAGATATGCCATCACAATTCTGATCCTCTGCAGAGAATGGCACCCCCGATTTGATAGCCCGGCGACCTGCGCACGAAGTCGAGCACTTTATGGTAAAACAGTTTAACAAGAACCAATATAGTACACCCTTGGTCCCATCGCAGGTTGATAAAAGTGGTCACCCATGCGCACGCTGACCGCAGCCAGTGATGCTTGACATCGGTGATCTGCGGGACCAAGAAAAACAATATCAACGGCGAACAGTTAGAAATGCTGCAGAAAGAGAGTGGTATTCTAATTAAACAATAGAAGAACGGGATTATCGGAGATTGGCCAGGAATCTGCTAATAAATTTTGACGCGCAAGAGAGTATCATGTAGTCATTGCGTGCTGGACGGAATTAACTCATCTAATCAGTAATGAGTGAGTCAAACGAGCTTGGCTTGTGTAGCAATCCAAAGGAAACTGCGAACAGTGATCACTGAGCGTTAGCGAGTAGCGGATGGTGCCTCCTAATTTTTATAAATTCTTAAAAGTCGCGCTCATGAAATTGTAAGGGCCATTCATACTGGATAAGATCTTTTTCACTTGCAAATGGAAGCCTGATTGGCGAGTTTTCGCGGATAAATGTCTCTTACCAATCCGGTTTTCATTCGAATGCTTTTTTTTCCCCCATCTGCTGTCAAAATCGCATCCAGTGAGAATGAAATAAATAAATAAATTATGTACTTTCCTTTCTTATTTCGTTCGAAAATTTTACTCATGCAGACAAGAACCAAATTGGCGAATTTTTTACGGTTTTTATCTAATATTTCAACAATGAAGCTAGCACTCATATTTTCGAACTCGCACGTGAAAATTATTCTTTAGCTTAACAATCATACATTAAATTATAATTATTCATTGCATTAACGGTCGTCGGGCTACCAAAGCGGGGGTGCCATTCCCTCTCAGAGCATCAAAATTGTGATGGCATGTCTTCGGATCATCCTCAGGGATGTTTCCCAGACCGTCGCCAATAGCCCACTGTGCAGCACTAGTGCGACGTAAATGAACAACAACAACAGCAACGACATCAATTTATTAACAATTATTCATTATATTAGTAAGACAGAAATAGGTAGTTAGCAGCGTAAGAATTTACTTCTGCGGATTAAACAAAATAAACGTAAAGTCAATGTTTTCATAGCGTTCAGAATGCAGATAAAAATATAATATTACAGCCTTATTTTTTTTTCTCATTTTCTAACAAAGAAAAAGAATTTTTTTTTTATAAATAAATATATAAGGATCATATTTATTATCGTAAAAATGACTGCTATGCAAGGAGCATTATCAGCGGCTGAAAGATCTATGCGATCTGTGTTTGGTTTGTATTTCTTTAAAACAAATTCTATTTCAATAATTTAGAGTTTAAGCAGATATTAAATTGAAGTTAGAATTGTTACTTATTTTGTTATTCAATTATTATTTTAATTTGAAATTGTTTGCAATTACCTATGGATTTTTTTTTTTTTTTAACATTATAGGATACGAATTAAATACTCTTATTTATTATTTTTTCTTTTAGCTTTATTTCTATTTTTGCTATATGTTTTTTTTGTTGAGTTTATAATTATTACGAGGATCAAATATTTATTGTAATATTATGTAACTAAAATAGGATTTTTGTAACATTGCTATAATTCTATTAAATTGAAAGATAAATTTGTCAAAAATGTATAAGAAGTTTTGTTTTAGTGGGAAATATTCCATATGAAGCCACTGAAGAACAATTAAAAGATATATTTGCTGAAGTGGGACCTGTCGTAAGCTTTAGGTGATTATATAATTTTTATGTAATTTTCATCCCTTTCTCAATTTTGCCTAATTAGCATGCAATTAAACATCGTTTCTTCTTTAACTGCTGTGCACATGTTGTTGCATCAAAACTAATGTTATGCATTCTCTAAAATAGAGCTTCAAATAAAATCTTTTCACTAAATATGGTAGTTTTCAGCTGAAATTAATAAATTTGAAGTCTTATAAGTCTCCTTTTTGCTTATTTTAAGAACGAAGTTTATTTTAACTTTTGTATGAATAAAATGTATGTATAAGCTTTACACCTTAAATAAACTATTTTAAGACAATTTATAATAGTTTAGTTAATTTTACCAAGATGTGTCTATTTTTTATGTTTCTCTTATTTTATAAATAGAATGAAATTCACTGTTTAATCTGAAGTAAGTTTTTGTTTTTAGGATTAAAAAAAGTTTACTCTGAACTTTCAACATACATTCTGTATTATATATAAAGTGTTTTCATTACAGAAAAAAAAATTGGAGAGGATTTCTCACCCTTTCTCAAAAACAGGGTGAGATTTCAAAAAGTTAAGTGAGATTTCTAAAATTTGAAAAAACACGAATAGACTTGGGGAAAAAATATTTCTTTAATTTATAATACATTTTTAACAACTTCTAATTTCTAAACTATTGAATATTTTTGCTACATCATCATATGGAAAATGTTCTATATCTACTTTTTCATCAGTTATTCTCATTAGGTTGCTCAAATGCTCATCAGTCAATCTGTTACGATATTTTGTTTTAATTCGCTTTTGGGTGCTAAATGACCTTGCAACAGATGCTGAACTATTCGGAATCACTAATTAAATTTGTAGCATTGTGCACACGCTTTCCTATCCTCTGCATCTGCCAGCATAGGCTTTTGAATTATTTCTGTAATAGAATAATGAAGTTCCTTGAAGTTATTTCCATGTTCATACTTTTTGTTAGGTCTTCCTTCATAGTTTTCACAGATTTAAACTTTTACAAATTGCTGTAAATTATCGATGAGGGAGTTTAGTAATTCATTAACAGCTAAAAATAGAGCTAACTTTAAACACTTTATTATACATGACTCATAACAATGTTTTCACTGTTTTCATGTCTTTCAAAATGGCGGATTTTATTCAAAATGGCAGAAAACGAAATTGTTTCCAAAATTCGAAAGATACGAGCATTTTAAAATTGATTAATAGAGTGTGCGAACTTCTCACGTTAATCATTCTTTAATGCGATAAAAGAAAAAAATATGCGAGATTCTTGCGCTGTAGTGAAAACACTGATATATATATATTGAAGTCAGTATATAGTATAGTTAGAGGGCATTTTTCTTTCATATCATATTGCACACTTATTTTAACTCAAATTTGAGTCTCTTTTCCATAATTTCAGATATGGTTTGTGTAACTTTGTGTTCTTATATTTTGACTATTGAAGTTGGTTTTTAATACGCTTTTTAAAATGATTTGCTTTCATTTATTAAATGATTTTCATCAATCTTATATGTAGCTAATGTTTTTATATGTTTCAGTGCTAATATTTTAAATTATATTACTATATATTATTATTATATTGTTTTACTATTTTTTATACTATTTTTATTATAATATATGGTAGGACCGAACAATGTAAGAAATTTTATATTGAGATATATTGTTTGTGTTAGACAATATATCGATATATAGCACTATAACGTAGGTTAATTTTTTTTTTTTTTTGAAAATAAAGTTGTATCGCTTAAAAAAAGATTGAAAAACAATGATGATTTTTTTTTAATTCATAATTTCTTTTCATTAACAGATTGAGTTCAGAACAAAAATTCAGGATGAAAATAAGTCAAAATAACAGCAATCGCAAAGTAACAGTTGGCCTTCTAAAATGAATTTACAAGAAACAATAAATCTCAACAGACAAAAAAAGAAGGGAAAAAAGTCATGAAACAATGCACAACAATCGCTAGGTAGCAGAAGTCCCACTGAAACTAATTTATAAGAAACTTTACATCCTGACTAAATAAATTGCACATCGAACGCAAACTGATATAGGTCTTGCTGAAAATAATGTTCGAGAAGTGTAAAGTCCCCAGGGAAAAAAGGGTGCATAAAGAAACTATGCATTGTGTTCTACATTTCAACGCTAATCCTTCCATAAAATCGTGACTTAATTCCATACGCTATATGTCATTCAACATCACAAAATAAATATTGTTTTTGTAGCAAGACAAAATTAATACCTTCGCAGCTAGACAAAATTGTCTTCGTCAGGGTGGTAACAGCGTTAGCATATGCAGACATGACGAAAATATTACTATTAATACAATATTAAAGCTTTAAAAAATTAATTTTAAATTAGTCCTGCGGGATATTTTCTTCAGCTACTGTAGTAAATTTTAAAATATTAGTATATATATAACTTGGTATGTTTATGATCTTACTTTATAAGAAATAATTAATGATGAAGATAACAATAAGATAAGAAATTCTATAGATAAGAAATAATGAATGAGTTTTTGCATTACAAACAAAATATTTTTAAAATTTGAGTGATATTTAGTTCAATATCAAAAGAAAAGTACTTAATCTTCTACAGAACTTTTTAGATTTACAAATTAATTTTATATTACTATTTTTAAAGTCTGTTTCCTTTATCTTTCTCTAAAAAGTATAAATTGCGAAATTTAGTAAAAATTGCGAGTGACATATAAAATATAAAAAACTTTAAAATAGTATATAAGAATATTACATGATTTATTATTTTTTAATATTAAGCTTATTAACAAATTTTAATTTCTGGCTCTTTAATTTTTGAAATTTGAAAATCATGTGTAACCTAATAAAATTTTCTGCGCAAAAATAAGATAAATTATTTGTTTATAATTGATTGATATATCTAAAAAAAGATATTTTTTGAATTTTATATAGATTAACTTCTTTAATGTAAGCTTATTCTGAACATTTAGTTTTT
This sequence comes from Parasteatoda lunata, assembly GCA_949128135.1. Lineage (NCBI taxonomy): Eukaryota > Metazoa > Arthropoda > Arachnida > Araneae > Theridiidae > Parasteatoda > Parasteatoda lunata. The sequence goes on from OX421971.1 coordinate 69,564,435, forward strand.
TTTTTAAAATTGCGATCATTAAAATTTGTTTTTTTTTTAAATTCAGATTAGTCTATGATCGAGAAACAGGGAAACCGAAAGGTTATGGATTTTGTGAATATAAAGACCAAGAAATGGCTCTGAGTGCTATGCGTAATTTGAATGGTTATGAACTTAATGGCAGAGCTCTTCGTGTTGATAATGCTGCTAGTGAAAAAAGTAAAGAAGAATTAAAAAGTAAGCATTTTGCATATCATTAGTCATCTTTTGACTTAGCTCCTCTCTCTAGATTTATTGATCTTTAATTGTAATATTAAAAATTTTTCTTTTTTCTAGATTTGCAAGCATCATTAGGTGGTCCACCAGTTGAGGTAAATTTAGGTTTTTATTTTTCATTTAAAAATATACTTTTTTTACTTAAGTCCAATTTTGTTGTTGTTTTAAAACCTTTTTACTTTGAATTGTATAGTTTTTTTTCCAAAACTATTGTATAGGAAGGAATTTATTTAAAATGCAAGATATTAAAGTAAATCAAAGTTAACTGAGCAAAACAATTAACACAGCATATTATTATGTCGATTTAAAATATTTCTAACTAAAACATATTTCTTGCAAAAAATGTTAAGTAAAAATGACTTTTTATAATTTTTTTTCTTCTTTTGTCAAACAGGAAAATAATTTTCTCTATTTTAAGTTCTCTTAATATGAACACTTTAAAAATCAATGTTGTTTTAAGCAATTAGGATTTATAAGTTTTTTAGAATTTGTGGCTAATTTTGACTCTTTGTCCATGTTTTATAGGAACATATATTTTTACCTTTCAGACATTTAAATGCAACCGAACTGAATGTTTTTTATTCTATTTATTAACACGCTGTTGATTAACCTTGTTGAAATAAAGCTTACCTTACTCTAAATATTGGCTTTCTTTTTTAAATTTATTTTTAAAAAATCTTAATATCTTTCTGTTATACAATGGTACCAAAAAATTTCTTGAAAATACAGAAGCATATGTAAAAAGGAATTTCATACTAGTTTATCTTAAAATATTAACATATATGAATAATATTTTCTGCTATAATCTTTTTATGGAATATCTTTATCTGCTATAATCTTTTTATATGGAATACTATAAAATAGGGTTGTAATATTTACAAGCAAAATGCAAAGTATATTTGTATATAAAAATACAATAAATAATAAACAATAAAATTAATTTATTTAGCTTCTACTCATTTCTAGAATTATTGAATAAAACTTGTTTTAGTTACAGCTAAAATTGCATTTCTATGGAATTAGTACTTATTAAAGCAAGCTTGGCAACTGGTTTTGTTAGAGCGGCTGTCAGATAGTAAACAAATGATGCTATTATCTAACTATTTTGCAATTTGTGAGTTCTTTAATTTGGGTACTTCAGTTTTTATTTTTTTCTGCATTAATATTTAGCAGAATCTACATCTATTTGTAATGTGGCCTTATAATCTCATCTTGTGCCAGAAATTGTAGTTTTTAAAATGTTCGTGAACACTGTCAGAAATATGTGAAGTCCAGGAGTGAATGAGAAATCGCTTTAGCATGTCAGTAATTCGGCTGGGAGATGAGAGAGTTTCTTGCTGGCATGTATATGTGACAGTCTGTGCAAAAAGGTTAACTTATTTAAAATCATTGTATATGTTTGTTTTTATAGGCCTGATCTCTCTTTTTGGATGTAATCTACTTTGATCTAAAAAACAAAAAAAATTTTTTTATCGCATCCCTCACCTAATCTTGAAGATATTTTTTTTGTTAAGAGTTAATTATTTAAAATTTTTCCTTTATTTGTTATATTTTTTATATGAAACTTTTCTTTCAAAAAATGTGTCTCGAAAAACTTTAATTTTAAAAATTTTCTTGTAAAGTAAATTTAAGTATTAATACTTTTAAATTCATTATTTTTAACCATTTTGTTTATTAGAGCCCTTACGGCCCTGAAGTATCTGGAGATCAAGCTCCTGATGCAATAGCTAAAATCATGAGCAGTCTTCCTCCAGAACAGTTGTATGAACTTATGATTCAAATGAAGGTATGTTTTGAAAAAAAAAAGTTTTTTTCCTCTTTTATCGAATTATTTGATTATTTTTTAAATTGTATTGATTTGATTTGATTTATAAGGTTTGCATTGAAAATAATCCCAATGAAGCTCGTATTTTGTTAATGCAAAATCCACAACTGTGTTATGCTTTATTACAAGCTCAGGTTATTATGAAGATAGTTGATCCCATTCAAGCAAAAGTAAGTTTCTTTTTATAAAACTCCAATTTATTCATTTATTGAGAATAATTTAAATATAAGATTGTAATCCTTTTTTCCTTGTTGTATTTTTTCTTAGTACTGAAAATAATACAAGAAAAAGTTATTTTTTTGGCAGTTAGTTACATTTAGACAGTTACATTGAAAGAAGAGGGGAGAAATTTAAACTTCTGTATAATAAAAGAAAAAATAATTAGGATTAACACCAACAATAAAAATTTAGTGGTCCGATATGAAAAAAAAAATAGAACTTCACAATTGCCTTATTGATGTTATGGTACACATCAAAAATTCTTTATTGTTATCTACAACACCCTAAGACTAATTTGGTCCATTTCCCCATAATTCCCTTTAATGAGTATTTATTAAATTTACATGAGAAAATGGTAATATTAATAAATAGGTTAAACATAGTACTTGAAATCCCGAGATCAGATAAATGTATAATAAGCGAAAGTTTTTATTTTTACGGCAAGCACTAACTTCTCAATCTAGACCTAGGAAGATGCCGGAGGTATTACTCATTTAACGTTACTCTGTGGGCACCTGTGAACCTAAGTCACGGAGGCGAGCAACATTACCCACGCCACTCTGCCACAGATACCTATTTTCTGGGTGGGCCACATTCACACATCACACAATAGAGAACAACACACAGAGAGAAACATCCATGCCCAGAGCGGGATTTAAACCCGCAGCCATTGACTTCGTAGTCAGGCACGCTAACCACTCGGCCACCTGGCCGGCTAAAAAGAGAAAATAATAACTAAAAGAATGTTATATTAAAAATTAATTTTATAAGAATTATAAAATTTTAAGTAAGTTAATTCAAAAGGAGTAAAAAGTATTTAATCATACCATCGATGATAAAAGTATCATTAATGAACAATTATACTGTCAGTACATGAATGCAAAGCACAGCACAACATGTAAATTTGAAGTTCCAACATTTAATTAAAAAAAAAAAAATTGTACTAGACACTTCAGTTATTACATTTCAATACCATGCGTAGAACAATGAAATTAGTGCAACAATTTTTTTTAAATGCTTGGAATTCGTTGCCAAAAAATATTTTTCGTTATTATTTTGTCAATTGCAAACATATTTCAAGGCCACAAATTTGTCGCCCATGTATATGATTTTAGTGACATTTGTTGATCCTTTAACAACAATTGTCGCCATGTTTTCACTAGGGCATGAACCCTAGTAATAATAATATTTGCTGTATATGTTGAAGTTCAGTATAGTTATTTCATATTTATAATATGTTTCAATATGTTTTTCATTTGTTGGATCAATAAAACTTCTAACATTTCATAAATATTGATTTAAATATTTAGGAAATATTTATGATGTGTGAGAAATTTTACTATGTAATAAAGAAAATTTTTTATTTTACCTGTTAGGATTCGTATTATTTGATCATGTTTTAACTTTATTTTTATTCTTATTTCAGGCTATGCTACATGCTCAGAACCCCTTTACTTTATCAGCATCTGCACTGTTGCCAACACCTGAAGGGAAAACTAATACTACACAAGCACCAACAGTAAATAACAAACATATATACATATTTTTTAGCTGAAAATAGCTTTTGAATTAGCATTTTTTAAAATTTTATTATTTCATAAAAAATATTTTTGCATGTTAAATAATTCTTATAATTTTTTTTTAGCATTCTGCCTTTTCAACTCCGCAGTACTTAAAAGTATTTCCATTTTATTTTTATTGTCTAGATGTTTAAGAATTTTGTATAATTGTATCGTTTTATATAGCATTGTTTTTTTTAAATATATTTGTTTATCTAAACACATATCATAAGAATATCACATAAAGAAATATAAACAAAACACATATCTATGTGTTTTGTTTATATTTCCTCATTATAGTTTTTGCTAGTTTTAACATGTTCTACAACTCTTGGATTAAGTGTTGAGGAAAACTTGATGCAATGAAGCGGAATCTACTAATTTTTTCCTTGTCACAATTTTGAGTGTGCAAAAATGTGATTTGTGCACACTTTTAGTCTTGTGTTTTCTCTGCCGAATTATTTTTTTAAATAATTTTTAATCAATATCTTTGTACTTGAAAAATAATAAAAAGTAAAGGTTCTCATGTATCACTAGGGCCTTGGTATATGACACAGAATGAAACACTCCAAAGCCTTGTGGCAGAATCGCAACGACATTGTCGCAGAACGTTTCAGAGTTCTTGCAGAAAGATTTTTCTTTTGGGAAGAAAAAATTGTGGTTTTCTTTTCTGCAGAAATTTACGTGTAAAATTTGAATTGCACCTTTAAATAATCACTTTTTGTCATATTAAATTTTAGTGTTTCGATTGTATTTTTGGTAGTTATTGATTTTAACGTGGTGTTTAATTATCTTGGTATATTTCAGACAATATGGGAAATTTGAATTGTGCATTAGAGTTTTTACTTTTTAAGCCAACGATTCTATTATAGTTTTTATTTTTTTGGCAATTATTGCTTTTGATTTCCAATGTTATTATATAGTTTTTAAATTCCGTTATTATTTATTACAACAATCAAATTTTGAAACAAACGAGCATTTGGATACCCCTTTTTGAAGAGTCCAATTCACGTCATTTCAACGTTGATCTGTTTTTTGGTATTTACTGCTATGGATTTCATGATTTTTAATTGTGATTAATGATTTACAAAATGCGATAACGGTAATAATTCGTGCATTTTTCTCCCCAACAAAATACGAGAATATCACCCATAATATTAGAATTAAAAAATATTACATATTCAATGAAAATAATTATTTTTATATTTTTTATTTTAAATTCCTATTACTTTAAATTAGCAACCTACATATTTGTTATTATTGAAAGTATCTTGCAAAAAGATATTAGTGCTAGAGAGTTTTGTTGCAGAAAGCCCGTAAAAATTGTGCCACAGGGCTCCAAACAATGCGAGAAAAATTTGATTATCAGTCAGCTAAATAATAGTGTAGAAGATGTTTTAGTTCTAGATTAAAAATATATGTCAAATTTTGTGATCCTTTTCTATTGAAATTTTTCTTTTCATGTTCATTGTATAGGAGGGTTTCATTGTAACCCTATAAAATCACTTGGTGTAGTATCAATACTTGACAAAATTTTCATGGTACAGAAAAGGATGTGAAATTTCTTTATTTTTTTGTTTACTTATCTTCAGAAAATTTTAGTGTAACAGCAAAGGGCAGAAGGTTGATATATTTATCTTTTTTTTTTTTTTCAGCTTAGCTTTTGAAATTGATTTTACTTTCAATTGTAAAATAAAAATAATCTGCTTGTATTTTCTTTGCATACTTTCTTTATTTTATTGTTGTTTTGCTATTACTAAAGGTTTTTGAACTAGCAATTTTCCTAATTAGGCTTACAGGGGTCAAAGCATTTGAAGTCTCTGTCAAAAAACTAATATCATGAATTTGAACTTAAAAATTACCCTCTCTCATTTATCCCGTTAAACATTTTATTATATACTATTTAAACTTTCAATGCAATTCTTGTGAAATTGTGTATTTTTTAAATCAAGCATTTGTTCAGCTTCCATAAAAGTTAGTTTCTCTATTGGATTAGTTTTTTTTTTTTTTTTTTTTTTTTTTTAAATTGATAATTTTATTTTGTTTAAAAGCTATGTTTATTTCAAAATTGCAACCTTTTTTCTCAAATGCATGTTTTTTTAAAGACTGCATTTTTTGATTTTCCTTCTTACTTCGATTAGTAATCAATTACAAAACTTATGTCATAACTAAGTACTATATATTTTCATGGACTTTAAAAAAGAGATGTCTTTTTAAAATATAATTTTTATAAATATTCAATTAAGGCGTGTAAAGTTTTTTGCCGAAAAAATCCTTATTACGTGCTTGGATAAGATTTTTTTAAAAAAAGTTTGTGCTAAAAAGGTTCTTTGAAAGCAATTTTAGATAAGTATAAATATTTTTTGATTCTATTAAATTTTTTAAGCTTTCATGATTCAGTAGCATACAAAACCTCCAATATGATTTTTAATAAGAGAAATAAGTGTTGTTTTGAATAATTTAAAGTGAAGGAAAATAATAAAAAAACTTGAATGAAATTCTGATCCTTCATTAGATGAATTTGTCCTTATTTGAATTTTGTTTAATTTACTAAAACTATTTAACAGAATAATATTATAGGTAAAATTACAGAAATATTCATGCAACATTATTGAGAGCATATGCAATTTTCAGGACATTTTCATATTCAATTGCAATATTCGGTTAAAAAGTGGTAGATGAAGGGATTTAGCTGAAAAATGTGCGTAATTCATGCTACTTTACCATTAAGTTAAAGTGCTACTGTGAAGTGCATCATGAAAGTACTACTTCATCATCATTAAGTCAATAATTATGTAAAAATTAAAAGTGGTGCAGTGATTTGGAAATTCAAAGTTTTATTTCTTAATGCCTGGTTGATGTATTGTTATTTTTGTTTTAAACTAAATATTCTTTTTAACAGTAGTTACCATTTGAAATGGAAGTCTTTCACTCTTGGGACAATTGTAAATAGCAAAAGAAAAAAAAAAAGCATTGCACAATTGTTTTTTATTGTAATAAGCTCAATTCAGCTGTTGGTGTCATATCAAAATAATAAAAATAACACTAGGTTTCTTTAACATTTAAATAGATGAATGTTTTGCATTTTAACCAATGTTACCACGACAATTTGAATTTTGATGTCTTAAAAAAAAAAAAAAATTAAAAAAAACAAGCTAAAGTTGTAATCTAAAACCACAGAAGTTACATTAAAATTATTATTGCAAAAGAAATACACTAAAGTTTAAAACAAATATTAACTGCTAATATATTGAAATACTTAAAGAAAAGGAAACTATATTAATAGATGACACATTAATGTTACTTTTTATTTAAATGTTAAAGTGCAGTGCGTTCCCTCGAAGAAAAAAAATAACATCTTTAATAACTTTTAATCTAATGATTGCATCTTCACATACTAGAGACTCAATCTTAATGGATTTAGGATCTAACTTTAAATATGCAATTTAATTTGTGCAGACTATATTTTAATTTAAGAAAGCAGGCACATACTTTTCCTCACAGAAAATCTCTGTTAATAATTAACCAAACCAAATTTTTTTTTTTACAAAATTGCAAAACTTGTTTATCTAAAGATATCATGCAATTTTTTTAAAATAATTATTTGCTATTTTTTTATATGATTTACTTATAGTTGAAAAAATAATAAATTATAAGGTTAATAAATTTTCACACTAAAATTTAATATACATAAATTTAAATAATAAAATTCACATATTGTAAGGAAGTAATCAAATAGTTCTTGAAAAGATTAAAAAAATGTATGATTAAAAAATGTAAGATAAAAAATGTAAGATAAAAAATGTAAGATTTCTTTTAAATGGCGAAATACACAAGAAGCAAACTTAACATTAAGGAGCCTGGACTTTTGACTGCTCTCCTGCCCAAACTATAGGATTAATATTCTCCATATTGTAACTACTTTCCCTATTTTGAATATCAAAAAATCAAAATGTGTAAAAAAGAAATAAAGGTGTATGTTTGTTCAAAGGAGGAAAGTTTTTGTGTCTGATTTTATAGTTTAAGGCATTGTCTATACAAATTATATTGCATATAATTTGTATTGCATATATAATGCAATATTATAATAATGTATAATAAAGTTGTCACATTATATTGCATATAATTTGTATAGGTTAGACTTTTAAACTTGTAAGATTTAGTTCTAGTACATAAAATCTTATTAAATTAAAATCTATTCAGGATTTTTGCTATTTTATTTATTTATTATTTTTTTTTTTTGTACTTCAAGACTTTTATTTCATGAAATTACAAATCCTTCAAGACTTTTATTTCATGAAATTACAAATCTTGTAAGAATGTAAAAAACTTGTTAAAATATTTTCTTTTTCTCTCTCTAGTGATAGATTATTCCAATATACGATTTTAGTGTTCAGTTATAATTCAAATTGTAGTTAATTGTAGTGCATGATTAAAACTATAAATATTTAAAATGAATGTATAATATATTTATTCATAGTAAATCATCAAAAGTTCAGTCTATAAAAAGTGAATGTATAATAAATTTGTCAAAAATAAAGTGAATACAAAATAAAGTTCTCTAAAATTTTCTTTTGTTTTTTAGATATTAAGATTTTTTCTAATGTTTTCTTTTATAACTCTTACTCCTAGAATGTTCCTGGTATAAATGAAGGTCCTCAATTTGCACCAGGTACTTACTTTTACTTATTTATAAATGTGTTCTATTTATTTTTTGTGTTTCACATGTTTTATTGAAATATTTTAAATAATTCATGTTGAAAAAGTATGCTGACTAATATTTATATTTAATAATTTTAGAAAAATGATGAGCAATCTGATCACAATTGACAAGCAACCCAAATAATAATTGCTTGTTTGCATTAATTTGGACTCTCAGAGAAAATAAATATGTACTTAAATTTTTTTTTTTTACATTAAAATATACCTAATTTAATTATGGGATAATCAATCAAATCTAATGCCTTAGGCTTCTAGATGTTTGATGTCTCATAAAAGGATGTTATAATAAGCTAATTATAAACAAAAGTTACCATTTTATTTTTAAAATAACATTGAAAAGAAGAAAAAAAACCTAAGCTTTTTTACCAACAAGTGTATGAGAAGAAATCCTATCGACTGATTTAGCTTCTTATCTCGTTTGTGGAAACTTTTTCATTTTGCCATTGATATTTAGTTTATCTCATCTATTAATTTATGCATCTTTATTTTAATTTTAAAACATAATACTGAACGTTTTTCTTCGTGTTGATAAAAATGTAATAGCCTTTATGTGAAATGGCATATTCTTATTATTATAACTAGTTTAAAATGAATAAAGTTTAATGTACAAGACATTTGAAATTTTATGGTTGAATTTTTGAATTCAACTCTTCTTTCTTTCTGAAATATTTAAATTTTAAAAATTAATATTTTAAATAAACTAAAGTTTTAAAAATATATTAATTTTTTTTTTTTTTTTTTAACTCCTCTTTGTTTGATTTTAATTTTAAGTACTACATTCAAGTCTAACTTATCTGAAACATTCTCTGTGTCAACATAGCTTAGCAGTGTTGAGAAGTTACAACATTTAATATTGTGTCAAAGAACTGTAACTCTTTAGTTCTTTAGCAGTTGTGTTTGATAAAAAAAATTTTTACGGGGTTGAAATGTAGATATTCACATACACTTTACATATGACATATTTACATAACATATTTAACTTTAAAATTTTTTTTAACATTCATAGACTTTTCGCTAGCTATTTGTAAAAAAATTTCCAACAGTATTTGAAAACTTTTATTTGAAATACTCTGTATTATTAATGTCTTTTAGCGATAAGTTTTAACAACTGTTTGATTTTTCTCAATCTTAAAAGTCATATCTGAAAGAAAAATTAAATTTGGGACCACAATATTTTGACGATGAAATTTTCATAATAAGAATACACTAATATTGTGCTAATTGTATTTTAGTCCAATTTTCTACTGTTTATTGCTTATTATAATTTATGTTATTTATGAAACTCATATCTGGAGATAGTTTTTTTTTGACCCCAAGATTGCCCATTATTTTCAATTACTTTTTTTTAAAAACTATTTGTTTTTTATCCCTTTTAGCTATGCCTATTGATGCACCTGGCTCTTCACCTATACCTCCTAATACTGCAGCTGGTTCTCAAAGACCACCTCCTCATAATGTGTCACCTGCAAGACCATCATTGTTACCAGCTCCTGCTGCTGTACCAAGTCAATTTCCTGATAGAGGTTTGTTTAAATGTGCTAAAGCTTGTTTGCAATGGACATTATACTTAAATGCTTTCCATATTCGAAAAAGGAACTTCTGTTCTTAATAAAAAACGGTTCCAATTGATCACATTATTTTTATGTTATTTCAGCATATTAATTTTTAATTTGAGTCATTCTTTTGGACTTGCTCATTTTGAATTGATTCTATCATAAATCCACATCTTTTACTGATTGTTTATCTTTTTTTTAAATCTATTTCTACAAGGTTTTTTTTTCTTTCTAATTCTGCCATTTTTAATATGATGTGTATTCAACAAACGAATTTGAGTTATCACTTTTCGGTGTACTTAGTTTACAAGGATTCATGGTACACTCACTTCATTCCTCGATTGCTTTTTTTCAGTTATTATCATTTTATTGCCTATTTCCACGGTTTTTCAAATGCTGATGTTTTTAATCAGATGTTATTATGGTTCACATGTTTAGAATGAAAAGCTTTAAACTGTGTGGTTAAAAATATTATCACTTATAACCACACGGTTCGTGACAATTCTATCATAAATCCACATCGTTTTCCGATTGATTTCCCTCCATTTTTTTAAAAGCATTTTTTGTTCTTTGTGCCATTTTTGCATGATTTTTCAAATTTGGAAATAACTAATGTGAAGTTAATTTGATAGGCTTGAATTTGAGTCATCCCTTTTGACACACTTGGTTTGCAATGATTCCTTTGTACATTAATGTGATATTTCAAAAAAAAATTTCCGGTTAATATTGTTATTGGATCATTTACACACTTTTTTTAATGTTGATGTTTTTAATATGATGTAATTACAACACTCATATTTAGCATATCTAGGTATCTGTCTTAACAACTGGGTTCATAATGATTCAATCATCAATCCACATTGTTTTCTGATTATTTTTTTCTCTGTTATTTATTGTTTTTTTAAATTTATTTTTTACCATTTCCACATGATTTTTTTCAAAATTTCAATATTACTAATACAATATTATTATGACATGCAAATTTCAAATTTGAGTTATCACTTCTTACAACACTTAATAAGAAAAAGAATTGTGACTTTGTATAAAAAATTGGGATTTTCAGGACTTTTCTTCAAACTTGAGACTTTTTCGTGACTTTCACTATTTTCATGGCCAGTTGACAGGGATGGCGAACCTTTTTGCACCAACGTGCCATTTTTTCTAAAAAAAATTTTAATGAAGTCATAGGCGTGCTGTCAAATAATTTTGACTTCGTGATTATTGGGAAAATATTAATACAAAATAGTATCAACTCACAACTCTTTATTTACTATGAAAAAAATACATTTTGCAATGTCACAGTTATACGCCTAATTCAACTTAAAGTAACATCAGTGCGACTTCTGTCGTTGCAGATTAGATGACAAATAACTTATATAAGTTTGTAAGATGTTAGTTTAAGCAGGACTGTAAATTTTTTTTCTTTTTTTGCTAGTCATTTATTGTTAGCTTGTTTCTTATGGTAGTTAATTATTATTTTTTTTGTGTGCATTAATTGTTAAATTGTTTGTTAATAATTGTTTTTCTTTTGTTTGTTTTTTTGAATTTTATTTTAATTGTCAATATGCTTCATAGTGAACTTTGTGATTGGTGGTGTGCCCAAAAAATTGTGTGGCGTGCCGTAAATGGCACGTGTGCCATTGGTTCGCCATCCCTGCCCGAGTATATTCATATAATGCTGGTGGAATTAACTTATTCTTCTGCACATGTGTATTTAATCTAGACATTAACCACCTGGTAACATCAAAACTTCGAATTTTCAAGGCCCTATTGTATTTTCAAAATAGAAAAAGAAAATCATTTATTTATATGTTTCTCACCGCTAGTTTTATATTATTTTTCTTAAATAGTCTCTATTCCCTTCTCTAAATATGCCTGCTGGTTCAGGGGCACTGGGATGGGAAGTCTCTGTAACTTCTTAAATATTTTCACTATTCAACAAAATTTTGTCTGGCTTTTTAGAGTATTTACAAAATGTCCTTTTCTGTTTTTCTTTTAAAACACATATGCAGTTAGTTAATATTACACCTTTATTTAAATTTTTTAAATAGCTATAAAAAAATGTGGGCTAGTGTCAATTTAGTTATGCATTTTACTATTCTTATATCTTCCTCAACAAATCTTGAACAAAATAATTGAAAATCTCAGCAAAAATTTAAAACCCAATTTTTCAATCACTCCTCACAACGCTCCTATTTCTGAATACAAATGAGTCAGTTTTATCAGAAATTGAGAGAAAAAAGTATCAATTTAATTACGCACTCCAAACAGTATAATTATTTTTAATTACCATATGTCCCGGAGTTTAAGTAGATTATCTTTTTTTTATTATGAAATAGTAAATTTCTAGTATGTGGGATGTATAAGTTGACCGCTGAGGAAACCAAATATTTTTAAAATTAAAAAACATAAAAAGAAGAAAAAAAATTATTAAGTTTACAAAATTTTCTCAATTTAAAAACATCTCACATTGTTTTCTCTGGATATAATGCATTTGCCCTCAAATTCAGATGATGACTAATAAATGCTGTGAGTGGTATGACAACGCTGCTAATGTTCAAATACAGGCTATACTCAGTTTTGGAAATATTCTTAAATATATTTATAAATTTTTTTTTTCAGCTTGACTTTTGAAATTGATTTCACTTTCGATTGTAAAATAAAAATATTATACTAGTGTTTTCGTTACATACTTTCTTTATTTTATTGTTGTTTTGCTATTGCTAAAATCTTTCCGAAAAGCTTTTTGAACACAATTTAAAATATTGTTTCTAAAAAACAAACCCTTTATATGTAAAGAAAATCTGATGAGAGAAAATTCAAAAATTATTGTATATTACTTTAAAAATAGTTTTTGAAAGTTCTAAATTTATACAGAATTAATCATATTTATCTAATTTTTTACTATGCATCGATTTTTCCCGCTGAACAAATTTCTGAATTTAATACTGGTATGTAAGTAGACTCCCCCATTTCTGTAAAAATTTGAGAATTTGAAAAGTCAACTTGTACAGCGTGTTACACAGTATAAATTTCAAGGAATAAAAGGCTGTGTAAACAACACTAAGTTTAATGTTTAATTTGTAGAAGTCTTTTTGTTTCACTAAATTTCTTTATAAAAAAAAGTCTTTGCTATCATCACCACTCTCTCAGAAAATCTTTTTTGAGCATGCTTCTCTATTCAAAAACTCGTTGATAAAATAATAAAATTTCGTGCATTTCTGGAGAAATGAATCTGATATCAAAACATGGCTGAATAAACATTATGATATAATAATGTAATTAATGTAATAATTTTATGTCATGTAATAATTTTATGTAGGAAGTTTCTTTTGCACCACTTATTCACCACTTATTGCCCTCAAATTCAGATGATGACTAATAAATGCTGTGAGTGGTATGACAACGCTGCACTTAATTCTGTTAAGTGGAAACTATTTGCAAGGGAATTATAATTTTTCTTTCACAGTCAGTAACTCTTGTGTTTGTAAATGGGTAACACCTCTCATTTTGTTTAATTTTCAAATTTGAAGTAATTAAATAGTTTATATTGACACTTATTCTGATTTTTAAAGAAATTAATTGCAAAGAAATAATAATTTAGTGCAATTTTGTACTCTTATGACTAAAAATTAAAGAAAAAAATGATGATTTCTCTTTCAAAATTTTAAATAAGTTTCAATGTAATTAAATTTTAAAAAATTTGGTATTTTTATACGATTGTGAATGGTTACCAAGAAGTACTTTTTTTTACATTTGGACACAACCTGGGTAAAATATTTTCTATTTAAAAAGTAAATGATTTGTTATTCAATTCGTGGCATTGAGAAAAATGTCATAATCTTAGCTGCAAATTAATTAATTTCTTTTTTGTATATTTATTTATCTAATGGTTCGTTATTTTATTTATTGACAGAATAATTAACTATAAAATCTTTAAATACGTAATATATTGATGGAAAAAATTGACATGTTATTAAAATATTAGTAACAAAATAATCGAAGTTTTTATTGAAGCAAATGAATTGCATTCTGAGATATATACTTAATCTTACAAAGGTTCTCAGCTTTTTACCTTGCTTTTTTGAATTTGTCAAATCTATTTTTAAAAATAAATTTATATTCAATGTTCAACCAAGTTTACTGAATTTATCACATTCTTTGTTTTTCGAAAAATAAATAAATGCAATTGTTGAAAGTTCTAGTGGTTTTTAATAAATAAAAATTATTTCCCTTTGGTCATAGCAATCCTATAAACTAGGTAAACTTGAAGTCTACAGGTATCATTAGTGTCATCAGTAGGAAATTAATAAAAGTTTTTTTCAATTTCATTTATTAGTGAGGATTGCATGCTTAACACTACAAGTAGTATGTCTATATTTTTAAAAGTATTATGTGTGTTATATTTAGCTCTTAATAAATTTTATATTTGACTGTGCTAATTCAACACATGCAATAAAAATAATTAATACAAAATAATTTTTTAAAACTGATTAGTATCTCAACCTATAATACCTAAGTGCACTTTTTAGAATGCTGATCATACAGCATACACCATTTATTTTTTCAAGGGGAATTTATAGTTGGAATTACTAATTTTACATAACATTTTATTGAAATCTGAAATATTTTTGATTTGATCCAACAAAAGTGGTGCCTAAGGGCAATAAAATTGGGCACCTTTGCCTTTAAGTAAGCTTCTTCAGTAAACAAAATTGTTAAATCAGGAGACATTTATATAAAATTTTTCTGTTAACAGAACTGAACCAGTTTTAAATCTTATATTATTTTAATAGTATGTGATATTACGTACGTGATGACTGTTAAAATTGTTTTTTATCTAATCTTTAGGTATGAATCCTCGATCACTGGGTGATCACGATCTCAGGCAGATGCCCATGGTTGACAGAGATATGCGTGGTCCTCCAGTGATGGGTGGAGATAAAGATATGAGACATCAAGTGGTTGACGAAGACTTTAGAGGAATGGGTGGGCCTGGAAGAATGCCTGATAATCGTTACTCTAATAATCCTCATGGTGACATTCGAAATATGCCTTCCAACGACATGCGCAACATGCCTCCTGGTGATATGCGAGGTAGAAGCGCTGCACATCCAGGAGACATGCGCAACATGCCACCTGGAGATATGAGAAATATGCCTTCTAATGACATGCATCGGATGCCACAAAATAGAGGTATGCCGTCTCACGACTCTCATCCATCAGCTGGCGGACGAAATATGCCTCCTATGGACTCTCGAAATATTCCCAACCCTGGTGCCCGTAATATACCTCCAGTAGATGCTCGTGGTATGCCTATGGGTGATCATGGTAATAGAGGACCCCATTTCGATAGACCAATGGGTCCAGGGCGAATGAATGATCACATACCTCCTATAAATCCTAACACAGCTGCTGCTCGGCCCCTTCAGGTAAAGCTATTTCTTAAGCTATATGTGCATTAGTTAATTGCATTTTATGTTCATTCATGTAATCAATTTCATGGTGCAGCAAATATCAAAGTTCATAATTGTTCTCACATTTCTTATTTTCCTTGTAAAAATAATTTATGCTTATTTTTCTTGATCTTTAGCTATTTGTCCAGATATTCCTGACTTTTGTATGTTCTCAAAATACCCAGTTTACTAAAAATACAATTTTTAAGAATTTAAAAATTTTCAAAAATGTTGCATTATTTTTATGATGATAAATTCAGGGCTTATCATATGTTTATTTATTATTTTAAGCAATTGCAGTCGTAAATTTTGTAGGATGGTTTTTTGTAGTTTCAAAATTATTGACTTGTTTCTTTCATCCGATTTTAAAAATTACAAATTCCAGTAATCATATCATAGAATTCTTAAATGTTGAATTGAGAGATTATTCTCCGAATTACTTTTGTGAAAAATTTTTTAGCCACACATTCGTTTTCTCTTTGAGAATATTAAAACCATACATTGAAATGATTTAGTAGAGGAAGTCTTACTACAAATTTTATTAAAATAAGGGAACAATTTATACTGGTTATAATACACAGTATATTTTTTGATCTCAAACTGTATTCCATTAATAAAATTATATTGGTATCTGTTAAAACTTTCTGTTTCCAAAATAGAAAATAGTTTTTATTATTAAAATTTTATTTCTCCTTTTGATAAAATTTGCAATTATGTATTTCAAATTCATGAGTTTTTCTTGATAATTTAACTTTTTTTTCAAGTCTTGTTTGCTTTTTTTAAAAATATATGTATACTGTTCTAAAAATATCCTGACATTATTTGGCCACTACAATTTCTTATATATATAAAGAAAAGTCTTTCTTTAACTATTATATTTATTCTCAATCAACAACATCTCAAAAGTTTATGTGGTTAATTATATGATTGAAGACAGATGGTTTGCTTTATTTACACATTGAAGACTGCTGATTCTTAATTCTCATATGAATTCATTGTAAAGCTTTTATATCTAAATTCATGAATATATATTTTATGAATATATTTTAGGTTAGACCAGCCTTTAAAAAGCGCATGAAGTGGAATAACATGATAACAGGGTTTAAAAATATAAAAAAATAATTAAAGTATATTTTTAAAAATTGACATTTTACGATATGAACTACCAGAAAAAATGTGTAATCTTTACGTGTTTTTAGATACAATTTCAAAGATATAACACTTTCAATATTTACTATTGTTTGCAGATTTGCTTTATGATTTATGCTTTCAAACTTAAGATTTGTTATATCTATATCCCCTGATATTTTTTGCTCATCTTGATCGTTTTCATCAATATCATTGGGAACAGGCATTAAATTAGATATTGAATGAATTGAAAAGTAATAGGATGTATGTTGCAGTTGATGCACACGTCATCGAATTTGGAAGATCTTCAGAAGCAATTAAGGAGAAGCTTTAATGAACTCATTTGTAATGTGTTTGAGTCCATACTGTCCAATGCTGTGTAAATCAAATTCAGAGCTTAAATAACATTTATTTTTGCTAGGTAAACAGAATCAGGAAAAAGAAATAATTACCCAACCAGTTGTTTAGCATGTTCTTAAATAATTGGATAATTACAAGATTCAAAGGTTCAAATTTGCTGGAGAAAATTCCACTTGCAACTTTAACAATTTAAGCTCCCATACTTCCTTTCCTCTCTCACAGACAAAGGACAATAAGATAGAATGTGAGAAAAGCTACAGAAAGCTAATAAACAAGCCTCTTTTTTTTTTAGAAAATAAAAGAAAACTTAGGAAAAGTTTGTGCAAGCTTTGAAGAGATAAAGTGATTTTGATCAGTTAGGAAAACCTGTAAAGCAGGATTTTCTCAAAAAGAGTAACGTAAAATCTGGGATAATTTCATGTTATGAGTATAGTCAATTTTCACAGACCAGTAGAAAATGACGTAGGAAGCAAGGTAATGTTCGAAATGAACAATGTAAAACAGGGGCTCCATTGTATATATATATATATATATATATATAAACAATTTTCTAAGTAAGATCACAACGGACAACAATATTTTAATTAATTAATGTTTTAGAATCCCAGATTAAATGCTGTTGGTGGTAACTCTCCTGCTGTTGGTGGGGCATCTCCAAATCCTGCTTCATCATCCCGCTCTAATAATCAGGCATTAGCTGCAGCAGCTGCTGCTATAGCACCTCATGACCAAGAAAAGGTAATATTATTTTGCAAATTTATATGATAGACTTATTTGATAGTGTAAGTCATAAATATTCATAGTTGATAGTGTATTTCATAAATTTTTTTAGTTATGTGGCGATGTTGTTGTGCATAGGAGGAATAAAAGGCACTGGTAGCATATATTATTTTAATTTAAAACAACATAACTATATATATATATGCATAGACATCCACAGACACAACATAAACAAAACTAACTAAGAAGTAACAAAGGAGAGCACTGCATGGCAGGCCTTTCAAATCATTCGTTTTCTACTACCCACTGTCTCTGAGTTTTTCTCCAGATTCTCGCTAGGTGGCGTTGCTAGTTCGTTTCGCCACAGTTATATTTTTTTATTTCTTAATTTTCGTCACTTTTATTATCAATAATGAAATGAAAACATTTTTGTAATTATATATACCACAGCAGAATCTGACTTAGAAAAATATGTATTTATTTTCAAAATTAAAAGTAAAATTTACAATTTTAAAGTTCGTGTTCTTAGGTAAAATATTTTTTAATATAAATTATAGTTTCTCCAGTAACAATCAGATAGGAAATTGTTTACCATTTCCATGCTGTAAGCCTATGCTTAAAAAGATATAAATAAGAAAATCTTACAATCTATTTTTAAACTAAATTTTCTAATTTTACCTTATTTAATATATATGTGTGTGTTTTTATATAGGCTGCTTTAATAATGCAAGTTCTGCAACTTTCGGATCAGCAGATAGCCATGCTTCCTCCAGAACAAAGGCAAAGCATTTTGATCTTAAAAGAACAAATTGCTCGTAGTACTCAAGCATCCTAATTTTTTTTGTTGCTCTTTTTCAAGTAACCGTAGTAAAACACAGTTTTGTTCTATATTTTGTAACAAACATATGAGTCTATATGTATATTTGTTTTTCAATTTTTCTATTCTCTAAGTGTGTGAATTAAAAGCATTTATTATTAAAAAAATGACCTGTCAAATAAAGTATTCTAACTTGGTTAATAAAATATTTTATACTACGAGTGTAATTTTTTTAATTGATTAAGTTGTCTATAACGCTATCACAGGTATATGTTTGATGTTATTTAGTTTGTTTAATTGCTGATTTCCTTTAATTTCTATAGAATTTTTTTCGAACTGCAGAGTTTAGAAAAATCTTTTAACCGTCTAATTTTTATTCAAATTAGAATTGCATTCAGGCATATAAAACAGTTTTGTTTTTATTTACTTTTTGAAGCCCTGTTTTAAGACTTCGCAAGGATTGTGGCTGGGTAAGGAGTTCATCTTCAGATAAATGGTGCAATCCTGAAGCTCTTAAGTAATCTTTCGTGTTTTTTTTTTTAAATATTTTTTACAAAAAGACTTATTGTTTGAAAGTGTTCAATTTCTTCATATGGAGTACATATTAATATTTATGTTTGGCGCAATGAAGTCACTTTTGACTCTTGTGCTATTAAATTCCACTTTCAGTAGAAATAACAGTAAAAAGCATTTTTGCAAAGGAAAGTTTACATTTAAATTGCTCAAACTCAGTTGAAATAATGAATACTTTGAAAAAATTAGCTAGATGTGCGAAATATGGTGATGTAACTTATAAATATATAAAACTATAAGTTATTAATAACTTGCAATATTTATGACATTTATCATAAATATTGCAAGTAACAATTTCGAGCTTAAATATTGTTTTCTGACTTAAGTGTATAATTAAGTGTAAAATATAATAATTGGAAATATTACTATTGCTTATTAATAAAAATAAAAATGCATGCATAATCTTTGTACGTCTTGTCTTTAACAAAATGAACTGAATTAAAAAAAAAAAAAATTTTGTTGCTGCTTGCTGTAACCACCAAGATGTCAAAACGAAAAAGGACATTATAACGTTAAGTTGCTATATCGTGAGTAACTAAAATTAGTGCAAATATTTACTTACATTTCATATATTTTGGACTTATTTTGGCAAATATATGCTACACTTTAAATAGAACTATGAGACTGAGAAATACACACTTTAGAACTGAATTCTATATATTATATATTTTAAGTCCTTTTTATTCATTCCATTCTAAGTAATTCCTATAACATTTAACCAAATATAAAAGATATTTACAGAAAAGATAGTTGGATTAAATAAAAGAGATAATTTAGCAAATGCACTAGCACAAAGTGGCATACAGAGAAGATTTCTTGTTGTCTATACCTATCACAGATTCCCAGGTTAAAAACAGTTAGATGAAAGTTTTTTTATATTAAGAACTTTCTAACTGTTCTTAAAAGTTCTCTCTATTTTTATATTTATTTTGTTTTCCTGCGTTTTTTTGCTACTCTTTGAAGTTTATATTTTTTTAGTAACATCAAAGGGAAAATATGGTATGATCTAAACAGAATATTTTTCTATAGTGTGCAAATATAATTATTTTTTTTTGCTTCAGCTAATTGCTAAATTTTCAATAATGAACAAAAATTGATGTGAATAACATTTTGAATACTTTCTGGAAATGTTTGAGTATTAAATGAGAAAAAATGAAAGTAACCAATGTCGTTTTAGAACTAAAATGTCATTACTGTAATAAAAAAATTTTCTCTATGTGAATAGGACTAAAAGCACATCCCTAACTATTTTTTATCTTTAATGCCGGATAAATTTTTAGGGAAATAATTTAGGACCTATTGAAGCAGTCTTAATATAAATATTATGTTCAAATTCAGCAATTGAAATTCTATTTGAATAAATTTTGAGGGAAATAATTTTGGAACCATTCAAACAATTCCAATAAAGTAACATTCAATTTTAGCTAATAAAAATTTTTAAACAAAAATGTATGTTTGATATAATAATTTTATACTACGGTTCTTTTCTTTGTTTAGCATTCAGAGAAATCATATCGCTTATTTGTTTTATGGTTTCATATCGCTTATTTGTTTTAAATTTTGAAACACTCCTCAAATTAGTATTTGCCTTTTTTGTTTCTAATTTTGAGTCATGCAATAAAAAAAAGTTTGCATTAAACAATTTATGGAAATATTTTTTTATTCAGGTGATTTGAGAACTACAATATATGTGAACTAAATCTAAAAAATAGTGATCGAGCATTCAAGAAAAAATATGAATATAAATAGTAATATATGATGTTTTCAAAGCTGTTTTTCTTTTGAATTTTCCCACAATTTCATAACATCAGAGCCTTTAGTTTTTTCTTGTATTCTTTTTTGTAACTTTTCTTCCTGTTCTGGAGTGAGCTCTATCTTCATGTCATGTATGCCACCATTACGTATGAAGGTGCCACTGGAGCCTTGTCCGGCTTTGAGTGCCATTGCATTGCTTCTAGCCCAGTGTCTGAATCCCTTTGGGGCAATTTTCCACTCTGCAAACTCTTCACTGCGATCAAGCATTTCGGTGAATAATTTATTTGTTGTGTTTTTCATGTATTCGAAGCTGCTTTTATTGACAACCTCGTCTAAGACTTCTTCATTTTCAGCGACGTCTGATTCATATTCTTCGCCGAGAAATCTCGCCAATCTTTTAATCGTCTCTTTAGGATTTTGTTTCATGTCTTCGAAAGTAACGAAAAATACATTTGGATCATTTCTGTGCTCATACCATGACAACAAATTATCAAAGTAATCATTGAAATCGGTCTCCCCCTTAATGAAGAGTTCAAAAAAATCTTCAAATGTACCATTATTGAAATAATAGGCAGGAAATAACTTGGTGTGGTAATAAAATGATATACAGCAATCTCTTGGGTTTCTTGCTACGTAAACGTACTTAGCATCTGGGGAGTATGGTGTAAGATTAAATGGAAAATGAATTTTTATGCATCCGGGTCCTGGCATTTTGCCTATTTCGTCAGGGCCTAACATTTCCAGGAAAGGACACAAAGAGAAATAATCCTTCACAGTATTAGGAATTTGGCCTTTGTTAAGAACCAGCATTACCGTTTGAATCATCCATGTTGTACCGCATTTTGGGTAGGTGGCTACGAATATGTCTTTGGAAGTTGGCTTGTATTTCATTGCTGCTCTAATTATGTCTGGTTCGAAGCACTCACAATACTTGTAGCCATCGACATCAATGTACTTTGGAGTCTTTTTTACCATTTTTATCAGAAGAAATAGCTGAGTGCTGAAAAAAATTCATGCTTTTTAATGAAAGTAATTTATTATCAATGTAATCTTAGTTATCTATTGAGTCAATTGAAACCAATGTGTAGAAGTAATGTTTTACGATAAAAACTATCATATCTATATATCCAAGAGTTTGAAAAATGTTGGTAGCCAGTAAAAATATTAACACCTTATTTTTTTTCTAGTGTTTTTTTTTTTTTTTTTTTTTAAATTTAAAATGATATATACCTCTACACATAAAAATCAAATATTTACATTTGTTTTTATTACAAAATAAATTAAGTACCTATTATAACAAAAAACAATTATTTTAGGAAGTATCAAAATAATAAAAATCTATGTGTATTCGAAGTATGTTTTTACCACTGAATATATGAATATTATCCGAGAATTGGCGGTTACGCGTAATAAAGTCTTTTTTTCTCTTTAAAAAAAAATTTATAAAGTAAATTACAACCTCGTCCTTACTTCCGAGTCTGCGGGACCCGAAAAATTCTGAAGGAAATTTCTGAAATCACGGGCCTCGCACAATAATTACGCGATTGCTGCGGATAAAACTATATGTTTCTTAATATTCTTTTGCTGAAAGAAATGTGAATGGAACGCGTTTTTCCATTTTGTTTTCATACCAAATTAATATGTTGCGGAAATTTTGAATCGATCCCCTATCGATGGGCTCGATTGCACATATTTCATCGTAAATCCATGCTGTGTTTTAGTAATTATATTTCTAGATTTCCTCATGATTTTTTGATATCCCGATTTTTTTTTAATGGGATATTATTTCGGCTAGTGAATTTTGAATCGCACGTTTGAATTATAACTTTTTTACTTACGAGGTCGATTTGCGCCGACTTCGTCGTGAATTCACAATGTTTTTCGTACTACTTTTTCAACGGTTATGCCTACGTAATTTTTAAAATTCCGATATTTTCTCCCTTCGCTTTCTCACGCTTTCAGTTTCTACACACAATTATGTAATAAATACAAAATGTTTTAGCAGAAAATATTAATGTTTTTTTTTTTTTTTTTAATAGAAATTTTGGTTTCTAATGTAAGTTTTTAGCTGCTAAATAAAAAATGATTCTATATGTTGAATCATCACCCCAAAAAATGACATTGTTTTTTTCGCTTTAAAACGTTTTTTTTTTTTTAAACATAAAGTATTTTGATTTGAGCTATAAATTGTTTTGCATCAATCGAAGTTTGCATGTCATACACAGTTTAAAATTAAATTTTAAATATTTATTGTTAAAAAAGAAATATGGTCAATGTTGAGGTGTAGGAGAAATATATATTTAGAGTTAATTAATTTGAAGAGGATATAAAGTGATTCTAGTGAATTCAAGAAAATCAGCTTAAGAAATTCAATAGGCATAAAGAAATAGTTTACAAATCGTCTTTCTCCATTGCGAACATTGATTGGGTAAAATGTTTTTCTTCTATGGATTATTCTATTCCTATTAATAACCGACAATGAACCCATATTAATGATTTTTGACTTTTCTAAACTTAAATCAAAAACTAACGGTATTAGGTTTTTTAATTTAAATATTGTTTTGTTTAACATATATTTTACGTAAATGACAATGACCTAGTTTTATCAAATTGTGTGAGTCATACCAGGAATCAAACGTTAGGTCCAAAATATGGTTGGTGTCTTGTTTTCACTTAGGGGCTGCGCCTCCTGCTCGCTTCTCTCACCTGCCCATGTGATTGCTTCTCATTCATTAATATATTTTTCTTAAAGTTTGATATCTTTCAAAAATAAATAAATAAAACAAGGATATCTTAGATTATAAAATATGTAATTTTTTAAATTACCAGGATTAAGATGAAGAGCATTTTGTTAATATATTAATTGTAACGAAATGAAAGATTGCCCAAACTTGTAAAATAATCATCTATAACTGAAAAATGTTATACTTTAGGAATACAGATTGAGCGAAACAATAAACGAAGAGAGATAAACGAGAAATAATTTTACTCGTTAATGTTAACCTCATATCAGTGTGCTAACCTTGTTCAAAGTTAATCTCATATTTTAACAATAGTTAAAATTGGAAACGGCTTTTAATTCTCCCAAATTAAGTTTCTTATATTTTTTAAGAACTGCAGAATAACGATTTTTCAGTTTAAAATTCATGACTAACAATAGAGCGAAAAATCTCGAGAGAAATATTTTTACAATTGTGTATAAATAGTCATTATTAAAGCAAAAGAAAAGTAAGAAAAAATTTGCGGAAAAATTATTTAAAATTTTTATAATTTTCAAACAAACAAGAATTATTATTTTTAAAAAAATAAGGAATAAGACAAATAAAAATTAAATAAATGAATAAAAATTAAATAAATTAATAATAATAGCAATAAAAATCTTGGGTTAATTTCATAAATAGAAATGAACCTGCCAGTCAGATTTCAAATCTGTAATTTCATATCTACGAGTTGCATGTGGCTAGCATGATATTTTTTGCTTGAACTAATGATGAATTCATTTATTCCATCATATTCTCGAAACATTTTTTACAAACCATCATAATTTTAGATTTCTAAGTCTATGTTGCGCAGAAAAACGAAATGTAACCTAAAGTTAATAACTGTAATGTAAAGTGGATAACGTAAAGTTTGTAAACGCTATCCAAATCAGACAAATCACTAGTGAGAAAGGTGTGATTTAAAACACCAACAATTGTTTGCTTCCCGAAAGGCACTTGAAGATTTTGAGAATCACTTTTTATATTATCGTTTAATTTCTCGTGGTAATTCATGTTTTGAAATATAAATGCACATTTTTTTTACTTCATTTTTGACTAGTACTCTAAAAAATCTATAATAAAGGTGATAATTACTGGACATCCTGTACACACGACTCGTATTTTACATCATTCTAATAAAAAAGTGATGGTTTTATTCATTAAATCAATTTTGTTGGTATAAAGAAAAAGCCATGACGAGCATTTTTTTATGAACAGCATTTGCTAGTATTATCACCTATTATGGAATTGTATTATTAAAAATCTTAATTTTCTAGGAATCCGTGAATTAATCGGCATAAAACTACATAAAATATTTAACAGGACAATTATTTTACTTTTAACACGTTAATACATAAGTTGCCATATCTCAATATAGAATAATTTCAGATGCTATCAGCAATTGGAAGATTTCGTTGTCGATTACTAAAAGTAACGAGTGTTCTGCTGTTTTTGCTAACTTTTTATAAACGTATTCTTCTAAATCCTTAAAGACGCATGTCATGAAATCAACTGCAAAACTACTAAAAAAAAATTTGTCTTAATTGCTGGCATTTATAAAATTTAAAATAGTATAATATTTGAAAATAATGTTAATTTTTATAAATGTTAAATAAATAAATGTTAAATTTTACTCAAAAAATTAATTTCTTGGATCGTTCTTCTGACCAAACTATGGGGACCATATTTCCCCGATTACGGCTACCCTATATTTTGGGGGTCAGGAATCCGAATCCGACGATAAAAAATCGATGTTTATTCAGAGAAAGTACGTTTTTAGTGTCTTTTCGTAACTGAAAATATCGTCTGCACTAACTAATTAGCATATATGACGTCACCTTTTTAAATCCTGAATCGTAGAAC
The DNA here is from genome assembly GCA_949128135.1 of Parasteatoda lunata. Lineage (NCBI taxonomy): Eukaryota > Metazoa > Arthropoda > Arachnida > Araneae > Theridiidae > Parasteatoda > Parasteatoda lunata. Next base: position 69,589,999 of record OX421971.1, read on the forward strand.
GATGTAAACTATGTGCACAGTTTCGCATTCAAAAAAGAATATATATATATATATATATTGCTTTTTTTAATGCGTTTTAACTTCACATGAGCTCAATTTTCTACAATTGGTTTATAAGAAAAAAAATCTTTTTTTTAATAATTCAGTAGTGTAGAATGCGCATGTGCTAAAATTGTATTCGGAGTATTGGGCCAGTTTTGTCTGAGGATAGAATCCCTTGCTATCGCCAATCGCCCATTAATGTAGTTCTAGTGAAACGTTAACTATCAAATCATAGTTACTCGTATGCTCAAAATTTACCTTGTAATTATTCATTACAAAGGACCTCGAATAATATGAAATTTATAAATTTTAAAATTAAATATACTTGAAATCTATTTTAAAATTAATTAATAAAATTTAAAGTTAATTTCAATCAGGAATAAGAGCGGAGCAGAAGGTACGGCACAAAAAATTTCTATTAAAATCAAGTTACGAAAGCCAAAATCTTACCTGAAGTTCACAATCCTCAAATATAATAATTTGTTATGGTAACAAGAGTTTGTTGCCTCTGTTTTTATTAACCACGTGAGGTAGTTATTATATGGATATGATCATGAATGCGTGGCGGATTAAAACTTAAGAATGACGATAGCCTTGGTTCTTTCATTTAATTCCTCTGAATCTCATTTATTACAGTGTTTTAATAAGAGATTCGTCAAAATTATTTATTTTTCAACATAATATGTGCAAAAGTTTCAGTTTTTTGGTGAAATTCATTGCAGACTTTTAAATTTCACTACCGACGACAAATTATAATCCTTCCATGGAACGTATAGAACGTTTCCCTCTGAAAACAAGTGGCGGAAATGAGACTTTATTTACTCTTAGATTTTTTTTTTTAAACTTTAAAAGAGAATATTATAATGAAACTTTCAAATTATTTACGTTTTTATTTATTTTATTATTTTCACTTATTATTTTACAAATGCACGTGCTCTTTGGTGAGCATTTTTTTTTCAATTTATAAGATAAAAATCATATAATTGGGAGAGAGATATCTCAAAGGAATAATAAGGGGTATGGAGTCGTTCAAATAATATGTAAGAACATGTTTTGTAAGAATATGTTTTTATTTATTTATTTTTTATTTATTATTTTAATCAATTTTGGATCCCCCCCCCTTTGTTAGCAAATCACAAAACCCCTCCTATGCTTACATCTTATGTTAGAAAGTCGGAATAATCCCTCGCTTAAACTTGACCTTTTCTGAAGTAATCTAATTTTGGGAATAAATTCAAATGAACGATGTAGCTTTGAAAAAAATAAAACTCGTGTTTAAATTCATTATATAAAATTTTGAGTAGAATATTCTTTAGGACTCTTTTCTGTTTTCCTGTAGTATTTAAAATTCTTGCCTCCTAAACTCCCGAATGAAATTTCTGCGTAACTATTTCTCATTCCAAACTTAACATCTACTTCAGACTTGAAGTTTTATCAAATCTGTTTTTTTTTCTTTAAAATTCTGTTACTTTTTTTTTTCGAATTTTAAGAAAAATATTGAAATAATATACTTGTATATGCCTTACGTAAGGATTGCTTATACCCTTTCAACCATAACGTAACATTTGAACGGCTCCTAGGTGCTCAGAACCTCAACCTTTAAGGTAACTAATTATTTGTAAAATTTTTTTACTACTTTTATTAGGAAAAAAATCACCGTTTTCAATGAAATTGAATGAAAAAAAATATTCTGATGAGCTATTGGACATTAAAAAAAAAAAAAAAAAAAGATATTGTTTTTGCTAAATTAATAGAAAAAAGACCCTCAAATAAGTTTGTGCTTCGAGTCTTAAGATCTGTCAATCAATTCCAAAATGAAGCTCGTTTTGTATCAAGTTATTGCAAAAGTTTGCTTATGACCAAGTACCAAGTAGATTATTTTAAAGGGAAAGAAAGTATTATGCATCTCCCAAAAAATTGTAGAAGAATTTAACCAACAATCAGAATTACGGAGAAGTACCGTGAGCACTCACTATTTAGTATCGTTCATCAAACACTAGAGATGTTGAAAGGAAAAATTCTCCGTACTCATATGACTTTATTGGATCTGATTTTCGTTTACTTTGTTCTTGGCAAAATTTCGTTTACTTTGTTCTTGGCAGTTATAGGAAATGCGTTGGAAAATACATTACTGATAAATAAATAATTTTTGAATGGAAATGTGTTGTATTTCATTTAATTTCAAATTGCCACGAATGTTTGCAATTACTGCTATATAAAGCGTATCAGAATGGAATAAACTTTAATATAATGTTACTTCTAAATATTTTTTTCCAATTCGATTACTCCTTCAATTTCTGTCAATCTTTCTTTTAATTTAACTTTTTGGTAGTTTCTCACTTTTTGTACAATAAATTATTTTTAGCAATAGTCTGCAAACTGATCAATAGTTATAAGCTCATTTTAAATCTTAAAGATAATATGGATGTAGTGTTTTGTTACACTTTGACATTATAGGAAGAATATATTTAATTGTAGCTCGTCGTTTTGCCAACAATATTTTTTTCTTCTCAAATTTAACACATTTAGACGTTTAAGTGAATAATAGACAGTTGTATTCTTTATAATAACATGTTTATTTTAAGTTTATAGAGATTTAGAATTTTGTAAAAGCAATTGTTACCTGAAAGCGTTAACGCAACTTAAGATTTACTGCGCATGCGCATAAAATTATAATTAAAGTGCATAAAGTTTGCGTTACGGTTAACATAAGACAAACATTATACAAAAGATCTATATTATTTTGACGTTGGTATGTCTATTTCCTCAATTAAATCAGAATTGAAGGGATTCTTAATACTTTAACAAAAAATTTAAAAATGTAATAAAGAATAATAATAAATTAAGAACATGTGTCGTCGAGCAACACAAAACATATATTGTAAAGTACAAGTACTGTGCTATCATTTTAAAGAAATAATAATATGTCTGTGGTTAAAGCGGCTTATCAAAGCAATAAACATTGTGAGAAGAATATTGAACAATTTAGTAAATATTGACAGGTAAATAGAAGCAATAAATTACACAGTTTAAAGGCAACTCGCCGCCGATAAGTATAGATAGGAGCATCTTTGCACTTGTACACTATAAAATAATTATACAATAAACTACTGAAAAAGAAAGTCGGAAAAAGTCTTTTGTGATTGTTATGAGATTTATATTTATTGGAAAAAGATACCGTGTTAACGGGAGCATTATTTTTGAAGAGAAGTAAACATTGCATAGAAAGCATTAAAGAAGAATGCACATGTTTGCATTTTTATAGATCAGCCGTTTCCAAAAGGTGTTCCGCGGAACCCTAAGGCTTCGCGGAAAGATTACAGAGTTTCCGTGAGTTAAGACGTTTTTTTTTTAAACCAGTAATTATTTTTGAAATTTGTTTATAGACCAACCAATAATCTATTATTTATTTAATATTTCGGTTATTTTTATGAAATTATTCAATGAAAAATAGAATAATAAAATTTAAAAAAAAAAAAAAAATCCATAATTATTTAATCTTATTGATGCATAAGTATTTCTTATCGAACTTTAAAGCGTAAAATAAAGTAACCAAATTCAAGAATGAGGAATAATTTTTTTTTCCGATCACCATTCTAACAGTTTAAAACAATTTCTGTTTTTAAAAACCATAAATCAACTTATTTTACTCAATATGATTAAATAACGCCAAAAACTACTAGACAAAACATCACAGCAGACCTATGAATATTTGTATAAAACCAAATCTTAGAACAGTTATTAATGAAACAATTAATAAATTTCTTTCTGCCCAATAAATATTTTAAAATTAATTTCTTTTTTTCTTTCTGGCATATTTTTTTTCTAGCTAATGAGATTCTTTTTATTTCACTCGGGGTCCCGCCAAAGCTCGACCTTTCAGGTTTCCGTATCCGAATCCGAATTCCGTATCCGAATAAAAAATTGGGAATCTCTGCTAAAGATGAACGAGTTAAGAGAATTTTTTGATAATTGCTTTCCTTTTCAGTCAATGCCTCATTTCTTTTCCTTAAATAAGTTTTTTCAATTCATAAAAATAAATTAAAAAAAAAAAAAATGAAGTTTTTTATTTTTAATTTAAGCTGCCTAAAGGTTAAACAGAAAAGGAATTTAAGCTTCCTTAATGTTAAAGAAGAATACTTTAAACACAATTTTCTTATATAATAAGAAACTAATTAATATTTTCAATATTTTATGTTCTTTGAAACATGTTTTGTTAAACTAACCAAATTTTAAATTTATATGCTGTAAAACACTTAAAAAAAAATTTCGAGTTCAACTTCCAGCCTTAAACTTTGGTAATTAGATTCAATGGAGCACATTTCAATGAATGAAACGGATTAAAAACATTCAAAAATATTAATTAGTCGCTTAATAAATGTAAAAATTTCGTTCACATAATGCTCCATTGGTTGAATATAAAATAAAATCAACTCTGTCTGAAATGAACTCTTAACTTGATGTGAATTTTTAATATTTTTAAATCTAATAAATAATTTGTTTAATTGTCATAAAGTTTCATAACAAATAACAGTTTAAAGTTTTTTTTTTTTTTTTTTTCTGTTTGCTATTAGATTGGACTAAAAAAGAATTATATTTTTTCATACTACACAAAAACGTGAAATCTTTGCAATAAGAAAGTAATTTATTGTGTAAAACTCCCGATCATTAGATCAAAAGTTATTCACGGTGTTGATAGAAAATGATTTGAAGTTGTTGCTCATAAAAGTTAAACCATCATAACAGAAAACATATTACATTCAATGTACAAATTTTAGCTTTATTTGTTAAAACGTCATTTCACGAAACCTCTATAAACTATGCCTTCCTAAACTGAGTTCACTGTATTCTGCTTCTGAGGAAAACGGTTAATATGATATAATCATTTTTCGCGTAACACAACTTTAATTTCAGTGACAGTGGAAACATCTACAATGTGTGGATTATAATCCGATAATTTTGTTTATGCACGGTTAACGATGCGTGGAACCCAGAGTTGTTAAACTTGGATTAGTTAAAATAATAAAAAGAACTTCTATTTAAAGTGAAACTATTACATAATTTCTGGTAATCATCACAATTGGAAGATAGAGCAAGTTCATTTGTTTAATATTTTACAATAATTCCCTTTTTTTTTTTTTTTTTTTTCTGAAATCTGAAATTTTTGATTAGCATCGAACAGGGAAAGTCCCAAGTATTTTCAAAATGTTTGCCAAGCAAGTAAGTCAAACAACCTAAAGAAAGAAGAGAGAGAGTTTAAAAATTTAGCTTTATTTTTAATAAATTTTAAGTACTACTAATTAAGATGAACTGATGTACAGTAAACAAAATAAAAGTCGTACTTTTAAAATTCGATTTCTCAGGAAATATTCAACCATTTTGACTAAATTTTTTATTTTGTCATCTAAAAATACATTCTTCAATATGACGTAAAAATCAAGATTAAAATTTAGGGATCCACATTTTCAGAAAAAAAAAAAACTGACCACCCTGAATAACCTTTGATCTAATGAAATCTTCACGTTCTAGGACTCAATCTTAATGGCTCGAGGGGGTGACTTCAAATAAGCTAATTAATAAGTGCAGACGATATTTTGTATTCGAAATCAGACAAAAAAGCGTATTTTCTCTGAATAAACATGCCTTTTTTTTCGACGGATTTGGATTTCTGACCCCCAAAATATAGGGGTAGTCACAATCTGGGAAATATGGTCCCCATAGTTAGTCAAGAGAGCGGTTTGCACCCCTTAATGCTAATTTTATTTTTTGCGCATTTCGCTATATCTCGAAAACTTTTTAAGCGAATTGGTATCTTTTTGCACACAATTATAAAATTAGTTTGTCCAAAGGTAATCCCATGCAAAAAAATAACCTTTTTTTTTTTTTTTTTCTTTTTTTTTTTTTTTTTTTTTTTTTAATAGTTATCATTTTTTAATATTTTACTTAATAGTGGTAGTAAAAAAATTTTTTTATTGTAAGGTATACGATTTTTGCACTATTTTAAAGAACATAATTTTACATGACAAAATACAAAATTTGAGCAAATTTGGTTGAATAGTTCCTGAGAAAATTAATTACATAAGAATCAGATATTTAATTTTCAGTTTTAACGTGATATTTATTACTGTGTTCGATTTTGTTTTAAAAAAATATTTTTTTGAGTGTTCCTCACACTATTGTATTGATATATTTTGCTTTGGCTCTATTGATACAATGTTAAAACCACTCCTTTTTGCCGGTATAATCGTGTGAGCTAATGAAGAGATTATATATATTTTTTTCCTGATTAGAAATTTTTTTTTTTTACATTTGTTTAAATTTTATTGCATTTTAATAATTTTCTTCATATCTTTTCATTGTTTCTTCATATCTTTTCATATGAGAGAGATAGACAAAAAAAGAATTAAGGAAAATTACGAAAAAATATTTAGAAAAAAAAAATATAAATAAATAAAGTCTTATTTACTGTGCATAAGCTGCAAGTGCATAATAGAACCCATAAAATAAGGTAAAAATACAAAGAAAACATGGAAAAATATAAATTTTTAATGAGAAGACGAAGAATTAAATAAAATAACTGAAATAAAATAAAAATTTTAAAATATTAAAAGTAAATAAATAAATAAATAGCCAATAAACAAAATAAGGAGAAGATATAATCTCGTTGTCCCCTCACACGATGTCCGCAAAATCAAGTGCCTTCTAATATTGTATTAATATAGCCAAAGCAAAATATATTAATAAAATAGCAAACTCATATTATATGTATATATTTATATGTAGATAAATTTTATCATGTACAGTATTTGTATTTTTTGTATTTACCCGCGAAAAACCACCCAAACTCGTTCACCTCTCCGAATTCGCCTACTGGGGAAACGGCCTTTTAGGAATCACAGATACATGTGATCACCTGTAGTGAGAATGCCCCCATTCACTTCACGTCTTAGTTCGTCACGTTACACTTCATTTCTCAATGAGATTAAAAAAATGTATATTAAAGGTGGAGATTGCGGAACACCTTTTTGGCGAAAACTGTTGTCATAGGTCAGGCAAACTTCGGTTCCGGCATATTATGTCATCTAGCTGGAACATAAGCTTTTCTCAGAAAACAGCCTTTCACTGAGGCAGAAATAGACAGCCAAAACCGTATGGCTTTAAATATGCAAACAAAACTAAAAACTTTTTTCTAAATTTTAACTGTTGTTAAAACATTCTTCTGTTTAAATAGTTTGCTTTTATTTGTATTGTCCTTTCAGTTGTTTATTGATTTGACCTTCCCTTAACTGCAAGCATGGCTTCACCTGTTGACCGTACCAAGCGATCAATATTGGGTAAATTTTTCTACAACGCTTATTAATAACGATAATTTTGAAGAAAAAGAATTTTGTTAATTTTATTTTGGGGAAGATTTCCGTATCGTGATCTGTGGCAGAATAAATAACAAGTCTTGGCAACTTCCGGGCACGTCCCGGGAGAAAAAAAAAAAAAAAAAAAACATCCCAGAAAAGGACCAACTTAAAGGTATAACTCGTAGGCACCCCCCGGGCAAACATCTATACGTTCAAAAATTAGAACAGAATATGCAATTTTATACATTATTTCTGAAAACTCTGTAAAAATATCAATTTTAAATTACTAGTAACACTTGTCAAAATTGTTCCTACATATATATTACAGTTGACCTCTTTAAAAAGACTCCCAATCTAATCTTTAAAACGACTAACAAAATTGAAAAGTCCAGAATATTGTACCTAATATCTTATAGCATTATAATATTTACTCCCATTAAAATGTATAAATTTAAGTGAACTCACTATTTCATTATGGTAGTTCATTATAGTATTGCATTTTTTATATTTTTTAACAATAATTATTATTATATATTTAGTTAAAGATAATAACTATTATCTTTTAATAGATATATAATTATTATATTAAAGATAATTGTAATATAATAATTATATATTTAGTTAAAGACGTGGATGTCTGCAAAATAGTGGTTAAAAAACAATAAACGGTTAAAATAATTTAAAAAAAATCAACATCAGAGAATTTGCACAAATTAAAGATAAAAAAAAGCATGTTTGGAAAACAGAGATTCAATAACATTTCAATTCTCTGTCACATCAAGATTTATTGTATCAGAAAAATGTGTGTTTCTGCTGCTTGATGAATAATGATGGAAGAAATATAGGGAACGATGATGATACTCACCTCTACAATATCTGTTAATTTATAATTGAAGGAAAATTCTCTTTGCATGACCTTGAGGTCATGGCTATCTAATCGCGAGAGTTTCTCTTCATTTACTTGGAACCATCGATGTACTATTGGGAACAATGCTCATCATCATGCGTGTAGCCGATGCATCGGGATGTATAACTGTCTATAATGCATCAGAAAACATTGTACACATCGTGGCAAAATCGTAATTTCCAATGCTTAAAAAAAAAAAATATATACCAGCAGAAACATTGATTCAAAAATGATTGCATAAAATCAATGTTTTTCAATGTATTGCTAGTCCTAGTATGCATTATATTAAATTTAAATGCTCATATAAGCCATTTTTTTCCAACTAAAACCTGTCATTGTTACTTTTTTTTGGTTTATTTTCTAAATCAGCTTTAGCTCAAATTATATACAGTACAGAACCTCTTATCCGGAAATCAGAAAACCGGAACGAAAATCGCTAAATTTTCCAGCCATTTAAAAAAAAAAAATTTTTTTTCCTCATAAGATTTTAGGATTTTTCTTTCTTTTTTAAAAGATGTTTACCTTACCATCATTTTAGAAATAATCATTAGTGTATTACTTTACCGTTTTTTCTTCTTTTTGAGATTATTTTTTATTTTTTTAGTGAGGTTTGACAATAAAAAAACTGCTTTTTGTAGCGATTTAGAAAACCGGAAAAATCAGTTATCCGGAATAGCGATGGTCCCGATCGTTCCGCATAATCGGTTCCCTACTGTATATTTGTTATCTAGATGTCTTTGACAAAGTTGGCTATCCCTATTATTATTTACATAATATAAAACAAGTGTTTTATTTTTTATTGTTAAGTGTTTTTGAAATTTATTATACAATTAATTAAGGATTTAGTAAAAATTTATTTAATATTTTTAGCCGTGAAATAATAATTTGTGCAATTACTTTATAGTAATATTATTTAATGATTAATTTTTTTTTTTGTCAAGCTTCAATACAACATATGTTGACTATATATTTCAAATTTAGAGGAAATATTTTACTTTCTAAAAGTTATTATTTTTTTTTCCAGTGGGTAATATCCCTGTAGATACTACTGAAGAAATGCTGACTCTTTTATTGAGAGAGTTTGGATCAATTGTTGACTTTAGGTGAGTATAATTTATTTACTGACTTTTTTTGAGTAATTTTTGTAGCTTGATTAGTGACTTCCAAGTGTAGTAGAATTCCATAACCAGAAACACTCTATATTTTTGACTTACCAAATAGATTAGTATCTTGGGAAAAAAACTAATTAAATCTAATTTTAAAATAAAAATTTTTGAGAGACAATCCAATGGAATGTAAAAAAAATTAATTAAAAAAAATAAGCTTATTAGATCTAGTTTGCACACCAAGTGGATAAAACTTTCTATATAGTGTCAAACATCAAGGTTGGAAAAACCAGTTTTATTTTAGAAAAAAAAAGTCTTTTTTGTTGAAAACATTGTTTTTGTTGTTTAAAACGTTTTTTTTAAATTTTTTTTTTTATTTTTTAAATCTTAGAATTGCTTACTATATGTTTTTCAGACACATTCTCCTTATTTTAATTTTTTTAAAAATCTAAATGAACCATAATCTAAAATGCTTTTGGTTTAAAAGAATAAAAATAAATTATTTATTTAGAGCTTTGAATATGATTACAAGCTTTGCAGTCTTGGCAACACACAAACGATTCCTTATTTTACTATGTACAAAACTAAATGTTGAGAACATTCACAAAAATTATACTATACAACTATAGAAAAAAAACTTATTTCTTATAGTTGATATTATCATAGTTAAAAAAATAAATTGTTTTTTGAAAATTTAGGGCCATCATCATCATCATAGTTGGCCAGACAGCCCGATGTGGGCCAATGCCTTCCTCTAAAGATTTCTCCATAAGTACTTCTGATTTATCTTTGGTCTATATTCTTTTAATTAATTTCAAGAAAATCAGATTCCATCGAGTCAGCCCATCTCAACCGCGGCTTTCCCCACTTTCTTGTTCCATTGGGTTTAAAAAGCAGCATCTTTTTTATTGTATTGTCATCACTCATTCGAATTATGTGACCAATCCAATTCATTCTATTTATTTTTATGCATTTAATAATATTGGGTTGTTTATAAATCTTGTACAGTTCAAAGTTAAATCTCCTTAATTTATAGCCATCTGTTACTAAAGTGGGAAACAACTGCTTGCTAGACACCGTTATTGTACAAAAAATAAGATTGTTTTTCTGACTGAAAGATTACTTTTTAAGTACTTTTAATTTAATTTTGTAGTCTCCAGTAATTTTTTAATTTCGAAAGAGATAGGTAAAGTAATTAAAAAAAGTGTTTTAAATACATTTTTTATTTAAAGTTTAATACAAGTGTTTAAAACCAAGTGTATTTTAAACTTAATAACTCAGCAAAAAATTATTAGTTTGAATTTGCCAATAGATGCTATTAAACAGGGAAAAGAAGTTTAAAATTTTATTTCAAAAATCAATTATATCTGTTTAATTACAGAGTTAAAAACAAAGTTATATTGAAGTTATTCAAAATTTATTAAAAATTTTTTTTTTGTCATAGAAATTATTAAGATGGATTTTCTATGGATTTTTTTAAAATATATATTCTCTATTTCAATTGCATTGTTTTAAAAATATTCCTGAACTTATTTATTTTCAGATTTTTTAATGAAAGTTCTGCTAATCAAATAGCATATGCCTTTTGTGAATATGAAAACCCAGAAATGGCTTTAAGAGCCATTCATGCATTGAATGATTTTGTTTTTAGAGGCCAAATGATAAAAGTTGATTCTGCTGCAAGTGGTAAAAGTAAAGAGGAGCTAGAAAGTAAGACCTTTTAATTTTTATTTTAAAAATATTAGCTTAACCTAACATTAAACATTTGTGTAAATTTTCACTTCATTACCTATATATTTTATAACATTGCTGTAAATATGTTTGTAATCTTCGAAAGCAAGCAGGTTTTTTCTAGGTTAAATGCTCTATAGATTAATAATTTTTTTTGAATATTTTCCATAACCTATTTAATTATATATATGACATATTCATTAAATTGTTTAAGTTATTCAAAAATTTATTTATGTGATAAGAGAATTTTCAATTTCTATTATCGTCAAAATTTTTAAAACTTAGCGAATAAAAAGCTCAAAAGGTTAAAATTTTTCTTATGTCATAACATATTTAATTTTCGAATTTTAGTAATTAATCGTAGGAAATTTTTCATAGTTATTAAACTGTTTTTAGTTATTTAAAAATATATTTATGTGATAAGAGAATTTTCATTTAATTTGCAAAAATTCCTTCTAATGTACCATTTTTTAAAGCTATTACAACTTTGAGATATATCTTAAATTTTTAATATATTATTGAATTCTACAACTTTCTTTCACTCTTTGTTGAAAAACTTTTATTTTTTCCTTAGATTTTCTTCAAGGTGGACTTAGCACATCGAAAATGGATACTGTATGTAAAGTATTTTAATTCTTTTTTAATTTTAATTATTATTTTTTTTTTTGAAGAAGCTGTAAAGGTACATATTTCATTATGAATGAAGCATGTAGAAATGAATAAAATTTATTGTTACAATCATTTCAAAATTACTCTCCATTCATAACAATATATTCATAACAGTACTATGAAAATGCCATATTCTCTACTTGGAGTTTCTTTTTACATTACTCATAAAAGTTTATACCAGAGATTTGTCAGTTTTGAATAATTAAGTGACTAATTTTTTTCGACTGATGAAAGAAAAAACATTACTTTTCTTTTCACGAATTTGATTTAACTTTAAACAGTAATATTTTTAATGTTATATTGTAACTGTAGATATTATTTTTAATGTTATATTGTAACTGAATTATGTTGATTTATTATTTCAAAATGTTCAGTTATAAAATTTTTTCTCTCTCTAATTTCTAATCAAAATTGTTATTGTTTTTTATAAGCACATTATTTGTTTATTTTTTATGCTGTACGGTTAAGAGGAAATGAATAAGAATGCTTAGAGTTAAACATCTATTTTTTGAAGAGCAATTAAGAGTTAAAATTTTGTTGTAGATAAAATTTTGAAAATTTATTATTCTTTAATAACTCAAGTGATTATACTGTTCCAGGAAAATATAGCACTTGATGCTGCAACTGAAAAAGCTCCTGAAGAAATATCAAAAGCTGTGGCAAGTCTGCCGCCAGAGCAAATGTTTGAATTAATGAAACAAATGAAAGTATGTATTTAAGTCTTCTTTTAAAAGTTGTGTTTATAGCTGATAATTTAAATCAAATTTTTATTTCCTAACATGAACTATAATTTTTTTTTAGATGTGCATCGAAAACAATCCTCATGAAGCTCGAAATTTACTTCTTCAGAATCCCCAACTCGCTTATGCTTTGCTTCAAGCTCAAGTGATAATGCATATAGTTGACCCTGAAGTTGCACTTGTGAGTACTTCAGAGAAATTTCATTTGATTAAAATTATTTTATTTGGTTTTGTTGCTAAATTATTAATATAAAGCTTCATCTAGTAATTGTTATTCAAATTGAAAATTGTTTGAATCGTATCTATATAAATATTGTTTTAATATTCTAGTAAAAGTATACTTTATTAATTTTATTATGTTGCATTTAATTATGCTATGCATACAGTAGATTCTAATTTATCCAAACTTTTTTTATACTAGATTTCAAAGAACAGAATTTGATCCCAAAGTTTTTTGTTTTGTTTACATGTGCACTTATTTTTCCTTTTTCAATAACATGCTGCCATAATACATCTCACAATAATTTTTTTAATTTTTTATAATCATTATTTCTAGCCTTCTTATTTTTTAATGTAAACTTTGTATCTAAATCTAAATAATTGTGAGGTGGAAAAATTGACAGTATTGGTTCTGTTTTGTTATAGAAATTTTAAAATTGTTATTTTCATTGTTTCATCTTTCTTTTCATTATTCCTAGTGTGTAGTTTAATTTAACTATCATGGCTTCTACTACTGCAAAGGATAAAAGTATGTTATGTTATTATCAAAAAAGAACTTCACTTTTACTGTTTATTGATGGAATTAAATCAATAAACCCTATTACCTCCATAATCCAATTACTTTGGTAATCTGTATCAGTCCCATTATTACAGTTCTACAAGGTTCTACTGTATTAAAATTGACTTAATAATTTTTTCAGTCATTTATCAGATATTAAATCTTTAACTTGATGATTATATAAATGACTTGATTATATAAAAATAAGAGTAAATACGTAAAAAAAATTTTTAGGTTAAAAAACAAAAACAACTGTAATTTTTTTGTTTCTCATTTTGGTTCTTAAAAAGTGTGTAGCATAAACATTTTCAGAAAACAAACATTAAGATTTTGTAATGTAAATATTTATTTCTATGGTTTTTAGCTTAACTTGACCTTAAAAAGCCTTTTGTTTATCTTATATGGATCTTCTAAATGCCATAACAAATATAAATGATATATTTGCTCAGGCTGAATGTATAACAACTTTGTTGTAATTGTTATTTTAGATTTATATTTATGTATTTTATATAAAAATAAGAGTAAATATTATTTATGGATGTTAATTGTTACATATTTTATGTGGCTTTCATAGATTTTATTCAGGACTCAAAGTTGAAGAACTTCATTAAAAATTATCGAAAATTTAAATAATTTTCACTAAATTGCATCGTTTTAGTTCTCACTGGGGATTAAAAAGTATTTAATGCTTAAAGATTTAATGGCAACTTAAATGACTACTGATAACTTTAGATCTGTAGTGACTACTGACAACTCACTGTAAAATTGAATATTTAAGACCATATTTCAATCTATTTACATGTTTTTGTATTAAAAAGTTATATAAATTAAGTAACCAAACTTAATACTTACAATATATATATATATATATATATATATATAATTGATTAAAAAAAACAACTCATAAAAAATGTTAAAATTTGTTATATGTAGGTATGAGAAAATATGTACAAATCAGCTCCCAGAATCAAAGGTTATTGATTTTGTTATGTGACTGCATAACTAAAATGATTTAAATAAAACCTTTGCCTTAGCTTTTAAACTGTAAATTTTAATCAAAGTGGCTTTAAAAAAAAAAAAGAGTTTATCTTAGTGAGAAATTAAACTAATATGTAATCAGAATGTTTTAAAAATAAAAATATAAAAAAAAATATATAATAAAAAAAAATATAATAAAATAAAAATATAATAAAAATATATTTATAAATATTTGCTCCGCTGAATTGCCTAAAAAAAGGTGTACTAAAATATGTATTTATTGTATGTATCATTAAAAAGCCTCCTTAAATGTATTGGTAGATTGGACACTTAAAAAAAAAAAAAATCATCATTAACCTTTTAAAAGTTTCTCCTTCATCTAAACTTTAGGTTCGAAAAGCTTGCTAATCTTCTTTTTAAATAATATTTTTATTTATTTTCTTCATTGATTATTTTATATAATACAGCGTAATATATAATAAAAGGTATAGGAGATATCTCTTTCAAAATTCTGTTAACACATTGATTGAAATTAGTATTGGCAGCTAAAAGCTTTTCTATTATTCTTTACACTATGATTTATTAGTTAAACTGCAAGTAAATGACTAATGTAAATTTTCAAACTTTAGATTTTTTCTTTATGAATTTTTTTTCTCTTTGCCTTTTGTTAAGTTAAAGTGAAAATTTTTGTAGAAGGAAAATATAATCTTAAAATAATATTTATACTGTTAGAATATGAAAGAGGAGTCTTAATTCTTCATAAATCATCATCATGATTAAAGGAACTGAAAATATCTTTATCTAGTGTAGTTGTATTTGTTTTTAAAACTTGTATTTTTGGCTATGTTTCACAATAAAACTTAAAAGAAGGCTATTAATTCTATCAAAGATTAAAAATAAAGTGACACTATTCTTTTTTGTTTGCATATACTGATTTCTCATCAGCTTTTGTTTTCACATCTTTTTTCAGAAAATACTTGACAGGCCATTAGTAGTTCCAACTACTGTGAATAATGCACCAGCTTCAGAAACAGCTGTTGTTGCCGGAGATGCGCCTCCCGTAAGTTGTATTAATGCTTTAAATTGTCCACATTTTGAAGCATATGCTCTGAAAATTATTTAACTTTGAACAGTAAATAGCAGTATCTTTTTACATGTCAACTGCATTATTCAGCACAATCTATGAACTATTTGCTGTTATGTGTAATATTCATTTTCTTGAATAATGTATATAATTTTTAATTTTCAGACCACTGCAATGGAAACAAATACAGCTTTCTTTCCTGGAGGTAAATAAATTCTCTACTATAATTTTTATTGCTATATTTTACTCATCAGGGTTGAAAAATTTTTGACATTTTTAACCGTAGATGAATTGTCACGCCAAAAATCCTTTGTCAAATATTTAATGCTCGAAACCAATTTATTACACGTTCGTCACAGTATAAAAAAGATTTCAACTATTGTTGAAAATTTGTAAACATGCAAAAAAATGAACAGTTACCTAAAATTTCCAAGATTTTTTGAATTTATAGAGGTTTTCTGCTAATCCCATTATCCTCCCTTTGGTTTTGTCCCTGCTATTAATAACCTTGTGCTTTTTTGTAGGAATACCTGTGCAGTCTAATCCTCCTATTGTAGATCAAACACCTGCTCTAGTACCTCCCAGTATGCTATCTAATATGATGGCTATTAAAGGTTTGTTCTGTATTATTTCTTGACATAATTGTTATCTTTCATTAATAGTGATTTTTCTCCTTTAGAGTTGTGATATTGGGTTCTTTCTAAAAAATTATTAAAAAGATGGTGAATGCCTTAATTTACTTTTTTATTTTATTAATTATGTCCTACAATTACTTTGTTTTCTGTTAATATAAGTTCAAAGATTTATTTTCATGAAATTAAGATAAATAAGTAACTAAAGGACTAAATTTTAGATTAATATTTGAATGTTGGAAAGGCTTATTAAGTTTCACAAATGGTGCCTTTTCATAACATACTATAAATTTCTACCTTTATGAAATTAGTTAATTATAAACAGTTTAATTTTGCAGAACATATTTATCAAAAATTGTTTTGGAAATTGGGTTAATGACCTGTGTTTAGTTTTTTTTTTTTTTTTTTTTTAAATGTGATTTGATTAATCTAAAAGTACACAAGCAATAGTTTAATTTCTTCAAGAAGTTTGAGAAAGTGTTTTGCAAGTTATTTTGTTTTTTTATAAAAATCAATTGTATCATCATTTTGTATGCATCATTTCCTCAAATATTGAAGGAAATAGGGAAATTAATAAGTTTTAAACAGTAGTAGATATTGAAAATAAAGTACAACCCTGGAATCTCAAACCACTTTAAACATTGAATTTTTTAGAACGAAAATTTTCCATTCCATTTAAATTTTGGAACAAAGCAATTGCACGAAACAACAATCTCTCCCTTTTTTCAACAAACTCCCCCCTTTTTAAAGGTAAAACCCTTTGACGTGTCACTGGGTAGGTAGAACCTTTTCTAAACTATGACAGACTAACAGTCAAAACTAAAAACCAAGTTTTAATTTAGTTAAACACTTCTGAAACTGTGTACAAAAATAACATACAGCTAAACTAGAAAGAGCATCCACCTCAAACGTTTTCTCCTTTTTTTCCCCTACAGAGTACTGAAATCTCACCCTTTAAAAACTATGATCAGGGGTGATTGTGCTCCGGAAAAATCCGGATTCCCGGATTTTTCGCTAACTGCGATCCGAAAGTTTCCAGAAATCCAAAGTCCAGAAATTTTAGGAAATCATCGATCACATTTATATATAAAAACTCTTGTATATTTTATTTAAAAATATTAGAACTACAATTTATACTTGGCATCTCTTTCATTTGTAAATATTTTTCCTGGTAGAATATTAAATGTGATTAGAGATAAAAGTAAACTTAACATATTTATTCATTTAAATTATGCTGCATATGATTCATTTAGAATATCACGTTTTTAAAATTTCAATGATTAAAATTTATAAAGATATAAATGTTTTGAATGGTTTTACTCAAGAAATTTTCAGGATTTTTGAGTTGGGCCCACAATCACCCTTGTATGATATAAACTCCATCTAGCAAACTGGCGTACCCATTGGGCAAAATCCTCAACAAACTCCCCACTTTGTGCTATTTACTCCAATAACTTTACTACTAACTTCAAGCATATTACAGCAAATTCGCAAACTCCATGCTAATCCAATTCAAAATCTAAAATACGGTTGAAGAGCACCTGACAATCACAAAGCAGTGCTGACAAAGATGTTCTGGGATCATCGATTTAAACTTAAAAACACTGGACCTAACAAAAACTAACTTCTAAAACTTTAAAAAATAACCACGTGATGAAAAAACAACCTGACTCCTAAATCTTAACTAACACTTTCAATCTTAAAGCGCAATTTTTAATTCACCAATTAGAAATAAAGCCATCGGTGTAAATTTTATCGAAATACACAGGTCATAAAACGAGCATTCTAACTTACTACAGGGTGGCTACTAAATACTGTAATACTAAATAAATAATAGGAATTAATTTTAATCGTTTGGTTTAATAGTTTCTCTCTCACTATTCTTGTGATTGGCGCTTTCTGTAAGTGTAGACAATTTTTGCTTGAAAAACATTTAGAATAAATTTAAAGATGGAATCAAAAAGTTTGATGGTTAAAATGTTTTTCGATCGTGGATTTTCTGCAGGTCGAATTTTTTAGCAATTAAAATCTCTTGGGTTTAATAGATTATTTATATATAGAACTATAAATCGATTATTGGATACTAGTAGCTGTAAAGATCAACCCAGGTCTGGTCGTCCACACTCAATTTGTTCCTAAAAAGTCCATTAAAAGAATTCGTGAAAAGGAACGAAGAAATTCACACCGTTCTGTTATTAAAATGGCCGCAGAAGAGAACGTGAGTCGGAGAACTATTCAAGTTATATTAAATGAAGACCTAGGTTTTTTGCCTTTACCGCAAATGAAAAGTTCATGGTTTAACAACTGCAAAAAAATTAAAAAGGTTACAAAGATGTAAGAAATTGCTGAACCGACACAGTAACAAAAGTATTGACAGATAAATCTTTTCTGATGAGAAAATATTTTGCTTATAATGCTAAAAATAATGTTGTTTATTTGCAACCTTCGATGATATACCTGAAAGTATAAGAACTTAGTAACGCTTTCAGAACAAAAATTCTGTATCCGTTTGGGCTACAGTATCAAAGAACGGAAAATTTCCTCTGAAATTCATTGATAAAGGGGTAAAAATCAATGCTGAATATTACAAAAAGGAAGTATTGGCTACATATTTATTGCCACATGCTAACAGATTGTATCCCAAGAAGGATTGGATATTTCAGCAATGTTTTGCACCGTCACACCGAGCCAAAACAACACAGGCTGGGCTCCATGTCAGTTGTCCGAAATTTATTAAGCAAGAAGATTGGCCCCCTTCTTCACCAGATCTAAATCCTTTAGACTATTGTGTTTGGGGTATTCTGGAGTCTAAAGTTAATGGGAAGCAGCACAGAAGTTAGGACCCCCTAAGAGCTTCTTTATTGCAGGAGTGGGACAAATTACTTCGTAAAACGATTCATTTCGCCATCAGACAATTGCTCAAGAGACTATCTATAGTTATTGATAAAGATGGTGGTTGATTGAAATAAAATTTTTTTAAGGTTAACGTCCGTTTATAGTGTTCATCAAATTTGTGTATTTATCACTTTGTATTTAATATCTGTAAAATGAAATGATTCAATATTTTTAAAAGTATTTTGGAGCCACCCTGTAATAAATGTCATTTCTAACTTAAATAAACATCTTTTCATATACATAATTTAAACTTACATTCAAAATACTTAATAATAATTCTCAATGGCAATTTCTAAAAGAATTGAAAATTCAATTTTAAGCAAGATACAAATAATAAGTATATTTTGTTATTCATAATAGTTTTTTTTTCCCAATGGCAGGCACTGAATTTAAATCTTTGCCTATGAAGATGCTAGAATTGTTGCTCATTTCGCGTTACCCCGTGGGCACCTGTGAACCAAAGTCACGGAGGCGAGCAACATTGCCCATGCCACACTGCCACAAACCCGTTTATAGGGTGGGCCACATTCACACATCACACACACACACACAACAGAGGACAGCACAAAGAGAGAGAGAAACATCCATGCCCAGAGCGGGATTCGAACCCGCAACCAATGGCTTTGCAGTCAGGCGCGCTAACCGCTCAGCCACCTGGCCGGCATCACAATAGTAATTTGTCTATTTCATTCGATTGAAAATTGATGATTGATTGTAATTTACTAAAACTAATATTTATTTGAAACTGATGTGATATACATAAATTATTGAACAAATCATTTCTTCAAAATCATTTGTGAAATAATTTATTTAATAAGTTAGTATGAAAGCACATTCTATGCCATTTGTGCTATTATAGGTTGTATACTGCTTCATTATAATAATTTTAAATTAATAATTATGGCCAGTGATGCAGCAGAAAATATTTCTGGGTGTGGCTTCAAAATTTTTAATTCTGCTCATAAATTTTCATTTCATGGCAATTTAAATAAGGAAATTTTTAAACATTAAACAACTTTTAAATTTTATTATTGAATAATATCTGCAAATTACAAGTTGAGGAGAGACAGTTAGTGAGGACAATATTTACCAATTTGTTAAAAATAAATTCTAAGCATCATTTTGAATAAATCTAGTACTTTTTTATTAAAATTAAAAATTTTATTCTTAATTCGAATCATGCATATTTGACTTTTTTTAACTGGATTTTTTTTATCAGCCTCATACTATTCTATTTTTCTTACATTCTCTTTCTTACAAAGCCATTTGCATTTTCTGATAATTGGAAAAATTGTACCCTTTTTCAATTGTCATTATGCAGTTCCTAATTAGTGATGTATCACCTCAAAATTAAAGCAATAAACCCTAAAATATTTGAAATTGTTTTAAATACTGCTAGATTATTGTGAAACTTGTGTTTGCTGTTACTGTTATTTTATTATGTTTCTTATTACCATGGTATAGCTTCTTATGAATCAAATCGGAAACTGGTTTAATTTTTAAGATTGGTTTCTGGGGGAGGGAGATTAACCTCTAAAAACCCTTTTTGACTATGCCATTGTTTATAACTGCTTAAATAGAGAGAAAAATCTTTATTTTGATTTTTTTGATTTTTGATTTTTTTTTGCTGGCAGAAATTTTGGATATTGATGTTACACTTTATATAAATTGTACTTAAATTTTATTCACATTCATTTAATTATAGATAATTTTCTTGAGAAAACAATAAAAGGTTAAGTTCTAAGAATGTAAAAAACTAAAATATCAGTGAACTGCGTGTTGCTTAAAAACTGTCGAACAGAACTATTTTTATTATTTTGCAAGCAAATAAAGGAATATATGAAAACTGTTTATATGCAATGGAAAACTTTAATACTAATATTTATTTTAATAATAATACATTTCTTAAATAATAATTTAGAGTTTGGTGTTCTCTCTCTCTTTTTTTTTAGGTTTTCCTATGAACATTGATCAAGATATGAGGCAACCAATGAGAGATTCTGATATGAGAAACTTGCCTATGGCAGAAGGTAATAACCCTTTATTCGATCCAAGATTTCGTGCGGGTATTGATCCTAGAATGCTGCAAGGACCTAATTCTAAAATGCAAGATCCAAGGATTATGCCTGTACTTGATCCTAGAGGAATATCTGGCCCTGACCCACGAGGAATGCCTGGTATGGATCCTAGAAGTCTTTCAAACTTAGATCCAAGAGCAATCACAGGTCCTGATTCAAGGGGAATATCTGTTCCCGATCCTAGAGGATTGCCTGTTCCAGATCCTAGAGGATTGCCTGTTCCAGATCCTAGGGGAATTTCTGCTTCCAACCCAAGAGGTATGCTTTTTCCAGATCCTAGAGGAGTACCAGTTTCTGATCCAAGAGCAATGCCTAATTCTGATCCTAGAGGAATGTCCATTTCTGATCCTAGAGCAATGTCTGGTACAGATCCTCGCACTATGATTGGTCATGATCCTAGAACAGTACCGAATTCTGATCCTAGAGCTGCAGCAAATCCTGATCCTAGAATCTTGCAAAATCTTGATCCTAGATCCTTAAATTCCTCTGATCCCAGAGCAATGCGTGGCCAGTTGCCAGACCCAAGAGCAGGACCAGTGATTGATCCAAGAATCTCCTCTGCACAAAATCCTAAAGCTAGTGCAATGGAAGGGAGATCAGATCCCAGGATGATGACTGGAGTAGCTGACCCCAGAATGTTGCAAGGAGATCCTCGAGGACTTTCTAATTCAGATCCTAGAGCTCGACAGGGCTCTGATCCTAGAGTTAAGTCTGCTCCAATTGAAGATCCTCGTAAACCACCAATATTAGATGGTGCTTCAGCATCTGCTTCTAGATTATCTGCAGTATGTTCATTTTAACAATATTTTTAAAAACATATTTTAAGATTTTCATTGTTATTTTTATTTGCTTTTTTTTATGATGCATTATGATAAATATCAGACCATACTTAATAATTCTATTCAATTGTCAAAATTATCAAATAATCTCATATTGAATTTTTTAATTTTTTTTTTGCATATTTAAGATGAAACTTACACACTTTCCTTTAAACATAAAAGTTATTATTTTTCTATCTTTGTTTATACATAGTTACGAGAAGAATATTAAATAATATATTTTTGCATTAATTTTTTCAAATACATTACTTTATTAATTCTTACAATTTTGAGTTTATCTTGAACATTCACAGCCGAATGGGAGAAAACTGGTAGTTATGTTACTTTTATAATTTCATAGCTGTGTATGTCTATATATATTTATAATTAAAAAGTTCTCATTTTAATCTAAAAATGATTAAAATATGATAAAAAAAATTATGAATTCTTTTCTGCTTCTACAATTGCATTTCTCCTCAAATATTTATTCATAACATTTCATATTTTCACAAAAGCCTATTGAGATTTTGCTCTTGTATAATTCATAACGAAAGAGCACTTTTTTGTAATGAATTCTATCTAATGTAATAGAGTGAGGAAGCTTTAAATGCATTTGACATTTTTTTTAATAGAATAAATAAGACTTGTACGATTTCTAGGAGCTGTTTAGAAATTAAGATTTTAAATTTTTATTTTTGATGTAAATATTTTTTCATGGTTCTTTAAACCTTTCCAGCCTTACTCAGACACATATGTTCTATAGATATTTCTAAATCAACCAATGGAATAAATAATTAAATTGCTGGAATTACTTTGTTCAAATATTAGTGCAAGTTTTTCTATATTATGTTTGGGCTATTTCTGTTTTTTTGTTTTTTTTAATTTTTAATTTTTAGTTATTAAAACTTTAATATATTTTATTTTTGTGAAATAAAGGGGTGAATGTATTTGGAAATTATGCATGATAAATTTAAGGATTTTAAAATTTTATCGCGTTGGGCAATTCCACCATTTATGAAAGTTGCATTTTCAGACTAAAAAATTCTAGAAGTTCTAATAATTGTTGTAAAATTATGACTTCTTGTTATTTACACTTATTCAAATTTTACAAGGACATATTGTGATTTATCTGGTACACCAAGTTTTTAATTTTTTAAAAATTTCTAAAATACTGAAAGTTACTAAAAATTGAAGTAAGTGTAAATGACACCATGACATATTTTAACAAAAATTACTAAAACTGCACTTTTTTTAAAAAACTGAGTCATGTGTTTTTAAAGTCTGCAAATAGGCATTCTTAAATGACGGAATTGCCAATTAATGAATTCTCACAAATTTAATGGAGTGAGAAAGTTTAATATTTTAAACACATTTAGCTTTATCGTTTTAGAATGAATATGAGATAATTGATTTTTTTTTGTTTGTTTCAAAATTACGGTTTAATTTTTATCTGACCCAAATATTTAATGTGTTTTTCTTTTTTTCTTTTAAAAAATAAATAATTTATGATTAGTAAATTTAAGGATAAAAACACTTTTTATAATATTTTTAATTTATAATATGTTTATATATAATTTCTATCTGTTCTTCTTCTGCATTTTCTATCAGTTTATCTTGATAGGGATTAAGCTGTTAGATTCTGTTTAAAAAGCTTATCAAAACATTGATATTTATATTGATATCATCAATCAAAATATTGATGTTTTTCCATAAGTAGTGGTCATATTTTTAAATGTGAAGTTTACTGAAGACTACTAGTTTACTAAAGTACAGTGGTTCAAACATTGTGTTGTCATTCTGAAGGACTTAGGTTCTATCCTTGATTGCGTTAGAAAACTCACCCAGCTTCAGATCTATGATTTTAGAGTTCTGACTACAATGCCACTAGCAATGTAAATA
The DNA here is from genome assembly GCA_949128135.1 of Parasteatoda lunata. Classification (NCBI taxonomy): domain Eukaryota; kingdom Metazoa; phylum Arthropoda; class Arachnida; order Araneae; family Theridiidae; genus Parasteatoda; species Parasteatoda lunata. The sequence continues at coordinate 69,613,708 of OX421971.1, forward strand.
GCATTGTCTATCAATCCCCATGCAAGAATGCGTTACTTTTCGACTAATATGACACACATTTGTTTAGTTTAATTTAAATTGAAAAAGACGAGCTGTTTCCAAAAAATTACTATCATTAAAAAATGTGTTGTACTAAAATTTCCTTAGTACACTTGTTTTGTATAATTTTTTTAAAAATATTTATTGTATTTTTATTAGGTTTGTGATTTGTTCCATTTATTTTGTAGGGTCCTAGAGTACCTGTTGTTAAAAGTGAACCTGGAACTACTGTTGCTCCTTCAAATGCACCTGATATTCTTCCTGGAATGTTTCCAACATCAATGCCTCAAGATAAAGAGAAGGTATGATAAATTCAACTCTAAACATATTATTTCTAAAAAGCACATAAGGCTTAAACTCTTCTTAATTTAGAGCCCACCAGTTTGTTTTTAACGGTCATAAGATTATCAATCTTTGATTTAGACACAGAATGGTCTCTTGTTAGTAGAGACTTCCTAGAGCAACCTTTAAAATTCGCACTGACTAATCTGCAGTCTGCACAAAACAATGAGTCTGTATTACGCTTTTCAAAATGTTGATATAAATAAATTTATTGTGTCTGAAGGTACTGTCTTAAACAACAGATTTAAAAATGTAACCATTATATTCAAGAATTGCAATGCAAAACACCATCGTATGAAAATTTCTTTCTTTTTCCCTTTTCTTTCTTTCTTTTTTTTTTGTCAATTTTTGTTTTATAACTTTCCGTATTTTCCCAATATTTAGTTAAATAAGTGATAGTTTGCATTAGGAGTTGTTAATTTTAACTAAGGAAAAGCTTAAATTTCTTATAAAGCATCCTTTGAAGAGAAAAGAAATCGTTCTGCTATTTTTGAGAAGAAAATGAAGAAGCAAATGAATAGATGAAACATAGAACGATAATGAAAAGGAACTGATTAATGAGAAGGAAATAAATAAATAGATGATGTATAGAATGATATATCAATCAATTCATAAGTTTAAAACCTTTTTCTTTGAAAAAAGAAAGTTAGTTTTTTTAAATTGTACAATAAAAAATATCAATCATATATAAGCTATTTCTCTTTTGTTAGTGGAATAGAAAGAGTCTTGTCAGCTTTTTCCCTGTTAGTTTTATTCTATTCATAATTTTTTTTAATAGAATTTAATCATTCCTCATCTGATAGCTTTTTAGCAACATCTTCAGAGTGAGCAAAAAGTATATACATTCATTTCATCTGGTATTGTCAGTTTTAGGATTGATTAATTATTTTAGGGCAGTATGAATGTTTTTATTTATGATTTATTATTTAAAAACTAAAGTTTTGGTTTTGTTTATGCTTTTCACTTAAAGGACTTTTTATTTGTTTCATTTGGAATTTCTAAGATTAAACAGAAATCGTAATTTGCTTATAGTCATCTCTTGAAAAGCTAAAAATAGTGGTGCGACAGCCTATGAAGGGCCATGTCCTACTGTGCCTGTCCCAGTTTTCTTGACCTTAGACTATTTTGTGTTGGAGCAAATGTTTCAGTTGGGTGGTTAGACAAACACCCAACCCCTAGCGTTTAGTTTCCAAGTGTGCTTGGTATTATGAAAGGTTGATTAAACTTTGCTCAGTCCGAGGATAGAACCCCAAACCTTTGTCACAGCTGGAAAACCAACTACCTAACGACTGGGCATCGTCATCTCTTAACTCTCTAAAATACCAGGATATGTTGATTAGAAATCATAATTTTAGGAATGTTTATTTCTGTTTTTTTTTTCTATTAGGATCTTTTATTTATTTATTAAGTATTTTTGATATTTAAAATTGATCTATGATAAAAAATTTTAAATTATATTTGTACAGCTATTATGTTCTATCCAACTAAAATTTGAGGTCAGCATTTAAAAAATTAATTATGTTTTCTTCAAAACTGATATTTATTTAATATTTATTTTATGTTTTTACTTTATTATTGTATTTAGCAATTTTATATTTTTCAGGCTGCCCTAATTATGCAAGTTCTTCAACTTTCCGATGAACAAATTTCGATGCTGCCACCTGACCAGAGGCAAAGTATTTTAATATTAAAAGAGCAGATTTCTCGAAGCCAACTTGCCTGAGAAGAAACTTAAATGCTAACCTTATGTAAATAAACCTGTGTGTATATGTTATTTTGAATGTACTTTTTTTTGGAACAATAAAATTGCATATGTAAGTTTCGTTTTTAACAGCTTTTAGCTTATTAATGGGTAGATTTGTGCAAATAGTTCAATTTGATCCTTTCCTGCATGATTAGGTATAAGTGCTTTAAAATTTTGAAAAAATTAATACTCTTTTTTTTTTCTTGAAAAACATTATTTTACCAGTTCTAATATGTTTTCTTACATATTTAATGTTGTTAATTTAAGTTTTAATTCTGACCACTATGCATTATGTATAACAAGTGTTTTTATAAAATTGCCATTTACCTGGTGAAGAAAAAATTTCTGGTAATAATATAGATTATATTTTAAAGAAAATTTAAATCAATCATAAAAAAATATTCAATAAAAGCAATAAAGTTTAAAAGAAAAACATGTTAAAGAGAATTTACCTTATAGTTAAGATTATTTTTATTTATTATTTTTTATTAAAAAAATGCCCTATTAACTTGAGAATGTACATTATTAAGCATTATCCTAAAAAAAAAAAAAAGAAGACATTTTTAACTATTGAATTGAAACCAGTTATTGTTGGTAGAAGTTCTATTATTAACATAATTGTATTAGAAATATTTACATTTTTTTGTGCTATTGGTTATTATAAAATTAATACTATAAATAATAAAAATGAGATAAATACGGATTTATTCCTTGTACCTATCATATTTCAAATATGGAACTAGGTACTTAATTCATCGTATTTTTTTATCTTTAACACTTATTGCTAAACAAAAAGAAAATAGAACATAAGATACTGACAATTAAGAAAATTATTATTGAAAATCATGCTTAGTTTTTTAATATTAGTTTCATTCTCAATAATTAAGTTAACAAACACAAAGACAGTCTATGCATCAGTATATTTTAAGTATGAAAAATTAAAGAAGAGTGGCAACATTTCTATCAATGTTTAAATTTACAAAAATTATATAAATCATTCAATATTTCATTTAAAAAATCCAATATTGCAATGAGATACTTAGATATTATAAAAATTGTAATTGTTGTCTTATTTGATTATCAAGAAGAGTTTTCTGCTTGTTTTATAAAAATATTTCAGTCAAGAGCAAGCATGAATGAATGAATTTATTTAATTTTTTATACATTTTACATAGTTAAATAAATATAAAATTTTTATGCCAATAAAAATGAAAGTAAAGGGAAACTTAGCTGTGTATTAGTATGCAGTACAACATGTACTCTGTAATAAAACTTACTACTTAAAATAAGGAGTGATTGCATATCAAATGTCATTAAGATAGCCTATTATCATTAAGAAGAGCCTTGTTAACATAAATGTGGGTAACAGTAAGGATTAGCATGGGTCAAAAAGAGTGGCCAACTATTTTCTCTTTTGTGTTATGCACTTATTCATTTGATCATTTCTAATCGTTTTTATTTGTGTTGTAATCCTGATTTATTTATAATTATAAACACAGAATTTATAAATTTGGTTATTTATAAGTACATAAATTTAAGTTTATGGTTAATTTTTGTTGTTGTTGTTGTAGGTAAAATGCTATTCCACCCACAAAGAAATGCTGTTAAAATGAAAATAATTTTAGATAATAAACTAAATGAATTTCTCTTTATAATGGCCTTATTAAGGGTTAAAAGACAAACTATTCTGACCATCAATATTAAATGTGAAACTTATTTCATGTTATCCCTTTAATTTATAAGTGTGAGATTTACCAAAAATAAACAAATAGTAACTATTCGTTTAAATTTGAATCAAGTCTCCCATTTCACTGGTCATTTCAGATGCGTAATTAACATTAAAAAGAGTAAGCATTTAATGTGGCTAAGAAAAAAATGTCTAGAAAATTTCATGATGATTATTATTGATTAACTTAAATTATTCTTGAATTATTTGCAATCACCCCTATCAATTATCCTATTCTTAGAATCATGAGAGTTTATAGTAAGAAATCACAATAGTTTAAATAATTAGTTATTTACAGTTACAAGATTACAATATTTACATCCAAACATCAAAATGATTCTTTTTCACACAACAACATAAAATTATCCTTTGCATTTAAATAAATTTCTTCAACTTGGCACAATTTTTGTTTTGTAACTTCTATGTTTGACAAATGCATCATTTTAAATATACATTTTATTCACTAAGTAGTTCAAATGTGCATTTTTTAAGGCAGATTATTCTCATTTATAATTTTTAAAACTGCACTTTTTTTTTGTTGAACGGTGGGATTTTCGTACTAACTTTGAACTTTAAGATCACATCTAGCTTAGATATCGCTAGCTTTGTTTAAATTATAGCGTAGGGAAGGTATAGTTGTGACAAGGTACTATAGTTGTAAGACAATTAAATTCTGTTTAATTTATGACTTAATTAAAAGGTCTTTTATCCTACAATTTATATTTATGTGTTTTTGCAGTTTCAAGTAATTAAAAAAAAAAAAAAAACATTCTTCAGAGAAATTTATAATATATTTGAAACTTCTTAGTATACATCAAAGTCATAAAAAAACAATTGTATATTTTTTGTACACATCATTGTTCATAAGAAATTAAAAATAACATTTTCTGCTATTCATCTAGCAGGAATTTTTGTGAGAAAATTTTTTAATCAAAATGAACTAAATTTAATTTTTAATTTGATGCATAAACTAGTTTTTTTTTAGCTACACATAGGTTTTAATTAATTTTTAGATTAAATTATCCAAACTATTACTTTTATAATTATAAAAACATCATTACAGCGACACAGCAAGAAAAATCTCTTAGAGATGAGAACTTTTAAAATTAATTGTATTTTTTACATGAATTTTTCAGTTTGAAAATGTTAATAATTATATAAATTGAAATGATTTTTATTAATTTTAATTGTTCAAATCATTTAAAATTGACTAGAAATTTGAACGATAAAAATAAACTTTTTTCCTGAGTGGGATTTTAAACCTCAAATCATTTTTAGATGAACCTCTGTATGACATTCTGAAAAAGTTTACTCACGCCTTGATTTTTATTTTGTATTTTATAACCCGCGTTGAACATTTGGTTCAGTTCTGAATTTACATTTTTCAATGTTCAATTCCATAACCTTGTAATTTTGAACCCAATCCAGAATATAAGGGAACTCCTGGATCATGCATTGGAAAAAACTAGCCCTGGTGGAGAACTTTTGGATGAAACTAATCCACATGACTAGGAAAACAATGAAAACCTCCCATGGTTAGCCTAATGGCAAAGAACCAATGATCTATCTACCACGGAGGATATTGCGAGCAGGGTGCAAAATTTGCATCAACCTCCCAGAGCTGATATTTAAACTTCAGTCACCTGGGAGGCAAATATTCTATCCTCTGAGCCACTGAGCCTCTTATGACTTTGGTTATTGATAATCCCAATAAAAGGGAATTTAAAACACAAACTTTTTCTATTTGTTGGAAAGTTGAATCAAACTATAATGAACTTGTCAGAAGAAAGTCACTTATTGGGTCACTTATGTTATAAAAGCACGTTTTATCGGATTTTATTTTGTAAAATTTTTTTCTTTTCACATCTTGATTTTAGACCTTTATTAGTCTTTAAATTTTAGTGAAAATAAATTATCTTTATTTATATGATGTGTATTTGGGGCTTTTATACAGATCTGTAATTCTTAATCGACGTGTTTGAAATTTGGTATAACGTACATTTTAGAGCCTGACAATCAGTACTGGCCTTTTTTTTCCATATTCGATCCAGAATTTCCAACTCCTGAAATCTGAGAACCTTTCCAAATTCGATCAAGAAGATTTCACCACTATACCCTCTCTACACTATCTTTAAAATGATTTTATTTTCTCTTTTAATTTCCTTCTTTGAAATGGCTTTCATATTTTCTTTTAAATTTATTGAATATATTTCAATATTTTAATAGATCTTGTGGTTTTATTTTTCCCATCGGAAATTCGTATATTCATAGCAACGCGTTGTTTCCAACATTTTATATTGCCATTTCTGTGTTTTTAACATCCAAATCATAATTTAATACGATATTCACACTAACTGTCTTATGAACACTGACAAGATTCTATGACCATGGATGCTATTGTATCATAAATTATTGTTCCATTGCTATCGTACATGATATTTTGAGATAATAGTTGAGTAGGCTTACATATTGGCGTCCAAAAAGCACAAGAAGGTCTTGGAAAGTGTGTGCTATTTAGTTTAGATAATGTGTTTCTTATTGTTTGATATTGAGACTTATAATGTGTGTGCGTTTCTGTGCAATGTCCAACGCAATCTCCAATGTTAAATATAAGCGGTTGAAGTACCCAAGCTTCCCATCCTAGTTCTTCAACTGTGACGAAAAATGATTCCAAACAGCAATCGTTACAACTTCCATTGGATCTAACCGTGCGTCGACTTCTTTCTTCTTTTACAATGATCTTTGTTAAAACTAGAACAGGACTGAAGTCATCTTCTTCATGTACAGAAGAAACTGTAAAAATAGAGAAAATTATTCATACACTATTCGGTAAAACTCAAATAATAATATGTATTTTCTATTAGCAATCCCATTTTTTTAAAAAAAACTATGAATAGATAAAGTTTAATGATGTCCTAAATATAAAAAAAAAATAAATTAATTATAAATTTTTTTACGGAAAAATGCCTTAGAAAACCAAGCTAAACAAAGTGGAGAACGCCCAAAGTGCGAACTCTAGTAGTAATTATTTAAAAATGTGTCGAAATATCGCGTTGGTTAATTGTGCCATATGCGCAGTTAAGTTGAGAACGTTTTAATTTCATCAACAGTGGTAAGATGCCCGGTATTTCGTTCAAGTACGATAAAAATAACGAATAATATACAATAAAAATAACCATAACATTGAGAAGGCATTTAAAAATTAAACCAAAGGAAGTCAGTTTAATATGTAAGGTGTTGGCTACGAACTCAAAAGAATGAAATGGAGAACGCTTTAAGTATCAGATTAGTGTTTTTCTTTTTTCGACTCTCCTGAAAAAGTTTTTTTTTTAGGCTTAGGTCGTTTTTCATTTCTAGTCCTTAAATCTTCTCTTATATAAATTTATTTCCTTGTGTCTAAAGTTACTTGTGCACAATTTTAATTTTACATATTTTTTATTTAGTTTAGAGTTAAGTAAGATGGAAAGTACAAAAGTAGTAATTTTAAAAGGTCTGCACAACTTTATAACATTGCAGTGGTTATTGTGGTGTTTTAGAAATTAAGATTTTAAATTTTTATTTTTGATGTAAATATTTTTTCATGGTTCTTTAAACCTTATAAGTAGCACGTACAGTGTGAAAAAAATATAACTTTGAACATTGTTGTAGATTGAAATATCAGATTCAATTACAAGATGCAATCCTCATGGTTTGAGATACGCAGCTTATTCATGTTTTAAAATTAAAATAAAAAAAGTACTTTTTCTGAATCGATATAATGTTTGTCTAAGATAGGTACTCTTCCAGACATTCGTCTGGAGCTGTGGCGGTGACTATATAACAAGGTATGATTACTTCAAGTAGGGGTGCAGGGTCCCTCTTTAGGACTGGTTTCGGTGAGGGAAAAGGAGACCTCTTTCTTCAAGCTATCATCGAAGCTACCCTCCCTAAAATGCCCTCTTCGATCTATCTTCTAACAGTTATTGGAACAATATTTTTGAGATTGCGGCTCTCCCCATTTCATATAGATCCGATATCTTCAGGAGCGGGAATAGGACTGGGTTTAAAAAAGTCTGCACTTTTTATTGGCGGGCACCTCAGGCATAAGGTTAGTAGCGTAAAGCGTAAAAGTTCGATCGTTTGATCAAAAGTTATTCAGCGTGTAACTTTTATATTTTGTGCACTGTATTAAGTTGACGTCAGTTTTTGAATTTCCAATCTATCGTGCTTGGAGAGAGAAGAAAAAAAAAATTGCAGATTTTATTTTGTGTAAATGTAGCACAGTGCTAAAATTTTTTTAGTTCTAGCTAAACTTTTAGGGATTTTTTTAATTTATTCATTTTGTTGGATTGTTTAACATGATTTTTCAGAACATTTTTTTTTTAAAATAGCATATTTATCTGCTTACTTTTAACTTCAACAAAAATGGCATTAAAAAATGTATGACAGCTAAATAAAATCTCTAACTATTAAGCCGAACATCTACGAATCCTTAAGCTGATCAATGAGTTCAATAAGTAACTGGCTTATTTCATTTACTGGAAAGATAGGAGCCATTTCTCTACCTTCACTCACCCTTTAACATTATGTTCGCCGCTTAACCAATGCATAGCATTTTTGTGAGTAAATCATTTTTTATTGAACCTTTTTAACTCCAAAGCCTGTAAATCTTATCAAATCTTAATCTTAGATGTAAAATCGCGAAAAATGTAAGATCAACCACATTTTCTGAAGAAACAATGAAACGTAAGGGAATGCTGAAGTCTGATAAAGGATCGTGTTTCCCACAAAGTATTAGTGATATTTTATTTTTATTTTATTTACAAATTTCTTTTGTAACACTGCACATATGAGAAGATACTTGTAGAAATTGGACTCAAAATTTAATGCTCACCTTCGACTTCTGCCGTACACGAGACTTCTCCATTTTTGGCATCCAGAGCCAGTATCATTGGCAATTCAAAAGCAACGACACCAGAATCGGTTTTTGACTTAGAATGGTATTCTTTTAGGTGGAGTACTGGTTCTGCTCCTGCATCCATTGACGAATAAATAGTGACTGATAAGTTTTTCATGACATCTGGCTTGTAAAATAAGAGTTGAACCGACAACAGAGTATCAATATCTTGAGCAGATATGAATTCAAATCTGGTGCAGTTTGCCCTGGAAAGACAACTACCTGGAAAGAAAATTTAAAAATGTAAATCAATGTTGTAAAAAATGTATAAGAATTTAGTTAAGAATATACATTTCCAAAGGTTTGTTGGTTCACATTTTTTTTAATAAAATATCATTTTCATTCATATCCTCATGAAAAACTGAAAAATTTTAATCTTCATCTGTAAAATTCTTTCTGGTATTATCGCAAAAAATATTTTTAAAAGTGCCTAATAAAATCAAAATAAAAATGCTAAAGATTATATATTTCAAAAAGTTTAAATACGAGAAAAAAAAATCTTTTTTGGAAACTTTTAAACCAAAAATCTGGGGTTCATCACTTTTGAAAAACGACGTTGAAATTAAATTTTCTTGGATGTTTGAAGGTTATTACAAAAATAATGAGTTCTTCGTTTTTTGTTTCAGGTCTTGCAAAAATAAAATTATTTTCACATTTTTAATTGGTTTAAAAAATTTAGGTTTTATAATTTTATTATTTTTATTCATTTTTTTAAAATTGGAGAAAATTGTTGATTTTTGTTGAATAGTGGTCGGGGCACTCTAGTTGAACCTATTGGAGTCAAATTGGCGTTATCTTTGAAGTGTCAGAAAACGATCAAGACTTTTATTGTCATTTAAAAGTTCCAGTCCACAAAGTTCTAGTTAAAATTTTTGCTTCTTGGAAAGTGGTCGAAAAATAAATTTCCTTTGCTAAAAAATTCTTTTTGCAGTGGTCAGAAAATGATGGGAACTTGTCATGTCATCAGAGCTCCAGTGGAGATTTTAGAACACCGGTTAAGCGAAAAGCGGTCGGAATTTTTATTGTCTACTTGAGAGATAAATTTGCGTATAGCGGTTACAAATCTAATGAAATCAGTATTTTTCCTGGTACTGTGTTGTAGTTGAAATCCGAGTACTCTGGCTCGAAATTACGATTGCAAGATTCCCTTTCCAAAAACAAGGAAGTAAGTTAATAAAAACGTTGTAATTAAACTAGTCTACAGTATTAACTTGTGCACTCGTTTTTCAATAATTATTTGGTTTTAATTGCACTAAAATTAATAATATATCGTTTTATTGCTGCTATTCTTGCTTTCATTTTATTAGATTTAAGGGTGTCAGATACAGGTTTCTAATTTTATAAAAAATAATGAAACTTATAAACGTCGATTTTTAATATCTTGCCTCAAGTACAGCTGGCATTTAGAGGTCAAAAATATTTATTAACTTGAAAACGGATATCATTGATTTTTGCAAGTGCTTGCTTAATTTCTTATCTTTCTTGGAAGAAATAACTTTAACATCTCCTAGTAACACTCGTTGAAATATTAACTAAGGCTTGGCTCTCTTATTTAATTACCTTTTTTAATTCCCCCATACTTAGCGTTCATTTTTAGCTCAGGCATCTCAAATTGAATTATTTTAAATCTCTAATTTAACAAGAGATTTTTAAGTGTCTATTTTTAATTAATTTTTTTTAAAGAAATAAATAACTTAAATGAGATTACTTAAAAAAGCAAATTAAATTTAACCCGTTTATTAGATGAATAATATTAGTCATTTATTTTCCGAATATTGAAACGTCATGGCGTTTTTTAAGAATGGCAAAATTGCATAACACACGACGGTAGTATCCCAAATCTTATAGAATATCAGCCCTATGAACGAATGTACAAAGTGCTCCATAATAATTGCTCTTTATATGTTTTTAAAATACTTGTCAGAAAGGAAGTCAAAGAAATTATACACATTAGGGGCAAAAAGTCAATACTTAAGAGAAAAACAGCTTTTGAAACAATTTTTTCATTTTATTGAGAGACATTAAGCACCTGGAGTCATGGTCTCTCAGTAACTTTGTGACGTGCAGATTTGTGTTGAGAGAAAACCATAATAACTAGTTCAAATCTTTTATGAGCTGGGTAAAATATTTTTGCTTTAGCTAATTTACTGGAACTTTTATTATTTTTAAGTGATGAATTTTTAGTTTTTCTTAGAATAACTTAATATTATGTATCTCGTTACAACTCAATGAAATAACCATGTAGGACTATTTCACTTTTAAACCATGAATAATCTAAACTATTTTTAATATCAAAGGAATGAGCATTATTCAAATGTATTATATCTAATATGTAATGAAATATTGGATTTAATCATATATTATAAAATATGATACATTTGAATGTGAAAAGACAAAGAAAAATACGTCATTATTACCTTAGAAAGGAGACAAAAATATTTGGCACATTTATAAAATTACTATTTTAAAACAAGTTCTAAAAAATTTATTTAGAACCATACAAAAAAAATAACATATAAATTCCAAGTGCAAATAATGTAAACATAAACACAACAATTATTTATGAATAAACGGCGCATATAATATAAAAATTAGGTAAAATGATTTAACTAAATATTTTGACCTTAAGATTGTAAAACTTTAAATTAGTATTTATTATTTTCAATACTAAATTTCGCTCTTCTTAATTTTCAGTCCTCAACTGGTATGAAATGTTAATTTGCATAAAAATATATAGTTTTATTTTAAAAATTCTTATTAAAAATGAAAGCAAAAAAGTATGTTCATTTGAACATTTAAAGAAATTCTCAAGTTAGGAAAAAACAAAAACATTAAAATCTGTCTAACTACATTTAAAAAAAAATCGAGTTAAAAGAATTTTAACAGATTTAAATTTTAACGAGAATTTTTAATTATCAAAATCTGATTTCAGGTGGAAATATGAAAGTAATAATAAATGTCTTTCTTTTTTTCTCTCTCCTACCGCAATCAAACAGGTTTAGGTTTTTCATTCAGCTGCGTATCCCTTAACTGAGATTTGTCAGATTTTGATATTGATATATATATATATATATATATATATATATATATATATATATATATATATATATATATATATATATATATATATATATATATATATATATATATATATATATATATATATATATATATTTATTTATTTATTTGCAAAAATATGCAAACTTTTTAATCCTCACCTTTGATAAGGATTAAAAAAATTATTATGGGTGGTACTTATGGAACACACTGTACATAAAAATAAATGAAAAAATTCTTAATAAAATTCCAGAACTCATCCAAATTTTAAAAAATGCAAATTTGATTGTAACTCCTCAGTGATTGAGGGGTCAAAGCGTCCTTAGAAAGATTTAAAAAAAAAAAAAAATCAAAAACAACATCTTTTCAGTTGTATGACGTGCACACTTTAGTGAAAATCAATTAATTTTCAAAAACTAATACGAGGGTTGCTATTTATATTTCTGGCCTAATAATGAAAAAACAAATATGTAGGATCGAAATAGGTTTTATTGTTTTTCAAAATATTCTCCATGATGATCAATACACTTTTGCATGCGTTTGAACCAATTTTCAAAGCACTTTTTCCAGTCCGATTGAGGTAACTCCAAAACATGCGTTTTGAATGCATCAACCGCTTCTTCGGGGGTCGAAAATCGTTGTCCACGTAATTTATTTTTGATGTGTGGGAATAAGAAGAAGTCATTGGGTGCCAAATCAGGGCTGTACGGCGGATGACCCATCAGTTCGATCTGTCGCTCCGTCAGAAATGCCTTTGTTTGAGTCGATGTGTGAGAGCTCGCATTGCATGATGAAGAATGATTCGCCCGTTCTTCTGCTTTTTTCGAATTTCTCCGATGACTTCTGGCAAACAAATGGTCGCGTACCATTCAGAATTGACCGTCCTGCGTTGCTCTAACGCCACTGTTGCCACATGACCGTTAATGCCGAAGAAACAGGCAATCATTTGTTTCGATGTGCTTCTTCCTCGAACAACTTTTGTTGGTTATGCCTCGTCTTGGAAGACCCATACAGTTGATTGCTGTTTTGTTTCTGGCTCATATGCATAGATCCATGATTCGTCACCTGTGTAGATATTATACACAGCCTTTGATGTACCTTGAACGTATTTTTCCAACATTTCCTTGCACCAATCGACACGAGCCTTTTTTTGAGCGTTTGTCAGATTATGCGGGATCCAACGCGAACAATTTTTTTACGCTCAAATGTTCATGCCATATTTTATTGATGCTAGTCATACTAATGTCCAAAGACGCCTCTATCTCACGGTATGTCACATGACGATCTTGCTTTATCAGTTCACGCACAGCATCGATCTTTTCTGGCACAACAACGGATTTTGGACGACCTGCACGGGATTCGTCCTGGATCGAACATCGATCACGATTAAATTCGTTATACCAATTTTTTACAGTGCTGTAGGATGGCGCTTTATCGCTGAATAAAGAATTAAGTTCATCGAAGCACTCTTGTCTTGACAATACACGTCGAAAGTTATGAAAAATAATGGCACGAAAATGTTCACGATTCAATTCCATTTTTTGAAAGCGAAGAACTTTTCAATTTACTGTCAACAACACAAATGAAGCTATAATGGTAAATCGTCTGCTGAATTTATGTTTAAAAATATCAAACTTTCGATTAAAATCGTCTGCGGTCGTCTAGCAACACTAACTGTTGCTATGGCCAGAAATATAAATAGCAACCCTCGTAATATAGCTCAGATTTTATTAAAATTTTAAAAAATGTATAAAAACCTTCCAATTTGTACCTTTTTAAAGCGATGAATTTCAGCAATATTTTTCGCAAAAAAAAAAAAAAAAAAAAAAAAAAAGTATCCCTCCCAGCATTATGGTTTCTGCAGTAAATCTGCGCTTTCATTTGTTTATATATTTCTATACTTCCCTTTATGTAAAACAGAAAGAAAAAAATATCGAATGCAAAGATATAAAAAACATTTTATGAAAATTTCAATAACTTTCACAACGCTTATTCAATCCCCAATTTTATTTTAAGCTGATTGTTAAAAAAAATTATTTACTGCTGATTACTAATTAGCTGATACTTAAAAAAATTTATTGTTAAAAGTTCCATCTTCAACAGAAAAAAATTAGTAGGGATTCAAATAACATATAAACATAAAAAAAGGCTTGCAAGGGAAAAAACCACAGTCTTTTTTCCAAGAAAACACTCAAAAATTAATAAATAATGCAGATCGAGAAATGAATTTTTTTCAGTGTGTTTGGAATTATTTGACAATTTAACAAAAGCAATAAATTATTTTTCAGTATTTTTGCCTGTATTTGGTTGATGTGACACCTTAAAATTAAATTATGAAATCTAATTATTAATATGTCATAAAAAATCACTTACGACTTTTTCACAAGATACACTAAAACAATTCATTTGTGTAAGAAGGAATCATGCTATATGAAGTATGAACAATAGTTTCATTAAAGCTAGTTTAAAATTATACACCTCTGTTTGAGTCAAATATTTGCTTTGTGTTATATCGAAATTGGGTTGCAGATATTTAAGCATTACTTGAGTTATTCATTCATGATTTGGCGAGTGTTAACATACCTGTTCGTTGAAACTATTAAAAGTAGATTCCATTTATTTATTATTTATGCGTGAGCTATAAGCTAGAATTAGTTTCGTTTAATTTTAAAAAGAAAACGATTTAAATTTCAGCTTGCTATAACGATATGATGGAACAACTTATGTTAATAAAAGTGTGATGTTTTCTTTTATAAAATCAAGTCAGAATTTTAAACTTTCTGATAGAGTCTTGTAACAGAGACCGATGCCATTTTTAAATTTTATCAAATTTACACGATTAAGGAAGCTGATTACGGAAAACCCTGTACAGATTTGAAATGATCAAGAAAAGTTTTGTGACAAAAAAATTTTAAAAACAACTTTTGAAAATGTTACTCGGTTCTTAAAGTTGAGTAGTGAATGAGTTCGAAATTCGATAAGGCTTATGGCTCCAAGCCATTAAACGACTCACCACAAAATAACTGGAACAAAGTTGTGTTTTATGTGAACTTTTCAATTATAAATACATAGAGGTGAGCAAAATAATTTATATCAAATTTACTTAAAATAAATATCAAAAATTAAAACATAACTTATGCTACTACTCGAAAGAAAATTCCCACAGACGGAGTAAGCTAGCATCTCTGCAGCTCTAGCTCTTTTTGTATTAAAAAATCAAATTGAAAGCTCGTACTTAGGGATCGGACTAAAATTGTGCAGTGAAAGATTACAAAAATTATCTCAGAAATCAGTCCCAGGAACAAATATATTCTAGTTTTGAAATGAACATAAAAAATAATTTTTATTAAGATACGTAGAACTAAGAAAAAACATGTTTTAGAAATTTCGCTTAAGTTTTTAAATTTGAGATTGAAACAATCTCAATTTATTTACAAACGTTTAACGTATTATTGCCATGAGGTGTGTGACTTCTTTATCTTCGAATTCTTTTCTTGCAACTGTTTTGATAGACAATGTTTTGACTAGTACCTGTTTTTTTTATTTATTTGCCGCTCTCAAATCTAATCAATCATTCTTAAACTTAAATTATTTTTGAATTCAGCATTTTTCTTTCATTCACAACTGTAATTCATTCATAAATTATTTATTGATATTTTTTTTTCTCTTTTTCAATCACCGTGGTTAGTTATATCTCTGTACTTATAATAACTGTTACATAATTTATGGCTGTAGCTCTTTTTTTTTCATATCATGAATTTTATATCATTTTCATATTACGACTATCTGTAGTTAGTCGAAAAATTATATTCAGATACAAAAGAGCAGAACTATTTTTTCGAAGAAATTAAAAATTGCTTGAACAAAGTCTTAAAGAATAAAATTAGCATCCGCTTTTTTTTTAAAATTTGTAATTTTTATTTATATTTTTTTATTTATTATTATTATTATTATTTTTTTTTTTTTGCAGTTGAACTGAAACATAAGTACTCATACTTCGAGACGACACCAAGTGATTGATGAAACAAAGTAGTTTAAAAACACAAAAAGTCACTGTTGCTATGAACAAAATGGAAGAGAAACCACGGTAATCTAAAAGACAACGTTGACCGAAGGCGGTAAATCAGGGTAGAATACGTTTCGTTGCAAAATGCAGTGTATTGGCAGAACAAAGGTGCCGAATTAGAAAATCGACATTCAAATGAATATAAGACTCAAAGCTAGCAAGATGAGCCGATGTAGCTTGAGTAGAAAGAATTTTAGTGTCATGGAAAGGTTTATTATATTAACAATTCATGACAAAATATATTAGACAAAATGATCAGAGTGTTTGATATTATACAAAAGCCCATTTTTTTAAAAACTATTTATACAAATAAAGTATAGAAGTTAAATCAAGCTCAGTTAAGGGAGAAAAATATTTTCTAGAATTCCGTATGAATTTTAGAAACGTTATAGTGAAAGCTTTAAATATGATACAATTTAGCTCCTCACTCGTTTCTGATGCTAAGCTCTAGAAATAGAAATGCTTTAACTGCTGAGATAAAAATAACCATCTTAATATGATCCTATGATTAGTTCAAGGCTAAAAAAAGAGATAAAATAATCAATCAATTATTTTAAAATCTGTTTTAAAATCCTACTAAAGACTAGATTGCGTTTGAAGGAAACTTAAATTCACAATTCAGATATGTTTTTATTTATTTTTTGTATTCAGCTTGAAAGAGTATCACGGGAAAAAAATGTTTTTTGTTTAAAAAAACTTCTCAGTCACTACTTCCTCTTATGTTTTTGTAAAAACCTTCTTAGAGTTAGTGGCAAAATAGAACAAAAAGTTTCATAGTTCCACACATAAAATAACGTAAAACATAACTGAATGCACATAATAAATAATAGTTTTTATGCATATCATTTTTTGGCATGACACAGAAATTAAAGTTGATGTAACGTGTTTTTAAATTTAAAATATTAAAGGTCAGTTTCATTAAAATAATATGTAAGATCTGTCTCATAGAAAATAAAATAATAACAATAAAAACATAATAACAATAAAAAGAATAAAAAAAAGAATAGGTGTTTACCATAGAATGCAATTTGAAACGAAATTTAGTCGAAATGATAAGAGTAAAATACATGCATAGCAATTTCAGATCGAAATTGCTAAACATGTATTTTTATGAAATGTCCAAAGGCATTTTGTAGGCTCGTGTAAATCAGCGAAATAATTTCTTTTAATATCTTTTATTTAATATACATATTTATTTAATATATATTTTTTATTTAATATATATATCTTATACCTTATAATATTTAAGAATCTTTTTGAAGTCATAAACCAAACAATTCTGAGCGCAATGAAGATTATTAAATGCAAGTTCATAGCATGGAACTTATCATAATATGCTAATTAACGAACCATGTTCAATCTTTCTTATTGGAACAATTTCGCTCACAAATTTGTCTTTTTCTAAATCAGATTTTTGCATCGCACATAACAGATCAAGTAGGCATTGCAAATGAAGATTTAAAATTTAACATAGCCGGCACATGTGACCCATACCTAAATTTATCTGCTGATTGCTGATTGTTTTGAATATTTTAATTAGGTGAAAAATGTTCCTTATCTAAAAAATTAAAATGTGAAATAATAAAAATGGAATAAAAAAAAACGATCATGACTGGATAATCATACAGAGAAACTTTGTGCTTAAATTTCATTATATATATGAAATTTCAGTCATCTTCGAATGAGTTTTAACTTTTACCATGAAAAGTGTGTTCACATTAGAGTCCTTTAATTTTCTAACGTTCATTGCTCATGAGTGCCCTCATATTTCATTAAACAATCTTGTTCAAACGTATTTCTACATAAAAACTTATGCCGTTTAAAATTATCCCCTCCCCCCAACAAAAATAAATAAATAAAATGTTAAAACAAAATATGTTGAAAATGATTTATTTATTTAAGTTACAAATATATCCTTTCAATTTAATGATTGAGTTGATTTCTCTCTATCTTAAAAAAACTGCTACTTTTTTTTAACATTGCATTTTGGTTAGCTGCGCTGACACTATAAGACTTAGAAACTTGTAATTATTAAAGTGTGTAGTAAAATGTACAGAGATTACGATGAAATTCAAAATTTAACATTCGATATTTAGTTCTGTTAAATATTAAACTCGTAGGAAAAAAATGCCATACGGGCCGCTCTGGAGGCCGCAAGAATGCAACTACAGGTTTAAAATTTGCATGCTGTAAGGGGTATTTGTATATAAAATCAACAAAAATTTATTTATTTTTGAAATTCTAACTTGTTTGAAAGTTTGTGCAATTTGAATTCCTTTTTTGTAATTTTTTTCTTTAAATAATAATTATTTAACTTTTGTAGTAAAAAAATTTCTCTTCCTTGTGATAATAGAGAGAGTAATAAGAGAGAGAGAAAGAGAGAGAGAGAGAGAGAGAGAGAGAGAGAGAGAGAGATTAGATGTTGCCGGATGTAAATCTTTGTAATATTTATATGGAAATATTTAAAAATACAAAAACTTTTGGGATAAATACTATTTCCAATGCAACTGTTATATGATATTGGTGATATTGTTAATAAGTAAAATAACTTCTCCATTATTGCTTTTTGTTGTGGGGCATATTCTGTATTCCTAAGTTATTTTCTAGACAATAATTTTATTTCCAAAATACAATTGATTATTTTTTAAATCCAGATATCATTTCATTTCGTAACGTTTAACAAATTAATAAAATGTGCTTACATACAATTATAGTAGTTTAATATTATCGACTTTTAAGGAAAAAAAATACAACGATGAATTCTCAGCGACTGTTATTCATCGTTGAGCAATGATAAATGCGACTGTCAACAACCAAATTTTAGAATAAATTTGCACTTTTAAGTAATTGAAAAAAAAATGCACTTACTATTTCTAGGGCGAATTATTATTTCTTCTTTCAGTTTCGCATCAGATAAAAGATGCTGCTGGTTTAAATGCGCAATGACTTCTTCGGGCAATTTCGGAGAAGAAATATCGTTGACAGGTTCTGTCGTTCTATTTAAGTGCCGTAACACTTTCGATTTAAATTTCTCGATCATAATTGTCCGATGACTTGGAGCCTGCACGGATTTCATTGGATCAGAAATCTCGGGTGTCGATGTCACGAAATCAGTAACAGGTGGGGAAGTACTTTGTGGCCGGCAGCTTACCATCATGGTCATTGCACAGACGATCAGTATTTTGTAAGTCGAGGTGATGGCCATGATGTAACACCGTTGAAATTTTTAGAAAAGAGGAATCTTGAATCTCATGCGAAATTGTTATATATGAAGTAAAATTGAAAATCAGATTGTTTATGCAGATAGTGCATTTCTCACTCAATTCGACTTTTTTTTTTCTATTTTGATGAATCGAGGAGTTGATAATGAGTCGAATGAAGTGGAGTGGACTTTTAACCTTTCTCGTACGCAAATGAGTTGGAAACAGTTAAGGCATTACCGTACTCTTATCTCTAATCAAGCTTAAACAGATTCAATTAAACACTAATCGTTTACTTTGTTTTAATTAGAAAAGTATGAAAGGATGACGTGAAGAGTGAATCAGAGATAGTAATTCGGATTGTTGCATATACCATCATGCACTGGTTTTCTCGTAATACGATCTGCTAGATAACTGATTAAGACTTCGAGCTACTTGATTATGTTTCTAATTATTATTTTATTGTAAATAAAGATATAATAAGCGGTTAAAGATATATTTAATGTGGTTTCGCTTTTGACTTGTCCATGTGTAAACTTAAAACATTACATTGGAAACTTTTGTTGAGTAATGGTAGGACTGTTGACTTTCCCAATCAGTTAAAGATTGAGCGAAGAGTCTAAAATAATTTTAATAAAACATATTTAAAACGAAAGCATTTGCAGAAATATTAAGTTATTCCCTAAGCCACAAGGTAAGAGTTTAATATTCATTACACTATCTAAAAAATGAACAATTATTAATATTCTTTCTAATAGGTATTTTGTAATATTCGGTATTGCAAAATTATATCTGAAATTCCAAAAGGTTCGAATAATGTAACTGGTGAGCAATGGTAAAATTGTAGACTTTCACGATTCAGTTAGCATTTCTTTTTTTTTTTTTTTTTAAGTCACCGGCTTTAAACAGCCGACTCAGTCTTGAGTTTACTACAACCAAGTTTCAATTCCGTAGCTTTGTAATTTTGTGTATATAGATACTTTGAATAGTTAAGAATAATTTTAAGGGAAAGAAAAAAGTAGATATACCTACAATTATACCGAAAGTATACAATTTTGAGATTCCGACTGATAAAAATATATAGTGCCCATCACTCCATGTTAAGTCTGCGGAAAAAAAAGTTTATTTCGTATTTCTTTTTGGGAAATTTTGCCTCTCGATCATTTTGAGAATGTTACCCATATGTCGCAACTCTCTAACGAAGTTAGATAGTAGGAACTCTAGTTTTAGTTAGACTTATGCAAGTTAAATTTTTTTATTTTTTGTTGTTGTTGCTTATGCACACTTGACCAACAGAAGCATTAAATCAAGTCCATGAACTTATCCAAAAAATTCCCAAAGCCATGTACTATTGCAGCAGGGTTGGAGACCGGGTGGCTCTTCTGGCAGCCAATACACGATAGGATGTGGGCAGGAGCAGACTGGTTCACATTGCACTTAGGGCAGGGTGGGTAGACTTTAAAGCCCGCAGCGTGACGTTGGGAACGAGTGTGTCCGCTTCTCAGTCTGGCAAGCATCGTTTGGACACGCCTATTGCTTGCCCTGATCAGAGCAAGACCAGGCCGGTCTACCCCATACGAATCATGCACAGGAGCTTTTTTCCAAGAGGAACCAATATCTTGCCTAATTCGGGTTGCTATTTCTGAGAAAGTAAGAAGGTCATCGCCAGCAATATCTCTATGGCTGTCCTCACGGGCGAGACCGTCTGCAATTTCATTCCCGTAGACATTAACGTGCGACGGCACCCACTGAAGGAAAATCCTAATGTCGTGACTCAAGCAATTTAGAAGCTGGACAATGTTTAGTGTCGTTCTGTCACCATGCCTCCACCATTCAGACAGATGCTGTATGGAGCTACGGCTGTCACTCAGAATCCATACATCTGAATCGACATTGTCAGCAATGCAAAATTTCACAGCTTTCTCAATAGCTATTAGCTCTGACCTAAAAACCGAGCAAAAATCAGGATTTTTGATACAGATCTTAATACCAGTCCCCTTTAAGATGAAAATTCCACTACTAGAGATAGCACCAGCACCCATGCTACCATCAGTGTAGATCTGTAAAGCATCATTTGGAATTTTATGAATAGTCTCCAAAGCAAGCTGTCTGAGATACTCTGGGTGCTGTGTTGGTATACGAGCATAAATCCGTTCTAAAATAGACGCGTTCGTGGAACGACGAAGCAACATCTATACAACCCGCCAAAGAGACATGTTCTACTTTATTGGGTAGCCAACCCTCGCTTTCAGCGCGGCTAAGCAAACTCTCTCTCTCTTAAGGTGACGGTTGTTTTTCCAGTTGCGCACATAACTAGAGGTTCTGTGCTGGTCACCATAACTGATGAGTTTAGCAAAATATTTGGTCAACAGATATCTGCTTCGTAATCTGAGAGGTTGCAGGTCAGCTTCGTACAATACAATATCCCT
The DNA here is from genome assembly GCA_949128135.1 of Parasteatoda lunata. Taxonomy (NCBI): domain Eukaryota; kingdom Metazoa; phylum Arthropoda; class Arachnida; order Araneae; family Theridiidae; genus Parasteatoda; species Parasteatoda lunata. The sequence goes on from OX421971.1 coordinate 69,635,247, forward strand.
AGGACAGCTGTTGTGGAGACCGGTGATAATTCTGGTAGCAGAGAGATGGACCCTTTCCAGTTTGTTAAGGTTGCTGGCAGAGGCAACCTGATACACCTGTGCACCATATTCAAGAATGGGTCGAATAAGAGTAATATATGTGTTTCGAAGGGTCTGAGCATCCGCTCCCCAGTCCCTGCCAGATATGTATTTTAAAATTTTTAGTTTCTGTTTGCCTCTAAAAACCAAATTGTTAATATGCACGTGGCCGAGAATCTCCTGATCCAGGATGAATCCCAGATATTTGGGATGTGTTTCACATTTCAGTCGTCTTCCAAGTGGATAAATTTTAGGCTCATAGTTATAAAGATGTCTATTGGTAGTAAAAATACTTGATACAGACTTTGAAGGGTTGAAGATAATTTTATGTTCCGCAGCAAACCTTTCGAGCAGAAGTAGGAAAGAGTTAATATCATTCTGAGCTGTAGTTAAGCTTGAATTGCTGCTCCAAAGAATTATATTATCCGCATATAGACCCATACAGTCATTGGAATTTGCCTCGACCTGCATTCCAGCGATAAATAAAGAAAACAAAGTAGGACTTAGCACAGATCCCTAAGGGTTACCCTGGATCAGTCTAAATTTTCCCGATACAGTGTCTCACTCTAATATATCTTGCCTTTAGGAAGTCAGCAATCCAAGGCAGAATTATCCCCTTAATCTTAAAAGAGTTGTAAGGCTTGCAAACAAGCCTGCACTTCCAGACCCTGTCAAAGGCTCTTGACAAATTCAGAAAGGCTGCTACAGTGTGATTTGTGGGACTGGGATTATGGGCGTCCCTGATCTTCTGGCCAAAGTATAGAACTTGATCCATCGTACAATCTAAAACCATACTGGCCGGGGGGAATTAGGTTATTTTTGTCAAGATAATTGGTAAGTCTAAGCAGGACAATCCTCTCCATAAGTTTGCACGAGATGTTTGTAAGGGTGATTGGTCTATAACTATCCGGATTATTGGCCGGTTTATCTTGTTTTCTTATGGGTATGATAAAAGCTTCTTTCCAATCCCTAGGGAGTTGTCCAGCGTTCCAAGAGGTATTAAAAATGTCAAGGAGAAAGTTTCTGCCCAGGGGGCTCAAGTTGACCAACATCTGCCCATGTATTCCATCCACTCCAGGCGATTTGTTAGTATCCAATTCCTGGAAAGCAATATCTAACTCCATCATTGTAAAATCCCTGTTAAAAGCAGTATTGCAATCACCAGGATTGCAACGGCATTTATGAATAAAATCTCTTGCTGATTTTGCAATCATATTTTTTTATCCATTGCTATGATTATTCATTGAAAAATGAGGATAAGTCATGCTTTTAAAAGCATAATTATTGCTTGGTTTCTGCAAATTTTTCTATTGCATGTCATTTATTTCAATTTAACTTCGTGATAGTTAGTTCATTTGTCGGCTTTACAATGATATATCAAAGTTCTGAAACTTATAATCGTGTTTTTAATAAAGCTGTAAATCTTTAATAGCAATTGTTTTGTTTCTGCAAGTTTTTTATTGCTTGTCATTCATTTCGATTAATTTTTTTTCTATAATTTACTATTGATTAAAATTTGTAATTTTTTTAAAGAAGAATTAGATTTAAAGATTTTAATAATTGATTTAAATTAAGATTTTACGCTGGAACACATTTCAAATGGATTCAACTTAGCGAGCGAAGCGAACATGGTTCGTAAAGCAAACCTATTCAGAATTGCATAGCAATCTTCGGAGTTGGGGAGCGTTAGTGAACTGGGCGTGGAGCCCACTTTTGTAAATAATACTAGCTGGATAGAGGTCAAATTTGGATAGATGATAAATTCTTTTTGTCTAATGATGATTTATTCAGCTTATAGCGGTCACGAAACATTTGAAATTTGTTTTGTCACCCAGTACAGAACTGCAGCTAAAATTTAAGCACTCGAACAGTGGTTGAAATGTAAATTAACTATAAATTTCCGCTGATAATAATTACGACAATATGAATTCTTGTAGCGATCAGGACACCAGGAAATTAGTCTAAGGTTTTTTTTTTTTTCGACGATGAATATTCTTTTGGCCCTATATTCTGATTACAACGGTCAGGAAACGATTGAAATACGCATTGTCATCAGCTGTTGAGCTCCAGATGAGATTTTAACATTCTATATAATTTGTAAAGTCAACTGAAATTTAGAAGAGAGGCCGCTAAAGAAATACTTTAGCGGCCTCTCTTCTCACCTTTTTAGATTTTAGGCAAAATTTTTGATATTCGTTTTCTCGACATCTTTCTGTGCTCATGACGACAGAGTATTTACTCGTCGATTGATTAATAGTTTCATGATTGATTAATAGTGATATGAGTAATAGTTTCATTTAAGTAATATAATACCATTCATTCGCTTGTTTTTATTAAAAAAGTTTTTTTTTTATATTACAGTTTAAACTGGTGATGCTAAACATTTCTTTCTAAACTAAATTACTCAAAAACAAAAACAATTATCTAAAAGAATTCTAGGGTATAATTTTGAGAGGTTAATGAATTGGTAATCTAGATTATCCACGCGCTATATTTCTCAAATTCTGATTGGGTGACAGCCTTGTATTTTACATGCTTCGAAAAATACCGTGTAGAGTAAACGTCCAACGTTAGTTTGTGAAAATGGACAACTAGTCAAATTTTCATGTTGGGACGTAGCTAAGTTTACTATTAACCAATCATAAAGCTTAAAGCTTCCAAATAAAAAACTCTTTTAGCGTTCGAAGAGGTTTAATATACGACTTCTAAGCACGCGCGACTTGAAGGGGTTTCAATTTGCATAATTTCATATTAATTTGTATTCCTATTAATTTGCACCATACAAAGAGGTGTAAGAACCCGTTGATAGTGTAAAGAAGAACGAGAATATGGAAGATTAACACCCGAAGCAGATAGTGTAATATTGAGAATGTGGGAAGAAAGCGGGGGAAAAAAACGGAATAGTACTTTATTGACATCACATTAGAGTTGCACAATGAAGTATTGGAGCAACACATCCTACAAAAGAGAAGGTCTTAGCACGGTTCAATTTAATATTCCGACGTAACGAACATAAATTGCGCAGTGGAGGTAAATAACAAAGATGTCACTTCGTTTGGGCTGCCTGCGCAGTGGGAGATATACAAAAGATGTCATTACGTTTGGATTACTAAAGGATCAAATTTCTTCTTTATGGTAAATCATGCTGAGGCTTTCTCTCTTGTAGGCGATAGATGTGAGACGATCTGGAAAACGTCCCTGAGGATGATCCGAAGTCACGCCATTAGAATTTTGATCTTCAACCGGGAGGAGGGCTCTCCTAGTTTGGAAGCCCAACGACTTGAGAGTGAAGTCAAGCCCCTTGCGGTAGAGCAGTTTAACCAGAACCAATACAGCTACCCTTGGTCCCTTCGCAGGCTGTTAAATGTTCTTTGGTGTTCCTTGTGAAATGCCCTTTGAAAAAAATGTTCTTTAAAATTTTACCCTTCAGTTGCTGGCTTTTCAGATCAGCAAAGTGAGAGCAAATAACTTTTATTTTCAGCAATAATGATTGCTTCATTTTAAGTAAATAACACGATCTTTTTCCTAATTTATCGTGAGTGATTGATTTTGCAGAGATAACGGTATAAATTTAACTCAGTAAATCAATATATTTTTCATAATTCTAAAATGGTATCAGATTCTTGATGTTTCTTGGTAAAACCCACACTGAACAAAATAATTTCTGTCGGTTTTGTAATTTGATAATGTTTTTTAAACGTTATCCAATCATCCTTTTTGAATTTGTAAGCTTTTCAATCAAGGCATTTTGCCTCATCTTAAATTAGTAAAATGAAATACTAGCCTTTGCACGAGTTGATGAATGATAAAATAAGCCAATCCGTTAAAAGCTTCCAAAATTATGTTAAGTGGAGATGCTTGTGATGCATATAGGCATCCTCTAAGCATTATTCACCCTTAAACACAAATGAGACACTGGGGTCCCATTTATTTATCTTTTTTTTTGATTACAAGCAAAAGTATATTTTGTTATTTTTTATTTCTAAAAAAACATTTTAATAGTTACAAAAAAAATTTGTTAAATTATCGGAATAATATTTTCACTAAAATATAAAATCCAAAAAAAAAAAAAAAAAAAAAAAAGTAGTTTTAATTTTTTTTCTTCCATAATTATAATTTTATCAGTAATTGATTTTGTATATTATAGGCATTCCAATGAATAACTATTTCTCTTAGATTTAAATTACTGCAAATTTGAAGAATGGGCCGTGGAAATGAGCCGTGTTAGGAAGATTTTGCCTTTTAACGCAGAAAAGATCCCAGTGTTTCATTACTGCAGTTCATAACCATACATTATTAAAATGCTAAATATAATATTGCCCCTTATTTTGACCAAAATTAATACAAAATATTGAAAAAAGTATGAAAAATATGTTTAAAAAAATTCTGGTTCAAAAGGTTAATCTGCGTCATTTTTTTTTTTTTTTTTTAGGTTTATCGACACGCTTAGAATAATTTCTTTACTCATGTCATTTATTCATGTCAGTTTCATCCGACAATTAAACTGGCGTTTCTAATCCTGCATTCACTGATCTTGTCAACGCTTCGTCATATTTTGATAAATATTTTTGTTTTATACTTTATTACAGTAATTACTTAAATATTAATTTGTAGTCCATAATTTGCAGAAATTCAGACTTTATTTTTTGACAATTACCATTCTTTAAAATAGAATTTTAATACCCTATAAATTTGAAATAAGAGATCGTTTTTATCACGTCTCTGATTTTTTCTTTGGAGTTCAGATGGTTTGAGTTACGGTAGTAACCCTTTATGGTGTCGCGTCAATTCGTCGCAGGCACAACTCGTCGCAACGGCAATTCATTGTGGGCACAATTCATTGCGAGCACAATTCGCTGCAATTACAGTTCGATGCAAGCTCAATTGGTTGAGGGCAGAACTCGTCGCGAGCATAATTCGTCACAGGCAAATTTCGTAGTGAACATAATTTCTTCCGGTTTCGATGAAATACATTTATTTATAAAGATAAAACATTTCTACAGAAACTGACTAAATATTTGAATTGTTGTCGTTCAAATATTCCGAAAGCACTCAAAAGGGGAGGGGCTTATGCCTTGCTTATTGTTTCTTTCAAGGAGATGGAAAGGTATAAGCAATGCTTACGAAAGACACTAAAATCTCTTCATTTTCATTTTTTTTTTTGTTGTGGCTAGTCCTTAGCATCCAGCATAATAATTTCTTTCAGACAATATATTGTTTGTAAAATAGTAAAATATTTTTTAGTTAGCATTTATCTTGGCTAAGCAAAATATTTGTATCAATTGAAACATAAATTGTCACGAGAAATATAATATTTTACTCACAGCCCTAGAACACATACGTATTTCAGTAATTACTATTATTTTCTTATTTTCCTTTCATATGATTCCAGTTTTTGCAGCGGTATTTTTTTAATTTAAAAAAAAAAAAAAAAAAAAAAAAAAACTTACTATCTATTACATTAGGGAAAAAAAAAAAAAAAAAAAAAAAAGAAAAAAAAAAAAAAAAAAAAAAAAACCTCTTACTACAATCACCATGGACGTTTCATCTCAAAAACTAAGGCTTTTTAGAGTATAAGGCCAGTTAAAATTTTAAACAAAAACAGTTTGATGCGAAATGAAAAACAGAATATTTAAAAAAAATTTTGATGTAATAAAGAACGAATTTTTACCAACACCTCTTGGAAGAGAGAAGGCCTTCGCACGGGTTACCATAAACATGATATCCGATCTTTAGTAATCCGAATGTTGTGACGTCTTTCTTATTTATCCTCCATTGCGCAGTTTACTGTTGTCCCGATCGGACTACCAAAGCGATCCGTGCGAAGGCTTTCTCTCTTCTAAGAGGTGTTACTTTTACGCACTCCATGATTTTTACCTATTCCATAATTCAGCATGCAGATTTTAAATTAAGTTAATTAAACGTTGCAGGTGATGCAAAATTTAAAAATCATATGAAAACACTCAGTAAAAGGTCAATATAACGAGTGCATCATATTACCGCTATAACGACATCATATCACCGAGAAATCCGCTATAACGACAAATTTCCAAGTCACCGTAAAAATCCTAACATTAAAAATACAAAAATTGCATATTTATAACGAGTAAAATATTATTAGTCTTCTACTATTACGACAATTTTTTTTTATTTAAATATATTTTCTGCTGTTTAAGTGGGCAATATTATATGAAAAAAGATTAAATGGTAGACATTTTTATTTATTTTTAGCAAAAAAAAAAAACAGAACAGCGAAATTTCAAACATAATTTCCTTCTTACAATTTTAAGCCCTTATTTTTATAAAGCAATGTTGGTATGACCACCGGTTAAGTTATTTTTTTCCTAACAAAAGAAACAATTTAACCGCTATTTTTAAAATTCCTGCCAGGCGCTTCATATCTATCTTTCTGCGCGCAATAACTTGGTATACCTTGGAAATTTTTTGTTCAAACATTTCTGCTGTAGAAATTTCTGTCCATTCTAAAATACAGAGCGACGTAATTCATTCTAAAATCTGTAGGGAAAAGCAGTTTACTCAAGAAATGTATTTTAAATCAAATTAGTTCTTCCTGTTAAAAGAAAAGAGGTAAATATTTATGAATCATACTTTTATTGTTGTTATTGCTATCTTAAATTTAAATATGTGCATTTGCTTAAAACGAAAAGATCGCTATAACGACAATTTCGTCTGCCATTATGAATTGAGGTTAGAACGGTCTCTTACTGTACTTTCTCTAATCTCTAGAGAAATTTTTTATTTTTATTTTATTTATTTATTTATTTATTTTTTTTTTTTTTTGGTACGATGAATTCAGATTATAAAGAGTAGCTACGATTCGGAAAATACAGTTCAAATAGTTCAAATAGCTACTGATAGGAAATTATCAGTAGCTTTTATAGTCACTTAAAACTAAATAAATATGGAAAAAAACTCTTAATTTATCTGCGTTTTTACTTTTTTTATGTTTTCTTAATTACTAGTTCATAATACCTCACTCAGCCACACGCGTAGAGCAAAACAGTATATAATATATTAATTTTCTGCTTTTGAAAACAAGCTTCCACAACTACATTTTCCTTCCCCTGTATGAATTCAGCATTTCACGCTTTACCCTGATGCTTTATTTCATCGGAAGTATTGCTCTAACTCATCAGCATTAATATTTTAGTA